>OU342660.1:17500-1217500 GCA_910589605.1 Chrysoteuchia culmella
ACCTAACCTAACCTAACCTAACCTAACCTAACCTAACCTAACCTAACCTAACCTAACCTAACCTAACCTAACCTAACCTAACCTAACCTAACCTAACCTAACCTAACCTAACCTAACCTAACCTAACCTAACCTAACCTAACCTAACCTAACCTAACCTAACCTAACCTAACCTAACCTAACCTAACCTAACCTAACCTAACCTAACCTAACCTAACCTAACCTAACCTAACCTAACCTAACCTAACCTAACCTAACCTAACCTAACCTAACCTAACCTAACCTAACCTAACCTAACCTAACCTAACCTAACCTAACCTAACCTAACCTAACCTAACCTAACCTAACCTAACCTAACCTAACCTAACCTAACCTAACCTAACCTAACCTAACCTAACCTAACCTAACCTAACCTAACCTAACCTAACCTAACCTAACCTAACCTAACCTAACCTAACCTAACCTAACCTAACCTAACCTAACCTAACCTAACCTAACCTAACCTAACCTAACCTAACCTAACCTAACCTAACCTAACCTAACCTAACCTAACCTAACCTAACCTAACCTAACCTAACCTAACCTAACCTTTTTTTTTTTTTTTTTTTTTTGATTTAAGTGAGGGGAATCCATTCTTTACAGATACCGACCGGTTATGCTGGGGTCACCTAGGATACCTGAATAGGCACTCTATCTCTCGCCACCCCCGTTACCCCGGCGATCCTAATAGGATCGGCGGGGTTACGGGGTAGGTCTCACCCACTCCCGATCCTCCACCGGGCCAAGGGCCGGATGGGGGATCGGGACTGGGGAGGGACACCCGCCTCGCGACCCTCCGATCCATCACGAAGGACAGACCGGGGGGCTGGGAGGGGGGGGCACTACCAGCTAAACCCCTCACTTATGTCCTCAGCTATAGACCCCGAGCCTATGGGATCGTGGTGTCACGCGCGCACGTGACCCGGGGAAAGTTGCCCTCCTGGGGCCCTACCGGCGGGGGTGACAGGGCATAAATGTCACCGCCCACTACGATGGCGGGGGGAGAACGAGGCGCTCACGTTGGCGTCTCCTTCTCCCCGGCCGTCGTCTTCGGATCGGATCCGCATCGGCGTCTGCCTCGCGTATCCTCTCCGCGGCCTCCTTCTGTGAGAGTACATCCTCACAGTAGGAGACCATCGCCTGCCAGCATCTCTCACTTCTCAGCATCGCAGCTGTTACGCTGGGAAGTGTGAGATCCGTTCCGATGACTGCAGTCAACGCCTGTCGTTGCGTCGACCACGCGGTACACTCCATAAGAGTGTGGCGCGCGGTGTCTTGTGGTGCACCGCAGTGGTGGCACACCTGCGCAGCTTCTCTCTGTATTTGACACAGGTACCTACCAAAGCATCCGTGCCCGGTAAGTACCTGTGCCAATCTATATGTTATAGAGCCGTGTTTCCGAGCTCTCCAACCCCTCAAAATCGGGCGGATGGCCTCAATTGTTTTGAGTCCCGCTATGGGAGTCTGTAATTGCCGCTCCCATTCAACTAAGCTCCTCTCCTCCGCAGACCGCCGAATCGCAGTCCACTCCTCCAGAGCCAGAAGGTGGCCCTCTCTTCTGGCTTCCCGACCTCGCCTGTACACCTCCGCCAAAACCTGGGCCTCCAGCTCCCAGGGAGGCGTACCGGCCAAAGCGCACGCTGCCGACCAAGACACCGTGCGGTATCCTCGCACCATACGAGACGCTACAACCCTCTGGGGCCGCCTTAGGGCGGCCTTATTTGCTTCATTTAAAGCATCTGCCCAGACGGGGGCTCCGTAGAGGGCCATACTACGGATGACCCCCGCATAAAGCTGGCGACAACTTTTGTTGGGGCCGCCTACGTTCGGCAACAATCTGCCCAAAGACGCTGCAGCCTTGACCAGTCTGGGGGCCAACTGCTTGAAGTGATCGCAGAAGGCCCAACGTCCGTCAAGCACCAACCCAAGGTACTTCATGTTGGGGCGGAACGGAACCACAACCCCATCAATCACCATATCGGCCCCTGGTGGAGGACCCTGCCTTGGGCCATGAAACAACATGGCCTGGGTCTTGGAGACCTCTACTTCAAGGCCGAGAGCACGAATGCGACCGACCATATACTCCGCTCCTATCTTTGCAAGGCGCCTCGCCTCCGCAAAGTCCCTGCCCCGAGCCGTGACGAGCGTGTCATCCGCATAGCAGATGACATCTTGCCGGGGGAGAAGCTCGCCTCGAAGCGCCCAATCATATCCTAGGTTCCACAGGAGTGGCCCCAAGACCGACCCCTGTGGAACACCACACATCATTCGCCGAATTTTCAACTGCCCGTCTGGGGCAAGATATACAATTTCCCTATCCTCCAGATAGTGCTCAATTATCCGGCAGAGATAGGGAGGGACCCCATGGTGTCGAAGGGCGTCCTTGATGACGCTATAGGGGAGAGAGTTAAAGGCATTCTTTATATCTAAAGAAACCGCCACCACTCTCTCCCCGCGACTGACAGCTGCTTGGGAGAGTTCCTTTAGTGCCATGATGGCATCTATCGTGGACCTCTGCCTCCTGAACCCATATTGACGGTCCGACAAATTGGGACCAACAGTGTCCAGATGCTGGACGATCCGATCCGCAATGATGCGTTCGAGCATTTTTCCGGGTCCGTCCAGCAGGACCAGCGGTCGATATGCGGACGGTAGATTTGGAGGCCGGTCGTCCTTCTTCAGGAGGCAGAGTCTTCCCCTCTTCCACGACTTGGGAAAGTGCCCTGTCCGGAGACACTCGGAGAAGAGCGCCCGAAATTCTTCGCCGAGATGTTGAATGGCTATGGGGATGATTCGTCCCGGAATCCCATCTGGACCAGGCGCTTTTTTCTTGGCCTTGAGGCGATCAGAAAGCATCTCTATTTCCTCAACGGTGACCGGGAAGAAGCCACTTGTCTCAGTCGACTCACGGACTGAGGGTCCCATCATCGGGAACCTAACCTAACCTAACCTAACCTAACCTAACCTAACCTAACCTAACCTAACCTAACCTAACCTAACCTAACCTAACCTAACCTAACCTAACCTAACCTAACCTAACCTAACCTAACCTAACCTAACCTAACCTAACCTAACCTAACCTAACCTAACCTAACCTAACCAACCAACCAACCAACCAACCAACCAACCAACCAACCAACCAACCAACCAACCAACCAACCAACCAACCAACCAACCAACCAACCAACCAACCAACCAACCAACCAACCAACCAACCAACCAACCAACCAACCAACCAACCAACCAACCAACCAACCAACCAACCAACCAACCAACCAACCAACCAACCAACCAACCAACCAACCAACCAACCAACCAACCAACCAACCAACCAACCAACCAACCAACCAACCAACCAACCAACCAACCAACCAACCAACCAACCAACCAACCAACCAACCAACCAACCAACCAATACATCATCGAATTTTTCCAGTAGATGCGATACATCTACTGGAAAAACTCGACCTCACTTACCTTTGAGGTTCCGGAAGCAAGTTTTCGACGTCATTTCATTTCAGATTGGTCAAACCAGTAGTTCGTTTTGAAATTGTTAGTTGATTGAAAGTAAATAATTATGTATATGTCTATCGCATCGAGAATCAAAACAAAGATCAGCATTTTTGCAGTTCAAGGCGAGTCAATATTCTCGCGTGATCAGCAAAACAACCGCTAGCATGCTGGGGTAGGTCAGTGATTAGTATTAGCAATTAACAATTTTAGTGTTTGTTATTTATTCCATTTAAGTATTATCATTTCTTATATTTTGTGATTATTTTTAACTTTTCTTAAACTGTGCCGGTATGCACATACCTATCTGATTGAGATAGGGATTGTTCAGTAGATAATAAATAGTTTTATCTAAAAGAGATTACGTCTGTACTGCTAGCGATAAGTCACAATTATATTTTAGTATTTAAGCGCGTAGTTTAAGTAAGTAAATATACTTTTATACCATCAACAGAAGTATCACTACCTCTCCCGGTCGCTCGGTATATTATTCTACCGGAGGATAATTATGTCATAATATTGACTGTCATACTAAAGTACGAAGTTCAAATATCGATGATCTGAATTCAAAAAGTATAAAAGTTTGAATAACGGGACCCGCCGTTTCCACTGCCGAAACAGTTTCAAGAAAATATGATTTAAACGTATAATGCGACTACTGAGAGAATGCAATATTTGATAGCTCCTATCGAGACAGGACAGGAGCGCGACAGTACTGACGTGCTGTCCAGCTGAGACTACTGCCCAATCTTGTCTATACGTACCCAATGGCTGGGTCCGTAATTCTGAAAAACTAAGTCCAGTCACTCGTGTAAATAACGCATTAATTTGAAAAAGTATTTAAGGGGTCGCGCACATTATTTCCATAAGTATAAGTTGACTTCGAGGAATAAACATCTTCAGAATATTATAAACATCACAGACTAGCACTATACAATGTTTTCGATTGATAGGATTTGAAGCTATTGTAGATGAAACAATTTCAAGAACTTTATCACTTTCCCGTATATTGAGCAGTAATGCAAAAAATGTGATATTGTGCTGTTATTTTACCGGAATGAGCAAACATGTAATCCGTGCGACCACTAGCAGGGTTAATGGCAGAAGATCAAAGCACTAGAGATGGGACATTATTATGAACGATTTATAAAAACTGAATGAATGAATCATTAGTCTAGTCGAAAGGAGACGGTTCAAAATTCCCTTGTTAAGCAGCTGGCATAATGAGATTAATCGGCGAAGCTTAAAAATCCGAATGTCCTCACGTAATTATTAAAATTCTAAAGCTAGCCAATTTTTAATTTTTAATTTTTTAATATAAATATATACTTTTAGATAATATATACATATATATATATATATATATATATATATATATATATATATCTTACAGTCTCACCTATTTACCTATTACCCCAAAGTAGGTACTGTAAGGCTTGTGTTATATGGGATACTAAAGTAACGGATATAAATACATGTAATTTTACATACCTATATAAGTATTTATGAAGTAGAAATATATATAAACGTCCATGACTCAGGTACAAATGCTCGTATTCATCATACAAACATTTGCCCCTACCGGGATTCGGACTCAGGACCTCACAGGTAGGCGTCACCTTAAAACCGGTATACATACGTACCGGTCGTCATGAAACGAACGTATTCTTGACATAAGACAGTGGAAACACTTGTAGGCTGTCATTGTCAAAGGAACTAAAACCAATGAAGTAAGACCAAAATGTAACGAAACTATGAAAACTCAGTCGCTATCACCGATTACCAGGTGCCGGTTTTTATAGAAATACCTTCAAAGCGACAAAGAGTTACTTTTTTCAGTTGCTCCCACCGTTCTACCAATGGCGCTAGTTTCTATGGAAATATTTTCATAGCCAAAGAGCCAATAGAGTAAAACTTAAAGTAAGTTTTGTGATGCTATTTTAAACATATTGTGAAGAATCGGCTAGACTTAGAGGATTTTTTCAACTCATACAGTTTTTTTTCCTTCACTTTTTATCAGCTGCATTTTAGTGAAGTCTTTCTATGTAAAACTGGACCTTTAGTTCCATAGTTAATTAACTCAAAGAATGATAGTAAATCGAAAATAAAGGTAGGTTACGAACGCCGCGTATAGAAACGAGACAATTGCACAGGTTACGGTGTTATTACCTACGTCTAATATTGCATTAATTATTTTTAAAAAAATATATTTTTCGTTTATTTCTATATACAATAATTGCAGTGTTGTCAGATTGAGGAGAAAAGATCATTTTAATTTGAAACATGCGTTTTTAATTTTGAATTATTTAAACAATATTAAAACATTTAAAAATAGTATTAGCTCCCCAAATAAACTAGATGAGTGATAGATAAGATAGTTCTAATTGAACGAAATCGTTCACTTCTATAATCTTTTTTGCCCACCTCTAATACACCTATGCGATGCGAAAAGTTCGAGAGAGTTGTTCACAGATGGCTCTGATTTTACTGGTATGAGACAGTTTTATGTCAAATGTTCAGATGGGCGCATCCTTCCTTTTGAAATCATTGCATCTTGTTCTGTGCCAAGCACGCAATTCCAGAGCCCTTCAAGAGTGAGGCACATTTTCAATACGAATTTCCAATTCAAATAGTTGTCCGATCCATTAAATTTTTCAATTGACACGTTTTGCGGCATGGCCATTTTGGAGGTTATTTTTCTTGCTATTTCGTTTACTTTTACAACTGACCTTGGTCTTCTTTGGCTGGGGCCGAAACCTGATAATCCTGCGCTGCAGGATATGATGATTTGCAGATGAAGGGAGCGGCACGTGACTGCGTGTTGTACCAAGGTCTAGTTAAAATAAACTCACGAATGCTAATAACACTTGATGTTTTAATCATAAAACAACAGGCCGTATTCACAGTCAACAATTAGTTAGAGATTAAAATGGATTAGCCTAACAAGACAACACAAAACAATTTTAAGTCGAGCCCGTGAGCCGGAGCAAAAATATAGTTCGAACGGAAGTGAAGACATTATTGCGGTGTTGCTAGATTCAAAAGAGAAAAAGAAATGTAAAGCATATCACACACTCTCGCAGATAATTTCAACAAAAAGCTCAAAAGGTAACACGCATATTCTTGTAATTATTGATGCGTACACGAAATTTGTTTCCTTGAAGCCCGTTTCAAGCACCAGCTCTAATGTTTCAATTAATATGTTGAAAGAATACTCCGAGGGCGAATGGCCAAGTTGAACGATATAATCGAACCCTTTTGGAGGCGCTAACTGCTAAATGTGTTGGTGAGGCTGAAAGCAAATGGGACACTCACATATTCGAAATACAATGGGGCCTTAACAACACATACAATAGGGGCATAGTATGTACTCCTGCTGAAGCTCTTTTCGGTCTTAAATTAAATGGTGTCAACGAAAATAAAGTAAAAGCATACTTAGATCCTAATTCAGTCACAAATGATAATGAAGTATCCTTATTTGATACTCTTACCGCAACTTGAATTATTTTATAAGTGTCTACGACATACGTTATAGTCGATGTCGAAGAGTGCTAAGTAAGCATTTATTTTAATTGTGTTATTTAATGTAAGTTTCTTTTAATAAAGATCTGACTTCGAAGCAGAGAACATGTTTTCATTTTAACTGCCCTATTCCCGCTGCAAATCCAAATACCTCATGGCGACCCTGCCACTTTACGAATCTGAAGATTAACAATATTGGAGAAGGTCACACACCTGCTGGGAGAATATATATATATATATATATATATATATATATTTATGAAGAAATAGAAGAATTCGTCGACACATTCTGGAAGCATTTTTTTTAACACGGGGAAACCGCAAAGCAAGGAACAAGTCGTAATCGCTCAGACTGCGAGCGGCGATGCTCATACAGAAAAAACTACCGGACTGCAACTTGCTGAAATACTTATAATCGCCGTCATAATCATCTTGGTGTCTTCAATCGCATTCTACCTTTACAAGAAGTGCCGCCAACAAGCTATGAGATCATTACGTCGTGAGCTGACCCGTCATAACTTGGCCAGTAACGCCACTTCAACTCTGGAGCTATCAGCTGCACCCTAAAGAAGAACTAGAAGGAGCGGAGTCCAGGGAAATCCCGGCCCACGGTGTCCAGGGTATAGCCCGGCCCACCCTCATCGTAGTCAAGATCTTCACCCTGCCCATGGCCTGCCTTCAGCGTTATCCAGTCGCCACATCAGCTCAGCCTTCAAAAGTCCACCGTGTGACGACGTTCGTCTATCGTAATCTTTATAAAATTAGTATATACTTATCTAAATGTAAGTAAATAATGAATAACTGTAGAGTTTCGTTTAAATAAAATTTTAGTATATTTTTTTTAACTAAATGATTAAGTAAAATGTGTGTTAAGTTTATATTATGATACAAGATTTAATTGATTTGCATAATTCATTAAAATACTATAAGGACTATTTACTTAAACTAGGTGACGAAAGAAGAAAATCAGAGTTAGCCTTGAAAAAGTTTGAAGAAGCAAAGGTCCGATTTAATAGATTAGAAAGTATTAGGACAGAAATCTGTCAACAAATAGATCGGTCTGAAATAAGTTCGAGGGACACTTCGTCTATTAATAAGTTTGTAGATGATATTAATTCTTTGTACAGTAAAATTGTATCGTTAATGACCGACGAAGAACCTTTACCAGCAAAAATGGCAACTGATCAATCAAATAGTTTTGATATTAAGACTGCCATATCCCTTTTACCTGTTATGACCGGATCAGAATTAATTACTAAGCAATTGATAGATGGAATTGAACTCTATAGTACCATGATAAAAATTGATACAGCTCAACAGTTAATTACTTTCGTTTTGAAAACTAGGTTGTCCGAAAGTGCGAAATTACGTATGAACCCTAGTTACAGTACAGTACCAGATCTGATAAAAGATATGAGATTGAAACTGTTATCAAAAGTTTCACCTGTTGCTATCCAAACACAAATGCAACAATCAAAACAAGGTTTTAGATCTATAGAATCGTATGGTAGAGAGCTCGAAAATTTATTTGTGAAGTTAACCTTGGCTCAAGCCAATGGTGATGATCGTGCATATACAATTTTGCGTCCCATTAATGAGAAAGCAGCCATAAAAAGATTTTCAGATGGCTTGTCCGACCCCCGTCTGAGTACTATTATAGCATCACGCCAATTTCCTTCGCTGTCAGAAGCTATAACAACTGCTATTGACGAAAACACCACGTCAACCGAAAACCAAGTCATGAAGGTGTCTAACTTTCATTCTAATAATCGTGGTAATCGTGGTTGTCGCCAAAACTCATACCAAGGTCGACAAAATCATTATAATTCATTTACTCGTGTGCCAAATTATAATTCACGGAATTATAATCGTAACAATAATTCCAACTTTCGCAATTTACCTAACACATATTATAATTCTAACAGATCGAATAACTGGCAGAGCGGAAACAATATGACGCGGAAAACTTTTGGTAATTCGAATCAAAGCGCTAACGCCGCGCGCGGGCGCATTGATGCGCGCGCTCCGGGAATACGACCTCGGAATGCACCTCACGTTCATCTTACTCAGCAGTATGATGACGGAAATGTAAATGAAACTAATATTTCCGATAATAATCTGTTTTTTCGTGCAGAATAGGAATGATAATTTTATTTTAAGTTACAACAGTAATTGTAGCGTTATTTCATGTTCTATAGATAAGGAAATACAGATTAATTTACTCGTAGATACTGGCGCCAGTCTTTGTGTGATTAAATATAGTTGGATAAGAAATTTTTCTGATTTAGAAAGTAAAATAATTAGAGATAGAATTACTATTAAAGGTATAAGTGGTAACTTAGTTTCAGTAGGTTTTATTTTATTAGATTTTTATATTGAAGAGATTAAATTTACCCAAAAATTTTATATCTTTGAGAATCTCTCATGTTCGGCCGATGGAATATTAGGCCAAGATTTTTTCTTAAAATATAAAGCTATAGTAAACTATCAGGATTATTCCTTAACCTTATTAAATAAGGGAAGTTTAATTACAACCGAGATAGTCGGTAACAATAGGTACGTTCATACGATACCGCCACGATGTGAGGTAATGAAGAGTATTCCTACTAATACTAACTACTGTAGTGATTGCGTAATCTTAGCAACCGAAATCCCTTCACAACCCGGAATTTTTGTCGCGGGAATGATTGCAAAACCAAAAAATTGTCATTTTGCAATACGTATTTTAAATACAACCGATAATGAAGCTGTTATTGATTTTTCCTTTTTAGAAGTACACAGTCTAAACACTTTTGAGATGTGTAACTTTAATGAGAGTAATATTTCTGTTAAACGTGTAAAGACCTTATTTGATTTACTGGATTTAAGTTCTTATTTGAATAAAGAAGAACAAAGCAGTATTGAAAACATCTGTGCAAAATATGCCGATGTATTTCAGTTACCTGGAGATAAATTATCAGTCACTAATCTGATGGAACATTCCATTTAATTGAAAGACAATATTACCCCAATTTATAAAAAACCCTATAGAATACCACATGCGCTTAAGTCCGAAATACAAAAGCAAATTAATGACATGTTAGAAAACGACATCATTGAGGAGACCACCTCAGAATGGTCCAGCCCTGTTCTTCTCGTCCCTAAAAAATCAGATAAAAATGGAGAAAAGAAATGGCGATTTATTGATTATAGACAACTTAATAACGTAATTCAAGATGACAAATTCCCATTGCCAAATATTACCGAAATTTTAGACTCTCTTTCTGGTAGTATTTATTTTTCAAAATTAGATTTGTCACAATCTTACTATCAGTTATCATTAGATAAAAATAGTAGAAAGTATACCGCCTTCAAGGTCGACAAAATGTATCAACTTTCATTAGATAAAGATTCGAGAAAGATGACAGCTTTTACAACTGATAAGACCTACCAAATGAAAAGAAGCCCTATGGGATTTATTTATTTATTTATTTATTTATTTATAAGGTACACCAGCAGTGCATGCATTAACACAGACAATATTAAAAAAAAAAAAAAACAACAAAGAATAATTCTGATGCATACACCTTTACAGGTGACACGACATTTACCATACAAAAGAAATCAAAGTAATTAAAATACAGCACAAAAAAGACCCGCTAGTTGGAAAAAAGAAATATCACAATAAAAACACAATAAACACATTACTTAAAGATTATGTACTATTAAAATATCAATAAAATTGATTCAAATTCCATTACAAAAATAATTAATAAGAATAAGGAAACATTAACATCTTTACGAACTGGATGAACATTTGCTCAGTACTAAAAATCGCTGGACATAAACGCTTTGGTATTGCAACAACCACATGGCATTATTTATATTTTTACATAAATACAAAACGTGGCGCATTTGACGTGGAAGGAAGTGAGGTGGAGGCGATGACATTGACATATTTGTCTATCAATCTGTCCCGTCTGCCAACCAATCACCGACTGTCGTTTCTTCGACTCATCGGCAAACAACAGTGCACATAATGCCATAATATTATATTTTTATTTATCTACCTGTATGACTTTTTATATTTATACATTTTATTGCTTTATATTTTTATTTATAAATTTTGTTATTTATCTATTATTATTTTATTTGTTTTTGACTGTCTGTGTCCTTTGTAAACCCCGTCAGAATAACAGCGCTACTGGGTCACTTTGCACATCTATTAGTGGCTCAGTAGCATTATGCTGAGACGGGGTATTTATTGGCCCTGCACGCTTAATTCGTTTTTCATTTAAATGTTAATATTGTAGCTCCTTGTATTGTTGTGTGTGTGTGTGTATCTTCTGTGTGTATGTGGCTAATAAATGTTTTTTCTTTCTTTCTTTCTTTCTTTCATTAAGATCACAACATTATATGAACATATTATGTAAAAAATTTGGTACGATTAAAATAACAAAAAAGTCTATTAAAATTAAATCATAAATATAATTAATTTAAATAAGCATATATTAATTAGGTAAAATAAAAACGGTTTACAAGTAGGTCAATTATATAAACATAGGAATAACAATATTTGCACGCTGTAGGTATTATGGTAAGAAATTCAAAATTTTAACAGACCATAAGCCCCTTATTCATTTGTTCGGTATGACCGATCCCTCTAGCCGATTAACAAAGTTTCGTTTATATTTGGAAGAATATGACTTTATAATTGAACATGTCCCGGGAAAGGATAATGCTGCTGCAGACGCATTAAGCCGTTTACCGATGACTAGTACACAACTAAAACAACTTAATCAGAAAGTTGTATCGGTCATAACTAGATAGGTCAGACTAGACAACGAAAAATAGACGAATAAAAAAAAAACAAGAATATTACTGACTTGACAACTCAGAACCCTACAATTTTTAGGTCTGATCAATCTAAAGTTGTAGAAATTCTGAAAAAACCTTCTGACAGTATGGAACTTATAATATGTCCAACTAAATGTGATAGGAATTTAAGCAATTATAATGACATAATTAGTAGCCAATCAGGCAATTGTGTTTATTTGCCCTCAAAATGTTGTATTTACCTATTTTCTCGATCGTCATCTACTTTCAAAGTGCTGATGAGAGAATTAGAGCTATTGTGCAAACGATTTAAAATTCAGGAGCTTGTTATCGTGAAAAATAAATATAACGAAGATGAGATTGGATTATTATTGAAAGAAGTGAATACTTCATGTTTACCGAGAATTCTCGTAATCAAAGATGTTATTCGTGTGACCAATCAACACGACAAAACTTTAATTTTAAATGATTTTCACCTGTTACCCACGAGTGGCCACGCGAGCGTAACTAGGATGATAAATAATATAAAGAAATATTATTTTTGGACAGGAATAACTAATGACGTCACTAACTACGTTAAAAAGTGTAAACAATGTCAAATAAATAAGTTTACCAATAAATACGTTAAAGAACCTATGGTCATAACGACCACAGCAAATAGTGCATTTGAAGTAATAAGTTTAGATCTAGTAGGTCCTTTAGATATAGATAATTTTAATTATAAGTATGCACTAACGCTTCAATGTAACCTAACGAAATTTGTTGAAGCATACCCGTTACAGAGAAAAGACGCGGAAAGTGTATCTAGAAGTTTCGTAGAAAATTTTATTTTAAGATTTGGTTTACCTCGTACTATTATGACAGATCAGGGAACAGAGTTCACTTCTTCTATCATGAGCAACATTTGCAAACTGTTAAATATTACTAAGCTACAATCGACAGCATAACATCATGAAACAATAGGTGGTTTAGAAAACACACATAAAAATTTGGGAGCCTTTCTCAGAATCCAATGCGAGTCTAATAAAAAAGACTGGAGTGTTTGGCTACCCTATTGGTGCTTTGCATTTAATACAACCGTTCATAGTGAAACAAAGTATACACCATACGAGTTAGTTTTTGGGAAATTATGCACATTACCTAGTAATTTAAATATATCTCCAGAACCTTTATATAATTATGATGATTATCCATTACAAATGAAATATCGATTACAAAAAGCGCAAACAGAAGCGAAACAAAGTCTTTTAGCAAGTAAGGAAATTAGAAAATTTAACTATGATAAGAACTGTAACTCTATCAAATTATAAAAAGGGAGACTTATTATAACTTTTTAATTTTGCATTTTACAATGCTATTTTTATGTGATAAATATTAAACAAGAAAATATACTAGAAAAAAGCAACTAGTCTCATGTCGCCCTGACTTATTGTTAATTAAAAATCAAATAGGAAATAAGCTTGATAAAATTTATAGTGGTCCTTATGTTGTAGTAAAGGACATTTCTCCCAATGTTGTAATCTTAAAAAATAATAAAGAGGTAATTATTCATAAAAATAATACAAAAATGTTTCATGTGTAACATTGTAGTTTTTATTTTATTTATAAAAAAAAATGTACTTATTTTTTTTTTCTTTTAACCGAGGGGGTGACGATATACTTTTCGGGGGAGGTGAAGTATCCTTATTTGTTACTCTTACCGCAACTTGAATTATTTTATAAGTATCTACGACATACGTAACAGTCGATGTCGAAGAGTGCTAAGTAAGCATTTATTTTAATTGTGTTATTTAATGTAAGTTTATTTTAATAAAGATCTGACTTCGAAGCAGAGAACATGTTTTCATTTTAACTGCCTCATTCCCGCTGCAAATCCAAATACCTCAATAACATTAAAGAGATTCGTGACAAGATAGATTCTTACATCGATAACAGCCAACAACAACAAAAATCATATTATGATAGCAAAGCAGTCATCGAAGAAATTTGATGTAGGCGATTTAGTCAGCTTTGAAAGGGACGTTCATTCAACAGGGCAAAGTCGCAAATTGGTTCCAAAATTTCAGGACCCTTATAGAGTTCTAAGGTTTTAGATCACAATCGGTATGTAGTGGAGGATACTCCTATTACGAGGAATAATAATAGGAGGTACAATGCTACAATATCAGTTGATAAAATGAAGCCCTGGCTAGTTTTTGCGCCACCACATACGTCGGATGGCGAAAATAGTAGCTAAAGCGATTGTTAAATTATTATTCCTAATAAATAGTAGTGATTTTATTATAAGGATGTCGTGGAAGTAGATAGAAGCGATCTACGACCACTAAAGGTGTGTATAGAAGCGATTCACTCCTTTGGCTTGTTTATCGATTTATCTTTCTAACAGATAGAAGCGATCTAATGAAAGATTTTGTGGAAGTAGATAGAAGCGATCTACGACCACTGAGGGTGTGAATAGAAGCGATTCACTCCCTTGGCTTGTTTATCGATATGTCTTTCTAACAGATAGTAGTGATCTGATAAAAGATGTTGTGGGAGTAGGTAGAACGACCACTGAAGCTGTGAATAGAAGCGACTCATTAATAATGTATTGTAATATTAAAGCTGTATAGAGAAAGAGCTGTCATTGTAAATATAGTTAATAAGATATTTGTGTGCCGCACGCCCCGCTCGGATTTGGCAGTGGACTGTATCGTTGCGGAGGGCGAGACGTACGGTTTTTCGAACTGGGTGCTGGGTTGCGAAGTAAAACGCAGAGGAGCTTGTTGTACCAGGAACTAGGAGAGCTTGCTTGCTGTCTCTTTCAGAGTCTTGAGGCGAGAGTGGGACAAGTGATGATCCGTAGCCATAGAAACCCGACTCTCACTAAGCTACTTAAAGGCAATACCGTATAGAGAGCCGCGCGCAAGCTCACCAGTTTTCAACTTTATTTATCTCATTTTATCTATGCACATACGACGTTTCTTATCACTAACAATTCCTTATCAGTCACAATATTACATGTTACATATTAAAATATTCTAAAAAATTATTGCTATCAAGTTAAGTTACAGTTTCAATACTACGTTCAATACTATTTCTAATCTACCTATAAATCGTTTTGGGAAATGAGAAAACACACGAAAAAATATACTTTATTTCTTAATATCTTATCAGCTATTTACTTAACTCTTATGTATCATACCTTATCGTGAAGGTCTAATTAGCCGCTATGTGCGTAACATCAATTTATCAACATGGGATAATTTATTTGTAAATACCTACTCTATAAATACCTACTGCATAAAACTTTCATACAAACTAGTACAACACGAACAAGCTTTACAATACACAAAAAACACTAACTGCAAATATTATCGACTAAATACATTCCAAACACAAAGAAACTTATTATTATACTATAAAACACTAATAGACAACGAATTCAATAGATTTTACACTTATAACTAGTCACGAAATTTCACATCACAATACAACTTTATTACCACAATTATTAGTCACTGTCTATTGTTCACTTTATTGCACTATTCTGCCGGCCGTCCCGAACATTCTCCCGCCGTGTAACGCCGGCGCCGCCGCCGTCGTTACATCCAGTTGTCGGTGAAGGGTCGGCCGCCGTTGCCGTGGGGATGATGACCAGCTTCTTTGTTGGCCGTCGAAGGATGCCGGCTCTCGTTCTGATGTCCGCCGCTCGTACCACGCCGTCGGTCCCCGGGAAGGTCGCCGTTACCATTCCACGGGGCCAGGTGTTTCGTGGTAGCGTGTTGTCCACGATGAGGACCAGGTCGCCCAGCTGCAGTGCGGGGCCCTTGCCGTGGGGCTCCCGCCGGTGCTGGAGCTCCGGTAGGTACTCGCGTAGCCACCTCGCCCAAAATAGGTCGGCGAGACGTTGAGACGCGCGCCAGTTGGCGCGCCCGATGAGGTCCCCGTCGGAGAAGCTGCCGGGTGCGGGTGTCAGAGCTGACCCGCTGCTGACTGAGCCATTTCGATATGTTTTCGGGGTCGGGAACACATTCACTTATTTTTCTTGAATCAGCTGTTCGTGTGTAGGTACACTTTTCTTCACCCGTTGGCTCCCCCGGTTTTACTCGTTCTGTTGGCCACTCTGACTCGTCGTTCTGTAGAAAGCTCGGTCCGGCGTACCATCTGTGTGCACTAGTGAAATCCTGCGGCACGTCTCGGGTCGCGTCGTCCGCGACGTTTAGTTTCGTAGGTACCCACCGCCACTCGTGTACAGCGGTGTTTTCTTCAATGGCGGCGATGCGATGCGCGACGAACGGTTTGTATGAGCGCGATCCGGTTTTCACCCAAGTAAGAACGGTTTTACTATCTGTCCAGTATGTTTTGGAGTCGGGTTTGCGGTCGTGCTCTTCTATAACTGCCGCGGCCATGCGGCTTCCCATTACGGCTGCTTGTAGCTCGAGGCGTGGTATCGATGTTAGCTTCAGTGGAGCGACCTTAGCTTTTCCCATTGCCAAGGTGAGTGTCACGTGACCTTCTGGAGTGACCGCGCGCCAGTATATCGCTGCGGCATACGCGGTTTCGCTAGCGTCGACGAACGTGTGCAACTGTAGGTTCACGGCGTCGCTGTAGTGTAGGTATCTTCTTGGTACGGACACGAAGCGTAGGTTTTCGAGGTGTAACATCCACTCTCGCCACTGTTCACTGAGGTCACTGTCGAGGTCATTGTCCCATTCGGTGCCGCGGCGCCACACTTCTTGTAGTATTTGTTTGGCTTTTATTGTCACTGGCGCGGCGAGCCCCATCGGATCGTAGAGTGACATAACTATCTTCAGCGCGATTCTTTTCGTTGGTGCAGCTCGATTCAACATTTCTTTCGGTATACGTGCGAGATCCAGGGTGAATGCCAGCTCGTCGGTGTCCGGCCTCCAAACTAGTCCCAGCACGCGTTCGCTGCTAGCCCCGTCCGCCAATGTTTTCTTATCTCCGGTCGTTGACCCCTCGTCGTCGATCAGCTGTTTCAATACTGGTGGCGAGTTCGACGCCCATTTTCTTAATTCAAGTCGCGCGCCCCGGTGTATTTCTCGTACTTGTGTTGCTATGCGCGCGGCTTCTTCTTCGGTTTCGTAGCTGTCGAGGTAGTCGTCGACGTAGTGGTTTTTCACTATCGCTGCGGCGGCTTCTGGGTATTTTTCTTGGAACTTGCTCGCGTTCTTATTTTTAATGAATATTGCGGTCGACGGTGAACATGTTGCTCCGAATATGAGTGAAGTCATTCTGTATTCTTGGTTCTTCCATATATATCGTAGAAAATCTCGATCTTCTTCACGAATCTTCACTTGCATAAACATTTCCGCTATATCGGCGGACACGGCGATCTTGTGTTGACGAAAGCGCATAAGTACGCCCGGAAGTGATTGTAGTAGATCCGGACCGGATAACAGCTGATCGTTCAACGATGTCCCTCCGGTGCGGGCGGCGGCGTCGTGCACGATGCGTAGCTTGTCGGGCTTCATTTGATTTGTTACTCCAAAGTGCGGTAAATACCATGATTTGCCAACCTCCCGCTTTTCGGGCGCGGGTTCGGCGTAGCCTTTCTCGATCAATGCTTCCATCTGTTCACTATATTTCTTCTTTAGTTTTTCATCTTTTTCAAGCTTCTTTTCCACGGAGTGGAGGCGGCGCACGGAGTTTTCATAGTTTTCCGGCATGGTAACGGCGTCGCTCTTCCACAGTAGCGCCACTTCGTAATGGCCATCGGCGCGCTGTACGGTACTCTCTTCTAAGATTTTCAATGCGCGCTGCTCAGGGTCAGTGGACGGCTTCTTGGGTTCAATGCCCATGTTCTCGATCGCGAAGTGTTGTCTCAGCTGTTCATCCATGTTTTCGTCGATGGCCTTCAGGTGGTGTACATAGTTGACACGCTGGCCGATGGAACGTGTGTGCGCGCCGTGTAGCACCCAACCCAGTGGTGTCAATGACGCGATCGGCTGGTCGCGGTGCCCTTTTCGTACCTCTGCAGCCAACAGTAGGTGCCAGTTGTCTTGACCGATCAGGATTTTGGGCTCCGCGTGCGGGTACTTGATGTGGTCTTCGATCCCGCGCAGGTGTTGACAGCGTTCGATGTCCTTCGCACTGACTTGTTGTGGTGACAGGCGTAGGCGGTCGATGGTGCGTGCGTGTATTTTTTCCACGGCGTTGTTGCGGCGTAGTGTAACTGTAACTCGACGAGAGCGGGACGCATTCAAATTCTTCTCTGTAATCGCTTCTATATGGAGTGGGTCGATCGGTCCCCGCGCGCCGATGGCGTCAGCGAGGTTGCTGTCGATTAATGTCACTGTTGACCCGTCGTCCAGTAGCGCCCACGTATCAATCTCTCCCGCCGGTGCAGACACCCGTACAGGTACCATCTTCAGATACGACTTCGACTTCATATTTGTCCACGTTGTAGTGACTGTTTCGGCT
The DNA here is from genome assembly GCA_910589605.1 of Chrysoteuchia culmella. NCBI lineage: Eukaryota > Metazoa > Arthropoda > Insecta > Lepidoptera > Crambidae > Chrysoteuchia > Chrysoteuchia culmella. The sequence goes on from OU342660.1 coordinate 35,812, forward strand.
TCTTTTTTCACATTTTCAGTTTTCTTTTCGCGATGTAGCATTCGGTTGTGTCGCGCCGGACACCCATTTATGTTGCAGCGGTTCATGTTGCAGCTGTGAGACTTGTTTCTAAAACGCAGGCAACGGAAACACAATTGATGTTGTTTCGCTAAGTCCCATCTTCTATCTATATCCGCTTCGTTGAATTTCTTGCATTCTCGAATATTGTGTTGTTTCTCTTCGCAGATAATACATTTTCTGTCTCGCTCTTCTTTCTTCCCCCTTTCTTCATAATATTTTCTCCCCCCGTACGACGGCGATCTTCTATCTCTGTCGTGCAGTGTTGTCTCGCTCTCTTCGGCGTCTTGAGTCGCAAATGTTCGCTGTTTTCTTTGTTGTTGATACGACGTCGGCGCTGGCTTATGTTCATTTTTCGCAATCTCGGGGTCGGCGTACTGGGCGCATCCTCCCACGTATTTAAGTAGAAACTTCTTAATTTGGACGAGCGGCGGATCTTCTTCTGTCATTTCTTGACACGTTTCATACCATCGGTAGCGTACTGAACCTGGCATTTTCTTTACTATCGTTCTGGCCACTTCGTCGTTGTACAGCGAGTGTTGTTTCTTCAATGATTGCAGCGCTTCGACGGCGTCCTTGACTCGTGACGTCATCGAAATAAGGTCCTTTGGGTCGTCGCCCGCTCTCGGTAGGTTTCGTAGTCGTTCGAGCTCGTGCGTTGCTATGGTTTCCGCTCTTCCGAAGTTCCACTCCAAGGTTTTCATGATGTCTTCCGGTGTGCTCTGGATGCTGCTCAGTAGGCTGTTGACGACGGTGCTGGCGCGGCCGTAGAGACATCTTCTTAGTCTTGATTTGTTATCAAGTGGTGAGTGGTGCGCGGCGGTTTCTTCATAGGCGGTGTTGAACGCGAACCATTCTTGAAAGGCTCCCCCGAATTTAGGTAGTTCGGAGGACGCGCTGTGCATGTGCGGACGTAGAGAGCGCTCGGCTAGGGCGATGACGGCTTCCTTAATGTTCCCGATTTCTACATTGATCGGATTCGGCGATGAACACGGCGGACACGGCGGTGTTATCTCTTCTATCTTGCTCGTAACGGCGACTGGTTGTGTTCGTAGACACGTAGTTCCTCCAGTTACGACGGCAGGCTCGGCGGACGTCATCTTCTCAATGCTGTTCGTAACGGCGACTGGTTGTACTCGTGGACATGTAGTTCCTCCAGTTACGAAAGCAGGCACGGCGGCGGACTCGGCGGCGGACACGGCGGCGGACTCGGCGGGTGCGGCGGCGGACACGGCGGGGGCGGCGGACTCGGCGGGGCAATGCGGCTTGTCGCTAATTGCCAATGGTGTGGACTCTTCTATCCACGATCGGACTCGTTCATTCACATCGGCGTCGGATTCGCTGATGTGTGACGTATTATCTTCTTTATCTTCTTCGGCAACACGGTTTGCTAAGCGTTTCTTCTTTACAATGCTTAGCGCGATCTTCATTTCTAATATTTCTTGCTCTAAAGCTAATTCTTCTTCGATTGCTTGAGCCTTCCTTAACTTCTTGCTTCGGTGGGACGGCGTGGCGGCGGCGGCGGCGTTCGATGCGGCGGCGGCGGCGGCGCTTCCAACGGCGACTTGCGGTATCGGAGATAGTGCGACGTCTGCGGTCGGCACTACGGTGGTTGTCGCTTCGCTGGTCCCCGTGGTGGACTCCATAGTGGTCCCGGACTCGGTGGTCCCCGATGACGGATTTGACGCGGTGGCGTCCTCACTCCCGGCCTCTTCACGGTGGCTCCTTCCTCCGCTGGTCGATCTTGTGACAGGCATGGCTTCTGCGTTTCTTCGATATTCGGCTCGCAATGGACCAAAATGTGCCGCACGCCCCGCTCGGATTTGGCAGTGGACTGTATCGTTGCGGAGGGCGAGACGTACGGTTTTTCGAACTGGGTGCTGGGTTGCGAAGTAAAACGCAGAGGAGCTTGTTGTACCAGGAACTAGGAGAGCTTGCTTGCTGTCTCTTTCAGAGTCTTGAGGCGAGAGTGGGACAAGTGATGATCCGTAGCCATAGAAACCCGACTCTCACTAAGCTACTTAAAGGCAATACCGTATAGAGAGCCGCGCGCAAGCTCACCAGTTTTCAACTTTATTTATCTCATTTTATCTATGCACATACGACGTTTCTTATCACTAACAATTCCTTATCAGTCACAATATTACATGTTACATATTAAAATATTCTAAAAAATTATTGCTATCAAGTTAAGTTACAGTTTCAATACTACGTTCAATACTATTTCTAATCTACCTATAAATCGTTTTGGGAAATGAGAAAACACACGAAAAAATATACTTTATTTCTTAATATCTTATCAGCTATTTACTTAACTCTTATGTATCATACCTTATCGTGAAGGTCTAATTAGCCGCTATGTGCGTAACATCAATTTATCAACATGGGATAATTTATTTGTAAATACCTACTCTATAAATACCTACTGCATAAAACTTTCATACAAACTAGTACAACACGAACAAGCTTTACAATACACAAAAAACACTAACTGCAAATATTATCGACTAAATACATTCCAAACACAAAGAAACTTAAAGAAAGAAAGAAAAGAAAGAAAGAAAGAAAGAAAATATATTTATTTGACACAGACATTAGTAACATGCTTAACAAATTATGAAAGGAAAGAATAAAAACTAATCTAACGGCTGCGTCAAAATAGGATACCAATTCAGCATATGTCGGGTTTGCGCTATCAGCGAGACCCGACGCTGATTTTCAATTGGCACCTTTATTTATTTTTTTGACAGCTGAATGTCTAACAGAAATGGCTCACTATGTTAATTTAAGTAAAATTTTATTTATATGCGAATTAATAAACTGTACATAAGTAAACTGTTGTATATAAAAGTAAGTATATTATTTCATAATATATAAATATCTGAATATTAATATGTAAAATTATAAATATATGTTAAATAATGTATATTTAGACCAACTAAAACAAGATAAGCTATATAAATGATATGTTGTTGACGTTATACAACTCCATGTCACGCTGCGCATCAAGTAGGAACTGCTTCATACGCAGTTTAAAAACGTTGATTGAATTTAGCTGCCTGAATGGGGGTGGAATATTATTCCAAATTTTAGAGGCAGCGTAACGAAAGGCGCCCCTAAACGATGCAGACTTATGCGCAGGCGTGGCCAACTGCCGTGAGCACTGTCTCCGCTCACATTCCCTCCCAATCCAGCCAAGTTTATCATATAGGTAAGAGGGCTCCTGGTACTTAATCACTCCAAAAAGGAGGCAAGCTAAGTGCAACTTTCGCCTCGATTTCATTTTGAGTATGCGATTATTGTTCAAGAATGGCGTGACGTGAGCTCTAGCAGGTACAGAGAAGCAAAATCGAGCACACGCATTCTGCACCCGTTGAATGAGCCGCTCTGTCCTACCCAGCAAACGCGGACCATAGACAGCATCTGCGTAATTCATCTTAGCTAGGACAAGCGACTCAGTCAACTGTACACGTAACTCTTCAGACAAGAATGGTCGTATCCTGTAAAGTACCTTATTATTATACTATAAAACACTAATAGACAACGAATTCAATAGATTTTACACTTATAACTAGTCACGAAATTTCACATCACAATACAACTTTATTACCACAATTATTAGTCACTGTCTATTGTTCACTTTATTGCACTATTCTGCCGGCCGTCCCGAACAATTTGCTTCAAATAATGTCATGTAAATACGATTCTAAACGTTTCCTTTTTACTAAATAAACAATGACTTGTTTGTTTAAGTATTATCTCATGTATTTTGTAATTGTAACATGTAAAACGTGCTGCTGAAAAGTGCATCATAAACTATTATGACAACATAATAGTCTTGTCATGTGTCTAGGCTAGTGTTTATTTTAAATATTACTTGTCGGTATATGGTGTAGGTAGTGTATTGCCTTTAGGGGTACAATGTTGTCGAATGTATATTTATACCAGATATTACAGATTCATCATTGTTATTATTATTAACACTACTAATTATACACGGAGACGTGTATGTCGATCGGATGGCCGAGCTGTAGCAGTACATAAATCTTTGTTTTATTTTAACGTCATTTGTATTATTAATACAATCTAATTTAAAGATTAAAAGTTACTACTTAGATTTCCGGTTACAATTCGCGCCAAACCGTTCGCGCTAACTTCAACACGACGCATAAACCCCCACCCCAACCAGTGGTTGGGCTGGGTCTCTGCGTCGGCAGAGTGTCATTCGATTTACGTAGTAACTAATACCTAATCTGTGCATTCGATCGCTGACTACGGTACCGTCCACTAGTTATCAAGAAGTGTGTCAGTTTTAGTAATAGCTCTTAAAACCAACATCGTAAAATTATAAAACTTATTTAATTTAAAGAAAATATAACCCAAGTAAAGTTGAAACATCGTTTAATTCCACCATTCCCGCTTACTGCTTCGCTGCTACTGCTGGTGTCACTGCTTCATAAGTCCTTGTATCTTCGGTCAATCAGTTTATCTTAGAAACGTTTTTAGTGTCGAAACCAAATGGTGGCAAACGCTTTATTTGAAATTTGGAAAATCTAAATAAAGTTATTCCGGATATGCACTTTAAGATGGAGGACTACCGAACAGCATCTAGATTATTACCGGTCAATGGCTACATGGCGACTTTTGACCTTAAAGAAGCATATTTTTAATACCCATTCGTGAATCAGACCGACATGTGCTACGTTTTCAGTTTAGAAAACGAAATTTCGGAAACTATTACATATGAATTTAACTGTATGACTTATGGTCTTTCGGTAGCCCCTAGAACTTTCACCAGAATTATGAAAGAAGTCATTTGTCACTTACGCCGCCAAGGTTCCAAAAATGTCCATTATTTGGACGATATTTGGCGCTTAGGGGATACTCATGAGGATTAAAAGACCATAAAGGAGCTTTTAAATTAAGACCTAGTTTTTCAAAGTACCATAGTACGTGAAATCCACAGCTTGTACTAGATTTCGTGTACAATTGGTATCCCAATAGAGAACTTAATCGAGAAAAAATTACAAAGAAATTGGTTTCTTTTCTTAGTCAATTTCCTAGTGAGTTTAGATATACATTTATTTTTGTGTAAAAACCGTAAAGCGGTTTACAGAATACATCTTCCTAAAAAGTTTCAACTGAGTAGTCCTCATAGTTTTGGAATAAAGTGGCTGTGACATACATCGGACAGACAGACATGACGAATCTATTAGGGTTCCGTTTTATGCCATTAGGTTACGGAATCTTGAAAAGAAACTTGTCTCATGTCGCTCTGACGACATGAGACTAGTTCTTTTTCTTATAATATTTTTTATTTCATTAAAATTATAATTATTGTCCCATTAGGTTCAGGTGAAAGAGAAATTAAAGCAATAGTGATGGTACAAATAATTTAATAGATATTCAGTATAATTACAATGTAAGGAGCTGCGCCTGAATAGTGTCGCGGCACCGCGGTATTTGGTTTACAGCTTTGGCGGCGTCCGGCGTATCGGCCTAGCTATCGCTCAGGAGTTTACTTAAGACTCTCGTAAAAGCCTACAATGTTAGGGGTTTTTCCAATCCCTAACTTATTTTTATTTATCTATCCATTTCATTTTAAGTATGAAAGTGATAGCATTGTAATATGAAATATCAATAACTTCAGCGAGAGCGATCGTTAGACCGTTACGCGTTAGATCGTGCGACATGCTCCATCGGCGGAGCATGTTTAGTAATATCATTTAAAAAGAAAACTTGTTTCTAACATAGACGAGGAGAGGACCTTCCTCACACGGGCTGCAAAAAGCTAACTTTTTGCAGCCCGTGTGAGGAAGGTCCTCTCCTCGAGGTTCAGTCACAATTTTTCGACATGCCTCAATTGTCGATTAACTGACGAAGTGGCTGACTGAACTGACCTCATACTTTTTAGAGCGAGAAACGAGTAGTTTTTTTTAAAGAAAACAATGTTTATTATATTACAATAGCATAATTTCATTTGTGACATATAAATAGATTGATTTCATAATTTGAGTTCCATAAGCACATTTTTTGTAGTTCTTTGCAGGACTAGGACTCCATTCCCCACTAATTTGCGACCGCTGAGAGAGAGCGTTTCTATCAGATCCCTGTCAGTTCATTAAATTTAGTAAATTAAGTTAATTTCCGGTCAACCGCTAATGTAAGATATTTTTTTTAAAGTAATATAAGTTGTAATTTTTTTATTTTATTTCATGTATAAAATTCTGTACTTCTAGGACGAGATATCGAAAACGAGCACTGTCACATCGTAGGAGCAGGATTTTGAGGAGCCGATCACTATTTCATTATCGAATATATTTTACAAAATCGTACTAAGGGTACCGAATTCGAATCGAGAAAGTCTCAACCCTCACTTTATGAGTAAATGAATATTTCGTTTTCAGTCAAGTCGGAGACGTGAAATTCTCAATTCAGGGTGGGTATTATGACATCATAATTCCATGCAGTTTTCTGTTTTGCCATGATGCCATTTCTTCGTTTTTGTTTAACTAGTAAAAGAGAGCCACCGACAGCAATTTAGAAAACTGTCTGAAATCAAGGCGACATATGTAATATCGAATCAAATCAAAATCGATCATAAGGAACTGACAGTCGGTGTCAGAGGCGCATTCTGTCAGCGGTGGCGTCAGTGTTGTGCGGCGCAGGCGCGGTGGTTGGCGGCGCCCAGCGCCAGCGTGCGGCCGGCGCCGGCCGCGGCCGCCGTCCGGCGCCGGACCACCCGCAGCCGGCGCGCGCCTTGCTCCGACACCAGCTCCGACTCGCGCCTGGAAATGTTCAATAGTTATATAAACAAAAAAACTCGGTGATTTATGAACCGATAATGAATACTATTGTGGTTATGCGGTTTGTGGTTGTTTGTGGTTGTGCGGGAAAACCGTAAATACACATTTACCGTGCAAAAAAGCATCAAAATCCGAAAAGGCAGTTTCGTTAAAAATCCCATTTAAGAAATACCATGATCGTGCCACGCTTTAGTTTATTTATGAACCGATACCGATCCTGTCGTGGTATTCGCGTGCGGACACCATGGGGCGCGCCTCGAGGGCGGCGGCGGCGGCGGTGACGTCACGCCACACTCACACGAGCCGGTAGTCGTCGGTGGCGGCGCGCACGCAGAGCGCGAGGTCGGCGTAGAAGTCGAGGTCGGCATCGATGCGCAGGCGCGGCGCGGCGGCGGTGACGTCACACGCGGCCAGCGCGCCCCACGCGGCGGTGACGTCACATCACACTCACACGAGCCGGTAGTCGTCGGTGGCGGCGCGCACGCAGAGCGCGAGGTCGGCGTAGAAGTCGAGGTCGGCGTCGATGCGCAGGCGCGGCGCGGCGGCGGTGACGTCACTGGCGGCCAGCGCGCCCCACGCGGCGGTGACGTCACATCACACTCACACGAGCCGGTAGTCGTCGGTGGCGGCGCGCACGCAGAGCGCGAGGTCGGCGTAGAAGTCGAGGTCGGCATCGATGCGCAGGCGCGGCGCGGCGGCGGTGACGTCACACGCGGCCAGCGCGCCCCACGCGGCGGTGACGTCACATCACACTCACACGAGCCGGTAGTCGTCGGTGGCGGCGCGCACGCAGAGCGCGAGGTCGGCGTAGAAGTCGAGGTCGGCGTCGATGCGCAGGCGCGGCGCGGCGGCGGTGACGTCACTGGCGGCCAGCGCGCCCCACGCGGCGGTGACGTCACATCACACTCACACGAGCCGGTAGTCGTCGGTGGCGGCGCGCACGCAGAGCGCGAGGTCGGCGTAGAAGTCGAGGTCGGCGTCGATGCGCAGGCGCGGCGCGGCGGCGGTGACGTCACACGCGGCCAGCGCGCCCCACGCGGCGGTGACGTCAGCGCGCGCCTGCCCCGCGCCGCCCGCGCGCAGCTCCAGCCCCGCGCGCGCGCTGCGCGACCACAGCGACACCTGCACACGAGTACGATACCTTTTATGCCTTATGCTCAATGTAGCCGCCCATTCCTCAGCGTTTAAGAGAACACAGCAGGTATTTTAACAAATAACAACTAAAGCTTTAAAGTTTGACGTGTTTTACTTGAAAAAATTGTCATGGAAAAATATGTTTGACCGTAACATAGCGCGAGTCCCGTAGATAGTCGCATGTGACGGCCGTCGCGCATCAGCGTACATATTATCCCGCCAGGGCGGTATCGCTCGTAGTACAGACTGCAGTTCCGTTTTACATATCTGTCAAATTTCTGAAATCGACTTTGGACTTTTAAAACATGCGATTAAGTTCAGATTTGTCTGCAGTTTTACATTTTGTATAAACCGTAGTCACGGTCAACCGTCCGAGCATGGACTCTTTCTCTGAGTATAACCTGATCATCGTCTCAAATTCTCTATAAAAGTTCCGTAGCCTAATAGCAAAAAAATCAAAATTTAAAAATCCCCCGGCCGGATGTAAAAACATCAAATATATATTTTTTTTTTCGTTTTACATCCGTAATGGGTTTTTTTTCAAACTGATTTTTCTCTAAGTCAACCGTTTGAATGATATACACTTTCAAAGTGGTAAAATGTGTCTAACTTTTACAATAAGAAAGTGAAAAATCTAAAAATATATGCTGTAGATCTTTATAAAAACTTTCAGCGAAAATTGGTTCGAACGAAATATATTATTGGCAATACTGGTACCTTTAATCACACACATCTGTAATATTTGTTTTGCGTCTTCAACTATACCGTCCTCGTTTAAACTTTCTAGGGTAATACCTTTGCATAAATCTGGTGATACAAAATCTTTCAACAACTATCGACCCATATCGCTTTTAAATTCATTATCTAAAGTTTTAGAAAAACTCATTAATAAGAGATTAGTTAAATACCTCGAAGAGAAACACATACTCTCAAATAATCAATTCGGTTTCCGAAGAGGAAGGTCGCCTGGTGATGCAGTGTACGGAGCTAACAAACTTTTTAGCGAAAGAACTTGACACTGGCAGGAAGTGCATTGGCATTTTCCTAGATTTAGCAAAAGCCTTCGACACGGTCTCCATACCCCTTCTTCTTCGGAAGCTGGAGTGCATTGGAATAAGGGGCAGTCAACTTGACCTTTTTAATAGCTATCTCAGTGACAGGCAACAAACCGTTAAAATTTCTACAGCTGTGAGTTATAGTAAAACAATTGAATACGGCGTCCCGGAAGGGAGTTTTCTTGGACCCACTCTTTTTATAGTTTATATCAATGATATCATAAATTCTGTGCTCAAGAATGGTAGAATTGTGGCTTTTGCGGACGATACAGCTCTTATTTTTACTGGCGGTAGTTGGGAGGAGGTGTTTGCTGATGCTCAAACTGGTCTTACGAACATAAAAAATCAACTAATAGTAATATATAATAATTTATTGACCATTAACACTGATAAAACTAAATTCATGACTTTTACTATAACGGAACAGACGCAACCGTGCTCTAAATCCTTTTCCATCAAAGTGCATCAGTCAAATTGTAATTCGGCGCTTAACGGTTGTAACTGTTCAAATTTAGAAAATGTTACTACATTTAAATATCTTGGCATTACATTAGACTCGCTCCTTACATTTACACCTTATATTAAGATATTGTCACAAAAACTACGAAGGCTTACAGCAATTTTCAGGAAAATCAGACATATTGCTAATAAAAAACTATTGAAAACATTATACTTTGCATTATGTCAGTCTGTATTGACCTATTGTATTGGGGTCTGGGGAGGCGCACTCAAAAGTAACCTTTTACCATTGGAAAGGGCACAAAGAGCTGTGATAAAAGTCATTAATATGTTACCCTTTAGATATCCTACTGTTAAACTGTACAGTGACTTTGAGGTCCTTACAGTTCGCCAGTTGTACTTTTTGGAAATAATTTTAAAACAGCACGCATTACAATATCAAAACAATTGTAATACTAATCTAAGACGCAGACCATGTATTGTTAGATCTACGTGTAAAACTAGTTTCGCTTACCGGTTTTCATATGCTATAGGACCGATATTGTACAACAAAATTATAAAAATTAATAATATTCTTGGCCAATCAAATTACATTTGTAAGAATACTTTAAAAACGTGGTTGTTAACACTTGATTATCAGTCAACGGAAGCACTAATCGAAATACAAAAATAATATTTTGTGATGCAAGGCAGGGCATAACAATTGTAAAAATTATCTTTGTTCATAGAAAGTAACTTTTATAGTATATAGACACACACTCATACACACACACACACATGCATACATACACATACATACATAAACACACACACGCACACAAACACATAGCGCACACAAAAAAATGTTTATAACAAAGAGCATAAGTGCCTATAAGAACAGGTTCGACCTAGTTTAGGTACTTAAGTGTCTTAACTGGCTATGTTCTGTTTATTTTATGTCAATAAAGATTTTTTATTTTATTATTTATTATTTATTTAGCAGTTTCAGAGCTATAGCAAATTTTCCAAAACTTTGTTATTCATACAAACACTATGAAAAACAAAGTTATTTTTGCAGACGAAAAATTATAATGGTATTTGATATGTATTTAATGGTATAGGTGTATGTAATATATACAAAAACAAACACATACAGAGAAAATTTTAAAATAGAGGAACACACCATTTGCGGTCTTATTGCTACATAGCAATCACTTCTAGGCAACCTTGGGTGAGAGACGGAACCCTTCATGTGCGAGTTCGACTCGCAATTGGCACTTTTTTATTACTCGTAGGCGGTAAACCCACGCGGCACGAATTTTAATATTGTATGCAAATGTCATCAACTAGTATAGGAAACCGCGTTGTCCAACAGTCCGTCCGCTAGCGGATTCCGTCACTAGGCGCGCAAACGCGGAGCAATTTCTTAAAGAGAGTCGGATTATTAAAACAATCGAAAAATGCTTTTGTATAACACTGCTCTTACACATGCAAATCATGCGATTACGTATGCGAAAAGTAATAAAATTGTTGCAAAAATACAACTGCTGGTTTTCCGTTCCGTTGCGCGGAGCCAGTGGGTGAATCGGATTATCTATTTTACTTTAGAAATGTTATATCTACTGTTGTTACAAAAACTAGAAGATGAATGAACTGTCCGTAGTGTGCGCGTCCAGCGCTAGCGCTAAGCCTACGTTCACACCAATGGTGGCTGGATAGGTGGCTCGCTAGGATAGGTGCTACGCTATGCTATTGTACTGTTCACACCGGCGGATACATTCATCGAATGGGAGAAGTCTTCTATCTATCTAAAACTGTGAAACGGCTTAGCGTGGCACCTATTGGTGTGAACGTACACTAATGCAACGTCCGGTCCCACCGTCGACGCAGGCAGTATCGCTCGCAGCACGAGCCCACACCGGCCCATACGTGAACCAGCAGTTCGCCCTGCCCGGAGAACAGCCGGACGTAATTACGTATGTAACGAGTGAACCTCACCGTGGCATCAACATCTAACGCTAGCGCTAACGCAGTAGTGTCCCACTGATAACACATCCGTAAGTAGCACTTTGACATCAGCAAATAAAGGTCGGTAATACCGCTCGTAGTCACGTAAAAGGCTTTTATCATCACCCTAAACATCGTAAAAAAAGAAAAAACTTGAATGAACTCACCGTAGCGTGCGCGTCCAGCGCTAGCGCTAACGCAGCGTCCCACCGGTAGCGCAGGGTAACTCCCGCCAACAACGGCACTCGGACGTCCGCGTGCACCGGCGAGGGCAGCACCGCCCGCAGCACAGGCGTGGGCTCGCTGCCCGTGCCCGCCCACACGTGGGCCAGCAGCTCGCCCTGCCCGGAGAACAGCCGGATGCCCGGCAGGCGGACGCCGCCCACCACCAGCGATATACCGCCGGCCACTTCCTCCTCTTCAGCTGGTGAACGACCATTAATTTAAGTTTAATAAAACAATTTTTTTTTAACGGTCAGGTAACGTCCAAAGTTTTATACGATTAAAACCTAAAGTTGAAACATCAATTATTTTTAAAGCATGTGTTTGAGACCGTTGGGAGGGGAAGGGGAGGAAGAGCACCAGGGGGCCGATTCTCACGCAATAGAGATCATGTCGAAGTAGAGATTTGTCGAAAAAACATGGCGGATGTCGAACGTAAACAGATTTTCATATTCTCGCAATCTCATGGAGAGATATGTCTATTACCAGCATTCGACATGTCTCGAGTGGTCGGCAACGTTCGAGATCTAATGTCGAACAGTATATAGTCGACTTGTTGTCTTATATTCTTTGTTTTGCATTTATTTTAAAGACATAATTTATTGGAAATTAGTGGAAAATGTCGGTAAATGAACTTTTCATTAATTTATTAATAGAAAACATGGTGAAATTGGCGATAATGCTACGGATATTCCTCGTTGCCGTTGGAAATGTGTTGTTCGCTAAATCTTACATTATCCACAAATAAACAAAATTAAGCAATTGCGGTATTGAGGTAACAATTGGAAGTTTATTTTCGTACTGTATAAAAGAATAATAAATAACAGAATAATTAATAAATGTTATGGATATTTGGAACAAGATGAATATACATTGCTAAACTATTTATTATCAATTATGATGGCAAATGTTTGCGATAGTGTCATTACCATTTTGACTTTTACACCACAGTGTGTCACAGAATTTTATTTTATTTAACTCAATAACTTTAAATCTTCTGATCTGACAGTAGTCAGAATATGTTATAAAAGTGCGTTCCAAAAAATAGTTCCTTTGCTACTTGATTGGTACCCCTGTTTTCCGTGAAGACAGGTGACAAGGACTCGCGTTTCGTATTAAGCAGAATTTTACAGTCTAAAGATAAAATTATTAAGAAGATGTAAAAACAAATCTGTTAAAAATATTGACAGTAATATCGTTTGATCATATTTGATAATAAAATTATATTTGTAAATATAAAATAAAGTATAAAGCCCTTCTTTAAGTAAATACATACATTTCTCGATTGCAGTTCACTTAATCGATAAAAACGGAACGTGTAGTTATAGACATTTCAAAATCATTTGACATGTCATCTCTACCGAATGCGAGAATACCATTTATAAGAAAAATAGAGATTTCAGTGACATTTTCGTTAGACTTGAATATTCGACATTATGTCGATTCGAGATTTATGTCGCACGTCATGAGAATTGGCCCCCAGCGCGCCGCCACATCGCCCGCACGGCCGCGTCACCATTATTAAAATTTTCACAATACGTTAACTCTATATCATAATATATTCCTTGAAGAAAGAAACAAAATCTTTTCATGATTTCACTCCTGACTCCTTTGTTATTTGAAAAAAAAAACATAAAAGAAAATCGTTTACTTCCATACACAAGCCGTTTACAGACGCGCCTCCTGCTCATCTTTTCGTGTGTGTCCGGATTTTCAAATGCCTGTAGCTATGCAAGAACACGTACAAGAGTTGCGTCGCGCCATTAGTAATAAAAATTAGCACTGAGAATAAAAAAATATCTTAAGCATAAACTAAAACCGATCGATACTTTATGTCTAGTTTTAATTTAAAGAAGAATGAAACAAAGTTCATTTCCTACGCAAAAAATAAAGAAATTACGTCAATTGATGGGTCTTCGAATCGGACACAAAAACGTTGTTTTAATTTAAAAAAATTACAATTGAAACCAACCTTCATCCCCCTCATACAGGTTCGGGTCCGGCTTGCCGCTGCCCCCGGCGACGGCGCCCAGCCCTCTGGTCCACAGCTCCACCGCGACGACGTCCGCTCCGCCCGGCCCGTCCGGCCCGTCCGCCCCGCCCGGCCCGCCCGCCCGCAGCGACACGGCCCCGCGCCGCAGCAGCCCGTCGGAGGCCACCTGCACGGACTGCAGCCGAGCGGCCCACTCGCCCACGGACCAGCCCGTGTTGCGGACTAGTACCGACGACGTGCCTGTGACCGGTCCCCACACACGCACAGATCACTAGTTGTACACAGTGGATAAGGTGGACACATTATTTATTTATTCGTTAGTTAGGATATTACTCTTTTATTCGTTCTCATTGTTTATTTAATCAAACAATAGTGTTGAAATGTTAAAATTAGTGAAACTTCTGACACGCAGTTCTCGGTATGTATAGCTTGCAAATATAACGAAGCGCGCAGCTTTTGTAACGGAATTGCCTCGAGGTTAAACGGTATTCCCTGTGATAAATGTTTAAAAAGAAAATATACTAGAACAAAGCAACTTATCTCATGCCTGACGGGATGCGAGCGACATGAGACATGTTGCTTTTATCTAATATATTAAAATGCAAAATTAAAAAGTTATAAGTAGTCCCTGTCTCTGCGACATGGTATGGTCGCTCTAGATAAGCTGAATTACTTGTTCCAGTAAGTAACGCCATATTTAGGTGGTGTTTGTTTATTCAGTAGGTGTCTGACATTAGTCGCATTACCGGCTGATGAATATGCGGATACACGGGGACCATAAGGACCCGTCGCGTCAGTCGGTCTGTTAGTCGTCAGAGACCTGCTGGCGCCCTCGCGTCCCACGTGGCCAGCTGCGGCGGCATCATGGCCGCCATCTCCCTGACGGCGGCGTGCGCGTGGGCCAGCTGGTCCAGCCGCGCCCAGTAGAGCCGCCTCAGCTCGCTGGGCGCTCCCACTAGACTGACACCGATCCCGAACAACGTCGCCGGGTAAGGCACGCTCGACAACATCGCCAGGTCTAAATGAACACCACAAAGCTAGGCGTTACGCTGGATAGTTATTAAAATTATAGTTTTACTACTAACAACAAGTTTTTATTATATCGGTTATTGATATTTTGTTTACTGAAATGCATGCCGAATGTAATAGACTGCCATTAACCATAAGAATGTATCAGACTATACTAGACACGAGCAAAGCCACCGACTTCGTTTTGCACCCATTGTTGTTAAAAATATTGGAACCATAATTATGGTATAAGAACTGAACTAAAATTAATAATAAATTGTTTTACCTGAAAATAAAACTGTTATTATATGCAGTAACCTTATTCGAGACCTATAGAGTGAGACAGCATCTCTTCCGCATCGCTTGAACAGCCTCCTGGCAACCCCGCCACGTCACTTCCGGCGGCTCAAGTGAGGTGGCGGGGGGCGCATTGCTTGTCACAGGCAGCCATGATTAGACTCGACACATTGCATCTCACTGGAGTTCAGTGGAATTAGCCATCAGGCAGTATTTAAAATATAGGTCTCGAATAAGGTTACTGCATATAATAACAGTTTTATTTTCAGGTAAAACAATTTATTATATGCGTTGAACCGTTATTCGAGACCTATAGAGTGAGATGTGTTTGTTATCGCCTGGTGGCAAGCAATAAAAGAAGATTATGCCAATGTGTGAATTTAGAAAAGAAATAAAATAATAAAAAATAAGGAAATCAGTGTGTTTATTGTTTTAATCATCCTTCCGCAGGTATATTGTAATAATAGAATCATATATTTAATCTTAATCATTAAAGTAATCCCTTTATTATACGGCTTGGAATGTATTAGATAAATTGATTCCGGGATTTTGGGGATCACGAATTTCAGAAGCGTAAAATCGAACAAAAGTATTAGAAGTACGCCAATTTCCCTTTGCCATAATCTCGTCGATATGGTGGTTGTCAAACCAGTTGCGCGAGGCGGCGGCACTGCGTGTGGAGCCAGCGCTAGCCTCCACGCCGGCGGCGCGCAGCAACGACCGCACCCAGCCGCCGAGCACCGTGCGTGACGCTGGTCGCGCTGACCCACGCGCTGTGATGAAGAGTTCAGTTATGTCTCTTTCCTCCCTACGACAGGCTGATACTTCTATCATCTTTTTAATCCAATAAACCGGACATATTCTGTCGTCGTCTGCTTTTATCAATTTCCACGATGATTGCCTATGAATATAATTGTCGGTCTTGGAACCGAACCGTGGATGCAGTATGACATGGTTCGAATGATCTTCGAAATTATTTTCGTTGATATGCAGGAGAGTGAGGTCGTGCACCCTGCGACTAGATGCGAGAAGTAATATCAGAGCGGTACGCCGTGATACTTCATAAAGCGTTAACCGATCGGGAACGTTAGTTGACAGCCAAGCTACTACAGCGGATGGGTCCCATATAAAAGATTTCTTAACTACTTTGCCGGCAGTAGCCAAAGCTATTGCTTTAAGGGTTCTCTTGACAATAGGATCGTTGCTCAAAGAGTCTGCGTTAGGATTAGCCAAAGTAGCAATGACAGATTTGTGAACTAATATAGTCTTATAAGAAAGACCGTCTCTTAAATGAAGGTTTGCTAGGTACTTTGCCAATTCAGATCCTGTCGGACTATGTATACTGATATGTTGGTTTTGGCACCAGTTCTGCCATTTATTCCAAACTGAGGAGTAAACTTTTTTAGTAGAATTTCTCCAGCTAGAGTCTAGTAACTCAACTTCTTCTGACGACCAGCCCGTCAGTAGGTGGCCCCACCCCTGATGAACCAAACTTCGAGGCACATCTGATCTACTTGCGCTGGTGGTTTCTGAGTGCGTGTGTCTATTAGATTGTGCCTCAGGTTTGTTATTGTCCAAGGTGCGGCTACAGCTCTGCGTTTCAGGTCCGGGCGCCAAAACACCTTCTTCCAACGAGGAACGACCAGAAGATACATGCCCTCGGCTCTGTTCAGGTGTGCCAGGACTCGAGGCACCACATGTGGTGGAGGGAATACCCATGCCTTGTGATAATTCCACTGTCTGCTGAACGCGTCGTGGTATTCTGCTTCCTGATCTGTGCAGTCTCGCGAAACATATCGAGGGAGAAGGTGTGCACTTTGTGACGCAAAAAGATCGACGTCTGGTGTTCCAAAGCGGTTGAATATCCTTAGACAGGCTTGTTGCGTGAGCGTCCATTCTGCTGGAACCTTCTGCCGGGAAAGCATGTCGGCTTCTACATTGTATAGTCCGGGAATATATTGGGGAACAAGATGGATGTTGTTCTGGTCTAGCAACCGATACAGACACCAAGTCATCTGTAGTAAAGTCCTCGACCGAAGTCCGCCTTCGTTTCTTATGTAGCTTACCACACTCTTGTTGTCGGACTGCACTAACATAGTCGAATTTCGCAATCGATGTAAATGTTGTTGAACAGAGTGTATTATTGCCCACATTTCCTTGATGTTGCTGTGCCATGATATTTGGTCGAGGTGCCAAGTACCGCCAGTCCAATGAATTCCGTCTATTACTGCACCCCAGCCGGTGCCGGACGCATCCGTTGTCACAAAGTGAGCAACGGGGGGATAATGAATGGGCGTAGCGGTCTTCAGTGCTGTCAACCACCACCGACATTCTGTCAGAACCTGAGAGCCAATTGCGTGCTTTAAATGTGGTCGATTCCTTGGCAAAACACCGCTTGCGTGTTGCAAGGGGCGGCAATGAAGCCGAACTCTGGGAACGGCAAACGACGCGAAATTCAGCATACCCAAAACTCTTTGAGCGTCCTTGAGACACCAAAGGCCAAGACTTAAAAGATGTTTCAGTCTTGTCTCGATTCGTACTGTCTTCTCGACAGGAATGTATTTGATATTTAGTCTGGTGTCCCAGGTGACGCCCAGATATTCGAAGGTCTGAGTTGGAGTTAGTACTGACTTTTTGTAATTGACACTCCATCCGAGTGAACTCAGAATTCGCACGGCTTCCGCAGCCTGACATGCTAATATTGCTTGGTCCTGATTTGCTATCAGATAATCGTCGAGGTATACGATTACCCTCATACCTCGTTCGCGTAATATCTGTGCGACCCAATTCGTGACTGTCGCAAATGTCACAGGTGCGGTCGACAGACCGAACGGTAAGCTCGTGATCTGCAAAAGCTCTGGTTTCGCTGCGTTCTCTGACTTGTAAAGGACTCTCAGGAATGGGAGATGAGCGCGAGCAATAGGAACGTGAAAATATGCTTGTGAAAAGTCTATTTTGATCGCCCAATCTCCCTGTTGCAAAAACTCTAGCACTCGATTGACATTTATCAGTCTGAACTTGAACGGAACAAGAAACTGATTCAGATTTTTTAAATTGAATATGGGTCTGTTGCTGGTATCTGATTTTTTCACAAGAAACATCGGACAAACAAAACTCGGAGTCGCCGGTGCGGGTATAAGAATATTTAGATTTTTTAGTTTTACAATTTCTTTTGACATTGCTACACTTGTTGTGGTCTGATATTGTAACAAATGATTGTGACTGATTAATGGCGGTACTTTGCGAAATGGGATTCGATAACCCGATATTATTTTTAAAACATGATCTGGAGCATTTAATTTTTTCCAATTTTCTATGTAATCTTTTAAACAGCCGGCGTAAAACGAGTTTTGTTTGAAGTCATTTGCGAAATCGACTATTTCCTTTGTTATGAGCATTATTATTTTTAACATCACGATATTTCGAGTTGGGTTTGTTGCTATTAAATCTAACTTTCTTGTTTTTATTATTATTATAAGCATAATTTTTACTTGATGATGGTCCCGGGCCAGGAGCATTATCATCATAATCACGATCCCAATGTGCTGGCTTCCGCAACCGTTTAGCACGGGAAACGTCATTCTTAGTTTTAAAAGACATTATAGGTTCATCTGTTGATCGCTTATTATTGTTAAATATCTTGCTTGCTCCCCCCGCTTTTGATACGAAACTACTCATAATTTCTGGATTAAACAAAGTAGTGCGGGTAGGCGGGATTTTCCGCAAATCCTCTTTAATGTAACGATCTTTAACACTTGACAATATACTATCACGCCTTTTTTGTATAGTGTCAGCTCGTCTGCCGCAGACCAGTTGGAGGATGTCCTCGGACACTTTTATATATTGAGATTTTTCGGAAAAAAGTTCACTAAGCTTATTAAATAATGAATCTGATGACAAAATCGTATCCGGTTTGTGAGACCATTCTACCAAATTCTGCAAATTATTCTTAAAAAGTTAATTTTGTTGTATAACTGCATGTGTTAAAGCGCCGTAAGAACGATCAAGAGATTTTAACCATGAAGATTCAGGATCATAAAATCTCAATTCCGTATTAACATCCATATCTTGAAAACCTGGTTTTGCAACATACTTTTTCTCTGTGTCAATGTAACGAACTCTTTCCCAATCATTTGTATCAAAGTAATGTAATTTAGACAAAATATTCAATCTTGATTCTGACGCATTATCGATTGCGGCCTCTTTTAAATTAGTATTAATGTTACAATCGATCCTTTTTTCTAATCTAGGTTTCTTTAAAAGAGGCTCATTTGAAAGTAAGGAACTTGTTAATTCCGGTGTAGGGTATAATGATAATACATCTGAATCAGTATCATTATAATTTGCTGAGTTTTTCGAATTTATACGATCCTGATCTTTCAAATAATTAAATATAGTACTCACTTGATTCGTTAAAGAGTCAAAATTATCATTATTTACTCGCCGTTTTCGTTGCCGCCGGGATGTACTGCGACCGCGACCGCGACTGCGACTGGACGATGATGAGGATGTTGACCGGCTAGAGGACCCGCTCGAGCTCGAACTTGATGACGAACTCACAGGACGTGTACGCTTTCGTGGCCTAGAAGCCCGCGTGCGCGTGGATTGGTTATTCTCCCTTTCTCGAAGCCTAGAAGCTTGACGGGATACCTGTGCTTGTTCGGCCGGCCTAGAAGCCTGCTCGGACGGAGGGGTACGTTCCCGGGGCCTAGGATCCCGCTCAGGACTTTTACCCATGACTCTTCCGCAGAGTTTTTTTTTTTAAAAGAAAACTGAAACTCTTCCGCAGAGTTAAAGTAATCTAACTGTATAACACTTTTTTATTTAAATAAATAAATATATTTTATCGAACAACAACGTTGTTTCAATTGGAGGTGTTCACTCGACGAAAGTCGATGCCAATGTGTCGAGTCTAATCATGGCTGCCTGTGACAAGCAATGCGCCCCCCGCCACCTCACTTGAGCCGCCGGAAGTGACGTGGCGGGGTTGCCAGGAGGCTGTTCAAGCGATGCGGAAGAGATGCTGTCTCACTCTATAGGTCTCGAATAACGGTTCAACGCATATAATGAGTAATATCGACGATCATCTACAAAAAGTAGCTAAATTATCGGTCTTTCGAAAAAATTAACTGTGCTTCTGAGTAATCATAACGGCTGCAGAGTACTTCAAGGTTACATTCTTGGTTCGTTACTATTTTTAGTAATCATAAACTACTTACCAAACACTATTCAACGCTGACTTATAATGTGATAACTTGTAAAGATCTCGGGGCTATCTTCTCCACCCGCAGCCTCCACGTGTAGGACTCCTAGCAGTAATTTGATGACTAATAAGGACGAATCACCGAGCGTAACGCGGCCTAAAGACTATACAAGTGACTCACCGAGCGCAGCAGCGCGCACTTCAAGCGCGCGTCCAGGTCTCGTAGCGATCTTCTCCAGACGCAACCTGCGCGCGTAGTGCAGCTCCTTGGGATGGTCGCGGCGTATCGCGGCTAACGCAGACAAAGCGGCGAGCGCTCGCTCGCGGCCCGCCCGCTCCGCCTGCTCCAGCAGCAGCTCCACCGTGCCCGAGTGCCCCAACGCGCCCAGCGCCTCCAGGTGAGACACGTGGCACGACTCCTCCTGAGCCGGGGACAACCAGATCAAGTTACTAACACTTCCAACATCGCAATAACGTCGTCGTCGTCTCAGCCATATGCCACCCACTGCTGGGTATAGGCGTCCCCCAAAGATCTCCACAACGATCGGTCCTGTGCAGTCCGCATCCAGCGGCTTCCCGCGACCTTCACCAGATCGTCGGTCCACCTTGTCGGAGGCCTACCCACGGAGAGTCGTCCTGTGCGCGGTCGCCATTCCAGAACCTTTCCGCCCCAACGGCCATCGGTTCTTCTCGCTATGTGTCCCGCCCACTGCCACTTCAGCTGAGCAATCCTTCGAGCGATGTCAGTTACTTTAGTTCTCCTACGGATCTCTTCATTTCTGATTCGATCACGTAGGGAAACGCCGAGCATAGCCCTCTCCATTGCACACTGGGTGACCTTGAGCTTTCTTATCAGACCCATAGTTAGCGACCACGTTTCACTACCGTAAGTCATCACAGCTGGCAGCACACACCGGTCATAGACTTTCGTCTTGAGACACTGCGGTAAGTTGGACGCGAAGATTTTGCGGAGCTTTCCGAATGCTGCCCAACCGAGTTGGATTCGACGGGAGATCTTTGTCTCGAAGTTGGACTTAGCTGCTTTCGAATAGATGTAAAATATTTTTTTTAGTAAAACAGAACCTTATCAGATTGGTTTTAGAAATAAAATGATAGGATAACGCTACCTTGCATTTAGCGAGCCCCTTGGCGAGGGTGTCGCGCATGTGGTCTGCGGCGGGCGGCGGCAGGCGGCGGGCGGCGGCGGCGGCGGCCGACAGCGCGGCGGCGGCCACGGTGGCGTCCCTCGCGCCGCCGCCCAGCGCCGTCAGCGCCGCCGGCCAGCCGGGCTCGGGCGCGCGCGCCGCCGCCGCCGCCGACAGGTACTCGCGCGCGTGCGGCTGCAGCGGCTCGCGCGCGGCCAGGTGGGTCAGGGCGTCCGCCGCCGCGTGCGCCGCGCGCGTGCCGGCCAGGCCCAGCAGCCGGCACAGGCCCACCCTGCGCGCCGGACGGGTTAACATTTTCAACTTCATTGAGTCATATTTTTAAGTTATATGTACGTGTATATTCAATAGTTAGGCTAGACTAGTTTTAATTTTTTACTGTATCTTATTTGTGAACACCTGTAAATGGCTTTATTTAAGTTTTTAATGTATTAGGTTAAGCAGTTGGTCTTCCAATTAATAAATAAATAAAAAATAAACAAATAAATAAAAATAAATAAACTTCTATAGTATCTAGTAGTTCCATACTATCACATAATAAATAATAGTGCAAGGTACAGAAGGTACCCTTCACAAAATCATTTAAATAAATAGCTACTTTTGTTCTGAAACAACAAAGTACAATTTACCTTACACAGCTACCGTTTTTCATTCTCAAATTGTGTATTTTTCTTCAATAAAGATATCTTCTATAACTCACTCTATTCGATTCCATAACTCCGATTTACTAGATTCGTGTGGCTGCATGAATAAGAAAATAATGTAGTCTTACAGCAGCGGGTAGTTGTCAGAGTGCTCGAGTAGCGCGGTCAGGGTCGACGCGTTGGCAGCCCTTACAAAACGGGCAGCAGACGCGGGGTCTGACGCCGCCGCTTTCGCCCGCGGCCGCGGCTTCCAGCGCCGAGTGGTATAAACGCAAAGCTTCCTCCAACGACTGAGGGGCGACATACTTACAGCAGCGGGTAGTTGTCAGGGTCCTCGAGTAGCGCGGTCAGGGTCGACGCGTTGGCAGCCCTTACAAAACGGGCAGCAGACGCGGGGTCTGACGCCGCCGCTTTCGCCCGCGGCCGCGGCTTCCAGCGCCGAGTGGTATAAAAGCAAAGCTTCCTCCAACGACTGAGGGGCGACATACTTACAGCAGCGGGTAGTTGTCAGAGTGCTCGAGCAGCGCGGTCAGGGTCGACGCGTTGGCAGCCCTTACAAAACGGGCAGCAGACGCGGGGTCTGACGCCGCCGCTTTCGCCCGCGGCCGCGGCTTCCAGCGCCGAGTGGTATAAAAGCAAAGCTTCCTCCAACGACTGAGGGGCGACATACTTACAGCAGCGGGTAGTTGTCAGAGTGCTCGAGCAGCGCGGTCAGGGTCGACGCGTTGGCAGCCCTTACAAAACGGGCAGCAGACGCGGGGTCTGACGCCGCCGCTTTCGCCCGCGGCCGCGGCTTCCAGCGCCGAGTGGTATAAACGCAAAGCTTCCTCCAACGACTGAGGGGCGACATACTTACAGCAGCGGGTAGTTGTCAGGGTCCTCGAGTAGCGCGGTCAGGGTCGACGCGTTGGCAGCCCTTACAAGGGGCAGCAGACGCAGAGTGGCGCGCGCGTGTGGGACTCCGCCCCCTTCGCCCGCGCCCTCGGCTTCCAGCGCAGAGCGATGCTCGCGCAAAGCCTGCTCCAGGGACTGGCGGGACGAAACAAACGTACATTCTTTATGGGCCCTACATATACAAGTACCTTTTCAAACGTTCCTGGCTGCCGGCTACCCGGTAGCAGGGGCGTGCATTCCATATGGGCAATCAGGCAGTGCCTATCTCATTAAAAACCTAAATAAATATACAATTAGTGTTAAAGTTGTTGTGTATCGATATCGCGTCTTGGCGGTAGTCGAATAATAAATCAGTCTACGTTCAACCGTCGTCGTTTCATTGCTACGTACTTACATAACACTGGCGACGAGGAGTAAAATAGCCACGTGTGTGTGCAAATATTCGAACGTTAAAAATGCCTATCGGACATATCGAACCGTATAATTTCGCGAATAACAACTGGGATGCGTATGTACGACGAGTTAAACAGTTTATAGCGTTAAATAATATCGGCGTTGCATTGGAAGTCGCCACATTGGTGACTGTTGTAGGCGCGGAGTGCTATGAGCTTGGACGAATTAACCACTGGACGCGTAACGAGGACCGCGTTCGCCTTTACCCCTCTGTCACTTACCCTGCCTTTTAGACACAGTAAGCAATATGGCGTTGTCAGTATGACGCGAGATCTCGAAGTGGAACATTATCTCAAAAATGGGTAAATACGCTGATTTAATTTGTAAAAATCATACCGGACAATAAAAACATTTTTCTTTTCACGCGTAAGTATAATTTCAATCTATTAGAGTAGCAATTTTTCGTAAAATAAATAAAATTTGGTATGTACACAAAATGTAATACGTCATTTCAAAAAGTAATCATTGTACGTGTAAATTCTTCAAAGATATTGCATAAGTAATTTGGTTGGGTTATACGTATCACTCATTCATTCAATTGTCATTTTTATGTCGTATAGGGCTTGAACATATCGATAAACATATCGATGTATGTAAATGAACGAACGAATCCAATTTTAATGTAGGAACTATTTAAATTAATTTCAGATTTACAGTTGAGCCCCTAACAAGAAGAATTGACGACATAACATAGACGAGTACTCAGTCTTAGATAACATCTAAGGTCTGATGATGGAGCCCGAAGATGGCTATAGGAACTCTGTAATTAAACGACGCAACCCTACGAACTTTGAGCTTGTTATATTTGAAATATAGCTTCAAACTTTAAAAAAAATGTTGCTTATTTCACCCGCATGGTTCCCGTTCCCGAGGTAATAACAAAAATCCTTTCTTCGCCAACAGCGTTAAAAGGACCTGTATGCAAAATTTCAGTTTAATTGGTTTAGCCGTTTGGGCTGTGCGTTGCCTGTCAGTCAGTTATGGTATTGTTTTTTAGTATTAGACTTATGTTGTACATTATCATGGTGTGTTGTACATAAACATTTAAAATTTATCATAAGTATAAAAATAGCATTGACAACGCAAAAATTCAAAAATCATAAATTATTAGCTGTTGCATCATAATTGATCGTTCAAGATTTGTTTTTTTTCTCTTTCGAAGGCAAGGAAGGATATTCTTACAGCGTATTAAAAATATAAAAGTATCGGAAAATTTCGACAGACAGACATTTCGTTAGGTCCGCAAGTCTCGGTAGCTCATTTTGTTTCTAACATGGACGTTGTTAGGTCACAGCAAGAATAAAATTAATTATATTTATGTATGTACGTAAGCTATATTATACTATTTTTTAATCTTTAATTATTTTAATTTTAAGATCATTTTATTATATTCAAGTACAACAATCATCTTAAAACTACAATAAACTATTGGTTGAAATATTCTTACAATTAGTATTTTAGCTAGTAGTTGCTAGAAAGATACTGTCTTAGCTTTTTCTTAAATATAGGTAATTTATATGCGATGTTTTGTTGATAACTTCTGGGAGTTTGTTATTTAAAACTGTCATGGCGTATGCGACCATACGCTATCCAAACGCTAGTCTACTTTTTCTAATTTGGGTTTAGGTTGTGCTAATTTTGTACGGTGGCGTAAATTTTGAGATCTTTAATAAAATGAAAACAAGTTTATATTTTTTCTTACAAATATGCATATTTCTTAAATGTAAATGGATACCAGAGTTGAAATTAAAATGTTTTAGTCTCGACGATCTTTGACACTCTTGTAATGTCGATGATTATTTTCAGTAAGTTTTAGTATACTTAGATTTTTGGCAAAAAAAAAATCGAATATGAGATGTCACAGCTTTGTTGTGTTCCGGCAGTTAAAGATAAGATAGCCAGTTCCTCAGTGATTGGGGATTCCGGGATAGGCTCGCTTCCATCTTCAGCCTTATCAATACTTAACATCGGTATGATGAAGGCTAAGAGTCTCCCGTACTTCATAAAAAGAAAGAGAACCACAGAGGGGGCAGAGGGGGCGGGGTCTAATTTTAAATCTATCACAATCCTTTTAAATTTTTCATTTAAAAGGTACATATACGAGCATCGCGCCACAACTATTTGACCTTTGAAAGGGATTGCAATCGATTATAAAATTAAACACTTATGGAGGGGTTGCTATTGTGTATGTCCTATACAAAGGTTCTGTAATGAACTAATTACCCATATTTTGTTTTATATAACTAAGCTCGAGTTTTTGAAGAAGAAGTTAATGTAAATAATGAATTATATTATTATATAAACCAAATATTAATGTTTTTTACTCACTTAAAGAGTGTTAGTAAGTAATTTGTAAGTCCGCCTGGCTAGCGACTACCATCTTATCTAAGTCCGTTCCAGCAGTTAGAGGTAAGATAGCCAGTTCCTCAGTGATTGAGGATTCCGGGAGAGGCGCGCTTCCATCTCAAGCCTTATCAGTACTTAGTATCAGGTTGCATTTATCTACCCATTTTTCACAAAAAAAACACAAACGCTTTGGAAACCATATTTTATAGTTTTTATGAATTTGAGGGATTTTTTAATAAGGTTTTCATACTATTAGATGCTTCTTATTTTTTCACAAAATAAACAATTAACTTACTAATTTCTTTAAAACACACATGATTTATTAAACTCAATAGGTTCATTCATTCACTCCTTACTTATCGATAAAAAAAATATCGATTACTTCAAGCACTACTGTCATTATTTGACATTAGTGATCGCCCCTCACCCCCGCAAGAATTGGTTGATTGTGATTTCATAGATTCTTCTCGGGTTTCGTGTCCAGTGGTTAATTCGTCCAAGGCTATGAGTTAATGTGCGATTTGTGTTCCCCGTATACCCTGAATCCAAATCATTCGCGGATCTCACAAAACTGGTAAAAGATCATCTGGAGCCGGAGCGATCAGAAATTGCTGAAAGGCATATTTTTCGACAGCGTACGCAACGTCAAGGCGAAAGTGTTCGCGAGTACTTACAAGCACTAAAACATTTGGCAAAAACTTGTAATTTCGGAGATAAACTGGAGGAGAATTTACGAGATCAATATGTATCGGGTTTGTACATTGAAGACATGAGATCGAGGATCTTCGCGGAGAAGAATGTAGACTACAAGCGCGCAGTGGAGCTGGCCCAGGCGCTGGAGGCGGCGGAGCGTCACGCGGCGCAATCGTGCGCGTCGGGCGCGGGCAGCGCGGGCGCGGGCGCCGGCACCAGCAGCGACAGCTTGCACCGGATAGGCGCGGGCACGCCCGGGGGCTTCAGGGCGCGGGCGCCCCGGGGGCAGCGCGCATGCTCACGATGTGGTAAAGTAGGGCATTCGGAAGGCAAGTGCCGTTTTAAATACTATAATTGTGATTAATGTGGTCAACGTGGCCATTTAAAATCGGTGTGTGCTAAGAAACAATGTGGCAATAAAAGTGGCGGAAAAAGTGCAACAAACAATCATTTTCTTCTGAACGGATCGGACTCGGACGATGAAGGTTGTAATTTTTATAATTTAATAGTTAGTAATGATGGTGATGGGCCTTATTTTGCGAAAGTAAAAGTAGAAAACATTTTGTGTAAATTCGAGATAGATACCGGAAGTAAACTTTCTGTTATTTCTAAAGATTATTATGATAGAAATTTCTCTAATATTCCTATTGAAAATAAAAAACTTACACTAAAGTCGTATACGGGAGACGTTATACTTACTAATGCTGCCGAATGTACGAATATCAGTAAATCTGGAGGGTATCCTACGCCCGTGGTGGGATGGAACGCGCATGTCTTGGGCGCTCATAGGGAGGCTAAGCTTAATTTTGAAATTTGGAAACTATATGGTACTCCCAATAGTGGTTACTATTATAACAAAATGATTAACTATAGAAAATTTTTTAAGTCCAAGCTACGGTGGTGTCAGAAAAATAAGGATAAAATCAAAATGGATATTCTAGCCCACCACCATAAAGATAATAATTTTGTAAAGTTTTGGAAGGCCACGAACAAAATGAATCCTAAGTCGAGTCTACCCGTGAGCGTGGCTGGCGTGCGTGATCCAAAAGATATTGCTAACGTGTTCCGGAATCACTTCCGGGTTGATTCTCCTCTGGACTCTGCCCCAGCACCGTCCTTGCATGCGTCCGTTACCACCCCGGAGCGTGCAGTAATCTTCTCCACTAACGAAGTTAGAACTGCTATTAAAAGCATGGTGAGAGGAAAGACACCCGGATTTGATGGTCTTAGCGTGGAGCATCTTCAGCATGCAGGCGTCCACCTTTCGAGAGTTCTTACTATGCTATTTAATTTCTGCATAGGACATTCCCACCTGCCGCGCGATATGATGAGGACTATTGTTTCGCCTATTGTAAAGGATAAGACCGGCGACAGTTCGGATCTGAATAACTACAGACCGATATCTCTTGCAACAATTACTGCAAAGGTGCTGGACAGATTGCTTGATCGGCAGCTTGACAATCATCTTAAATTGCACGACGCACAGTTTGGCTTTAAGCCCGGCCTGTCTACTGAGAGTGCAATTCTGTCGCTTAAGCATACTGTACAATACTATTTAGAGAGGAAAACGCCGGTCTATGCTTGCTACCTGGACCTCTCTAAGGCCTTTGACCTTGTCTCATACACTAAGCTGTGGGAAAAGCTTAACGCGTCCAGCGTGCCTGATGAGGTAGTGTCCTTGTTTAAATATTGGTATCATAATCAAATAAATCAAGTAAGATGGGCGGGTTCCCACTCAGATGAGTACAAACTTAACTGTGGTGTGAGACAGGGAGGAATAACATCGCCTAAACTGTTTAATTTGTATATAGATCAGTTGATCGTTGAGCTCAGCAACACCCAAGTCGGCTGTCATATAGACGGAGTCTGTATTAATAATATCAGTTACGCTGATGACATCGTGTTGCTGAGCCCATCGGTCGCTGCATTAAGGCGACTGCTCAGTATCTGTAAGAGATACGCGGCGGCCCATGGACTCAGGTACAATGCGAAGAAGAGCGAGCTTATGGTTTTTAAAGCAGGCACCAAATGTTACTCTAATGTGCCACCAGTACTATTGTCGGGATCTCTTCTCTGCCAAGTTACAGCGTTTAAGTATCTGGGTCACTGGGTCACTGCGGATCTTAAGGATGATTTAGACATCGAACGGGAGCGGAGGGCGTTGGCTGTCCGATGTAATATGCTGGCTCGCAGATTTGCACAGTGTAACAATGAGGTAAAGGTGACGTTATTTAAAGCATTCTGTCAGTCCTTTTACACATGCAGTCTGTGGGTCAGCTATACGCAGAGGGCGTATAACGCCCTCCGCGTCCAATACAACAATGCCCTCAGGATGTTGTTGCGGCTGCCGCGATTTTGCAGCGCATCGGCAATGTTTGCGGAGGCGCGGGTTGACGGTTTTCACGCAATTCTTCGAAAGCGTTGCGCATCTATGCTAGCGCGCGTACGAGCCAGTCGCCACACTATCCTGGGCACAATCGCTGATAGGTGGGACTGTCCCATTCTACAGCACTGGATTAGCCTGCATGTTGCCCAGTAGCCCCTGTTTTAAGTTTTTTTTTTTTTTTTTTTTTTATCTTTCTTGTCTTTCATTGTGTCAATTACCTGCCTAATTTTGTTGATCTTATTTTTGTTTATTTAATTTTTGTTGATTTAATTTAATTTTTATTAATTTAATTTTTATTGATTTAATTTTATTATTGATGATGCTAATATAAATTTGTATTTTTATTTTAATAATTTTATTGTAATGAATATTTATTTTAATCATTTTAACTCTTGAAGCTGTGATAATTTTAATTAAGTAAGTAATTGATTGTAATAACCTGATTCCATAAAATTTTAATTAAAATAACATATTTATAAGTGCTACTAACAATAATGGATCTTTGTCGTCTGAAAATAAATAAATAATAATAATAATAGTTATCGAGACCCTTGGTTTTATTGTGGTTAATGTGAGCTATGGTGAAAATAATACGAAACTTTTAAATTTATTTGTCATAAAAAACGGAGGGCCGCCACTAATGGGCCGAACGTGGATAAAAAATTTAAAATTAGGCATAGTAGAATGTCACAATTTGACTGAGGAGGACTCGAGGGCGGCTTCGTTGCGTAAAGAGTTCCCAGAGGTATTTGCTGAAGGGTTAGGTACGTTCAATAAGTCAAAATTTAAACTGTATCTTAAAGATAATACTCCTATTTTTATAAAAGCGCGACCATTACCATTAGCGCTGCGACAACCGGTCGAAAGGGAGCTCGAGCGCCTGCAGCGGGAGGGGGTCATATACAAAGTCGAACGGTCAGACTATGGCACGCCGATCGTGCCCGTCATTAAAGCAAACGGTTCTATCAGATTATGTGGAGACTACAAAGTCACTATTAATCCACTTTTAAAAGACTACCATTACCCGATGCCCCGTATCGAGGACCTTTTCGCCGCCTTAGGAGGGGGTGAAGAATATTCCAAATTGGACCTTTCAAATGCTTTCCAACAGTGTTTATTAGATGAAGAATCACAATTGATAACCGCAATCACCACTCACATTGGTACTTTTGTTTATTTGCGCGTTCCGTTCGGTATTAAATGTATTCCCGAAAATTTCCAAAAAATAATGGAAGAGACGCTTAGTGGGTTGCCGGGGGTAGCTGTTTTCGCTGATGATATTTGTGTCACAGGCAAAGATAGGGGAACCCATCTAACTAATTTACGAGCAGTGCTACAAAGGCTGAATGAAAATGGCCTGAGAATTAATTTTAGTAAATGTCAATTTTTCAAAAACAGCGTTAATTACCTTGGGTACAAAATTGATAACTTTGGATTACATACGATGAAAAAAAAATTGAAGCCATTGTAGCAGCCCCCGCACCTACTAATGTCACTCAGCTAAAGAGTTTTATGGGCTTAGTAAATTTTTATTCCAAGTTTTGTGTAAACATGAGCGACATTCTAAAACCAATGTATGATTTGTTAAAAAAAAGTGTGGAATGGAATTGGACGTCAGAATGCGACGCCTTTTAATAAAATAAAAAAGGTTTTAAGTACTTCACCTGTTCTCGCTCACTACGATCCAAGCTTGGAGTTGATTTTATCAGTGGACAGCAGCGCATACGGCCTGGGGGCGGTGCTCACCAAGCGGCGCGCGGACGGCACCGAGCTGCCGCTGTGCTGTGCGTCGCGCACTCTCAACCAAGCCGAAACTAACTACTCTCAAATAGATAAGGAGGCACTGGCCAGTGTTCGAGGTGTCTAAGCACCATCAATATCTTTACGGAAGATATTTTGTATTTAGGAGCGATCACCGTCCTTTAAGTTACATTTTTGGTAAAAATAAAGGATTGCCGGTAACGGCTGCGAGTAGACTTCAACGCTATGCGGTCAAACTGGCGGCTTATGACTTTACGGTGGAATTTGTAAAATCAGCAAAAAAATTGTTTTGCTGACGCTCTTTCCCGTCTTCCCTTAGAAGGGACAAATAAACAAAGAAGAAGTGAAAACGAAGAAGGTAGCTTTTTACATTATGTACAAGGAAGCTTTCTGATCAGTTTTAATGATATTAAAATTGAGACGGGAAGGGATCCGTTGCTAAGTAAAATCTATGGGTTCATAATGTACGGCTGGCCGAGTAGTTATGAGTATTCCAATATCGAAAAAAGCTATCTAAATAAAAAAGAAAACCTACATGTTGACCAAGGGTGTATAATATGGGGTTATCGAATTGTGGTCCCAAATTTATTAAGAAACTGCATTATGAAAGAAATACACGAAGGGCACCCGGGTATTGTTAAAATGAAACAAATCGCTCGTAATTACGTCTGGTGGGAAAACATAGATCAAGATATAGAACAGGTGGCGCGCGAGTGCGTGCCGTGCAGGGAGCTGCGGCCCGCGCCCCCCGCCGCCCCGCTGCACTCGTGGGCGTGGCCGGCCGAGCCTTGGTCGCGGTTACACATAGATTTCCTCGGTCCATTCAACAATAATTATTACCTTATTATCATCGACGCGCATTCAAAATGGATAGAAGCAGAAAAAATTAATCCGACTTCAGCCGCTGCTGTTTGTGATCGTTTGAGGTGTCACTTTTCTCGTTTTGGACTACCGAAACGCATAGTCAGCGACAACGGTCCTCCATTTTCTTCGGCTGCCTTCGCTCAATATTTAGAAAACAACGGTATAAAGCATACTCTTATACCGCCGTATCACCCTTCGAGCAACGGAGCAGCCGAAAATGCAGTGCGCACCATTAAAAGCCATTAAAAGCTGCGTAGTGTCGGCTTAGAATAGCACTACCCCCTCTCATCCCGTGGGTGTCGTAAAAGGCGACTAAGGGACTCAGCCTTTAGGAGACGGGCAGCAGCGTTTCCTACAAACTTGGCCATACTGCGATCGCCAACCCGCTTGCCAAGCGTGGCGATTATGGCAAACCCCCCCCCCCCCCATTATGAAAGGAACTCTTAAAAATCGGCCCCCAGTTCCCGGCAGCCCTGCTATTCCTGGCTATGACAGCGGCCATGGTAACGGCAGGGCAGGGGGTGCGAAGAATCCCCGGGCTACGGTAGGCTGTCACAAACAACGGACACTGCACCTGGCAACATACAACACGCGCACACTGCGAACTGACGCGAAGTTAACAGAGCTGGAAGAAAGTATTGGCAGGTTACACTGGGACATCATAGGGTTGTCTGAAGTCCGAAGAGAGGGAGAGGACTCGATAATTCTCAATTCCGGTAACCTGCTATACTACCGGGAGGGCGACCAACAGTCCGTAGGTGGTGTCGGTTTCATCGTCCACAGGTCCCTTGTCAACAACGTGATTTCCATCGGAAGTGTGTCGACCAGGGTAGCGTACCTGATACTCAGAATATCTGAACGGTATTCGCTGAATGTTATACAGGTTTACGCTCCGACCTCGACACACCAAGATGACGAAGTGGAGGCTATGTATGAGGACATTTGTAGAGCCATGCATAGTCACAAAACGCACTACACCGTTGTGATGGGGGACTTTAATGCTAAGTTGGGGAAACGTTGCGGTGACGAGTTGAGGGTGGGGCAATTTGGAATTGGGCAACGGAATGACAGAGGCCAGATGCTGGCCGACTTTATGGAGAAGGAGAACCTCTTCATGATGAACTCCTTCTTCGAAAAGCCGGAAAGCCGAAAGTGGACCTGGATTAGTCCAGACGGTAAAGTCAAGAATGAGATAGATTTTATCATGTCGACGAAGAAGCAAATATTCAATGATGTCACTGTGATCAACACCGTCAAAACGGGGAGCGATCACCGAATGGTACGTGGCACATTGAATATCAACGTGAAGCTGGAACGATCGCGGCTGATAAAATCTACGCTCCGACCATTACCGGCCCATATCCAAAACCCCGAGAGCTTTCAACTCGAGCTGCAAAACCGCTTCGAATCCCTTGAGAACAGCATAGATGTGGACGATCTACACAACACGGTGGTGGATACTGTCCGCACGGTAGGGTCCAAGTACTTTAAGACCCGCCGTCCCAAATTAAAGAAACTCTCCGACCACACACTCCTACTCATGGATCAGAGACGTGAAATGAGGCTTCAGAACTCAGCGGATGCTCATCGTTATCGGCAACTAAATAGGCAGATCTCTAAGTCTTTGACAAGCGACCTTCGCCAATTTAATACGAACCGTATTAAAGAGGCTATCGAGCGGAATAAAGGCTCCAAAGTGTTCGCGAGAGATCTGTCTATTGGGCAAAGCCAGATGACGAAGCTGAAAACTGACGACGGTCGCATCATTTCTACGAAACCTGAAATCCTAAGGGAGATCGAGAGTTTCTATGGACAGTTATATTCCACGCAGACACCTGTTGAAAGCAAGGCTAAAGACCCCAGAGCCAAGCTTACCCGACACTTCACCGAAGATATCCCGGACGTCAGCCTGTACGAGATTAGTATGGCTCTGAAACAACTCAAAAACAACAAGGCGGCGGGTGATGACGGAATCACTACAGAACTTCTGAGAGCGGGCGGTAAGCCGATACTCAAAGTCCTCCAGAAGCTTTTCAAATTCGTCATCGTCGAGGGCAAAACGCCGAGGGCATGGAATATAAGTGAGGTGATTCTATTCTTCAAAAAAGGAGATAACACCCGTTTGAAGAACTTCAGACCCATCTCACTTCTAAGCCATTTATATAAGTTGTTTTCGAGAGTCATTACGAATCGTCTCGCCCGCAGGTTCGACGACTTCCAGCCTCCCGAACAAGCCGGGTTCCGAAAAGGCTTTGGCACCATAGACCACATCCATACGCTGCGGCAGGTTATACAGAAGACCGAAGAGTATAATCTGCCACTTTGCTTGGCGTTTGTGGACTATGAGAAAGCCTTTGATTCGATAGAGACCTGGGCGGTGCTGCAGTCTCTCCAGAGGTGCCAAGTGGACTATAGGTATATCGAGGTGTTAAAGTACTTATACGAACATGCCACCATGTCGGTCCGATTACAGAACCAGAGCACAAGTCCTATCCAACTGCAGCGAGGTGTGAGACAGGGAGACGTCATTTCCCCGAAACTGTTCACAGCTGCGTTGGAGGACATCTTTAAGCTTTTGGACTGGAAAGGACTCGGCATCAACATTAATGGCCAGTATCTGACACACCTTCGTTTTGCCGAAGATATAGTCCTTATGGCTGAGACCTTGGAGGACCTGAACACAATGCTCGAAGATCTCCGTAGTGCTTCCCAAAGAGTGGGTCTTAGGATGAACATGGATAAGACGAAAATTATGTCCAATTCCCATGTTGTACCCACTCCAGTTCACGTTGGGAACACTACACTCGAAGTTGTTGACCACTACGTTTACCTTGGACAGACAATCCAGTTAGGTAAGTCCAACTTCGAGAAAGAGATCTCCCGTCGAATCCAACTCGGTTGGGCAGCATTCGGGAAGCTCCGTAAAATCTTCGCGCCCAACTTACCGCAGTGTCTCAAGACGAAAGTCTATGACCAGTGTGTGTTGCCAGTGATGACTTACGGTAGTGAAACGTGGTCGCTAACTATGGGTCTGATAAGAAAGCTCAAGGTCACCCAGCGCGCAATGGAGAGGGCTATGCTCGGCGTTTCCCTACGAGATCGAATCAGAAATGAGGACATCCGTAGGAGAACTAAAGTAACTGACATCGCTCGAAGGATTGCTCAGCTGAAGTGGCAGTGGGCGGGACACATAGCGAGAAGAACCGATGGCCGTTGGGGCGGAAAGGTTCTGGAATGGCGACCGCGCACAGGACGTCGCTCCGTGGGTAGGCCCCCGACAAGGTGGACCGACGATCTGGTGAAGGTCGCGGGAAGCCGCTGGATGCGGACTGCGCAGGACCGATCGTTGTGGAGATCCTTGGAGGAGGCCTATACCCAGCAGTGGGTGTCATGTGGCTGAGACGACGACGACGACGACGACCATTAAAAGAGTCCTTAAAAAAGCAGAATGTGAGAGTCATGATGTAAACAAAGCATTGCACCAATTTTTATTCATGTATCGAAATACCGAGCAGAGCACGACAGGACGCGAACCGGCAGTCGCTCTGATCGGCAGGCGGCTGCGCGGTCGGCTGGATCTACTGCGACCGGACGCCGCAGAGCGGGTGCGCACGCGTCAGCTGACCGAGGAACAGCGTAACAATAATACACCGTTACGAGTGGCGCACCAAAATGATGACGTATTGATGCGTAATTACTCCAAATCCGACCGTAAGTGGACAGAGGGTGTAGTCCGTGAGCGAGTTGGGCCGGTCACTTACAACGTAGCGACAATGGACGGTCGCGTACATAAGAGACACATTGACCAAATACTCCCTAGAAAGTCACGTCACTCACTTAGCCAAGTAGTGGATGACTCGCCTGGTAAAACTAATTCAACCAGTCCGGAGGGTAATTCTGGGGAGGATGAGCGTGACGAGTTCTTTGATAGTGCGGAGGAGGGCGCGAAGTCACCGCAGCCGTCGTCCATTGTACCGAATATACGAGTACATAGTGCGGACAGACCGAGCAGGGAAGCCGCTATACGTTGCCGTGAAAAACTTAAAACTAACAAATAACTTAAACAACTAATCCCTCTCGCATACGACCGTCCGATTCCATTTTAGTTATAAAGTGAGCGTCATTAGTGTTTGTATTAACTTACCTAAGTGATCAATAGATAAATAAAGTGGTTGTATCGTAACCACTTATAACCGTATCGCATAATAACTGTCATTTGCGTTACGCCTATATAGTCTGTAATATTTAGTATAAAGATATTTAGATTTTAAGTCCAATGTCTTATCTTTATTTTAACTAGTGTTTGTATTAGAAGGGAAAAGTGTTGTGTATCGATATCGCGTCTTGGCGGCAGTCGAATAATAAATCAGTCTACGTTCAACCGTCGTTTCATTGCTACGTACTTACATAACAAAAGTTATTTTATTTTAGTTAAAACTTAGCCCACGGCAAGAAGGGCGCTGTTTATGCTGTTTATACGTGTAACGTTCTAGCTTAATGGTCCGGAATATTATCAGTATAAAGTAAGCAAGCCTACCTGCTGAATGAATTTGGTCGAGAATTATTTTGTTATGGAGTTATTTTAAAACTATGATATTTCCTAAGATATTCATTAAAATAACATGATGTAAAGGGCAATTTTGTTGAAAATGAAATACTTGTGATGATTAACGTATTTATTTAGATAAGGATTAATATCATGTTTGTGAAAACAGCTTCTCAAATAATACATTAGTTGAGAACAAATTTTATTATCCTAAAAATGGTTATAGTGAGTTAACCATAAAAAATAGACATACGCTGTCGCGGACTTTTTTTTTGAACTTTTGATGGGGAACAATTTCGTCATACATGATTTTTACGTAACTTTAAACCGTTTACACACCGTCCGCAACGGAAGCTCTCAAAAGTTATATTTTTCCCCGTTTTTGCAACGTTTTACATTAATGCTCTGCTCCTATTAATCGTAGCGGGATATTAAATACCTAATAACCTTCCTAGATAAATGGACTATCGAACACAAAAATATTTTTTCAATTCGAACTAGTACTTAGTTCCGGAGATTAACGTGCTCAAACAATCCAACTCTTCAGCAATATAATATTACTACTACTTCAATATTACGAATTTAATAATTTATGACTAGCGGACGCTCACGGTTTCATTCACCAGCCGGCCGCGTAGTTCCCGTTCGTATCGGGATAATTTGCAGCCTATGTGAGCTGATGTATAAGCTACATTGCTGTAAAGTTTCATCTTAATCAGTTCAGTATTGTTTGTTGCGTGAAAGAGGAACAAACATTCATCCATCCAAATATCCTCACAAACTTTCAAACTTATAATATTCGGTAGCAGGATAGGATAAGTGCAAAGTTACTAGTTAGGTCTACAGTGCCTACCGCGATGGAAAAGCAATGCACCCCCTGCCCGGTAGCTAGGTATCACCCGTGCCAGCATCACTTGCAGGGTGGTGGTACACGTGGCGGTGGCGGTGGCGGTGGCGGCCATTCGCCAAACAGAACGTGTGAAAAGGCACTAGCGGCTATAATAATTGTATCTCAATCCTGTTTCAAATGTAGTCATTTTGTAAACTGTAGAAACAAAAACTAGGTACTTAAAGGAAGCATCGAATGGAACTATTTGTTTGTATAATATAAGATACAAAAGTTTTGTTATCATTATTAGGTAAATTATATATCATTATCTATATTCCATTTCCTAACGCGAACAACTTTTATGATTACACCGACCTAACGCACAAGTACGCAGAAATGTATGAGTCACAGAGACCAAAACAAGACACGCTCTACTTTATGACATGTTATTTTAAACTTTACATGGTGTATGGTACACGCATTTGCTATGGTCACGGCACCGGCGGCCACGTCATGTTACAGCGATCTAATCTTACGTCCTACAATGTGCATCATTATACAACATTTAAATATGGTACTAGCTGTACCCGGTGTGCATTGCAAAGCCACGTAAAATATAAAGAAATATATAGATTTTTTGGACCAGAAATCCTAGCGGGCGTGTCTAGAATACCCCGCCACAGTTTCATCGTAATTTGATCAATGATTTCGGAACACACAGAGGACAAATATTAAAATAGTTATTTTATTACATATATTTGGTGTAGATAGAGGATAGATGCCCTTATTTTTTCTTCGATAAAATTAATACTTTCAGAAACATATAATTTTATAATAACAATTTATTAAAACGACTAAAAATATCTATATCCAAAAATAAAGAAACTTTTTTAATCACAATTGTGACTTCTTTTACATAAAAAAGTACTTGGCCACGACAGGATTAGACATTGTATGGAGAGAAGCGCGGGGTCAGGGGTCGCGGCGTATCGGCGCATCGGCGTATCGGCGCAGACAGCGCGCGCTATCGCACCAGTCAAGCTGTGGCAATGACCTTACACACTGACACCCTTTGTAACAATAAGAATCTATGTAAATTGACGAAATTACGCTTCTTTTCGATTCGCTATCAAACCTTAACTCAGTAAGGCGCCAAAGAGGATTGCATTATAAGTATAAACGATTTATTCTTCGTGCATGCAGCTGGAAGGAATCATAATAATGTACTTTTGATATATTCAAGATTTCTATCTAATAAATACCTAATGTTTGGTTACGAATTTTGATCGATCAGTCTTCCAAAACACAGTAGAATGTTTCTGCTAGAAACAATAGAAGGCACTCTGCAACTACAATGAACTCACCGAGTCATCATCGACAGTTTTCGTTTCAACGAAGGCGAGCGTAGCGGGCGCGAGGTCGTCGGGCAGAGCGGCGAGCGCGGCGTCGAGCGATGCGGCCACACGAGCGGCGGCGGGCGCGGCGGCGACGGCCTGCAGGCGGTGCCACGCGCGGGCTTTGACGCCCACGGCCGCGTGACCCAGCTCCAGGAGTTCCTCGGCGTGGACGGTCTGCAGCGCGCCGCCCTGCAGCGTGTAGCGCGCCAGCCGCCGCGCGCGCCCCGGCGACAAGGCGCTGTCGATCTCGCACCCGCGCTGCAACCACGTGCACGTTAAGCGAGAACAGTGACTCACTCAGCCGGAAGCCACTTGACGTAGTCCCCTCAAACGAAGGTGGTCCATGACGGACCGCCCGCACCGTCCGAGCGGCAGAGAGGCGTCGCGTGGCGTCCATGGCTTAAGTCATAGTTTTAAGCTAGTCATTTACGACACATTTGCATCAAGAAAAAACACAAAATGAGAAAAAATATGTACTTGTTATTAGCCAACACTGGTGGCTGTAGTCTGTGGCTCATTTGGCTTAGCCTAGCTCTTGAGAACACAGATTAGAAAAATAGTTTAAAATAAATTCAAAACAATTGCATAATTGAATTCATTTTTTTATTTATTTAATCTTAGTTAAGACCAGCAACTGGCTTAAACAGAAATAGCACTAGAAAGAAAATCAAGAAGTCATTTACAGGTCCTCACATATAAATAACTGGTTAATCTCCAAAAAAGCGATACAATAGGCATATAAAGTAAACAAGATGTTAACCACAATAAAAAAAAATCGGCCAAGTGCGAGTCGAACTCGCACATGAAGGGTTTCGCCTCTCACTCAAGGTTGCCTGGAAGAGACTGCTACGTAGCTATAAGGCCGCCTATTGTGTGTTCCTCTTTTTTGACATTTTCTCTGTATGTGTTTGTTTTTGTATCGTGTGCAATAAAGTTTCTATTATTATTATTGTCAAAATGCCATTATAATTTTTCGTCAGCAAAAATAAGTTTGTTTTTCATAGTGTTTGTATAATTGACAAAGTTATTTATATTTGCGTTTTTGGAAATATGCTATAGCTCTGAAACTACTAAATAAATTTCGTTCAAACCTTTCGTTGAAAGTTTTTATTAAGATCTACAGCATATATATTTTTTTTAATTTTTCACTCTCTTATTTCAAAAGTTAGAGGGAAGGGGACACATATTTTACCACTTTGGAAGTGTACATCTTTCAAATGGTTGACTTTGAGAAAAAATCGTTTTAGAAACCTCAATGCAATTTTTAAAAACCTATCTATAGATACTCCACACGTATAGGTTTGATGAAAAAAAAATTTTTCAGTGGCAGTTCCATGTATTGGGAGGCCCCCCTTAATTCATATATTTTTTTATATTTGTGTAAAAACCGTAAAGCGGTTTACAGAATACATCTACCTACCAAGTTTCAACTGTGAAATCCTCATAGTTTTGGAATAAAAATGGTGTGACATACATCGGTTTGGCCGAATCTATAAGGGTTTCGTTTTTTTCCTTTAGGCTACGAAACCCTAAAAAGAAGTTAATTACTTACATAAATCTAAGAAAATATCACATGAAATATACAGTACTGCACACATATTCATCATAAAAAGAATTGTTTAATTTTCGTTTATATCATTTGTTACATTTTTATATTAGAGTTACCTTTATTTTCCTAAACACATCCTCAGACAGAGATTCATATAGGATGTGGCAGGGGCCTGATATGTCTGTTTCATTGTATTCCCCATCAATTAATTGCAACTGAAAAAAAAAACAAACATTAAGTAATCTGTTAATTTAATCTTTCATCACAAAAGAGAAAACACAAGAAGCTAATGATCAATCATAAGTGAAAATCAAACAACTGATGCTAAATGGAAGATGCCTAATTAAAAATACTTGTGTAAAGAATTTAAATACATGTGGGTACAACACAAATACCTCATCTGTCCAATGATGATATCAAAAACACTAACTAAAAATCTAACAACACAATTACTCTACTTCTGCGTCCACTACGTCAGTTTACCTGGACCTCCAACAAATCTATAATTTATAGAAATCGTAGCAGAAAAGATCATATTATCCAAGCTGCCCTAAAATGACAACAAACAACATGGGTTAGTAATCAGCGTCAATATTGACCGGGCCATTATCTAATCACCTAACCATTAATGTATCAACACCATTGTTTGTAAAATATTTTATGTAATTTATTGTTTATCACATGATTCCTAATAAGTATGTTTGTAAATTAGGCTTACCTGAAACAAACTGATGAGTGATTTTTTATAATTGATAAAATCGGGCAGTTCCTTAGGGTTTAAATATGTGTTCTCGATGATTCCTCTCTTCCAGTGCACATAGAAGGGGGAGTCATCGTGCGAGTCCCACACAGATTGGTGCACCATGAAGTTGGCGTTGGGGTGCTTGCCGCGCAGGTACAGTTGCGGCTTCAACAGCTACAATGTTACAAAGTAACAACAAAATATTATTTATGACATTATTAAATGTGGGAACAACTATTAAAGTTGGAAATAAAGCATGATGAGTATACACTCACTGACCGTAGTTTTATTAGATGATTTTTTATTCATTTGAAAGTTTTTAAATTCATAATCAAAAGTTTCAAGTTCACTAAGTACTTACCTGTAGTTTCAAAAGAAACTCCAAATCAGAGTCCCTCCACACATGCTGGACGTTGAGCTGTCCCTTGACCTTGTAGCTGACCTCCTTCTCCGTCCTGGAGATGTCGTTGAGGAACAGGGTGGTCTCCACGTCGTAGCTGGCCGGCTTCTCGAACAGCTTCACATCGGCCAGGTCGAGCCGCGGCACGGAGAAGACGCCGGTCGCCAGTAATACTAACTGAGATATTAACACTATATTTGACGATTTCATTTTTGACTTCGAATTCATCTGATAACTTTAAATTAACTTCTAAAGTTCATTGTACTGTTCACAACGGATATGACCACTTCCGATGCCGGCTGACCAAAGAGTAAAGTAATTATAAGGGACAAACAACTGACAATGACATGACATGACAGACAGCAACTGTTTTTTTTAGTTCGTTCCTAAGAATAGGTTAAGGTCGTAAACCATGCTTCCTCGTCATTAACAGCAACTGTTAAACTGTACAGCTGACAGTCCCGTCAGGGCGACATGAGACTAGTTGCTTTTTTCTAGTATATTTTCTTGTTTAATATTTATTGTACAGCTGACTCATGACATTTCACTTTTACTTTTCAAAATGCAAAGAAATCTTTGTTCATACTTATATAAGTATTAATTAATCAGATTCTCTTTGATCGAGATAGCTAACTGCGATAAGGGTGCACGGGCTGCACGTAAAAGCCGATCCACAACACTGCGTTGCGACGTCGCATCGCTATATAAAATACTTTCGCGATTTGTATGGCAGCGCATCGGATAATTCTGCGTTGCGACGCAGCAACGCAGTGATGTGGCCTGGCTCAAGGTTCACGTGAACCCGGTACACCCCAGCGCCAAACGGGTCTTCAAAAGTAATAAAACATAAATTAAATAGAAAACTAGCAGCCGCCCGCGGTTTCACCCTCGTGGTTCCCGTTCCCGTGGGACTATCGGGATTAAAAGTAGCCCTTTATTTTAATCCAGGGTATCTTCTATCTGTGCGCCAAATTTCACCCAAATTGATTCAGTAGTTGTTAGGTACTTTAGTAACAAACAGCCAAATCTAGACATCCTCAGATACTTTCGCATTTATAATATTAGTAGGAGCCTAGCCTGGGGCCTAAATCTGCTAGTTAAAATATGATATGGCTAGAAAGGAACGAAGTAAAATTAAAGTCCTCATTGGACAGTCGAACACTTAGAGCTAGCGCAGACGACGGATAACGGAGGACTTTTTGTCCGCGACACGTCTTTATTGTTAACCAAATAAGATTCAACTTAGACCGCGTATATCCGTGAAAAGTACGCGATAGTCCTCGTTATTTATTCAACTTTATGTTCTTACTAATAAGGTCGTGTCGCGGACAAAAAGTCCTTCAATGTCCGTCGTCTGCGCAGGCCGTTATCCTAAACATTAGCATGCAGATCCTTGCAGAAATATAAAAATAATTCCCTACGAGTCATTTTAGGCGTTAGGAAAAAATCTTCTCAACCTGTTACACTCTTAACAAGGACTTTTAATTACTTCTAAAAACATCTAAAACAACTCCTGGTTATGCTATGCGACCCTGTTTTTTTTTATAATAACTGGGCAGGCTTTTGACCACCATGGTGATTAATTAACAGGATGTGGTCTAAGGTGTTGCATGCTTTCCCAGGTTTTTTTTATGTATAAAATAGCAAAGTGAGGGAGTATGAAAGTAACGGGGTGGGCCATTAGATGTGCCGGTGAGTGTATTAATAAAACAATTTTTTATACATTTATTTATTAGCACCATAATTAAATACTTTTTTACATGCTTAGGTAGGTATTCATAAAATTAAGTTAAATTATATTCAACAAATAACAATCGCTGCAAAGTTAATAACATTACGTCGACAAGAAAAAATTACTTTCAACTTGGTTTTAAAAATCTTTGATAATAAGTACGCATTTCATAACAATATCACATTTAATTTTTTCATAAATAAACAAAGAGGACACTGTAAATAGCTATCTATGATATGGGAATAAATAAATAACTTGATTTATAGAGTTTTGTACTGCTAATTCCAGGTGTTTGGATCGAGGAGAATCTTTGGTATGCGCACGCGCGGCGCCGGCGGCCAAACGTCACGAGTATATGGTCATCAGGATCATCTGCAACAGAACGCGCTCGTTAGTTCACCAACCGATTTGGTAACCGAGTCGGAGCGATCACATTTAGCGCAATGTCAGTCACGTACCTCTTCCAAGGAGAGAGGATTGGACTTCACCTTGGACTCGAGGGCGCGGTACCGCTCTGGAACAGACAAAAAGGTTATGAGAAATCCACAGAGAAAACCGCGATTGTATAGTAAATAATAATAACTGATGAGTTTCTAGTCTTTTCGTTTGAACATTGAAATGGAGTATATTGTGATGTGTAGATGTAGAATGAGGATCAGCGAGGTTTTTAATTAAATAATATATGTACGGTTAGGTAGTCGCATTGAAACCAAACTATTCCAGTGAAAGAATTATTGAAATTGGACTAAAAATAACGAAGTTGTAGCGATTTAAGTGCTGCATTCTCAAAAAACGCGCGCTAATATGCACGATTAGCTGATAGAACGACACTTTGAATGAATTTTCAATAACAACTACAACCTTTTTAGCTCTATTTTTCAGACCGGATAGCTTATCTGGCACATAATAACCGACAGATGAGTTCTGGATATCTTATCTGACAGATAGCAATCGATAGATAAGTTCTGGATAGCTTACCTGGCAGATCTTAACCGACAGATAAGTTTCAAATAGCGTATCTGGCAGATACGCTATTTGAAACTAACGATAGCATTTCTCATAGTATTAGTAGGTATAAAAGAATGAAGGTCAAACCTACCTAGTACCTAATCTAAGTAAGTTAACTACCTGTTTAGTGGATCAAGAACTATAGGTGAGAGCAAATCTTATCTTTTCATTTTATGTCGTCGTATCTCTGCACTATGTACTGGAATACTTACCTGAAATTGTTTTTAAAAATCTCTGCAACAATGAACTAGTCTATCTTCGGGAGATGGTCCGACTGGACCTTAATAAACTTTATTTCTATATTTTCTATCTACCTATAACTAAATTGAAGTGTCTATAAAACTTAAAGGATCAACGCATTTACAAAAAAAAAACATTGTATACTACGTAAATAATAACGATGCACACCACGCACTATACTGTACGGGCGGCGGCGAGTGCCCGCCACTCGTCCCTCGTGACGTCATCGCATGTGTAAAAAAAATTAAACTTTAATTTGTTCCGTTGTTTCTTAACGGATTTGAGTAATTCAAAAAGATTTTTACTCAGATAATTGTATCGTATACGATGTGATATACGAAATAGCTTTATGCTTTCGTCGAACCGATCCTCATCGTGTTAGATTGAGCGGGTCGCTATGGCTCGTGTGCGTGTGGTCTGCCGACGCAGTCAGTGTAGTGTCGTAGGGCCCCCCCCCCTACCGTGCGCGAGGTGCAGGCGCGCGAGGGCCAGCAGGAAGGCGTCCAGCGGCAGCGCGCCGCCGCGGGCGTAGCGCACCACCACGCACTCCAGCACCTGCGGGCCGAGCGCGAGCTGTTACTGACGCTGCTTCGGTTGGTTTAGAATCCCAGCACATTTAATAATAGTGCAGG
Organism: Chrysoteuchia culmella; assembly: GCA_910589605.1. NCBI lineage: Eukaryota > Metazoa > Arthropoda > Insecta > Lepidoptera > Crambidae > Chrysoteuchia > Chrysoteuchia culmella. The sequence goes on from OU342660.1 coordinate 80,311, forward strand.
GGTAGTCAATGCCAAAAAATCAGTTTTCTAAGCCCTTAACCGCGCAAGTAAAGGTTTCAGCGCGTGTCGTGGCACTCGGCTTGTCATGCCTCGTCAGAGGCGGCGACATCATAGCGTGCACAAATGTCGAGGATAATATTGGGTGGCATACGAGCGCCGGCGGGACTATTACCAAACTTTGAAATTTATTTATTTATTTCCACACTTACATCTATTATTACAGGATTACCCCAATACAATAGAGTAACTATTATTTTAATTAATAAAATAATAACAATTACATAATAAATTATTAATCTATATTATTCGTTCCTCAACAAAATATTATAGTAGTCTCACCCACATAACACCCACTGCTGGGTATAGGCCTCCCCCAAAATATGGCATAATCGCCACGCTTGGCAGGCGAATTGGCGATCGCAGTATGCCGCAGCTGAGTCCCTTAGGCCCTTTACGCAGTCGCCTTTTACGACACCCACGGGATGAGAGGGGTAGTGCTATTCTAAGCCGACACTACACAGCTAAAATATTATAAGTTATAATATAATAAATAAGTTTTAAAAATACTATTTAATCAATTTATAACAAATGGTGAACATAGCCGCTCGCATGAATTCACTCAGCGAACAAAAGAACACGTCAGTATCATTGGCTATAAGGTTGAGAGTGCGCAGTGCTCGCGTCAACGGCGCTTCCCTGAGTAGGTCGGTCCGCGCTCGCGGCACGACCAGCAGGTTAGGCCTGCGCCTGCGCCAGACGTACCGGTCCGGAATACACAAGCCTATTTGACTTAGCACAAAAGCGTTTTGTAACTTACCTCTCATTATTTTAAAAACGTAAAGTATCAGTGACATGTCCCTCCTTACTCTTAGTTCGTTGTAACCGACCATGCCTAATACGAATAATGTTGGATACATAAGCGGATAAAAGGGGTACACTTCATATAATTTAAGGTAAAGATATTTTTCGAATTTATTCTGAATCCGTTCCAGCATGAGATTGTACTTAGTTTCGTGACGGGACCATATTACTGCATTAAATTCTAATTGGCTTCTCACAAGCGCGTTATATAAAATCTTAATTAATGTTAAGTTGGTCACTTATCGCGCATACATCGCGCGATCGTCGCGGAATATCAAAATAAAAATGGTACTACATGTGCAATTGTTGGCTAATTGCTCGCTGATGGTTCGTATAGCGGCGTCTCACTCTCTCGGGTTTCTACCTAGGTGCGAGAATGAGACGCCGCGTGTTGTTATGGCGGTAGCGCCTAACAATTCGGTAGGAATAACAGGAACTAAATGGATGCACATCGTAGTTAACCGTTCGTTCGGTAGAGGTCGATATCCCAGCACGATCACCTTGTTGGAGGCGGCGACGCCGGCGGCGGCCAGCAGCGCGCGCAGGCGCACGGCGGGCGCGGCGGGCGCGCGGCACACGAGCGCCGGCGCGGCCAGCGGCAGGAAGGCGGCCCGCCACGCCCACAGGCGCGCCAGCAGCGGCGTGAGGCGGCGGCGCGGCAGGCGGCCGGCCATGCGCGCGTCGTGCAGCGCCAGCAGCGCTACTAGCGGCAATGCGATATCCCAGCACGATCACCTTGTTGGAGGCGGCGACGCCGGCGGCGGCCAGCAGCGCGCGCAGGCGCACGGCGGGCGCGGCGGGCGCGCGGCACACGAGCGCCGGCGCGGCCAGCGGCAGGAAGGCGGCCCGCCACGCCCACAGGCGCGCCAGCAGCGGCGTGAGGCGGCGGCGCGGCAGGCGGCCGGCCATGCGCGCGTCGTGCAGCGCCAGCAGCGCTACTAGCGGCAATGCGATATCCCAGCACGATCACCTTGTTGGAGGCGGCGACGCCGGCGGCGGCCAGCAGCGCGCGCAGGCGCACGGCGGGCGCGGCGGGCGCGCGGCACACGAGCGCCGGCGCGGCCAGCGGCAGGAAGGCGGCCCGCCACGCCCACAGGCGCGCCAGCAGCGGCGTGAGGCGGCGGCGCGGCAGGCGGCCGGCCATGCGCGCGTCGTGCAGCGCCAGCAGCGCTACTAGCGGCAATGCGATATCCCAGCACGATCACCTTGTTGGAGGCGGCGACGCCGGCGGCGGCCAGCAGCGCGCGCAGGCGCACGGCGGGCGCGGCGGGCGCGCGGCACACGAGCGCCGGCGCGGCCAGCGGCAGGAAGGCGGCCCGCCACGCCCACAGGCGCGCCAGCAGCGGCGTGAGGCGGCGGCGCGGCAGGCGGCCGGCCATGCGCGCGTCGTGCAGCGCCAGCAGCGCTACTAGCGGCAATGCGATATCCCAGCACGATCACCTTGTTGGAGGCGGCGACGCCGGCGGCGGCCAGCAGCGCGCGCAGGCGCACGGCGGGCGCGGCGGGCGCGCGGCACACGAGCGCCGGCGCGGCCAGCGGCAGGAAGGCGGCCCGCCACGCCCACAGGCGCGCCAGCAGCGGCGTGAGGCGGCGGCGCGGCAGGCGGCCGGCCATGCGCGCGTCGTGCAGCGCCAGCAGCGCTACTAGCGGCAATGCGATATCCCAGCACGATCACCTTGTTGGAGGCGGCGACGCCGGCGGCGGCCAGCAGCGCGCGCAGGCGCACGGCGGGCGCGGCGGGCGCGCGGCACACGAGCGCCGGCGCGGCCAGCGGCAGGAAGGCGGCCCGCCACGCCCACAGGCGCGCCAGCAGCGGCGTGAGGCGGCGGCGCGGCAGGCGGCCGGCCATGCGCGCGTCGTGCAGCGCCAGCAGCGCTACTAGCGGCAATGCGATATCCCAGCACGATCACCTTGTTGGAGGCGGCGACGCCGGCGGCGGCCAGCAGCGCGCGCAGGCGCACGGCGGGCGCGGCGGGCGCGCGGCACACGAGCGCCGGCGCGGCCAGCGGCAGGAAGGCGGCCCGCCACGCCCACAGGCGCGCCAGCAGCGGCGTGAGGCGGCGGCGCGGCAGGCGGCCGGCCATGCGCGCGTCGTGCAGCGCCAGCAGCGCTACTAGCGGCAATGCGATATCCCAGCACGATCACCTTGTTGGAGGCGGCGACGCCGGCGGCGGCCAGCAGCGCGCGCAGGCGCACGGCGGGCGCGGCGGGCGCGCGGCACACGAGCGCCGGCGCGGCCAGCGGCAGGAAGGCGGCCCGCCACGCCCACAGGCGCGCCAGCAGCGGCGTGAGGCGGCGGCGCGGCAGGCGGCCGGCCATGCGCGCGTCGTGCAGCGCCAGCAGCGCTACTAGCGGCAATGCGATATCCCAGCACGATCACCTTGTTGGAGGCGGCGACGCCGGCGGCGGCCAGCAGCGCGCGCAGGCGCACGGCGGGCGCGGCGGGCGCGCGGCACACGAGCGCCGGCGCGGCCAGCGGCAGGAAGGCGGCCCGCCACGCCCACAGGCGCGCCAGCAGCGGCGTGAGGCGGCGGCGCGGCAGGCGGCCGGCCATGCGCGCGTCGTGCAGCGCCAGCAGCGCTACTAGCGGCAATGCGATATCCCAGCACGATCACCTTGTTGGAGGCGGCGACGCCGGCGGCGGCCAGCAGCGCGCGCAGGCGCACGGCGGGCGCGGCGGGCGCGCGGCACACGAGCGCCGGCGCGGCCAGCGGCAGGAAGGCGGCCCGCCACGCCCACAGGCGCGCCAGCAGCGGCGTGAGGCGGCGGCGCGGCAGGCGGCCGGCCATGCGCGCGTCGTGCAGCGCCAGCAGCGCTACTAGCGGCAATGCGATATCCCAGCACGATCACCTTGTTGGAGGCGGCGACGCCGGCGGCGGCCAGCAGCGCGCGCAGGCGCACGGCGGGCGCGGCGGGCGCGCGGCACACGAGCGCCGGCGCGGCCAGCGGCAGGAAGGCGGCCCGCCACGCCCACAGGCGCGCCAGCAGCGGCGTGAGGCGGCGGCGCGGCAGGCGGCCGGCCATGCGCGCGTCGTGCAGCGCCAGCAGCGCTACTAGCGGCAATGCGATATCCCAGCACGATCACCTTGTTGGAGGCGGCGACGCCGGCGGCGGCCAGCAGCGCGCGCAGGCGCACGGCGGGCGCGGCGGGCGCGCGGCACACGAGCGCCGGCGCGGCCAGCGGCAGGAAGGCGGCCCGCCACGCCCACAGGCGCGCCAGCAGCGGCGTGAGGCGGCGGCGCGGCAGGCGGCCGGCCATGCGCGCGTCGTGCAGCGCCAGCAGCGCGCGGCACAGCGCCCGCGACGCGCCGCGCCCGCCCAGCGCGCGCGCGCCGCCCGCGTGCAGCAGCGCGCGCAGCCCCTCCGCGTCCACCTGCCGATGGCGCATGTACTACACTACACGAGCGACACGACAGCGACGATTCTAATCGAATAACATTTCCCAGAGCACCCAAAAAAAATCACCATCAACTCTCACTAACAAACATAGTAAATTAAATTAAAGGAAACACATGAAAAGTCATCTTATAAACTCAATACGACGGATATAGCACTTATATCTAAGGCTCTTTTGAAAAATGATCAAAAATCTTTAAATGCAGTTTTGTTTCATTTAAAAAATAAAGGAATGTTTCCTTTCATTGTAATGGGCTAACTAAAGGATTTAAGCTAGTTCCCCTCCAGGGCCATTGATTTTTTCTGCCCTGTATATTTGGTAATATATTTTTTCGGTTTATTTGCGGTTTTTTGGTTTCCCGACGTTTCGGCACCTTTTCGATTGCCGTGGTCACGGGTCGACTAGCTAAGGTAGACCTAGGTCTACCTTCACAGAGTTAATTTATTATTGCGTTCGAATACGGTTAGATAATTATTACCTACTAATTAAAAGTAAATAATTTTTACTATGGCAACAATTGTTGAGTTTAATATTTTGATTCGATTGCTATTGTAATTATTTATTATTAACAAAAGAAAGAAAACTTATGATTCTACTGGCAGTTCACAAATTGGGAAAACTTTCGAAGAAAGATACTGCTAAGAAAACTCCGAAAGCGGACCGACCTCCATCTTTATTATTTATCTAAAAAAAAAGTTTACCTCGTCGTCGGCTTTCTTTGACACAATTTTTCCAATAACCGCTCGCACCTCCGCCTGTCGGATTAGAACGCATAGATTTTTTACCAAAGTCATTTTATGGATGAAATCATTCGATTTGACAATAAACGATGCACACTGACCGGCAGAAGTTGAGCGTCCTCCATGAACTCCGCGGCGATGTCGCGGATAATCATGTTATCCTCGTTCACCTCCCTGCAAAACATAATTAAAATTGTCACTTAGGTGTTAGCCAGAGTCGACGGAGTTCATACGAGTATCAAGCGTGCCGTAGTTTTTGAACGTTTATTCACAGAGAGGACATTTACAGCACAGTAGGGCTGTGGACGTTATGTCGTATTTTCGCTTTTAAACCCGTTCATTGCATTGTTACCGAACACCGTAGGCATTGACGTCACTATGACGTATAACTGATCGCAATCATTTTAAAGATTTCATTCATACAATTAGTGCATTATCAATTACCGTCGCGATCGGGTGCATTCATTCAATATCATCATTTATCATAATCATCGATAGTTTAGATTTGAACAATAAATAGTTTATCAGTTATCAAGCATTCGTTATTATATTCTGAACCGGAACAAAACCTTTGTCGCCAAGAATAAATAAAAGATTCGCCGATTATGACCAAAGTATTTTTGTCATGTACAGTTAACAGTATGTCAGTATAAACAAACGTCGTCGTCTATGATGCTAGCGATTGACTCGTGCAAGGTCGGTACTGTATTAGGCAATAGCGCTGCCGATGTTTTACCAGACGGCGGTGTGGTCGTCGGTGAGCAGGCGCAGCAGGAAGGCGCGCGGCGGCGGCAGGCGGCAGTGCGGCACCACCAGGTACTGGCCCGCGGGCAGCGTGAAGAACGTGGCCACCTCGCGCGCCGCCGACTCGTGCGTCACGTCCAGCGCGCGCAGCGCCCGCAGCGCCGCCAGCGGCCGCCGGGGCGCCGCCTCCGGGGGCAGCTCGTACACCGCGAACCCCACCTACGTCCGCGCATCCGCGTTAACATTACACACATCGATAATAGGAATGGTACAACGATGTTTTTAGATTACACGCACGACTTAAAATGTGAACATACACATATAGAAAAACCACACACACGCCTAGAAACCTGGTAGTCGTTTCGGCTTCCGAAAACGAGCACTTAGCGAGCACCGGTTAATTGATTCAAAACCCTTTTAATTTTGCTCTTTCATGAAAACGGTATTTATAAGGTCAAGTACAGCCAAATCTTAATAAAACGCTCCCTATGTACTTGCTGTTGATTAAATTTGATAATTAACCGGTTACACGGGCCCTATTTCGGAAGAAACAAAGACGAAGCACAGAATTCGAATCCAATTCCGTTGGCCAGCGGTTGTGAATCAGGGTGCAGGACCCTCCAGAATACCAACGCTGCAGTGGCAGTCTCCTGACGCTGTAACATTATACTGAAGCAAGGGCGTAGTTGGCGACATGTACGTACACGAGTCTGTACACTGTTTTGTTTGTATGTGGTTTGCATTAGTATAATCTAGATTCGAGATTAAGCCGCCGAAATTTACCAGTATTGTATTATTTGTACATGGCAACAATCGGGTGATATATCATCGCAATGTTAGCTAGTTTGGGAAATAGAGATTTCATATCAACCGAAATTTTAATGGCGTCTCTTTTCGTCAAAGCACCTACAAATGTCGATGTTTGTGAGCGATGTACCTATCATTCTCAAAAACATAATGTATCGTAACAAATATATATTTCTCTTCCTCAGTCCATTAAAACTTACTGCATCCCAATCTTTAGAAAGAGCTCAATGAACTCTTATAAAGGTCATGAACTTTAAGAATAGGCGATTTCCTACTGACAGTCTTTATCGCATTAGTGGCCTACTCTCTGTCAGGAAATTATATATCATTATGACCACCCTCCAAACCCCACCCGCTCTCTCCCTCACCTGCTGCAGCCGCCCCCCGCCCCCCGGGGTATACTGCTGGGTCACAGACACTACCACGTGGCACTTGCGCGCCGGCTCGCCGCACACCTGCACGTGGAACTGCGGGTTCGTGCTCGTCGTTTCTGGTGGAAGGACAAACGGGACCGTTAGACACATCAAAGCATCTTCTACAAAGAGTAAGGGCTGCTAGAATGTCACTGTAAAAACAAGGTCTATTAAAAAAAAAACAAAATTAATTTCTGATAGATTCCTGTTTAATCGAGTTCCATTTTGAAAATCACGTTAGTTGAAATAAAACAACTTTTACGGATATCAAACGCGCTATATTTCCACGAACTAAGTTGTAATTGTCCGTATTTTTAGGTTTTTTAGGGGTTTTTTGATTGTCCCGACGTTTCGGCACCTTTACAGCTGCCGTGGTCACGGGATGACCACGGCAACACAATTACAACTTAGTTCCTGGAAATATAGCGCGTTTGATATCCGTAAAAGTTGTTTTATTTCAATGAACAGTGCGCGCCAAAACATAAGATGTACGTATCACGTTAGTTGTTAAAGAGTAAAACAAAGAGTGTTCAGGGCATACCGGAGGTGGGTGGGCCCCCGGCGTTGTGGCCCACCGTCCAGCGGCGGCGCGCCAGCACAGCGCGCCAGGGCCGGCGCGCGCGCAGGGCGGGCTCGCGCAGCCAGTCGTCGGGCCCCACGTGCACCAGCTCCAGCGAGCTGAACTCGCGCGCGAACTCCGCGAACGACATCCTGCAACCGGCCATGCCCGTTCACCCAAACGATTACTCCTCCGATCCAAAAGTAAGTACAAATCTTGCACTCAAATGGTTAACTTCACAGACCTATATCGAGATAGACAGTAAAAGTGTACCTTGCGTGTCATAAGTTTGATCCACGGTCAAAGTTTTCCGACCTAAGTCAGTCCGCTTGAGAGTCTTGAGACTATTGCCATGAAAATCAACGCGTCACTCAGAAACGAAAATGGTTAATTGTGCAGTGCTTTCTTTGTTGCAAGAGCTCGTCGATAACATTTCTACATCACTAAATCTCGCTCGTGACGTCATCATAGGTACGAAAAATTTGAAGCGCTCTTTTGGTCTATCTCGATATAGGTTTGTGGTTAACTTTCTCAAAATCTTTAACAATATTACAAAAAAATAAATACGGAGTTATGCTCATCAAACAAAGAAGTAGTAGCCGGTAGCCCCTATCAGACTTTTAACAGCTGAATGAGGCACCAATGAATTAATTAAGTTTAAAAAACTTTGAATCTTTACTCAAGTCAACATTGCTAGCAAGTTGCCACTCTACTAATCATGCCATTTATATTTATTAACTAATATTCATTTTTTATATAAAATGACGATAACTAATTTTATTTTACAATAGCTACCTACTTCAATTACAGAATAATACTTTAATAGATCTTATGAAACCATCGCACGACTATCGGATGTGCCTAAAACATTTTTTTTCAAATACCGCTAACAGCTTAATGATAAAGAGAGCGATGACATGAACGAGAGCGACATCGTCTGGCGCATGGCGGTGTCGTAGTACACGTACGCGAGAGTCGGCGCGTGGGAACCGGGCCACGGGCCGCGGGCCGCGGGCCGCGGGCCACGGGCGCGGCGCTGAACTTGTGCGCACGCGCAGGTGACACACCCCGCCAATTAGATCACTATACACGTTGTTATTTGTTATTTCGGGAGTACTGTGATACTCTTTACGGCGGTCTCAGGGTTTTATTTTTATTTCATTTTACATGAAAAACTAACAGCATTTAAAAATACAACGGTAAAAAATAGGACTATAGCACAAAACATGCCTTAGACAGTTTTCACTTATAGATGTTGATCCAAAATCGTAATATATTATATTATTAAAAATTATGACAATTAATTAAGGGTGCTCTAAATACCATATTTTAGTCTCAAGTGACTGGGTGAACAGTTTTGAGTTTAATTAAAACATTAATAACTAGATATAGAACATAGAGCATTGGACCGGATTTCCAAAGGTCATGGGTTCGATTCCCATCTGAGAATTCACTTGTTAATTTTTTCCAATATTTTTCTATTTAAAATTTATCATAAATAACTAATTAATATTATACCCATATCAAAACATTGATAAGAAAAAGAAAGATTCACATTAAATTAGAGTTAGTCTTCAAAAAAGTCAAAACAGATTTTATTATTAAAATAAGTGGACCGCGCCATGAATATGTCAACATGCTCAGAATGATTACGATTGAAATTATTAGTTAATCTATTAAAAAAATAATTTTGTGTATAATTTGTCTCTGGACCGGTATGGAATTTTAGGTAATTCCTGCAATTTCCATTTTAACCTTAGACAAAAGCTCATTACTGATATATCTTACGTCATTCGACTTTGACTTTTACATTTTCGAAGTGGGTGGGATCAACTTTTTTTTTTATTGTTAGAATAAATAAACATGTATAATGGTCTTGTCAGAACAATGTGTGTTCGCTCGTATTTTCTTCTTATATTTCGGAACATGTTGATTTGTAAATGTTTTATTATAGACGATATAAGTTCCTTGTCAATTAAAATATGTCCTGAATGATAGGGTAAAATATTGAACATAGTAATTTGAAAAAACAGGTCTGACCATAAGTCTCCCGGGTGCGTATATCGTGTGGCGCAGGTATCGCGGTCTTGCGTCGGCAGCCCGAACCACCTCGCCCCGCCCTTCGTCCAGGTCCCTCTCGCTCGCGCACCAGCACCAGCGCCTCGTCGGGCTCCGGCCGCACTCGGTCTGATGTGCTGTTGTACCGCGTATAGGAACACTGACCAGAAGTCCCCCGGGTGCGTGAGCCTGGCGGCGAGCGTGTCGCGGTCGAGCGCGGGCAGCGTCCGCCACCTGGCCCCGCCGACGGCCCACGCGCCCGCCCCCGCCCCCGCGCCCGCGCCCGCGCCCGCTCCGCTCACCGCGCGCACCAGCACCAGCGCCTCGTCGGCGTCCGCCCGCACGCGCGCCAGACCCGACACGCAGTACGGCTGGCCGGCCACCAGACCGCTTGGCAGCAGGTGACCGTACGGAATCTTTGCCTGCCACACGAATCAATACCATTTACATACTGCAAAATGTATAAACTGCAACAAACGAATAATAGACCCTTTAACATGTATATACCTAGATATAAAGTAAGTATTGGAGGTTTGCAAAATGAAAAAAAAACTGAAAATCTATATTGACCAAAAAAACAAGCTCTGAGAATTTGTTTTTATTCATTTATTTATATAAGATACAATTACAGGCATTAGACGGAGAAACAATAATACAGCAAATATTTTAAATTTATAAAGTGCATGCAAGTGTTATGCCCAATTACAATTGTGTACAAAAAATACAGGCTGTTAAAAGGCCCAAACGAATCACCATCGTTACTATCATTTTCTTGTATGGGGCCAAATCTGGGAAGCTGATAGTTAAGGAGCTATTGAGGATCAAAATCAATATTTTACTTTCAAAGATTTTCGTTTAAAGTTATAAAAACCGCAATGAATATCAAAACTAATTAAAGAAACTGGATACCGGCAATTATTTTCACATATTCTTGTTTAGTTTGATGTACACTACGCATATATTACAGCTTCGGTATGGGTCTTTTAACACCCTGTATATAAAACAATATAATAACTGTCAGTAACTTTAATCTAAAATGTTGAAGCAAGTTTAATAAATTGATTAAAAAGACAATAAAAAAGAAATACTAGTGAATATCTAATTTATAAATGTATTAATTATAATTTCTTTGTCAACATATTAACTTCAGAACTATATTTTTTTACGAATATTGTTGTGTTACTGTTACGTTTAGTGCGAGATTACGATGATAGTTTTAGATTGAAATGAGAAAGTTATATTAAAAGAGTTTATTATTATTATTCCACAAATAGTTCTTATGATAACTTATAGTTCTAGTCAATGTTTAATGTTAACTTAAGATAGTCCAAAGTAAATGTTCAATTAATATAGAATATCGGTTACGTAAAATGTTAGAATGTTTATGTTTGTTAAATGAATGCACCCGGCGCGTTTGATACCAAAGAATGCACCGAAGTACCGCGCGCGTGTCAACCTCACTACTGCTGACCCGTGCGTGTACGTCATAACATAAGTTTAGGTGTTCGATTCTAATGCATCGAACAGTTACATTTGATGAAAATGAATTTAATTCTCTTGTTAATTCTGTTACGGTTGAGGAGGAGGTTAGCCCTCGTCTTTAGAAGGATTACCTTATTATCCTGCGCAGTGGCGACGATGAGCGTGGAGCGCGGTACGGCGGAGTTGAGGACCTGGAAGATGAGCGGCGGCGGCTGCAGCTGCAGCGGGAACGACTGCACCACGCCGCCCGACAGCTCCTGCAGCGCGCGGGCCGCCGCGTCCCCCGCCCGCGCGCCCCTGTACGACCCGTACAGCCTGCCACCACACCACACTCGGTCATCATTATCATCATCTCTGCAACAGCTGCCCAACACCACACTCTGTACACCTACACTAGTTTATTATTTACTAACGACCAAGCAGATACTTACAACAGTAAATAAGCAAAATGTTGAAGCACAGCATCATCCACGACTGATAACACAGGACGTGTAAGCCCGTCACAATCACAACACAGCACATACGTCAAGATAGAGACATTTGTAACGCAATATACGAGTATCTAGCTTTCTCAGCTCGCTTAACTAAACCAACAAATCGACAAACAATAGATTTTAAATTCCTGATAAAGTTTAGTGTTGGATTTTTGGTGTTTTTTTCTGCTGGTCAGTGTTTATAATACAAGACCACTAATATTGTAGCTTCTCGTAAGTATAAGGTAGTGTGACAGTAGCACTCACTTGGCGTAGGCCTTCTCGAGCAGCGGCAGCGTGAAGTCCCCGGGGCGCGCGCCGCGGCTGAACAGCGGGCGGCCGGCGCGCGTCGGCAGCCGGTCGTCCACCGCCACCTCGCGCCATTCGCCGAACACCCAGAAGTTGAACCTGAGACACCATTGCACGTTAGCGCTTGGTGATGGGTGTGCCTGTCCACCAAGTTTAGGTTACATTTACGGATGACAACTACGCATAATTATATTTGCATAATGCCCGCGGGGTTACTATCTAGGTATCTTTGCAACAGCAACGCGACAGCAAAAGTTAGCTTTACGTCAAGTATCACCATAGCAGTTTACGTCACGTTGTCACGTATCACCGTAGCAACCGTGTGGTGTTGATATGGTGAAACTTGACGTAAAGTAAGTTTTTGCTGTCGCATTGCTATTGCAAAAATAATAACCCCGCCGAGTCACATTATTCCTGTTCAGTAATCCAGCGAATCGATAATCGCTTTGTGTGAGTTTCTTCGCTTACGCCGAAGTTTGCGAATCACTATAGTATAAAGCAAAGTCGCTTCCCGCTGTCTGTCCATATATATGCTTAGATCTTTAAAACTACGCAACGGATTTTGATACGGTTTTTTTAATAGATAGAGTGATTCAAGAGGAAGGTTTATATGTATTTATAACCTTCAATATAGAGTAGAGAAATACCGTAATTTTTGAGGTTTCTAATGTGATGTCGTAAATGATTACATTTTTTCCGCTTACATTGCAAACGCAGGCTGAACCCTACGAGATTTATCAAAATAATGTACTAAGTATTTGTACACCTTGAAAAGGTCTACAGAAAACTCTGCGGTGGTAGGTATATGTTTATCTATGGATAACCCACAATAGCATAAGTCGTGTAGTCCACGCGGGCATGGCGCGGGCGAGAAGCTAGTAGAGTATAATTCTCAACCTTGTTCCAATTGCATTAAGTCTATCTGTCAAAATTTTACTCTCACGCGATGGTAATGTTTGGACATTTTCAAACTCGCACTAAGCCTTTTGTTCAGTGCTGGACTGCATGTAGTGTTCACTTTGTCACATGTGAAAAGGCAGTAAGGCGGTAGGTTCTGGATTTGCAGCATAGCATGAGCAACGCTATACCACACGATATGATGTGGCATATCTGGAGACGTATGATTGTGCCCTGCTCACCCTGCAAACGAGCGGGACAGTGCCGCGTTACCGAGATACGAGTGTTGATAAAAGCCCCTTTAAAGACTAACTAAAATGATGTGAACGCTATAATCAAAACCGGCATAAAATGGATTGATTCGCTGGACTACGGTACTGAAATATGTAATGTAAAACGAACTTCATTTGGCGATAGAAAATATTTCAACGCGAAAAATATTATAAAGCACAGCCCGTCAATTAACTTGTTAACATCTGATATGATAAATAGTAGTCGGCGTAAAATCGCGGCGCTCGTACGGTATGGATTTCAATGTAGCGCGGTCGTAAAGCAGCGACGCGGAGGAAGCAGCGAACAATACCAACATGAATGAAAGGAACACGCGATAAACCAACGTTATTATAATGCTGACCCTAATGTCGCCATTGTTCAGACGAATGAAGTCGTCGAGACCGACCGCGTTCTCCGCGACACAGATTCTTTTCATAGCCGAAAGCATTTTGTACCTTAAATAAAAAGATCGTCAGCGCGTTGTTTTAGTGTCTGCATTTAAGTTGTTCTGTTCTTGTAACACCGCTAAGTATTGAGGATGAAAATTAAAAATTAAAATATTTGCTCTTACTTTCTCTCCGTGCTCTTCCTACTGTAAGTTTCGTGTACGTACCGGAAGGTGCCGTCGTACCGCCTGGCGAAGGCCTGGGGCGGCGCGGCGCGGTCGAGCAGACGCGGCGCGGGCGCCAGCGCGGCGGCGGCGCAGCACAGCCCCGCCAGCCCCGCGGGGCCCACCTCCACGCGCCACCTGCGACACACACACCGCTCATAATAATTATTATAAAGGACATGTCCTAATTTGGGCCACGTCTATGTACACCACCCCCAAGGATAGAGAAAATCTAATTTTATATAATGCACGGTTATAATAACTCATAGGGAATTCTTGGCAATGTACTAGAATACGATTACAGAAATCTGAAATGCATTTTTTTATCATTGTTTTACGGTTATGTGGTTATTATTTTAAAAAAATCAAATTATTTTTTACTCGAAATAAGGCGTTTTACATGACCTTTTATTTTTCAATAGGAAGTAATACTGCGTTTAATCGCCGTCAGGGGCGCTCTTGTACTCTGGGTAAACAATCATTTTAACAGTCATATTTTGCATTCTTTTTCAATCTGTTTTCTGCTAGTCTAATTGCTAAGAAAATGCAGATTTGCTGTGTCTTAGGCTGTAAAAAATCGGTAATTATAACGGAATTGATTTATACAGCTTTGTTTCACATAATCTCCGACAAGAAAAGCATGATCTGTGCGAAACGCGTTACCGCCTTCTTTCTGTGAAATCCCAAAAAAGGTGTTAACCTCAATCATAGAATGCAATCGCCGGAATATTCATGTTCTATTTACAGGATTAACATACACAGTCAAGTCAAGCGATAAAAAAGTGGTTCCTTCAGTGTTTGCTTGGACTCAAGAAAGTATTGTAGCAAAACAGAGAAGACTGAGGGCAGAGCACCGTGAAGACAGTTGAGTAATATTTATGCAGAGGCAACAGTATATTCTGTCACAGGGATTTTTCATGATAATTTCAATTTGACGACTATGTATGAAATAAAACAATATGGGAGAAAAAAATAGCCCTTGACGAGTTTCTTGCCGGTTCTTCTCGTTACGCGGTCTCCCGCCGTAGGGTTAGTGAACCGATGGCGTAGCTTCTTTGACGTTCATAAGTGCTTGTAACAGCCTACACTGAATAAATGATATTGAATTGAATTGAATTAATATAGTGGAAGTTGTAATAGGGACTTAAATGTAACAGCGTCCTCTTGTTCAGTCAGAACTAAGAACTTAGATAATTAGATACGCTACTATACTGTTTTGGAGTCCTACGAGAAATTCAGATTTGACTAGCTTTAAGTTTATAGTTAAGTAGAGCAGTTTCCGAGATTTCGTGAAATTTATTGAATAAAATAAATCATTAATTTATCATTAAATTTTATTAATACCAAAATATTTACCCATTTCATGCTATCAAAACTTGCCTATTCAAGTAATTTAAAAAAGCATGTCAAAATTCGGTAAATGAATTGCACTGTTGACATCCCTATAATTACATTGATGTGGCATGTACAGTTCTTTTTCATGTTCCTCTTGTGGTCCTGTGATCCTGAAGTTATTGTTCTTTGCGTAGAAAACCAAGAGTTCATACTTCTTCCATTAGTCTAAAATTTTACTTAGTGTAAATTTGAGTTTAATTTGGTAATAAGTAGTCTATTTAAATAGGAATAAAAAACGATTTATTAGGTAATATATTCTACTGCTTGCTGCGCCACAATTTTGGTGCTTAATTTTTTTTTAGATAAATCTTTTTTTGTTCCTTTCAATGACGCTCCACGTTATTTGAGCGATTGCTTCAAATCTTTAACGGTCATATTGTAAAATATATCTACATTTTTGCCAAATACTTCCTAATTTTTAAATTACGATATACAGATAAAATGTCAGAAATCTTTATTTACCACAAAGTACAATGGCGCCATCTGCGACAACTTTTGCGTTTGACCTCTCATTCGTCATAGACGTTATGCTTATGAATGATATCACTGCTGACTCCCTGTCACACCATTTTGTCACACCAGTATGACACAGAATAAATCAACCACCAACGAATATTTTCCCTATCTATTAAGTTCCATGAAGGAACCGCTGGGAGAGAAACGGGCGGTCTTCTCCCGCTCCATGTCTATGGGTGGTGTTATTGTCCATGCGAGAATATAACCAAACATATTTTCTTTGGCAAAAAATAAATCTAAAATCTATTTAAGCAAAATGTATATATAGTCCATAACTTTAGTGTTTACTTAAGTAATGGATGTTGTTACCTGAGGGCGATTTCGTCGTCGGTGTCGTCGACGAGCGCGCCGTCGTCGTCCACCCCGCGGAACGACGGCCGCGAGCACAGGTCCTGCGACACGCAACAACAATCTAACCAATACTCCTGCATATCCCTCGACTGCTTTACCGATCCGATTTGACCATAATATTAGGTTGGGGGAAAAGTCTTTTCGCATTTAGTATGTATAAACTGGTAATAAGATCTCTTTGCCTATACTATTTGTATCTGACTGGTTTTGGTATCATTAAAAGTTTAAATTTTAAAGAAGATAATTCCAAATTTAAATTAGTGAAATGAGTGATTCTCATTTGTTTTTCTTACTGTCAAGATGAGTGAATCTAATGAAGAATCTTGATATATTTTAAAATTTTACTACACAATTTCGTAAAAATGCAACGCAAGCCGCGAAAAAAAATTTCGTTGTGTCAGTGCAGTGTCTGTGAGAGTAGCACAAATTTGGTTTAAGCGTTTTCAATTCGGAAATTTTGATGTCAAAGTGGCACGTCACTCTAGTCTCCCTATTACGGATAAAATGGATGCCTTTTTTGAAAAAGTGGAGCAAGATCGGCATATCGGTAGTTACAACGTAGCTGAAGAAGTGGGAATTGACCTCAAAACAGGTTGGTTCGATATTTGGTTACCTCACGAGTTCAGTGAAAGAAACCTAATGAACCATGTACACATTTGTGATTATTTTTACGACGTAATGAAACCGAACCATTTTTGAAGAAGCTGATAACTGGTGATGAAAATTGGATCAAGTCCGACAAGAACGTGCGAAAAAGGTCGTGGTCAAAGGCCGGTCAGGCTTCACAGACTGTGGCGACACTCGGGGTAACTCACAACAAGGTGATGCTGTGTGTGTGGTGGGATTGGAAGGGCGTTATTCATTATGAACTGTGACCACCAGGCAGGACCATAGATTCTGAACTCTACTGCGAATAACTGATGAGATTAAAGCAAGAAGTTGAGAGAAAACGGCCTGAATTAATCAACCAAAGGGGCGTGGATCATTAGGCAAAAATTAAGAGAGAGTTTGGCTGGGAGGTGTTAATGCATCTGCCGTATAGTCCTGACCTTGCACCTTCACATTTCCACCTGTGTCGGTCTCTTCAGAATTCTTTAGGCAGTGTCAGATTAAAATCACGAGAGGACTGTCAAAACCACTTGTCGCGGTATTTTTATCAGAAGCCCCAACATTTCTATAATAATGGGTCCCTACCTACAGGATGGCAAAAAGCTATCGAACAAAATGGCACCTACATACTTAAGTTAAAAATAAATAAACTATATTAAAAAAACTTAAAAAATGTGGCGGAACTTTTTCCCCAACCTATTATGTACAATAGGGGAACTTCCCGGTTTATCAGTAAAGTTTTTGGGAAACTTTTTCTCGGAAAGTACTAAGGTTAAAGAAATCATGTATTATTCAAATGAAATGCCTGTTAATGTTCTATTATTTGTGATATAAATGTTTTCTATATATCTTTTACTTTAAATAAAAATCTCTACTGCTCAACCGGGAAGTTTCCGACTTCCCTTATAATTACTTTACTCTTTGTTTCCGACTATTTGACGTAGTTAGTATCGTCACGTTGGTAGGTAATATTGTAACGTTGTCATTGCAAGCTACTCTACGTTTTCTATATATTTTTATGCTATGTATTTAATAGCCTCCTTTGTGGCTTACGAGACTATTTGTAATTTTTTTATGATAGTTCTGAAAAATAATAATTTGAATGTCATATCGTTGTCATATAATATTTTGTCCGTTTTGGCCACAAAGTTATTAATATAAATAAGGTAAATGTAAATCTTACAAACAGACAAACCTGTAGCCTTCTACAAGTAAGACCAATTTTATAGTTTATAAATTGGTAAACAAACATTGTATATTTTTTTTAGGTTTTCTATTTTATCATTTAAGGCGCTACTCGGAAAAAGTATGGACTTTTTGATATAAAACTATAGCACGGTTACAGTTGTAACATATCTGGTAATAACATATATATTTCTTCATACCTTTATTTAGATTCGTATAGTTTCAAAAATACGATTTTATGATTTTGCCTCGATACTTTCTTTTCGAAAAGACCTCTAAAAAATTCGAAAATTTCAGATTATTCTTAAATGGGGCTACTTACAATATTGGAAATTGGTTTAATAAGTGGACACCATTAGGGTCGTATAGAAGCATTTTTTAAAAAACGCTGTAGTTTTTTAATACGAAGTCATTTTGTGTT
Source organism: Chrysoteuchia culmella (assembly GCA_910589605.1). Classification (NCBI taxonomy): domain Eukaryota; kingdom Metazoa; phylum Arthropoda; class Insecta; order Lepidoptera; family Crambidae; genus Chrysoteuchia; species Chrysoteuchia culmella. Next base: position 98,411 of record OU342660.1, read on the forward strand.
TTTTTGCCTAATCTGCAAAATCGGTCTCGCTCCCGTGCGCGTCGTTTTCTCATTGCTATCTCGCTTCAGCATATTTTTTTCGAGTATCGCCTTAATAAACGCTTTTCTGTGGAATACGCATTTTCATTGCGATATGGCGCCCGAACAGGGAACGCGTACTAGGGGCTCAGACTACTGAATGACTGCACCTTAGCGACACCAGAATAGGAACAAGTGTGCACGGAGGGCGAGAGTGCCCACAGCACAACGTTGCCTTCAGTTTTGAATAATTCCTAATTATGTCCATGTGCAATTTCAATAATAAGTTTATTTTAACAATGCCAATTATTGGATTAATTTTAACTAGATATTTTATTGGGTTTTTTGTGGCAAATTGGGTTTTTGTGGCAACTACAACTTCAGCGTTCAACTTTCGGCGAGCGTCATTATGTCATTATTAGTGTTAATATTATGATCTGTATAATAACTTTCTTTATTTTAGACACACTATCTAATCACTTAGATGCTGTAATAAATTGTTTCAATTTCAGGCTAGTTAGCATAGTTTTATTGTATTGTATAATCTAGTTCTAAATTTGTTCAAAATTCTTAATCAAACGTTAACGGATGTTATCACAACGGAGCCACAAACATTAGAAGATTAACAATTTGTCATTTACTTCTTCGGTTAATCACAAATCAAAATTTGAAAAGACACCGTAATAATTTTGCAATATTTCATCGATTTCTTCAAATCACCATGATGGAAGATCATAAAAGTGATTAGATATCGGCGGTGCCTTAGCTCCATTACCCGGAATGGCCGGTTGCGCACGGCCGTTTATGATTATTATATTCAAATGTTCTGCCATAAGTGGCTTTCTCCCCGCACCCAGCAGACTCCTACTGGTAACTTAACAAGACTAAGATTGAGTGATCTCCATGCACCTAAAACATATTTTAGAGGTTTTCAAGTGCTGCTGTACTTGAAAAACATGCAAATTGTAAAAGCGGAGCGCGTCATCGATATGATGCGCCCGCGCCGACAAAGGCCGCAAAACTGGGCCACAGTTAAATAAACAATGGCTCCAGTTCGACCTCTTGGTGTGATCGGGTGCGGGTCGCGAGCCAGAGGCCAACAATCTCGGGTCACTCGTAAATTTTTGTTTACCTGTCTGAATTGCATATTCTATATGTAAAGCAGACTTAAAAAAAAAACGAACATCAAAATGTTGAATGTAATCAAAATAAACATCAAAAGTGGATAATGAATTCGTCTCTTAGTCCTTGTTAGACTCAACATAATTGTTTGATATGCATTTCTGATTTAAGTCTGCTGCAAAACAATATGCAAGTCGGACTTGATTTCGAATACGAAATTATTTCGAGTGACCCGAGGAATCGGCCCCAAGGCGGATTTGGACGTTTCTTGCGAATACCTCGCGCTTTCTGCTCAAATATTGAAACGAGTAGAGAGTGCGTCCCGGAAACGGCTAATGGCTCGTTCGGACGCTGCTCACTACGTTCTGGTATTTCCAATAAGTGTTGTGTTCGTTTGTGAACATAGCTGGCGGCATCGTCGTTAATCGGCGGGCCACTTGCTCGCTGAGCCGCCCCGCGCCGCGCCACACTGTATCACCGCCGATGCGCCGATGCCGTGGCTGACAACTTCATATCATAAGGTGTGATCATCTACTTCATAATTTTTATAAATCTTTTTTTTCATTAACTACCAAAAGTCTCTGCATGCTCATTGAGCTTTAACTATTTTCTGAAAATCTTCAATGCATATTATGAAAGACAGACGAGGAATGACTGAGAAATCAAGAACCGATTCACATGAAAATACAGCGGATGGCGACTTCTCTACTTACTATAACTACAGCGCAAGCGTAGCATAATCTAAGAGCTATTTATTTTATCGTCTCTACTTTGAGTTCCTACCAGAATTGTAGATAGTTACTTCATGTAATTTCTAGAAAACCCCCGTGATTTGTCTACAAGCGGCGCTAAAAGATCGAGAAAAGTTGTAATCCAAACGCGATTGTTATGCCAAGGAGCCCGCGGCGGCGGCGTGTGCGACCTATATGACACGATAATTACGTTGGCTCCGAATGCCGGCACGCTCAAAACGATATGCCGCTATTCCTACAAACCAATTATTATTATGCAACAATATATTATATTTAAGCTTAAGCTAATTCATGAATAATGATGTTAATGCTATGTAATGTACCTTCCTATATTATTATGATAAACAATAATTTTAAAAAAGCTAGAACAAGTTGACGTCACTCACAAGTCTTGGCTGTGAACAACTTGTGGGTCAAATCGTATTTGTATTTTTCCAAGGTAATTGTTACGTAAGTAAGGTTCCTAAGTTCCTGTATATAAATACTCTCCTCCGGGAAAATCTAGTAAGCAAACATAAAATGTAAAAGTTGTTATAACACGAAACAACGGAAAACCAGAGAGGCGCAATGGCGGCGGAGCAGAGCACCGCGTCCGGTGTGCGCGCCGCGTTGATGTCTTTTGTACGACATCGGATAGGTATATTTAAGAGCAAGATCTAATTTTCTAATTTTCTATAAAAATGTGATCGATATTCATAAACTTGATTATATTGTTTGAGTGTCTTGAATGGCTTGATTGATACTAACTCTATAAGCGATTGATTGGTGGCCGGTGAATGAACTGACGATTGGCATGGCCATTTCTTATATATGGTATTGGCACGTGACGGGAAAGCAATTGAAAAAAAACCCCTTAGATTGATCGGTGGAACTACGGGATCGGACCGCAAGAAACAAAGGGTTCAAATTAAGTTTCACAAGAGCATTATGCTGTAGCTGTGACATAATAATAAATACATAGCTACATAAATGTAGAAATTGTAGAATGAGTAACAAAGAAAGGCACATTAACTGGAAAGCCCACGTACAAAAAATTAAATCTAAACTATCAAGCTTTTCCTATGCACTGCGCGAAGTAAAAAAGACTACCGATATAGAAACGGCAATAGTTACTTATTACGCCTACGCGCATGCTTGGCTGAGTTACGGAGTGGTGCTGTGGGGCCACAGCACGGACGCGGCTGTGCTCACCATGCAAAAGAAATTAATCCGCATCATAGCCAACATAGAACAAACGGAGAGCTGCAAACCATACTTTAAAAAATATTCAATACTGCCTCTACCTTGTCTATATATCTTAGAGGTTTGCAAATTTGTACGTAAGCATAGCGAATTTTATAAAAAACGACAAGATAATCCGTCTAAATATCCGTCGCGATACCAAAATAAATTAATGCTACCCGGTTCCAGACTAAAATTAACATCTAATAGTACATTGCATGCGTCCATTAAAATATATAATCAATTACCATCTTTAATAATTAATGAAAGTGAACATTCTTTGTTTCTAAACCAATTAAAAAAAAATCTTATGAATAAATGCTATTACAGTTTACATAAATACTTCAACGACACTATTAGATAAAAAAAGGTATTTAAATATCTGTCATCTAAAATTACTTTGTGTCATAGGTACCTAATTGTTTTTTTTTTCTAATTATTATATTTTTTTATTTTTTGGATGTAAAACTTTGCTATCTAAGGTTAATTAGCGCCTCCTCTCTTCTGAACCCTATTGCGTGCCCGTCAGGGTTCATGATGATCTTTTATTTATGTTCACCATCTTTCGTGTACATTATGGAATGCAATAAATAATTGAGTATTGAAATGTTAACATTGTGTTCTACTAGATGAATAATTTGTATTTATTTTACAAGCGACACCCTCGTCGCGGATTAACGGGGTCAAGTGCCGGTTAGTGTTAATAACATCAATGTCTAATGACAGGCGCGGGCGCGGGGGGCGGGGCGAGGGGGAGGGGAGCGGTCCCGTTGTCCATCGCGATGATCGCGATGGCCGAGTGATGGATTGACGCGCGCACCTTGCTCTACCACAGTTTAACATATTAAACTGTGCCGCTACTGTGCTGCCTTTCCTGCTGAGCCCATGCTAATGCGACACGGACCCGTCTGACGTCACAATGGTGGAGTATTTGCTTAAATGAGTTTACAATAATAAATTATGTAACAGACATTGTTATGACAGTATAGCTAAAGCGTATGGGACGCGCACGGGGCTGTGAGCAAAAACAGCTGAACGCGAGTGCCGGCTACATTATAACTTGTAAACCTAATGACGAATGCTCGAAGAAACTAATTGTTATGTAAGAGCGATAATACAAAATCACATGAATTACAAAATTCAGTTAATAACTAGAGTGAGTTAGCTACCTGAATTTTGATCAATTACCCACATTGTGAGACGTTGTGACCTGCGATGACAAAGAGGCGTTTCAGTATAAAATAACTCTCTTAATTGAAGAGGTAATTCAATAAACGTAATATAATGTTGCAATATTCGAATAGTAATACAATAGGCGCGGCGAGGCTGCGTCTCGTTAGCTCAGGTGCGCGGTGCGCGCGAGGACGCGGCGGCGGCGGCGGCGGCGTCAGTCGCCCGTTGAGTAATAGCAGTAGTCGTATTGTTACGTTACGGCCAATTAGATATTGCACTGCGCGCGCGCATCATCTAATTAGCTGGCATAATCGAATCATCTAATTAACCGATGCGCAAAATTAGGCGCATACATTATGACTACAATTTAAAAAAAGTAATGTATGACTGAGCAATTAGTTAGTGTGCTTACATAAAGGCGCAGCCACAGCAAGGGCGGATACATCACACTACATACATAAAATAACTTTGGTGGGAAGTTGGACCTAGATGTAGTAAAGCTAGTACTCACATAAGGGCGCAGCCACAGCACGGGCGGGTGGCGGCGCGAGTCGGGCAGCGCGCGCGCGGGCGGGAACTCGGGGTCCTCCCACAGCGCCGCGCCCCCGCCCCCCGCGCGCGACCCCTCCGACCCGCTCCAGTACCTGCTGGTTAACAATGTTCAATAATTGACTGATGATGTTAACTTTACATCATCAGTCAATTATTTACCCCCTGCTGAGGCACTGGCGCTGGCGGCTATCCTTACGGATGGACAAGGAGAGCAGGCCACCAAGCGGAAATAATGACCTTTCTCTCAGCGGTCGCACTTTAGCGCGTTTCGTATCTCTATGGTCGGTCACAGTATTGATGATCCATTTATTTACAATCTAGAGATACGTACTTCGGGACGCACGTTAAGCCGTTAGTCCCGGCTGCATTTAAAGTCATTAACGCCCAACAATCCGCAATGAGCCTGCTCATACTTTTGCCCAATGAAGACCTGTGCTCCAGAAATGGGGACTACAATGTTCTGATGATATAACCCTACTATTAACATTAGGCACAGACAGATAAAATAACTACTTACTATAAAACAGAAAAAACATTTAAGCGTTAATTATGGAAATGTATAATTATATTACCTACAGCTTGGATTGATTAGATTCATATTGCATAACTCATTGTTACCTGGAGAGCGTGGAGTGGTGGTCGTCGCGGCGCAGCCCGCCACCGCCATCTGCGGGAACCAACAACAATGTAAACAACTGTCAGGACGCTTCACAATAATATGCTAGTTACAGTGGCACTGAACATTTTACATTTGCGCACATCCCGCGTAAACAGTCGACTGTAGCCTTCAGCTCTAGGCACAGAATACTCAATAGGTTAAGTATACAATTACGTAAGTTTTACTATATTGTATTCAATTTTGAATATCAACAAAGCATTTTCTGAAGGTTATCGTGTCAATCCTGTGTATACTTACACAGGATTGGTCATTATCTAGATTTATAGAATTTCGTTTGGGTGTAAATCTGGTTCGCTTTTAAACCGAAAGTTGTACAGCTGTGTGTGATCAATAGTTGCAACACTAGCCCCTATTGTGTCGTCTCCTCCTCTTGTTGTGGTGCGCCCGCGACAGCCCGCGCGTCGCGTGCGGTGCGTCGCGCACTAATCGGGAAGCGACTCCCGAAGTGGCCGGTTATTAGCAAACGCGCTCAATATTCCGGCTCGTCGGAGCCGGCTCAGCGACATCCTTGACACGTCAGCGGTTGCGTGACTCCACGACAGCGTACGTGCTAATCATAATTAGGCGTCTGTTTTTATGCTTTCATACCTTGAATTATGCATATTAAGGATGCGACGCCATTGTCAGCCTTACGAGCTCTTGGCAAAAAGAATAATGCATACGAACGGTGATGCCATCGTGCGTGCGGTACCTCGGGCTTAAAAAAATCAGCGATGCGATAATAATTTGCAATAATTTGTCTATTTTAGTACATACAATATCGTCTATCGAGTTGTGTACCGTGAAATATGACTGCCGTGTTGCTCAATTTGCTACATTTCGAGAGTTTAAATATTGTACAAGTTGTGTTGTGAATGAAAAGGTGAAAACAAGGCATCTCAGTGTTTTGAGAGTGAGAATACTTTTTGTTTTGGAACAAGGTCACGCGTCGCCGTGCGGCTGGTGGCTGGAGGTGGTCCCGCGTACTCGCCGCAGCGCGGCGGCGATTAATAGCGAAGATAACCGATAACAGCGAGCAAGTGAAGTGCGCCGGCGCAATTGTCAAATCTATTGTTTTGACAATTCAAGCCTCATTAGTTTTTGTTTCAGCAGTAGAAGTGGTGAGGTCTCCAAACATATGCACTACACTATGGTAATGGCGCAACCACATGCGATAAAGCGCGTGAATATGTGGGAGTACGGGCCCACAGCAAGTTGAATGTTTATATACACATTACACGTTCATTACTCATAAGATTTTTTATTATTTAGATTAGTTTGATACAATAGCATCGTGTAGCTGTCGCCAGCGGCGAGTGAGCAGGCGTGGTCTGCTCCCACGTTACGGAACCAACGGACAAGCAAAAATAATTACCCATCTGCCTACGGCTGCATGAGATAATTGTCTTCAATGCACCGCCTCCTATCCTATCTACGCCGCCACTCCTCAAAGCGGTCACTCGCCTTTGTCTCGTATGAACTGACGAACTCAGGAGTTAACCTAGGACAGGATTCCATCCATGCTCATTGGCAATGTCGCAAACATAATGCGGTGTCAGCGACAGACCCTGCGCCTGCGCCGCCTGTCGTCGGTATTATTACTTAGTTTGCGGGCTTGGTGCACGCGCGCATCGCTGCGCCGACAGATTGGCGGCGGCGACCGCTTCCGCCACGCTCCGCTCATCGCTTAATTACCGGCGACTGCCACTTACGGCCAATCTAATCACCATCTCAACATATCACGTTATATTCCCAGAATTAACGGGACGCTCGAGCGGCAAATTAGTGGTAAGGCGTGTGCTGCATATGAAGGCGGCTTATTATATTAGAAGTTACGGAGGGCCGGGAACGGGACCCGCGACGCCAAGGAATGCGCCCGCGCCGCCTGTCACACTTCGTAACGAAACATAACAATGACTATTCTAATTCTTATAGTTTAAAACGTAAAATTATAGTTCATACCTATCAGTGGCGCAGGGTCCATACATGTCGATTCCTGTCGGCTTTCTTATAAAAGATCCACTTTTCTTTTAAGAGATTTTTTGGAGAAATTTTAGGCATACCTTCGCCATATTTCGACCTCTCGCCACTGATACCTATGCATCGCCGAAGGCATAATGTAATATTGTTCTCAATTTTGATTTGAATTAGTTCGTCAAGTTATGGGAAAATTCCTAAAAACCGACATAGGTGTAATTCGAATATCGTGTCGTGTTATTGTAGGCAGCGTATTGATGTTGCTATAGAGTGTATTACCGACTCTACTAGTTGAGATTGCGTTCTTCGCCATCCCTGTAGCACTAACTAGCACAAGACAGAGCTTACAAAACAATTTCCTAATGAAGATTTAAGTTTCGGTCATGGTATACTTATTCAATACTTGAAGCTATCATTATTGTCAAGATTACCCAATTCACGGGTAATAAATAATAACAAAATCTCGAACTTGTGACATACGATCATAAATACCTAATCGTAACTAACTCTTGAAAGGTTAAAAGAATGCGTTAAACTTTAACAAATGAGCGCGACCGTAATGCTGTATCTAATGGTTATTGGATCATTAAGGAACATATAAATCACGACGCTGGGAACTTTCGGTTTCGCCGGTCGCCGGTTAGGTAAGCACGCCGGCGGCGGCGGCGGCGGCGTGGTCGGCGCAGTACCGGCGTCCGGCGGCGGCGTGGGAACCGGCGGTGCACCGTAAGCTGCACCGATCCATTTATGACTCAATGCAAACCGCTAATGACTTTTCGCGTTTGTTTAACAAACGATTGTGTAAATTGTCGAGCGGGCTTAGTCATAGTTCATAGGCGCTATAAAGCTTAGGTAAACGCGTAAAGGTGGATATTTTAATGTCGCGGTAGCCCTAAAGCGAATGAGTTTTATTTTAATTTACTAATATCCATAGTCAAAACTAAACGCATCCTAGATAAGTCATATTTTTCTGAAGCAGGTACAATTAAAGCGCTATTAAATCGTATTATTTTCAAACTACAAATGCGTATCTAAGTAAGTAAATAAAAGATAAAAATTAGACTAAGGGGAATATATGTTTCTCACTCGTAGCTACCATCGTTTATGATATTTGTATAATATGTTATTGTTATCATTCACCAAAGAACAATGTGCGACGTACGCCAACGTCGGCCGCTCGCACCATGGCAACACTCCGGCCGAGACAATGGCGCGGTCGCGTGGCGGCTGGCGGCCGTCCGCTCATCATACGATTTACATCCATTTTTTAATGAAATTGTACCGCGAGTGGGTTAAATTCCGGCCATGCCAGCATGAGAACACGAGCGCGGCATCGGCACGGCGAGCGGCCCATTTACCGCCCGCTATCTGCCGACTGATCATTACCGCTACTCACGTAAACCATACATCTTGTACAATAATATACGCATACAAATATTCTAAACAAGATCACTTAATGGCGTACATTGTTGATTTCACGTAGGTAAGACAAATTCGTACTCGTATACGACACCTTGAAAACGGTGAACCTACGTACCACCCCACCACGGAGATCATCAAAATAAAACGCTTCTTCAGGATTGATTGTTAAAACCGTTCAACTCATCCTTCGTTCTGGCGTCATTCTTTGATCAGAATTATTGAGTGCTGTTGAAATACTGAGGTTGTAACCTCCCTCCTATATCGATGAAGAGCAAGTAGATATAGGTATGGCCCTATTCTAATCGGTCATCGCACAATCGCACGACCGTGCGATCAAACATACTAATGTCTACTGCGACTGTTCTAGATGACGGTCGCGCGAAGAATGCTAAAAACTATTGTTTGCTTCATCGCACGATGAAATCGCAACGCACCATACGACCGATGCGATGGCCTATTAAGACAGGGCCTATAGTCTGTTCACTGAAACGAGCTATTTCTGAGAGAATTTGCTCGTTCTTGATTGGCTGAATATCTATCAGTGGCGAGGGGTCGAGATATGGTGAAGGTAAACTGTACCAGAAATTTCTCCAAAAAATTTCTTATTTGTATGGTGGATCAGTGTATGGTAGGGGGGATTTCTAAAAGGGAAGTCGATGGGAATCAGCTCGTATCCGTATGGGCCCTTCGCCACTGATATCTATAGGCGAGTCGTATAGGATAGACAATCCGCTCGCTCTTAATTGGCTGAACATAACGCGGATTTATCCCAGTAGGTACCAGCTCGTTTCGGTGAACAGTACAGTGAGTGATACTGACTGGCGTGTCCGTTGTGGTGGCGCTTGCCCCCGGCGGGGTCGGGCCCGGGCGGGGGCGCGGGCGCGGGCGGCGCGGGCCGCGTGCGCACGAACTTCCTCATGGCGCACGCGCACGCGCCAGCGCACGCACCATCGCGCCGCGCCCGCCCGCCGACGCCGCCGTCGCCACCTGCATCCACCAAACTGCATCAAACGCCGGTCACCACTAAGTTTTTGACACACAACGAGGAAACTCTAAACCTTACCATATCTGATGTTAAGTAATGATAAGGGTGAAGGTAGAATCACTTTCTCCTTGAATCCGTTACCTATATCACATCAGCTATGGGATTGCGTAAGCTAATCGTATTCATTTGACAGTTCATACTGTATGTCATTAGTGTCGCATTCTATACAAATTGCAGCCAATAGAATACGATTGACTTTACGCAATCGCACCCCAGGACAGAACAACGCTTAAAACATTGTTGCTATGGTACCAGACCGGTAATAGACTGGTAATAGCTAGCCAGACGGACAGAGTGAGTCCTACCACCGAACTAAACTCCACGTAAAGTAGGTACCCTTCCTATAAGGACACAATGGCGGCGCCACCGATCGCACCACCAACAAAATGTAGATAAACAGTTGTATGGAGGGTGGCTCACCTGGCATCAGCTTGGTTGCGCAGCAATTGGCGGCGTCCTCATGAGATTGAGTCTTAGGACTAGGTACCTACTTCAAGAGTAGGTACCTACGTGTACGTATTCACACAGAGTGGTGTACTGACAATGTCGGCACATTATTTTTTACCAATATCTTCATAAAACCGTTATTATAAGTTTAGATTATATGAATACTGTGTAAGCTTGTAATAGGCCTGCACATTATGTAAAGCTCTTATCTAAAGATTTACTAAAATTGTATAAAGCTTTAAGCTTACCTTAATAAATAAATAAATAAAACATAAAGTAGCCTATATATTAGATAAGTAAGTATAAACTGCACTTTGCTTTCACTATGCTTGAAGAACTCCTATGACGCAGCAGATAAACCAAAACGATAAAGTAATCTCACTTTATTGCATAGTTGGGAGATTAATTAAACAGCCAACGAGATTTGCATATTGTTTTGTACACACAATAGCACTTTAGCCTTTACACTTTGACCTAGAAAGCCTAGAAAGTGTGCAAGTGTAACGCCTGACGTGTTGTTGTCTACACTTATATAGTACCTACAATAATATAACTGTACTATATAATATTGCCTGTGCGTCAGCTGCAAACTAATAAATAAAGCAGACTACTGATGCGGACAGCTGAGCATAAATGACATGTTAAACGTTTGGTTGTAAAAATAAATTACCTATACCTACTTACCACAAATAATATAATACCTATGTACCTATATACCTAATTTTATTAGAATGAAGTTCAACAAAACGAGCAAGGCTGTGGCCCGCCGCCGCCGGCGCGCGCGCACGTGTGGGAATCAGGTTACGCGCCACAACCTGCACGGATCAATACCAATACTATCCACCACTTCATACGCACTGTCATCGAATCTAATTTAACACTTCGAACAACACAAATGATGGTAGGCTTATTCAATATTTTAATAGCTACAATTTCGTCTTAGTGCATGTACAGTTTTTGGCACTTGGATTCTAATGGGCTACTTAATTTGTAAATGGGAATCTGTCTTCAAAAGTCTCGCACTTAAACGTACGTGCAGTTAACCGCACATTATATATTCACCAGCGCCAGAGGTCCCGGGTTCGATCCCCGGACAAGACAAATATTTGTGTGCATGAACATGTCTATTTGTCTTGGTCTGGGTGTTTAATATGTATATTATGTATGTATTTACAAAAAAAACGTATATAAGTATGTTTATCCGTTATCCAGTATCCATAAGACAAGTTCTTCATGATACTTAACGTGGGCTAGATAATTGGTGTGATTGTAAGGAAATATTTATTTATTTATTTATTTATTTATTTATGACTCGGCTGTTCATATGTTTAGTTTATTTTTATTTACATGTCAAAGGTAGGTACTAAACTAAATAATATTTAAGTATGTATGGAGATTAAATTAATGGCACTGCCTTGCGTTGTGCAGACTTCGCCATTTTAATGTGCTAAGCACGAGTGCTAAGTAGCTTAGTGTATTTGGTTACAGCAGTTTACGACCTTCGCCAAAGCTACCTGAAAATTTAAGTACCTATAACGTCAGTTACTTTTATCTTGCAGTGTCGGGAATTTGTGACAAATATTACGATGAGTGTTATTTGGAGTAATGAGACATCAGCATTAAATTTAATAATTCATCGACTTTAAAACTTACACGACAAATTGCATTACTTATATTGATATTTCCTCGATGAATACACAGCGGTCGTTATAGCTACCAGTTGTTATTTGAAGTGTATGGTCGTAGCTGCAAGGTGTTACATTATTTTTATGGGCTGTTTTATAATGAGTACAGATAACGTTTTGGCTCATCGGCTGGCAGGTTTTATTATCGAGTACTTCGATTGTTACCTACATATTAGCCACCTGTTTACAAATGAACCATTATATTATAGGTATTTGTGTTGACAAAACACGTCTACACGTTAGCAACATAAACAAACTTTGGAGCGGGAATCGAACCCACGACGTTAGCAAACTATTAAATTAAACCGTTTTAATAGACCATTTGATGGTAACTAAAACAATGCCGTGGTACAAATAAACTATGGTTACTTACAATTTCAGCGAGTCCGACAATCGGTAAAAAGCAGAGTGCCGCTAGAATCGGCGAAGACGATCCGGGGCACTGTCGTAGTTTGTACAGCGAGTAGCACGAGCAGGCTCCGAACCAGGGACACTGCGTCACTGCACACACTGAACACCGCGGGTTTAGTCACCACACCTGTTATTTGTGTAATAAATATGATGTTTGTCGTAACTGCGAGCACGGAGCGCGCGTGTCTGTCGGCGTCGGCGTGCTGGCGGCGCGGGCGGCGGTCGCGCGACTACTGTCATGTCATAGCGTAGCGATCATAGCATCGTACCGCCGGCTGACTTGGCTAATGTCCCGTACTGCCTGCGCCCGCGCCGCCGCCCGGGCCCGCACGCGCCGGGACTTGAAATTAAGATATACCGCTGATTATCATATTCTCTCATTATAATGAAGTAGTGATATGGGGTAAGAGCTGGGTAAGAGTTATTCATAAATCTGCCCGACTCTTGAAGCAATATCCCCAATTGAGCTATTTAGCTGTCACAGACTAACTGCTCATTCTGAAATTTTCCTATATCTAAATTTTGCTTTTTCCAAAGTCAATATATAAATTCCATTAAATCACAGCAAAGAAAAATAGCTCAAAGCTTGTAAATACATACCTATTAAATATATTGAACATCAAACCAAGACGAATAGACATATTCATACATACAAATATCTGTCTTGTCCGGGAATCGAACCCTAGCTCGAACTTTACCTCTGCGCAGAAGGCAGGTAGGTATCCCGACCCCTGCGCCATTCAAATCGTCAAATGTTGAAGATCAGGATGACATAATTTTCTAAATTTAACCAACCACAATGAAATGTACATCAACATTTTTTTTATGAACTACGGGGACACTCTTAGCCTTCATCATACCTGAGGTTAAGTATTGATAAGGCCGAAGATGGAAGCGAGCCTCTCCCGGAATCCTCATCATCATCAATATGAATTATTCTTTACTTTACTTACAGCTATGTGTACAAAAGCCTACGCGCGTGTCTTCTTCTTCTTATTTAATGGCGGTGCCCTTTTGGATTTCGCCAATATCCAGTGTTTATTAAATATATAAAAATGTAATAAAAATTGTACAGTAGATTGAGTTAAAATGGAGTCTCACAACACGTGTTATTACGAAGAGAACTCGGGTGAAACTTCTCCGCGCGTATCGCCTCGTTTGCGGCTCTGCTGTTGACATGTCAATCAATGATATTTGCACTAAATCAAACGGAGGTTGCTCGCTTTGCTTCCTTGTGTATCCCTTTACTAACGACAAGTTTTACGCTGTGGTCTAGTGGTACAACCACCGGTTTCAGACCCAGGGGTCCCGGGTTCGATTAACAGCGGGGGTACATATTGTATTCGGTTTGGTTGGTGAAAGAACTTGTTGTAAGTCCGCCTGACTGGCTACCACCATCTTATCGAAGTCTGACGCCATAACAACAATTTCTCAGCATTGTTGTGTTCCGGCAGTTAGAGATAAGATAGCCAGTTCCTCAGTGATTGAGGATTCCGCGAGAGGCGCGCTTTCATCTTCAGCCTTATCAATACTTAACATCAAGTATTATGAATGCTAAAAGTGTCCCCGTTGTTCATTAAAAAAATAGACTTTGTGCAACGCAACATGCAATGCAACATTGTACATACATTTAATGTGCTCGCGAGCGCACTGCGCGCTATTAGTCCGGTCCATACTATACCTAAGCGCTATTACTGCATTATCCAAGTCAATTCAATCAAATCAAATGTGGACATTTATTTATATTAAATACTATAGAAACTTTTGTGTTAATACGTAGGTACAGATTTGGACTGTACACCTGTCACCTAGTATAGTCCAAATCTGTACGAAAAGAATTCGGGCAGCTAAGCGAAACTAGCACCACTAGCGGCATAAGTTGAACGATTAAAAAATAAGAAACAAGTAAATTACTCATTAATTATTATTATTAATCGTTGTTTCATTCATTTATCAAAATATTTTCAAATATTTCTACTCGATTATGAACAGGACCAACAAACGATAGCATCATTTCATCCCATCAGCGGGCTGATTCACAAACCACCGGGCACGGAATCGGATTCAAAGTCCATGCTTTGTCTTTCTCTATTTAGAAGTGAGTGACAATGACAAATGCATATTTCCCGCTGTCGGAAAATTTCCGAAGGTTTCTGAATAAGGCGGTAGATGGCACTAATTAAATCAATGTATGAGAAACGTCAAAGTATGTTGAGTATGGAGAGTTTTAACTAGTTTCTATAGTATTTGTTTGTACGAGTACGTAATATCTTTTAGTTCATGTCATGTAGCTATTTCCCGTTGACAAGAATCATGAAGATTCTGAAAATTTTAGAAATTAACTGTATCATATAACATAACACCCGTCTACTCGTCAGTATATCCAACCAAATCCTCAAATGAAACGACCCAATTATGAAATATCAACTATTTATTCATTTGGCTACAATGACTCGTAAAGACGACAATATAAGAAGTTCACCGCCTACTTACGCAATAAATTCTAACTACGCTACACAAGTATTAACAATAGAAAAATAATAATTATACAAAGATAGGTACTACGATCACATACAGAGTAACAGAAGGCGTCCGCGCAAACATCGGGACATTTGTAACAACTTGGACTCCTTTTATCGTCCAGTCGAATTTAAATTTATTCTTATATCATAGGTATCAATAATGAGAATGGAACAACTAGAGTTCCATCAGAGCTGCTACTGGAATGGCTTTGGAATTATTAGTCTAGTCACGGAAACGTGCTAGCACTGAGCACTAGCATTGCCTACCACGAGTTACGAGCGAGCGAATTGCCTACGCGTCATATATTCAGTCCATCAGGAGCGAGCTAATTGTCTCAGTACTAGTTCGTTTTGTTGAACAGATTATAGACTACGCTTACGCTACGGAGTATCACGAGCCGCCGCCGACTAAAGTATAGTTTACGTATTTTAATCAACACCGAGATATTATGACTTAACACTAGTGTATGTGACGAAATGGTAACATGATGATTCTTACGGTTGATGAGTTACTGTGCACGAACATGATATTACAATTCTTAGTTAAGTTTATATGAACGACAAAGAGCTAGAGTATTAAAAGGCTAATTATAATGGCAACATCGACCGTCAGTGTTATCTAAGCTACAAGCACGCGGGCGTGTTTTGTTCACGCGCGAGAGATTCGTGCTCGTCGGCGGCGGCGGCGTCAATGCAAATGGAATGTGGCGACATAATCAGTCAGTTACGGAATAAAATCGATGCTAGAGAAACACTTTATACCACTATAGAGAGAACGGAGGATTGACTAAAGTTGTCGCTGGAAAGATCTTCAGCTGCCTTCCTCTAAAGACAGTATTAGTCTGAAGGTGGCGTCGGCGAGCGATCGGGGCGGGGCGGGTCGGGCGGGGGCTCGGTGGGGGGTGGGCCAGCCGATGGCAGCTGCTGAGGTGGGGCGGGGCCTGGCATCTGGTGGATGGGGCCCGGTATCGGGTGGGCGGGGCCTGAGTTTGCGGGCGGGTCGCCGCGCGGGTAGTCGGCCTCGTCGTCGTCGGAGCAGCACTCGCGGCTGGCGGCGATGCCCTGGAACCGGCCACCATGTCACAAGGTGCTCGGGACAAAGGTACATCTAATACAAGACATTAAATATTACGAGCAAATGTTATTATAAAGCTATACGCATATGCAGTAACCACTAAAGTAAATGAAAAAAGGAAGATAAATGAAGATTATGAACCATGAAGGGAGTAAAATCTTTATTTATCTTTCTAAAAAAGTACCTAATTAAGGGCAGCCACACAAAACAGCGATGTGGTGCGACGCCGGATCGCAGCAACCTGTGAATTGCTGTGATAGTGTACCAAATTTCTCATCGCAGTTTTGTATGGGCGCAAATAAATAAAAAGTGATGTTTCGCTAAGCTGTCTACGCATGAGGCTGATTAAAAACATACGTTACTGTTATGTGTGAAGCTTGTTATTTCAATACACTGAATATAAATGTTAATCAAAATCTATTGTAGAAAACGAAATTATGAAACACGAAGGAATTGAATGATAAGATGACGATTGACAATGTAAGAGAAAGATGAACAGTTTTGGCATCAAACATAATAGTATGTAGTGGGATACAGTTAAATAAGTAGTGAGTAGTGGTGTGTCGTGTCTTGGTGCGGTACCTGGCGGCAGCTCTCGGGCAGCAGATGGCAGGCGCAGGCGCGCGAGTGCAGCAGCAGCACGCAGGCGCGCTCGCCACCCGCCGCCGCGCCCAGCCCCGCCCCCAGCCCGCCCAGCCCCGCCCCCAGCCCGCCCAGCCCCGCCCCCAGCCCGCCCAGCCCCGCCCCGAGCCCTTCCGCACTCGCGGCCGCCACGGGGAGTGGACACGCCCACCCGAACCCACGCCCGCGGGATGCCCGCGGCATCGTGCCCACGAAACCTAACCCAAACATTGTTTTAATATGACTTTTGAATATTGTTATCGAAAAGAGATAAAATTGAAATAATCGAATTAAATTATTTTCGTCATAGAATGCAAAACTCAGAAAGCTGCATGTTTTAACTAAAAATTAACGTAAACCTACATAATGTTTAGGAAGTGGGGACTGTTTACAAATCGAGCATACTTATCAAATAACAAAATCATTAGTACTAATTTTTCAACAGCAGTAATCAAAATCACTTGCATTAAGAAGCGACCTCATTGAGAGCATTCTTACGCGAGCATTTGTAACCGAGCAATCGCCGGCGAACAAAAAATGTTGCCCAGCGAACTAAACATTCACTTCCGAGCAAAACTATGAACGTTCGAGTCGAACATTCTTTTGCGAGCATAGAGCATTCGAATACGATCTTGTTGAACGTTATTCATTTCAAAATGTCAAATGCTTGGCAAAATTTACCAGTGGCCAGTGATATTCCTACATACAGGGTGATAAAAGATCCATACCGAAGCCGTAATAAATGTGTAGTGTCCATCAAGCTAAATATGATAATGTGAAAATGATTGCTGGGAATCGACTTTTATTTCTCGTTTTCAAAAAAATTAATTTTATTTTAACACGCAAAAATACGCGTGCAACATCGTGTGCATGTGTCTAGAGGGAACGAGTAGGCGGCCGGTTTCCAGTTTTTTTATTGGTTTTGATATTAATTGCGGTTTTGTAATTTTAAACGATAATCATTAAAAAAGAATTTTGACGACCAACACCGTAGAGAGGCGAATATACTGGAAAAATCGACGTGTCCTCATAGGTCTCTATAGCAAAATTAGTTAGTACATTGGGCCGGATTCCCAAGAATGCGGGTTCGAATTCCGTCAGGGCGACTTGAGACAAGTTGCTTTTTTCTAGTATATTTTATTGTTTAATATTTATCAAATAAATATTGAATTTGATCCTTAATAACTCCTCAACTATCAGGTTCTCAGATGTGGTCCCGCACAAGAAAATGATAGTAACGATGGGGAGAATACCTGTTTTCGTTATGGGTCTTTTAACACCCTGTAGATACCCATTCATTACATAATCTGAGTACTCGCTAACGAGCGCTTTGTTTAAGTGAAAGCGAGCCACTTCCGCGAACAGCGTTGCAACGTCCACACCGACCTAAGTTCGTGCTCGTGTAAGCTTTGTAACGCTCGGCTCAACGCCCACCCCACTCGAATATTCGACGCTGAATGCTCATTACACGCGGAAGCTCGCAGTGAGGACGCTCCTTTAAACGATTATTAAACTGACAGACAAGATAAAAGGAAAAAGGCCGAGGGGCAATGCCCAAAATTTGGTCATACATGGTGTCAGAAAATCGGAGATGCTAGTGTACGTCGCGTTATATTAAGCCGAATACCGCAACAGGTGGAAACACCTTGAATGATTTTCAAATATGGGTAAGACTGAGGAAGGAACTGACAGAGCAACGCAAGTGAAAATCGGATCGCTATTACATAGATCGACCACCTTATTCGCGGAACGCATGCGGGGCAAGAAGTGTTTTTTTTACACATTCCTTATCGTTTGCAGTCTTTATTCACATCCCTTATTTTCGACGAATTTATCTTGAGATTTTTCTCGGAACTCGTAACCACGTGCGTGTCGATGCTCGCCCCCACTTACTTCTTACTGCGCGGGCGTTCCGTCAGTTAAGTGGTCGATCTATAGCGATCGGTGCGCTAACTCCTGTAAGTTAGCGTGCCGTTGCGACATACCAGGGTGATGATGCGGATGCGCGGGCGGCGCTCGCTCGTTGAACTCCAGCGTCTGGCACCCGGCGCGCCACCAGCGCCCGTCCGCGACGCCCGCGCCCGCCCCCGCTCCCGCCCCCGCCCCCGCCCCCGCCCCCGCGCTCGAACCCGCGCCCGCGCCCAGCCCCGACCCGCTCGCCACTGCGCCCTGGTGCCGACTTGCACGTGTCATAATACTTCAAGATTACCTTGCAATTTAAACCAACTATCCATCCCATACGATACATTCCCATCATTATGCACAACAATAAAAGTATGCTATAATTTGTTTGTATAATCTAACACAATTAAAAGACAAGTCGACTGAAAAGATGGAAACGAGATCAAATATAAAAATATTATATTCAACATAATAACATGCAGTCGGAGGCGTAACATGATGAATGATTCGACTTATTGTTAAATTCTATGCCTCGAATGGCTCGATGATACGCGCGAAATACATAACCCTTCCTTTACGGTCGGGTAAAAATGTGGTACAGTACAAATAAAAAAAACATATACAAGACTATAGATTCTGATGTTTAATAATGCGTTTTTATGAATGTGTGTGTGTGTTTGTATGTGTATGAGTAATGTGTATGCGTTACCTGGTCGGGGTGCAGCGGCGGCGGCGGCGTGTGCGGGCGGCAGGCCAGCAGCGCGCGCCAGCGGCCGCCCGCCTGCGCGCCGTACAGGCCCACGTTGGCGTACCTACACACACACGTTACTAGCCTTCAGGACCATTAACTTGAACTCCCGTTATGTTGAGTTTTCTAAAAATTGGATTCCCACTAAACTGAATCTCAATATGTTGAATCCCAATATGCAGAGATTTTTTTCCCCGTAGACTCACTATCGTCGTCGTCTCAGCCACATGACACCCACTACTAGGTATAGCCTCCCCCAAGGATCTCCACGACGATCGGTCCTGCGCTGCCCGCATCCAGCGGCGCCCCGCGACCATCACCAGATCGTCAGTCCACCTTGTCGGTGGCCTACCCATGGAGCGTCGTCTTGTGCGCGGATGCCATCGCAGAACCTTTCCGACCCAAGGGCCACCGGTTCTTCTCGCTATGTGTCCTGCCCACTGCAACTTCAGCTGAGTACCTCTCGGGGTTTTGGATATGGGCCGGTAATGATCGGAGCGTAGACTTTATCAGTCAATATCTTTCCAGCTTCACTTTGATATTCAATATGCCACGTACCAATTGGTGATCGCTCCCCGTCTTGACGGTGTTGATCACAGTGACATTATTGAATATTTGTTTCTTCGTCGTCATAATGAAATCGATCTTATCTTTGACTTTACCGTCTGGACTGATCCAGGTCCACTTTCGGCTTTCCAGCTTTTTAAAGAAGGAGTTCATCATGAAGAGGTTCTCCTTCTCCATAAGGTCGGCTAGCATCTAGCCTCTGTCATTCCGTTGCCCAACTCCAAATTGCCCCACTCTTAACTCATCACCCCAAGGTTTCCCCGACTTTGCATTAAAGTCCCCCCACCACAAACGGTGTAGTGGGTTTTGTGGCTATGCATGGCTTTACAAATGTCCTCATACATAGCCTCCACTTCGTCACCTTAGTGTGTCGAGGTCGGAGCGTAGACCTGTAAAACATTCAGCGAATACCGTTCGGATATTCTGAGTATCAAGTACGCTACCCTGGTCGACACACTTCCGATGTTGACAAGAAACTTGTGGACGAAGAAACCGACACCTCCTACGGACTGTTGGTCGCCCTCCCTGACTACACAAGAAATATCCTATTCAACAGTTTGAATACTTATTTTTTTTTAAATATAATTAGCTGAAAGTACCAGGGCCGCATAAGCTAACCAGGAGTTATTTTAGATTTTCGAGTTTCTTTTATAGGCAGCAGCTTTTTAAGTAGGTATAATAATTATTTGAGCGACTGTATCCAATTTTCAGAGAATTCAACATAACGGGAGTTCAACTTAATGGCCCTGAAGGATTATTAGGTCGGCGATTGATTATCCTCGAAAACTAAAGTGTGTATTATGTGTGAGTGTAATCAATATTTAGGTTGATGATTATGCTCATGCAAAACGGAGAAGTATTTAGGTGATTATCCGTACGAAAACATAAGTGTGTGAAGGAATGACCGAACAAAGCGTACAAGGCGTAAGAGAAGTACCAGCTAAACCCCTCACTACTTGGCCCGCCCGGCTTCCCGGGCCTCCTTGCGGCTGAGAGATGGCTGAGCAAGTGGGGCCATCTCTGTCCAGGCTGGTGGGGAGGGACCGTGAGATGCGGGAGACAGCCAACAGGCCGTCACCCGGACCACACCGCCCCGCTAAAGGGGAATGAGGTGCGCGTAGCGCCGCCTCCTTCGCCCCACCCGTCTTCGTCGGAGCCGATCCGCATGAGCATCCTCTTCGCGGATCCGCTCCGATGCCTCCTTTTGCAAGATGACACTCTCGCAAAAGGAGACTGCCGCCTCCCATGATCTCTCGTTGCAAGAGCCATGCTGGGCAAGGAGACATCCCTACCTATCACAGCCTCCAGAGTACGGCGCTGCGGAGCCCAGGCAGGGCACACCATGAGAGTATGCTCCGCTCTGTCCTCCGGATCGCCACACTCATGGCACTGTGGGGTCGCCTCCCTTCTGATCCGACAAAGATACTTTCCGAAGCAGCCGTGCCCGGAAAACACCTGTGTCAGTCTAAAGGTCAGCGACCCGAACCCACGACTACACTGCCTAAGAACTGGGCGGATTGCCTCGACGGTGCGCTTCCCCGCCGGGTCCATCTCCAGAGACGTTTCCCAATTACCCATAATGTTTTTTCGCCATATCCATAATGTTAGGGTTTCGTTAGCACGGCGCCTGACCGCCACAAACTCTTCCGGAGCAAAACTCTCGCCCCTCCTCAACGCTGCCCTCCGCTCCCAGTACACCTCCCTGAGAAGCTGGGCATCCAGCTCCCAGGGAGGTGTTCCAGCAAGCGCGCACCCCGCATCAAAGGACAATGTCCTATATCCCCTGGCGATTCTGATGACGATCGCCCTCTGTGGTCGACGGAGCAACATCCTATTTACGGCGTTCAGTTTATCGGCCCAGACCGGCGCTCCATATAGGGCCATGGACCTTAACACTCCTGCAAAGAGTTTCCGGCATGAATCCGAGGGTCCCCTAAGGTTTAGTAGAAGACGCCCCAGCGCGCCAGCCGCCTTCGTCACTCTAGGGGCTAGCTGCTTGAAATGTTCGCTGAAATTCCACCTGCTGTCGAGCACTAGCCCCAGATATTTGATCCATGGCCGCAGTGCTATCCTCTCCCCATCGACCACAATGTTCGCCCCCGCCGGAGGGCCCCTCCTTGGGCCATGAAAGGAGATGGCCTCTGTTTTTTCTACGGCCACACTCAGTCCCAACAACCGGATTCTCTCTATGACCAGAGAGGCTCCCACTCCCGCCAACCTACTTACCTCCTCATATGACTTGCCCCGGGCAGTGATACTTGCGCACACCTAGTACACTCTGTTTGGGCATCCCTGAATGCTTGCGTGTAATGTGAATGTAATATGATTGCTACGCTATTAAAATCATCAAAAAGTTCAATCTGTTGAAGACCTTAAATTAAATAAAAACTCACGTATGCAGATGTGAGTGGTGGGTCTTGGGGTTGGGCGGGTGCTGGGGCGGGGGCGGCGGGCGCGGGGGGCGCGCGGGGGCGCGGCATCACGCCGGCCACTCCACCACGCACACGCCCGCGTACGACCGCGCCACCGCCATGCGCTCGCACACCACCGTCCACTGCGAGCTGGCCGGGTCGAACACCTGCACATGCGCACATCACACACACTACACATCACACACTCCACCACGCACACGCCCGCGTACGACCGCGCCACCGCCATGCGCTCGCACACCACCGTCCACTGCGAGCTGGCCGGGTCGAACACCTGCACATGCGCACATCACACACACTACACATCACACACTCCACCACGCACACGCCCGCGTACGACCGCGCCACCGCCATGCGCTCGCACACCACCGTCCACTGCGAGCTGGCCGGGTCGAACACCTGCACATGCGCACATCACACACACTACACATCACACACTCCACCACGCACACGCCCGCGTACGACCGCGCCACCGCCATGCGCTCGCACACCACCGTCCACTGCGAGCTGGCCGGGTCGAACACCTGCACATGCGCACATCACACACACTACACATCACACACTCCACCACGCACACGCCCGCGTACGACCGCGCCACCGCCATGCGCTCGCACACCACCGTCCACTGCGAGCTGGCCG
The DNA here is from genome assembly GCA_910589605.1 of Chrysoteuchia culmella. Taxonomy (NCBI): domain Eukaryota; kingdom Metazoa; phylum Arthropoda; class Insecta; order Lepidoptera; family Crambidae; genus Chrysoteuchia; species Chrysoteuchia culmella. The sequence goes on from OU342660.1 coordinate 121,397, forward strand.
GGTCGAACACCTGCACATGCGCACATCACACACACTACACATCACACACTCCACCACGCACACGCCCGCGTACGACCGCGCCACCGCCATGCGCTCGCACACCACCGTCCACTGCGAGCTGGCCGGGTCGAACACCTGCACATGCGCACATCACACACACTACACATCACACACTCCACCACGCACACGCCCGCGTACGACCGCGCCACTGTATTTGTATTTGGCTTAAACTTAAACACACGAGGCAGGCATATGTATTAACAGCTTGAGATAATTTACATAAAATTGGTTCGAGTTGTTCAAGTTAATTGGGAACAGGGGTGCGATTGCGTAAGGTAATCGTATTTATTTGACAGTTCATATCGTATTCAATCGGCAGCAATTTGTATGGGATGACATACGATATGATACAATATGAACTGTCAAATGAATACGATTGACTTTACGCAATCGCCTAGCAGATTTTTACTACTACCCCAACTACCCCCAGCTCTACCATTTGACGGTGGTAACCGCTCCACGGACCGTCCGTCGGACTGCGGGACCTACTACTACTACTGCCAATGCCACGCCGCTTTCTTGGCTTCCCCACGAACAGACACAAACCATCAGCCCCCTACCTCCGGCAGCCCTGCTAATTCTTATCCATGGTAATATGGCGAGTTAGGGGGTGCTAAGAATCCTCGAGAAAAGGTTATCAACACCGACGACGACTGTACCAGGCAGCATACAAACGCAAATCTTAAGAATCGAAAGTTAATCCAGTCGGAAGTAGATATTAGCAAGTTGCACTAATAACATAGGGAGTTACTAAGAAAGAACTCGATAATGCTTAATTAACTAATTAAAGAGTAGACAAACCTTCAAGAAACAAATGGAACTGATGAAAATAGTGTCGAGGTTTGCGGAGTTTTGTGTATCTATCTTTAGATGTGTGCTGTGTAAGTAAGGTCTAATCTCAACAGTTTCTATGTTGGCAGCATCATCATCTCCGCCAACGACTAGCAGCCGTCCCTTATGTGCGGCAACAGTAGCATTCCTTCTCTGCGGCGGCACCATCAACTCCTTCCACAACAAGTAGCCGTCAATATGAGCAGCAACGTTCCTCCTCTGCGTGTGTATAGGCGGAGCTGTGGCCCAGATACCCCCAGTTCCACCTTCGGACGGTCGCAGCCGCTCGACGGACCGTCGGACGGCGGGCCTACTGCTATTACTGTGATTGTCAAGCTCGGCGATAACGGCAAACTACACCATTGAACAGACACAAAACGTCGGCAACCCTGCTATTTCTAGCTATAATAGTGGCAGGACAGGAAATGCTGCAGGACTGCACCTGGCGATCTACACCACGCGCACCGAGTCAAAAGAAGCTTTTTGAGGAGTTACATCAGGGCTGTCTGAAGTTCGAAGAGGACTCGATAATCCTCAATTCAATTAATTTAAGAGTAGACAAAACTTAGAGAAACAAATGAATAGGAAACTGACTTCAATAGTGTCTAGATTAGTTGCTCCATCAATCTCCCACAACCAGCGATGGTCCTTTATGTGCAGCTACAGCAGCATTCCTCCTCTACGTGTGCACATTTCCCCCAGTTCCACCGTTGGACGGTCGCAACCGCTTCACGGACCTATCGACACTACTCTGATCGCTAAGCTCGGCGACAATGGCAATTCCCTCATGAACAGACACTAAAACACCGGCCCCCAGTTCCCGGCAGCCCCGCCATTCCTAGCGATAACAGGGACTAATTTTATTTTTTATTTATAGCCTTTATTCAGGTATTACAAGTTTTTACAGTATAATTCATTATTAATATCTAAATGTTTTGCTGCTCCCCTGTGTGCCCTCCGGCAAAGGCCTCCTCCAAACTCTTCCATTATTTCCTCTCTCTAGCCGTTCTCATCCAGTTTTTCCCTGCCATCTTCACCAAATCATCCTCCCATCTCTTCAGCGGCTTTCCTCTCCTTCTTTTCCCCTCTCTAGGGTACCAATTGGTTACCACCTTACTCCATCTGTCGTCCCTTCTCATTGTGTGACCAGCCCATTTCCATTTAAGGGTTCTCAATTTTATCACGACATCTTCTACTTTGGTAGCTTTCCTTATATTTGTGTGCCTGATTTTATCTATTTTTCTCTTGCCTATCATGCTTCGTTCCATGGCCCGTTGACAAGTTTGTAATTTGGTTTGCTGGGATTTAGTTAGAAGTTAGAACGCCCACGTCTGGCACCCATATGTTAGGATAGGTAGGATGCTAGTGTTGAACAACTTACCCTTAGCTGAGATGTTGATTTTCCTGTCTTTCATAATCTCTTAGTATGACCAGTATCTATTCCATGCATGCCCTATTCGTGTCTCAATCTCTTTGCTGGATGTATTGATTGTAGCAATTATTTGTCCGAGATATGTGTATTCATCTACATATTCTATTTCAATGTTGTTTACAATGATTTTTTCTTTAGCTCTGTTGGTCATTGCTTTGGTTTTGAAGGTGTTCATATTTAGGCCTACTTGTTTGCTGCATGTATCCAGATCAGTCAACATTCTTTGCAGTTCTTGTGAAGACTTCGCAAACAGGATAATATCATCGGCAAATCTTAGGTTTGAGAGGTACTCTTCGTTGATTCTTAGGCCATGGTCCGACCAATCAAACTGTCTGAAGACATCTTCCAGCACTGATGTGAAGAGCTTTGGTGAGAGAGGATCTCCTTGCCTCACTCCTTTCTCTATGTTAATAATTTTTCCCTCTCGTTCCAATTTTACTTTTGCTGTACTGCCCGTATATATGTTCTTAATGATTCTGATGTACTTATCATCTACTCCTTGCTTTTTCAAGGCATTCCAAATTGTATTGTGTTCTAGAGAGTCGAAGGCCTTGCAATAGTCTACAAAACAGCAGTATAGTGGCAGTCCATATTCCTTGTATTTTTAAAATATTTGCCTAACCACCTGGACGTGGTCAACAACCGAAGATTTGCTTCTGAAACCAGCCTGTTCTCTTGGTTGGTTTTCGTCCAGCACTCTGGTCAAGCGGCTTAGTATGATTTTTGCAAAGATTTTGTAGATACTAGACATTAAGCTTATTGGTCTATAGTTGCCGACGTCACCTCTATCTCCCTTTTTGTGGATTAAGATTATTGTTGATGTTGTCCACTGGGTAGGTACAGTTTCTGATCTTAAGACTTCGTTGAAGAGCGAGGTAAGTAGCGGTACTATGTCATTTTGCATTGCCATTAGAAGTTCGTTTGTTATGCCATCCGCACCTGGTGCTCTGTCTCTTTTTTGTGATTTTAGGGCATGTTCGACTTCTTCTTTCAGTATAGGTGGTACTTCAGTGTTGTAGTAGTAGGCATCCAGCTGGGTAGGTGGAGTCTCATCAGTATCAGTTGACTTTGAATACAGTTCTCTATAAAAATCTGTTGCAGCTTTAATTATATCTGGACGTTTTGTTTTAACTATACCTTTCTTGTTTTTAATATTTGGTATCCAGTCCTTTCTGTCCCTTAAACACTTTATTGCTTTTTTAACTCCGCCTGACCGAATAATTTGTTCCTCGAATGTTTTTAATCTATGGGTATGCCTGTCTTTTCTCAGCATGGTTCTTATTTGCTTTGAGATGCTTGCTATCTTCTTTCGTGTTTCTTTAGTTTTGTTTCTGTCACTGATAAGTTTGGCTCTCTCTTCTTGTAGTTTTAAATTTTCGTCTGATATTGTTTCGTTTTTCCTAGTTTTTGTATGATTGCTGTTATATACTTTCTGGCACAGTATGTTTTGAAGATGATCATATTTCGCTTGAAGATTCCATTGCTGCATTGATTCATCTGATTCCAGGCTTTTTTTTAAGTCTTTTTGTTATTTTTGTGATATCCTGATCAGACGTTGCGTTTATTTTCTGTCTTGACTTTTTTGTGGGGTACAGTTTCAGTTTTGCTCTGACCATTCGATGATTAGAGTTGAAGTTTAAGTTGCAGATTACTCCACAGTCTTCGAATGAGCTTTTTCTGTTGCACAAAATATAGTCTATTTGATTTTTGTATTTGCCATCCGGTGATATCCAGGTCCACAAATTCTTTCTTTTTTTCTTGTACATACTATTTAACACTGTGAGGTTGTGTTCGAAGCACAGATTTACTAGTTTTTCACCATTTCTGTTTCTTTTGCCTATGGTGAATGGACCGATGAAGTTGGTTTCACTTTCTTGTCTGCATCCAATTTGGGCGTTGAAATCACCCATTATCACTAGATTTTTGTAGGCGTGATTCTGAATGGTCGAGTTGATGTCCGTGTAGAATTGGTTTTTTTTCTGCTTTACTAGCTGCTTCTGTGGGTGAGTAAACTTGGATAATGGTCCACTTTTCCTTGTAGCTAAAGAGGTTTAGGTTCAGCACTGTTATCCTTTCGGAGATAGGTATAATCTCTTCAACGGAGTTTTTCAGGTGTTTTTTAATTATGAAACCGATTCCATTGCACTACAAAGGTGAAACAAAAGGAACAGGGACTAAGAGGGTGCTAAAATCCCCGAGTAAAAGCTATCAATACCGTTATATAAAATATGTACAGGGTATAGTATAGGCGGGTGCGGTCTCACCTCAACGGTGTCCAGGTTGGCGGCTCCGTCGTCTCCACCCACGACTAGCAGCCTGCCCTTGTGGGCGGCCACGGCAGCGTTCCGCCGCTGCGTGTGCATGGGCGGGGCGGGCGCCCAGGAGGCGCCGCCCCCGCCGGGCCGCAGCCGCTCCACAGACCGGCGGACGGCGGGCCCGTCGTGGCCGCCCACGGCGTACAGCGCCCCGCCCACGGCGCCCACGCCGGCGCCCGACCGCCGCGCCGCCATCGGCGCCACCGCCTCCCACGCGTCCAGCGCCGGGTCGTACCTGCCACACACGGCACACGGGGGGGGACGGTCACGTTCGCGTTCGCGGACCTCTCCTACTATCGGGGACGTTTCCGTATATTATTAAAAAGTAATCGATATATAGAATAATAGAACAGTATCGAGTGTTTCATTTAAATAATATATTGCATGATTTTAGATTTTTTGCATTTTTCAATGCTATTTTTATACTTATGAAAATTTTTGAAATAGAAAGATATTGGAAAACATCAACTCGACCACGAGACCGGATTTCCGAAGGTCCTGGGTTCGAGTAACATCTAAGAATTCACTTGATGCCGAGTTAATTTTTTCCAATATTTTTCTATTTAAAAAATTACCATAAGTATAAAATATTTCTTAATCCTTAGTACTTTCCGAAAAATCGTTTTCCAGTAAAACTGCTGGTCAGCCGGAAAAGTCCCCGATAGTATATACACCGGTTTCAAGGTGTCGCCTACTCTAAGATCCTCGGCTCAAATACCGGTAGGGGCAAATGTTTGTATGATGAATACGAACATTTGTACCCGAGTCATGAACGTTTTTAAACATGATTCACCCACACTTGGCTTCATCCAGACGGCCCCTCTAAAGCCAATTCGATTACTCACTTTCTCGCTAACGCTATTACTTTGAAATTATCAAAGCATAAATAAATCCAGAGTATAGAAGAAATATTTGGATCGCTTAACTTTTTACGAAAACATAAGAGCATAAAATAACGATAACAATTGATTCAGGCATTAAAAAGGGCCGGCCGAGCGGGCCTGTGTAACGTGCATCGTACTTTACTCATATCATAACTGATCCTTAAATTATTCTATTGATTAGATTATTTATTACTTAAAAAAAAATATAAAAAAAAAATGGGACAGGACTGAAATACGATTGAAACTAAACTTTAATGGAATTGAATCCTAAATAAATCGAATAGTTGGGTTGTTAACCTACTACAGATACTGGGGTGAAAATTTTAATATTGTATGCAAGTACATCAATTAGTTTAAAAAACACGCGCTATCCAACACACCGCAGCTGCGACGCGGCGCCGGAGCGCAGAGCAGTCTGCTCAGACATAGTCATATTTTTGAAACAATCGAAAAAATGATTTTGTACAACACCGCTTTCGGTTGCGAATATTGCGATTATTCTGGAGTCTTAATTTTGAATCATTCGAATCATTAGTCTCATAAAGAATCGCAAGATTTGCATGCGAATGCTAAAAACCGTATTTTTGAAATTCCAATTAGCATTCGAATCTGCCGCGAGTGGACCCGACCACTCTTTTTCTTTCGAGCGATAGAAAGTTTGACGTTTAGCATATAATGTCATTTTTAAATTGGCATTGACATGACGGATAGTTTGACAACTTAAAAACGTTTCAGTTCGGATCAGATCAGTCGGGTGTGTATAGCCCTTTGGATCCCCTCCATTCACTCCCTGGGTGGCCATTATCAGATCACAGCTCGGTCAATCTTTGGCAGAGAACCGAGGCTCCAAAGTTACCTCGTTTGTATGAAAATCGGCTAGTATTTCTAATTATTTGACCACCACTGTATATTTTTTCTAGTTGAAGCATTGCCTTTTCATTTAAAGTATAACGGTGAGTGGAGGATGACGTCACGTGCGCGTGGGCACGTACCGCTCGACGGTGTGCAGGCGGCCGCCCAGCACGCCCACGCCCACGCTGGGGCGCCGCGTGGGACGTATACGGGGGCACGTACCGCTCGACGGTGTGCAGGCACTGGCGCGAGGCGCCGTCGTAGCCGCCCACGGCGTACAGGCGGCCGCCCAGCACGCCCACGCCCACGCTGGGGCGCCGCGTGGGACGTATACGGGGGCACGTACCGCTCGACGGTGTGCAGGCACTGGCGCGAGGCGCCGTCGTAGCCGCCCACGGCGTACAGGCGGCCGCCCAGCACGCCCACGCCCACGCTGGGGCGCCGCGTGGGACGTATACGGGGGCACGTACCGCTCGACGGTGTGCAGGCACTGGCGCGAGGCGCCGTCGTAGCCGCCCACGGCGTACAGGCGGCCGCCCAGCACGCCCACGCCCACGCTGGGGCGCCGCGTGGGACGTATACGGGGGCACGTACCGCTCGACGGTGTGCAGGCACTGGCGCGAGGCGCCGTCGTAGCCGCCCACGGCGTACAGGCGGCCGCCCAGCACGCCCACGCCCACGCTGGAGCGCCGCGTGGACATGCCGGCGATGGGCCGCCACGCCGGCGACGGCGCCGTCGTGTCCAACGCCTCCGCCGAGCTGTGGACAACACACACTTGTCAGGCTCGAAGGACCAAAAGTTTTTTGTGGCTGTTTTTCTTATCAGTGAAATGATGTCCTAAATGGCTGGTAGGGGAAAAAGTTGGACTATTCGAAAGCACTTTGTTATAAGTGCATTTAATACGAAAATCAAGTCTTTTAGAAACTACATCAATATGTAGCGAAGAGTAACGTTTTCAAAGTTAAAGATTTCTATTTAAGAAGTGAAAATAGTGAAGTATTTGCAAGATGGTTGCAAGTTATTGACTAGTGGCGCTCATTCTCATTTTTTTCTACTGTTTTGTAATGCACGTTTCATATTCTAATTGAAATGTACACTTAATACAAGACTCGAAAATTTTCAGGGTAGAGGAAACTAGTTTTTGGCAGGAATTCCCATACCCAGGAAATAAACTCAAATGTAACACACCTGAGTCCGGTGACACCGTCGAACCCCCCCACGGCGTAGATGACGTCCCCGACGGCGGCCACGCCCAGCGTGGACCGGCGCGCGCACAGCGGCGGGCCCGCCACACGTCATACACACACACACACACCTGAGTCCGGTGACACCGTCGAACCCCCCCACGGCGTAGATGACGTCCCCGACGGCGGCCACGCCCAGCGTGGACCGGCGCGCGCACAGCGGCGGGCCCGCCACACGTCATACACACACACACACACCTGAGTCCGGTGACACCGTCGAACCCCCCCACGGCGTAGATGACGTCCCCGACGGCGGCCACGCCCAGCGTGGACCGGCGCGCGCACAGCGGCGGGCCCGCCACACGTCATACACACACACACACACCTGAGTCCGGTGACACCGTCGAACCCCCCCACGGCGTAGATGACGTCCCCGACGGCGGCCACGCCCAGCGTGGACCGGCGCGCGCACAGCGGCGGGCCCGCCACACGTCATACACACACACACACACCTGAGTCCGGTGACACCGTCGAACCCCCCCACGGCGTAGATGACGTCCCCGACGGCGGCCACGCCCAGCGTGGACCGGCGCGCGCACAGCGGCGGGCCCGCCACACGTCATACACACACACACACACCTGAGTCCGGTGACACCGTCGAACCCCCCCACGGCGTAGATGACGTCCCCGACGGCGGCCACGCCCAGCGTGGACCGGCGCGCGCACAGCGGCGGGCCCGCCACACGTCATACACACACACACACACCTGAGTCCGGTGACACCGTCGAACCCCCCCACGGCGTAGATGACGTCCCCGACGGCGGCCACGCCCAGCGTGGACCGGCGCGCGCACAGCGGCGGGCCCGCCACACGTCATACACACACACACACACCTGAGTCCGGTGACACCGTCGAACCCCCCCACGGCGTAGATGACGTCCCCGACGGCGGCCACGCCCAGCGTGGACCGGCGCGCGCACAGCGGCGGGCCCGCCACACGTCATACACACACACACACACCTGAGTCCGGTGACACCGTCGAACCCCCCCACGGCGTAGATGACGTCCCCGACGGCGGCCACGCCCAGCGTGGACCGGCGCGCGCACAGCGGCGGGCCCGCCGCCCACGCGTCCGCCGCCACGTCGTACACGTCCACCGACCGCACGCGCAGCGACCTGACAACGATCACTTTTTAGTTACTCCGTCAATACTTAACAGTAGTACATTTACAATGACACAATACGAGAACAAAGGGACAAAACTGCAGAATAAAGAATTGTTTCCGATATAATAAAATCCAAATGGTCCTCAACCTAAATCTACAAACATCAGGCTTATTACAAAAAATTTACTTAATTTCGAAAAATTATTTTCTTTTTTGTATTATGATTGTGATTGACTTTTGTTTTGTTTTATATTTTTTTCTGTAATTTGTTTAAATTAGAACACTGTTTTGTTTTTTTCTAACAATCTGTGTACACTACTTAAGGTTTATGGTGGCAAGAACCGCAGAGTTCCCTTTCTCCCCCCGTGGCGCACTCACCCGTTGAACCCGCCCACGGCATACACGGAGTCCCCGTGGCGCACGAGGCCGGCGCGGCAGCGGCGCGCGGGCAGCGGCGCCGCCGACCGCCACTGCGCCTCCGCCCCCGCGCCCACGCCCGCCCCGCCCAGCACCAGCACCTCCACCTGTCGATCAGTATCACATAATGATAAGTATCCGAGCCCCCCCGGGCGCGCCCCCGTCCGCAGCGGGCGGTGACTCCCCCCTCACCTCTCGGATGGCCTTGGGCGCCTGCCCCCCCGCCACGAGCAGCGCCCCCCCCCCGCCCCCCCACACACCCCTCACCTCTCGGATAGCCTTGGGCGCCTGCCCCCCCGCGCGCGCCCCCACACACCCCTCACCTCTCGGATGGCCTTGGGCGCCTGCCCCCCCGCCACGAGCAGCGCCCCCCCCCCCGCCCCCCCACACCCCCCTCACCTCTCGGATAGCCTTGTTCGCCTGCCCCCCCGCCACGAGCAGCGCCACGCCCCGCCCCCCCACACCCCCCTCACCTCTCGGATAGCCTTGGGCGCCTGCCCCCCCGCCACGAGCAGCGCCCCCCCCCCCGCCCCCCCACACCCCCCTCACCTCTCGGATAGCCTTGGGCGCCTACCCCCCCGCCACGAGCAGCGCCACGCCCCGCCCCCCCACACCTCCCCTCACCTCTCGGATAGCCTTGGGCGCCTGCCCCCCCGCCACGAGCAGCGCCCCCCCCCCCCCGCCCCCCCACACCCCCCTCACCTCTCGGATAGCCTTGGGCGCCTGCCCCCCCGCCACGAGCAGCGCCACGCCCCGCCCCCCCACACCTCCCCTCACCTCTCGGATAGCCTTGGGCGCTTGCCCCCCCCGCCACGAGCAGCGCCACGCCCCGCCCCCCCCACACCCCCCTCACCTCTCGGATAGCCTTGGGCGCCTGCCCCCCCGCCACGAGCAGCGCCACGCCCCGCCCCCCCACGTCTCGGATAGCCTTGGGCACCTGCCCCCCCGCCACGAGCAGCGCCCCCCCCCCCACACCCCCCTCACCTCTCGGATAGCCTTGGGCGCCTGCCCCCCCGCCACGAGCAGCGCCACGCCCCGCCCCCCCACACTCCCCGCACCTCTCGGATAGCCTTGGGCGCCTGCCCCCCCGCCACGAGCAGCGCCACGCCCCGCCCCCCCACACCTCTCGGATAGCCTTGGGCGCCTGCCCCCCCGCCACGAGCAGCGCCACGCCCCGCCCCCCCACACTCCCCGCACCTCTCGGATAGCCTTGGGCGCTTGCCCCCCCCGCCACGAGCAGCGCCACGCCCCGCCCCCCCACACCCCCCTCACCTCTCGGATAGCCTTGGGCGCCTGCCCCCCGCCACGAGCAGCGCCACGCCCCGCCCCCCCACGTCTCGGATAGCCTTGGGCGCCTGCCCCCCCGCCACGAGCAGCGCCCCCCCCCCCCCCGCCCCCCCACACCCCCCTCACCTCTCGGATAGCCTTGGGCGCCTGCCCCCCCGCCACGAGCAGCGCCACGCCCCGCCCCCCCGCGCGCGCCCTCGCCCGCGCGCACCGCAGCGCCGCCTCCGCGCGCCGCTCCGGCCGCAGCAGGTGGAACGACAGCGCCTCGATCACCAGGTCCTGCACATGTCAGTGTTTGGTGGAAATCAAGAGACAAAATCAGTAACACCACACTTGACCCGAACCAAAAGAGATTAGTGTATCACACGTTTACGTCGTCGAAAGCAATTTAAAACAATTCCTTAAAAATTAAATCATTGAAAATGCACACGTTTTAAACAAATTAAGAGATTAACACCCACTTGCTCGAAACCTAAAAATTATGACATTCATAAAAATAATTATAAAAATGATTAGAATTAGGCTTTAGGCGATCGATATTCGTCCCGTACATTAAAAATAACTTTAGTGGTTTCAAGAATATCTTAAAAGATGGTGCACAACAATTTTTTTAATAAAATAAATAAGATTGGTCTTAGGCGATTCTTAAGTTTAGTGTCATCTAATGAGTGTAGAAGTTTCAAGTGATGAGCCCAAAAAACTCAATGGCACGATGATAGTAGCAATAAAACAAATTTTAATACTAAAAACATTGTTAATACGTACCTTATACTTTCGTATACAGTCTTTAAACACCTCAACTGGATCATAATTATAGTTCAAGCTATTCACCAATAACTTCTGGCTGCATTGATTGCAACCTCAAGTCCGCAGTTCCGCACCAGTGAGAAGGCTTCAGGCATCGACCCGTACGGCGAGCGGCGGCAGAACCATCTAAATGCGTGATGAGCCCCGCACCCCGCACCCCGCACCCCGCACCTTGACCCGCACGGAGGCGGAGGCGAGCGGCTCGGCGGCGGCGCGCGCCACCAGCACGTCCTGCGGCAGCAGCGGCAGCCGCACGTGCTCCAGCGCCGCGCCCAGCGACGGGGACCGCTTCTGCACGTACGTAGGCGCAGGTGCACATTACCACCTTATATCAACTGACGCATGACGCATGACGCATGACGTCAAACGGGCATTCAACAAGGGAAGACCATCGGATTCTATGGATTTCTCTTAATATTGACACCAAAATTGGTTGCGTAAAAAGGAAGCACAACGCAGCCAATTTTGGTGTTAATATTAAGGTTTCCTTATGGAAGCATAATGCAGCGAATTTTGGTGTTAATTTTAAACGCCTCTGTAGTCTTGTAGTACAACCACCAATATCAGACCCAGACATATTGTATTCGGTTTGGTTGGTGATAGGACTTGTTGTAAGTCCGCCTGGCTAGCTACCACCATCTTACCTAACCCTGACGCCATAACAACAATGTTTTCAGCATATTGTGTTCTGACAGTTCGAAATAAAATAGCCAGTCCACAGTGGCTGAGGATTCCGGGAGAGGCTCGCTTCCATCTTCGGCCTTATCAATACTTAACATCAGGTATGATGTAGGCTAAGAGTCTCACCGTCGTCATTTAAAAAAAGAGAAATCGATAGAATCCGATGGCTTTGCCTAGTTGAATGCCCGTTTGACGTGAAACTGAGTTCATATTACGCCGATCCACCGATCGAATCCAGCGTTGAAATACAAATAGAAACACACTGGAATGCACTTAATCCAGCACTGGATTGATAATCTACTTTTGAATCCAGCGCAACTGGAATCATAAAGACACAGTCAATCGAGTGCCACTCCAATATGCTAACAAAAATTCCAATATCTTGACGATTCAAAAGGTTTTTAATGACTGGAATCATCTGAATGATATCGTCCCAGTCCGATCCATTCCAGTCCAACACGGATTACCGCACTGGGATAATGTAAGTCGGGAATAAAATTATTTCAGTAGCATTCCAGTTCAGCGCTAGATTAGATCGCTGGCCTAAAATACTCAGTTGCAAGTGGTAATCAACCCATAATCTATTTTTTGTGTTAAAAATACCATTATTTACAAAAAAATGTAAATGTAAAAATGTATGGTAATGTGGTGGCAAAAGAAACTGTAGTTTGTGACCTATGTAAAAGTCTCCTTCACCATGGGTATCCCGGAATAAGTCTTATCGGAATATGGGGTAGTTTTAAATTTCCTAAAGGAATGGAAATAAAGATACAAAAAATATGAGACATAAATTATGTTTTTCACTAGGGCGGTTACAACCCGATACTCGGTTTCGTCGATCGACGAAAAATTCCAAATTATGCGAAAATCTTTAATTGCAGTTTGTGATCATCACGTTTAACATTTTGTATATTTTATAGTTTTCGGAACAAATAGACTCGAGTACCTTTAATTTGATACCTTACTCGGCCGCGTACTACGCGCCAAAGTCCCTATCGAGTCGTCACAAATTATGCGAACCTGAATTAAGTATATAGATACTAGTAAGCTGTGTAATTTGATATGACAATGCCCTTACCTCAGGATCATGCTGCATCCACCGTATCACCGCGTCCAAAATAACTTCTTCATTCGGTACCTGTAATCGATTTCATATGTCAATATAAACATTAACTATAGAAGTTAAACGTTATAACAATACCACTGTATGCCGACCGTGATGCGGTCGCTCTCTAGTAGCTGGCAGAGAGTATCAGCGTCGAGAGCCAGAAACTCTTCGGACTCCAAGACCTGAAAGAGAATATAATATCGTTAGTATCTTTGCAAGATTATTACGGCGTGTATCGATATCGCGAGCCTATTCACTGGGCTGTGTGTGAAAGTGCTCGCTTCAGCCGGTACAGTCAGCGCCAAAATGATTGGTGCAAGTCTACCAAAATACCGAATCATTTGTCAAATGATTTGGTAGGTTTGAATACACCGATAATTTTGACGTTGACCACAGACCTACATCGAGATAGACAAAAAGAGCGCTTCAAACTGTATGAGAACCTAGCGTGTAGAATTTTTTGTATCTACGATGAAGTCACGAGCGAGATTTAGTGATGTATAAATGTTATTGACGAGCTCTTCCAAAAGGCACTGCACAATTTACCATTTTCACACATTTTCATACGCTTGCACACATAAAGTTGTATAAAGAGATATAAATAAAATAGTGAATTTATATGCGTGTCTTCTCTATAAAAGCCTCCGATCGCCACAGTACACTTATACCGTCTATCTCGATATAGGTCTGTGAGGTTGACTGTACCTAGTCGCGAGGCAGCTTCACAGTGCGCTCAGTTTGTGTCTACGTAGTCGACAGGAGACAGGCCGAGCCTGCGAGGCGTCAGTATATTTTTGAAATCCGAACTTTTTTTTTGTGTTCCATGCCGCGAGCGCGCGTCAGTTTTGTCGCTGATGGAATTATACAAACACACGAGCGGATTAGGTACGTATTTTGTCAATAATTAGTTTTCACGCGCGGAACATACAGCCTCAACTTTCTACGGGTGATCGACCACCCTTTCCACACCACCTCCCGATAGCGAGCCGAGCAACGCTTGCATGCGGCAACGTTTAAATAGGCTATTTGACAATGCGAAAAATAAAGTGTCAATTACTGTTATCAGTATAAATTATGAGTTTAAAAATGGTTTTTTATTAACGTAAGTTGAAAATAATTATAAATTTATTTAAAAATCCGTAAATAAAAATGCATTTTTTTAACGTTTTGTCACGTGACACAAAACGCTCCTGATTCGTCGAGTTTATAATGACGTCACCTGCTTGTAAACATCGTTTGACTACGTATGTGGATGATATGCAGAATACAGGCAAGTGACGTCACCGAACCCATTGCAGCGCCATATTGTCAAAGTAGCGTTTTGGCGCGCTATTTAAATATTGAATTTTTAATTTGATATTTTTCAGTAAATATGTACCAGAATTAAAAAAAAAAATCAAATCAAATAGCCTATTGGCTTGCGAGGCAAAGAATTCTCCACACTTCTGACGTCGACACCGGCCTTTGCGTTGTAACTGACGCCAGTACCGCATGAGTGTGTGTGCGCGCGCGTGGATACCTGCGCGGCGTGCGCGTGGATGTAGCGGGCGGCGGCGTGCGCGAGGTCGGCGCAGGCGTGGTGGTCGGCGCGTGGATACCTGCGCGGCGTGCGCGTGGATGTAGCGGGCGGCGGCGTGCGCGAGGTCGGCGCAGGCGTGGTGGTCGGCGCGTGGATACCTGCGCGGCGTGCGCGTGGATGTAGCGGGCGGCGGCGTGCGCGAGGTCGGCGCAGGCGTGGTGGTCGGCGCGTGGATACCTGCGCGGCGTGCGCGTGGATGTAGCGGGCGGCGGCGTGCGCGAGGTCGGCGCAGGCGTGGTGGTCGGCGCGTGGATACCTGCGCGGCGTGCGCGTGGATGTAGCGGGCGGCGGCGTGCGCGAGGTCGGCGCAGGCGTGGTGGTCGGCGAAGGCGCGGATGCCGAGCGCGTTGTCGGGCTGCAGCGCGGCCGCCAGGAAGGCGCAGCACGCCGCTCGCACTCCCCACACCTGCACCAGCGACGCGCCCGCCAGGAGGCTCTGCGCACACAATATGCATTCATCGTTTCATCAGCAACACGGACTAACTGAACCATCTAAAGCAGATCTGCTGCTACAAAAAATAACAAAACATGTTAGGCAAAACATTGAGGTCTCTTGAGACTAAACGATCATCTTCAGCCTTAACAATTTTGCAGCAGGCCCTGATTTACACCGTGATCATAAAGCATGCTGCATCTCCACCGAGATATCAATTAGTCGGAAGCACATATACAGACATAGTAAAAATCACGTGTTTACTAATAGCACAGTGTAACTAAGGAACTAACAGTGGAACAACGCCCTTGAAACCTCGCGTAATGCCGCTTTTGACTAGACTTTCTTAGTATTTGACTAGACATATGTCATTGTCCCGAGTGAGTGTATCGTAGCTCGGGCTCGCTAGCACGCGAACCCCGCATGATTGCTCCGTCAAAACGTGTCCGTCGGACGACTGTATATAGACTGTGCTAATAGTGAAACGAAGTGAAGGTCGAAAGACCACTTACCTGTACGTTGTCTTCTGTGATGTCCAGAGATTCTGGGTTGTAAATATACTCAACAATAGCTTCTAAGGCATGGGGTTCGATATTCTGTAAACAGAAACTCCGATTAACACTTATAGAGATTAATATATAACAGTTTAATAAGGCCTCTGCCACACTGCAGGTGCAAGTTTTGGTGGTGTCAAGCGCCGCACGCATAGCATGCAATGTTTTGGTTCACCAAGATAAATCGTCTAAGCGATCAGCTAACCTCTTAATGCTGAACGACCTGTGGTGCGGCCGAGGGCTAAGAAGTGTGGTATTGTACCTGTATGGTGACGCAGGGCTGCGAGCGCTCCTCGAACTGCGTGAACATGGCGAGGAAATAGGGCGAGGCGGCCGCCAGCACCGCGCGGTGCGCCGCCACGCCCGCGCCCGCCGCCGCCGCGCCCTCCGCCTGCGCCTGGGTATTATTATTATAATTTGATGATCTAGGGGCTTTGCAGCTCTGTTGAGGGTTGTAGTTACTGCTACCAAAGAGATCTATTGTAACTTCCTCCTATTTATAGTACCTCTTTTAGCCCGGTGGTTTTCCAGAAAGTCAAGAATTTTCCTAGCTTTTAGAGATTTTAGTTCCTCCGGGTCGATGATGTGCTGACCCAGGTGGATACTGCGTTTGTGCATAAGCATATGAGGTGCTTTGGTGTTTCCCTCTCTCTTGGTGTAGCAAATATCAGTATCACTCAATGCGCCTGGGTACCTAAGACAGTAACTCGGTCATACTCGGGCCTACTCTCGATGTCTGTTTGCGTTTCGGGCTAATTTCGGAGTACTCATCTCAAGACTTTGTTAAAATTATTAACTAAAACTAAAACATTTCCGCATCAGGAGCAGTGTAAGGGTTGGTCCGTCCACATCTGTCAGCACACTATCGCCTTTTTCCGTCGTCCTACCCTTTTCCGAAGCTCAGAAGCGTCACCCCTCAGAGCGAGAAAGAGTGACGGAACGCTATCGCACCGCCCCGATGCTGCAGCATGCTATCGCATTTCGTCACTTTTTCTCGCTCTAGCGAATGGCAGTTCTGAGCGACCTAAAAGGATAAGACGACGGAAAAAGGCGATAGCGTGCTGACAGATGTGGTCCAACTGTAAGGCGTCTGATCTGACGGGCGTTACATCTCATGCCACTCGTACGAGCTATGTGTGACGTGTAGCACCGACCTGTATGACGACGTCGCAGAGCGCGGCGTCCCGGCGCAGGCGCGCGAGGGCGTCGAGCAGGCGCGCGGGGTGCGCGGAGGGCGGGTCGTGCGCGGGCTCTCCGCCCCCCAGGGGCCGCTGCGACGACTCGTCCAGCGACGACTGCGACGCGCACTGGCTGTGTGTGACGTGTAGCACCGACCTGTATGACGACGTCGCAGAGCGCGGCGTCCCGGCGCAGGCGCGCGAGGGCGTCGAGCAGGCGCGCGGGGTGCGCGGAGGGCGGGTCGTGCGCGGGCTCTCCGCCCCCCAGGGGCCGCTGCGACGACTCGTCCAGCGACGACTGCGACGCGCACTGGCTGTGTGTGACGTGTAGCACCGACCTGTATGACGACGTCGCAGAGCGCGGCGTCCCGGCGCAGGCGCGCGAGGGCGTCGAGCAGGCGCGCGGGGTGCGCGGAGGGCGGGTCGTGCGCGGGCTCTCCGCCCCCCAGGGGCCGCTGCGACGACTCGTCCAGCGACGACTGCGACGCGCACTGGCTGTGTGTGACGTGTAGCACCGACCTGTATGACGACGTCGCAGAGCGCGGCGTCCCGGCGCAGGCGCGCGAGGGCGTCGAGCAGGCGCGCGGGGTGCGCGGAGGGCGGGTCGTGCGCGGGCTCTCCGCCCCCCAGGGGCCGCTGCGACGACTCGTCCAGCGACGACTGCGACGCGCACCGCACCAGCAGACTATGCACAACATCGCCGCTCGTCACTACTGACTGTCTACTTCACTTACCAACATTTATTAGATCAATTCAAAAGAAAACTACAAAGCAATGAAAAAAGAACTCACAATAACTGTGGGTTGCACCATGTTTTTATTACCTTATACGTTGACTTATACAGGGTTTATGGTTTAAAAACATTGTTACAGTTAGACATTGATCTGTTTAACACTAGCGTTGCATCGGTGAGGCGATTAATGAGTAATGAGTTTTTTTATGGATAGGTTTTTAATTTCATTTGTAAATCTTGCTTATATGATAATTATCTGTGAGCTTTATCAATTTTTTGCTTGTTTTTTGATTTGGTTTGTTTATACTCTGTCTTATTATGAATTTATCTGCTGGAATGCGTGTTTGCCTATTCAGTGCTTATCATTAACTTTAAAACTGTCTCTATTGATGAAGACCTGTAATTGGCTCTCAATTTTTATGTTAAAATCCATTGTAATATTTTAAGATGTTGGTCTTCCGGAAAAAAAAAAAACAAAAAAACATGTATGGGATTTAACAGTTTTGACAAGCAAATTACAATTACTTTAAACGAATTCATAAAAATATTTTTTGATGCAATCAGCGGTAAGAATGTCAGATGTCTCTCAGACTGAAATATCACTTGACAGTTTTGATATTAGATCAAAAGTGTCAAGTGATTTTTCAGGCAACAACATGTTCCATTGTAAATGTTGTTGTTTCTGTTAAAGCTGATCAGTTTCTTGCGGCCGTTCTTCTTATCAGTTAAAAGATGTTCTGAATGGCTGGTAGGGAAAAAAATATTTGGACTATTCGAAAGTACTTATCTATAAGTCTATTTGAATAAAAATCTTTGACTTTGAAAAAATCTTTGACTTTGTCGTCTTGGGTCAATAGCCAAAATGCACACGAACCTGTTGATGTAGTATACCTCGACTATAAAAAAGCTTTGGATAAAATACCAATCGGAAGACTTCTCCAAAAACTGGAATTTGTTGGAATTTGGAGTAAAACATTAAAATGGATCGAAGCTCTTCTGAGAAAAAGAACATTCCGAGTGAGAATTGGCGAAACATTGTCAGATGAAAGAGAGATACAAAGTGGTGTACCCCAAGGGTCCATACTTGGGCCAGTAATAAGCAAAACAGCATAATGCACTATATCATATCGTGTGATATAACAGTGTTCATGCTAGATGGGCTGGAGATTTTATTCAACGGGTTTTCACAATCAAAGGGGTGTTGACAAAAATTGCACTTTTAAATTAACAACCTCGTCAACTATGGTCTCATATTATATTTATGAAGACATCTGGCCAAGGCAAGAAAATTATGACACTCTTGAAATAACCGCTGTAAAATCTATATATTTCCAATATTGTTATTGAACAGTGATGCCTTAGAATCAATAAAAAAAAATCAAAGAAACTTTTAATGTATCAAGTGTTAAAATACTTTGCAAACATTATCTGTTTCAGAAAATATCAATATGCTCTAATATTGGAATAAAGGGTTTCAAAATCACCTGTATCTGCCGCGGTCTCCATCACCCTCAGCCGCGGTGAAGTCCCCCAACCTGAAACAGGCAAATTTTAGCACATAAATACACAACACAAACTTGTTTCCAAAACAAGATCAACATGTTTTGAATAGTGCAACCATTGCAGACACAACACCTAACAGTTTAATCATTTTGAAGCTATGGCTAAGCTATGATAATTCAATATCATAGCATTGCATTAAAACTAAATATAATAGCCTTTTATTTCAATATGGAAAAATGGTGTGTTGATATGAACCATTATAGTGGTGGTCACAGTGACATACATTTATAGAAACCTTACAGAACGCCTATAAGATGTGTTATGTACTGCTTTTTGCGATACATCTACATGACCATCAGCTGCTGACCTTTCACCTAACGATAGTTACGAAATATGCTTACTGAGCTCGCTCTTCGTCTTGCTCGTTGTTGCCATCCATTTTTTTTCTATTCACACTCTGGGAAACACTTTCGTGGTGAACTAGCTACGGAACTACTAGCAAAATCCCAGTAGTTGTAGCTGCGATGATATCTCAACGAGTATTTCCATTAAATAGTTGAACGGAATTGTAAAAAATATAAACTATTTATTTAAAAATACTTTCCGCGAGCGCGACAGCAAACTCAGAAAAACAACAAAAAATTACTGTCACTGTCACTGTCATGTCATGTCAATCACAGACTAACTGTAACTACTCTTTTCGCAGGTTATACCAAAACCACAGATAAAATAATTGCACCGAGCATTGCGTTCGAACTGCAAAACATTTACAAGAATAACGCATTTGAATTCGCGATTCAGCAAGGAGAATGTAATTTCATGACTTTAGACATTCAATTATATTCCCTTTGGACATTGTCAAAAGCATTAAGTTTTGAATAGACTTTACATTTTTTCTTTAGTGTGTGTTTTATTATTATCATTTAGCTCGTTGAGTTTTAGAAAATATTATTATGACGAGTAACATTGGGGTAGGATTTTTGTCGTTAAACAAATACAAATTGTCTAGGCGAGGAAGAAAATTACAGTCGACCGACGATCAAAGGACTTTGGTAGCTTTGCCAAAGGATGTCCCTGAAAGAACATGGTAAACTTCGATAAAATACTCAAATAGCTCATTCATACTACACCACATATTATAAAGGTTTAAGCTCCTATCAATTCGGCGGCAGCATGCTGTCTCTATGTATGTACTTGAAACTGAAATGTGCGTGTTCCTACCAAGTGGCGTGGGCGGCTAGGGTTTGACTGAAGGACAAGCCTGAACGGGCTACTTTTCCATTTCTCAGTGCTGCGAGCTCAAGTACCTAAATCTATCTCTATAGATCAGACAATCCGGGCATTTAATATGAAGTACTTAACTGCCACATACCTAATTTATACCCATTCGACCATTATCTTTCTCGTATATTTTTTATTTCATTACTACGTACTCTGTGGTCTAGTGGTACAACCACCGGTATCAGACCCAGGGTCCCGGGTTCGATTCCCAGCGGGGGTACATGTATGTCCGCCTGGCTAGCTACCACCATCTTATCTAAGTCTGACGCCATAACAACAATGTATTCAGCATTGTTGTGTTCCGGCAGAGATATAAAATAGCCAGTTCCTCAGCGATTGAGGATTCCGGGAGAGGTTCGCTTCCATCTTCAGCCTTATCAATACTTAACATCAGGTATGATGTAGGCTAAGAGTCTCCCCGTCATTCATAAAAAAAATAAAAAAAAACGTAGAGAACTCCTCCGAATGTATGTATGACAGGGCCGAGGTGATGCAAAAAGAGGAGGACGAGCTTTTTATCTTAGAGCTACGTGAAGAGATCGTGGCAGAGGCTCTGAGTTCGGTATACACGCGCTACATGGAGAAGCAGACCGCACTCTTCACCGCTCACTGCGCCGCGCTCGCCTGGCTCAAGATCATCGATTGGTAAGGAAATCGTAGAGTAGAAATAATGAAATAATAAAAAATGTGCTTGCAATAGTAATTTGTTATGCAAGGCTGGAAAGTTGGTTATTTAGCGGCGAGTTACCTCTATTGAAATCTGAGCAAGTGAAGGATTCTAAGATTGAAGATTGAATCCTGAGCGAAGTGAGGATTTCAAAGGTACAAGACGCTAAAAACTTTTCTGCTGAGCGCAACACACAATTTTTCACTTCACAACAGCGTGGAACATTTTATGTTTGTTTCCGCGGTCAACTTCCGGTAAAAAATTCTTTAAACACAGAGTTTAATCTAAATATACCTTATTCTCGTTGTTTTAATGATATAGAAAACTAAAATAATAAAAAAGGGAGTATTATAGTTAATTCAAAGTTATTTAAAATAGGAACATATTGTTACTTAATATTAAGAATAAAAACGATTCCGTAAATGTTGACACTGACTTGAGGTACAAGACAAAGACAATTTAAAAATAAAGATATATGTCACAGTCCGAAATCCAATTATAGGCTGTGAAATCTCACCCAGCCCATTATAAAATTCTTTTAAGAAATAGTTTAATCTTATTGTTATTGTTTTTATGATTCAATGAACTAAATTAATATAATAAAACCAAAACGGAGTATTATAATTAATTTAAAGCTATTTAAAATAAGAATCTAATATAACAAAAAAGTCAATAGTGCAATTCGGAACGCATTATGACATATTTTTAATAATTAAATTAAAAAAAAAATACTTTTCCGTGCTAGGCCGCAAAAAGCGATTTTCTACGCCTAAACTGATTGACAAAACCTCCTTTTCAGAGCGTATGAGGTGAAAAATAAATTGCTATTAGTTTTACGAAGGCGTTATCACAAAATAGTCGTGGACCTTTTGCGATCCAATGGTTTCGTACAACACTTAATAGGTGTCGACAGCTTGAGTTCAGTTCCTCTTTTGACTTCAACAATGCAGAAAACTAATTTTGATAACCTGTTTGGTGCATGAGTAGGTACGGCATAGGTACATACATACCTGCTATTCTGCGCAGACGCCCCGGGTTCGACTCCCACGCAAGATAAAATATTTTGTTTGAGTACCTATTAACAAAATATATTTAGGTACCTATGTTTATCCGTTATCTAGTAGTATCCATACCCATACAAGTTCTTCATGAAACTTACCTACCTTGTGCTAGGGTCAACATCACATTTACTTCGACCATACTAAGATGAACTATACTAATCCCATAATACGACGACGGCCATGGTTTCCTTTTGTCGTACCAAGGCATTTCTACCGTCACGATCCCGGCGAGGAGGCCAGCGCGTACCCTCCGTGCCACATCCCCAAGCGCGAGGAGTCATGGCGGCCGGACGAGCAACCCGCGCCCTCGCCCAAAGACACCTGGTGCCGACAGCAGCTGAACGTGGTGGAAGATGCCGCCGACGAAACCCCGCTCAAGAGCTCCAGTGCCACCTCGCTGGACGTGCCACTAATAGAGGAGATACCTTCGGAATATTGGTGATTTGTTTGCAGATGTCTTTGTTGTGAGGTGGAGGATGAGCAAAGCTGTGCCCATACCCTTATTATTTTTTGGTCTACGTTTTTGGCATTGTTATCACTTTTATGGTTTTTTTTATTTATGCATATTTCAATGCTATTTTTATACTTATGATAAAGGACATGGGCATTTTTATACCAGTTGCGTCTCAACCCTTATAACAAGTTGCGACTAGTATGAGTATAAACATGTTTATTTAGGCTTTTTTATGACTAATAATCCAATTTTCTATTACAATTGCGTGCAGGTCAAAAGTTATGGGACTTAAAGTGAAGAAAAGGTTTTTGTATTAAATGTCTCCCTGTCGCAAACCTCGCTGCAGTTGGATGCGATTTGTGCCCCAGCCAGCGTAGCATGCGCACCGCGACTCGCTGTCGACGCTTATCTCGCGATGTCTGTCCCGCTCATATCAGCAGACCGACCGCCTAACAGTATAGCTTGTGCTATCGCTTTAACTATCAAACTTCAAACTCTCATAAAACCCTTCAACGATAGGGTTTTTGTCTATTTCCAACATATTTCATCTATTGGATTAACTATTGCATTTTTAGTATGAAAGTGATAGTGTCAGCGAAAGCCCTTGTAGGGGGTTTGAAAAATCGAAAGCTATAGCGATACCAAGAGCTATACCGTTAGGCGGTCGGGGTGCTGTACGGTGTGAGCAGGACAGACAATAAGCTCGCGCGAGAAAAGTGTCGAGAGAGCTTTGTCGAGGTGCTCATGCTACGCATGCTGGTTCTGTAAACGGACCGACACATGTTCATAGTACCTACCTTAAAAATTCGGCCACAAGTGAATATTCAGATGGGACTCGAATCCACGGCCTTTGGAAATCCGGTCCAATGCTCTAACCACCGATCGCGCAAGTTTCGGTAGCTCAGTGGTCTATTTAAAATTTATCATAGGTAGTTACACAGTATCTACGTACCTATTTGTACGTAACACAGAACAAATTGTTCTGTGTTAAGTAATGATGACGGTTATTGAAATCAGACAAAGATATTGATATGCTGCGTAGAGCATTGCGTCTCGTAAGTTTATCATTGAAAAAAGCATTACTTAGAATTAAATTATAATATAATGAAGTAGGTTAGGTAAAACAAAAAGGACTGGAAGAAAGATACTCTTAATTTACCAACGACGGTACGGAGACAGTATATGTGTTTGGGGTGAGAGGTTGTTTGTTTGTTTGTTTGTTTGTGCAAACCAAAGTTACCATTTATCTCCAAAACTACTAGTCCGCTTGATGCGGGATTTGATAGGTTCGGGTTTGATTGGTGCATGTTATTAGATAGGTGTTACGGTGACAACTCACCAGGGGGCGCTGCAGTAAACATTTGTTTGAACAAAACTCAAATTAATTTACTTGGATGATATATGACAATAAACAACAACGAAACCTACTACAGTCTACTTAATCTAATCTAGAAAAATCGTACTGTAGTATATAAAACAACATACTACAGACAGTAAAAAGTAAAATTTTTTTTTTAAAACCCACGACGGTTAAAACGTAGGTAATTGACAAAGGATCAAGTAATTTAAAAACCCCCCGACTTAATTATCCGTCGGGGGCTGCCATTAAATGAACTATAGTTTTGCAGTGTTATTCTAACGTGAATAATTGGATTTATTTATATTCATGCTGAAATTTATAATAGTGATGGCAGGCCCCGACGGATAATTAAGTAGGTAGGGGGTTATTAAATTAATTGATCCTTTTTCAATTACGTTTTAACCATCGTGCGTTTAAAAAAAAAAATGTGATAAACTCTCAGGTTCCCTGGCAAAATAAACGTGCCTGAGGCCATGCGGCGCAAGACGTTGAGACCAGAGCCTGTGGATGAAGATGTAAGTGTTATCGTATTATAGTGGATAATGTTTTTAGATTTTTTTGTTAGGTTTTATTTTTAGGTTCGGAACCCTAAAAGGGTTCCGAACCTCTAAAGAAAATAAAAGGAAACTTTATAGGGTCACTTTGTTGTCCGTCTGTGACAAAAAACTGCTCCTCCTCATTCCTGAACTATTTATAATATTATTTACCTAGGTACCTATTTATAATATTATTTACAAATTTGTGCGGAACCCTTAGTGGGCCAGTCCCACTCGCACTTGTCCGGTTTTTTAACCGACTTCAAAAAAAGGAGGAGGTTGTCAAGTTTTTTTTTATGTATGTTTTACCATAACTTCGCCAGTTGTTAACAGATTTTTATAATTCTATTTTTATCTGAAAGAAAATGGTTTATGTGTGGTCCTATATAATTTTTACGAAGATCTGGCTAGTAGTTTTTTCATAATCCTGAAAAATATCAATCACGTTTTGGCAAGTAGTCGTTTACCTAGATGACATCATTGTTGTGTATGGGCTGATTTTTTTTGTAAGTAACGGCACATGATGTAACTAAAAAATCTGAAATAAAAACATTTTATAAAAAAAAACAAACCGACTTCAAAAAGTATAAAATAAAACTTTTGGAGTCGATGCTAGCTAGCTTAGGCCAAAACAATATATAGTTAATAGAAGTGCAATGTAGAATGCCTTGGCTGGCACCGACTCCAAAAGTGTTATTTTTTACTTTTTGAAGTCGGTTTGATTTTTTTTATAAAATGTTTTTTATTTATTATTAATCTCGGTCAAGCACAACATTAAAAAAAAACAGCTTTTTAAGATTCATACCTAGAAGTTACGGATTCTATAACCGACCATGACCAGCCTAATGTCAATAAAAGACACTGTATACTGCAAATTGCAAAGTTACTGTGTAAAAGAGAGCTTATTTGTCAGCCACTATATTTTATTATTCTAAAAATCCGTCTTAATACATTCCATTAGCACATTTTGGCTTTTTTAATTTCTAATATTGTGGAGAAATTCATGTATGTACACTGAGGGAGCGTCTTTGCCCTGCTGAAGCGGAGACAAGGCAAGGCAACATTTGACATGACAGACGGAGTTGGCTCTACTATCAATTAGATAAAAAGGGTTGCTCTGCTACAATGCGGCTGCTACTCCTCTTACCTCAGAGGAGATATACTATAATACCGTAACATCCTTTTGCGAGTATTACGTATGGTTTTCGTGCATTGGCCAGGAGCGGCGGCGGCGGCGGCCGCTGTTGGTTGAGACAATGAGCGGGGTGTGGAAATTTGTGCAGGAGTCCAGTACGCCGACCAGCGTGGAGGACGAGGAACCGCTGGCTGCCGACAGCGAGGTGCTGCAGCGCGTCACCGACTACAGCACTGAGGAGCTGTCCGCAGACGTAAACATTCACACTTTGTTATTTATTTTATAATAAAATTGTTTCGAGCATGCCAGTGGCTAGGTCTCGAAATATAGTAAAGGTTAGCCGAACCAAAAAATGTCTTAACTACTAATAATTGGTGATTTGCAAGGTAGATCGGTGGGTGGGTGGTATTTCAGGGGTTTCTAAAAGAAAAGCCGATGGACATCGGCTTGCATGAATAATTATGGACCCTTCACCACTGGTACTGTCACGACCAATGATAATGTTACTAGGTACTATACACTATAGGTACAACTTACAGTGGCGAGGGGTCGAAAGCGAAGGTAAGCCAGATAAAAAAAATCCACAAATCAGACAATAATAAACATTTATAATAAATCTTTGCAACTGCCTAGCATCCACGTTTTAACTAAATTGGTGACAATATTTAATGACATAATTAAGTATTATGATCTGCATGGTGGTTCGCTGGGGCGGGATTTCTAAAGCCGATAGGAATCGGTATGTATGGACCCTTTGCCACTGCAACCGTATCGTATTGACACACACGGAAGCAAAGCTCTGTCTGTCCACAAACAAAATGTCATTCAATATTGTAATGTGAAAGGTTTGCGTAGTGTTTTTATTGTAAATGCTGGTACCATACCTGATCTAAACGGAGGAGGAAGATGGCTTCTAACCTTTACTTTTGTAAAAGGTACTTGTAAAGACATCATATCAGCTGATGAGATGAGAGAACAATTCTACAAAGCAATCAAGACTTTGGTTTCATTGCATTGCTCTTATTCAACTACTTTGCGCAAGGTTTAATTGTCTTTTTCGGTATTGTTTGAGCGTATCCATGTCACAAAGAGTCTCAGTGAATAATCCTTGTTTTGGGTCAGATGTCGGGGTATAGCGCGCTGAAGACGACGACGCCGGCGGACGGGTCGCTGCAGGGCGCCGGCGACTCGGCCGTGGACCGCCTGCGCACGCGCCAGCGCCGCCTGACCGAGAAGAGCAAGACCTTCAGCCGGCCTAGGTACCTGCACAGTGCTTTTTCTTTTTATTTAATTGCTAACAAATGGTTGTTGCTACACCGCGGCATTTTCAATTAAGATCTCGAGAAACTTCAGGAGTAAAACTACCTAGCCACGTCATCGTCATTGCGACGCTAAATAACCGATCAAAATGTTACGAACAGCTCAATCTTTGGTGAGATTCTTGGCTGAACCCTTCGTCAAGTTGTTAGACCGTGAAGTTTCCCCGGTAATTATAAATTAAGGATGTATGATCAACCACCTTCACCCTTACAACAATGCGATCTCACACTTGGTTTCGCTTCGCTATGTAATAAGTAATTAAAGGCTTTTGCGATATGTATACCCAATTCACCCAAAGTGAAGATTACCACTCATTTTCTGTGCCTTCCTAATGTATTCTGTGGCCTTCAAACCTGTCGTAAGGATGTAAGGATTGGTTAATGGATGTTTTGGTTGGCAGCGTGACGGGGCGGTCGCGCGGGCTGCTGCCGCCGCTGGACAAGGAGTCGCGCTCCAGGATCAGCATCATCTCCGACTGTCGCCTGAGGAACCTGAGGTGGGTGCACGCCACTACGGATTTAGGATAGTTTTTCACTTCGATCGAGCTAAGGAAAGCCTTAGCCTTATGAATCAAGAAGAATAGTTATTTGTTATGCAAGGCTGGAAAGTTCGATTAAGCAGCGATTTACATCTATTGAATCCTGAGCGTAGCGAGGGTTTCAAAGGTACGAGATGTTGAAAATTTTTTGCTGAGCGCTACACACAATTTTACCTCACAACAGTGACGAAAATTTTTTGGTTGTTTCCCCGGTCAACTTCCGGTAATAAATTGTTTCGACAAAAAGTTTAATCTAAATATTCCTTATTCTGTTGTTTTAATGATATAAAAACTATAATAAAAAAAAATATACTTACCGAATCGAGAACCTCCTCCTTTTTTGAAGTCGGTTAAAAAAAGGGGTATTATAGTCAGTTAATTCAGAGTTATTAAAAATAGGAATAAATTTGTTACCTATAAATAGTAACAATAAAACGATTCCGTAAATGTTGACATCGAGATGAGTTACCGTCGGGGGACTTCCCGGTAGACCAGTAGAGTATTTTCAGGGAGCATTAAAAAAAGTAAAAGATAAATAGAAAACGTTTATATCACAAATAATAAACCATTATGAGGTATTTCTTTTGAATAATAAGTAAATTGTACAAGACAAAGACAATTTAAAATAAAGGTTTATGATAAGTCACTTTCCGAAATCCAATCATAGGTTGTGAAATCTCACTCAGCATAAATATAAAATTCTCATAACAAATAGTTTAATCTTATTTTTAATGTTTATATGATTCAAAGAACTAAAATAATAATAAAACTAAAACGGAGTATTTTATTTTATTCAAAGTTATTTAAAATTAGAATAGGTAAGTACATAAAAAGTCAATAGTGCGATTCGGAAATTTCGCATTAGGAGACATTTTTAGGTTTTAAACATTGACTTAACCATTGGTTTTAAGTTAAAACCACATTTTATAAAAAAAATTCAAACCGACTTCAAAAAGTAAAAAATTAAACTTTTGGAGTCGGTGCCAGCCAAGGTATTCTACATTGCACTTCTATTAACTATATATTTTTTTGGCATTAGCTAGCTAGCACCGACTAGTTTTATTTTTTACTTTTTGAAGTCGGTTTGAATTTTTTTATAAAATGTTTTTATTTCAGATTTTTTAGTTACATCATGTGCCGTTACTTACAAAAAAAATCAGCCCATACACAACAATGATGTCATCTAGGTAAACGACTACTTGCCAAAACGTGATTGATATTTTTCAGGATTATGAAAAAACTACTAGCCAGATCTTCGTATACATTATATGGGACCACACATATTTTCAGATAAAAAAAGAATTATAAAAATCTGTTAACAACTGGCGAAGTTATGGTAAAACATACATAAAAAATAAAAATACCGTCGACTTGAGAACCTCCTCCTTTTTTTGAAGTCGGTTAAAAAGTACTTTACCACGCTAGGCCGCAAAAAGCTAACTTCCACGCAGAAATTTAATGACAAAACCTCCATTTCCGAGCGTGTGAGGTGACAAATAATTTGTAGGTACCATGAGTTTCCTCAGAAACGGTTGCGCGGTCGGGCGACCGCCCATGGGCGCCAAAGGTTCTATGAAAAATAACAGTTATACAACGTTGTTTTAATTATAATCACTTCACTAGGCTAAGGTTTAGTTCATTAATTATTCTACAATAAATGCTATTTTTAACCGACTTCAAAAAAGGAGGAGGTTATCAATTCGACTGTATTTTTTTTATTTTTTTTATGTATGTTCCACCATAACTTCGCCAGTTGTTAACAGATTTTTATAATTCTTTTTTTATCTGAAAGAAGATGGTTTATGTGTGGTCCCATATAATTTTTACGAAGATCTGGCTAGTAGTTTTTTCATAATCTTGAAAAATATCAATCACCTTTTGGCAAGTAGTCGGTTACCTAGATGACATTGTTGTGTATGGGCTGATTTTTAATGTAAGTAACGGCACTTGATGTAACTAAAAAATCTGAAATAAAAACATTTTATAAAAAAAATTCAAACCGACTTCAAAAAGTAAAAAATAAAACTTTTGGAGTCGGTGCTAGCTAGCTAAGGCCAAAAAAATATATAGTTAATAGAAGTGCAATGTAGAATGCCCTGGCTGGCACCGACTCCAAAAGTTTTATTTTTTACTTTTTGAAGTCGGTTTGAATTTTTTTTATAAAATGTTTTTTAGAAACATGTTTCAAACCACGGAAGCTGAAAAGGTGCTGATACGTCGGGAAAATCAAAAAACATAAAAATACGGACAATTACAACTTACTTCGTGAAATATAGCGCGTTTGATTCAGCTATTATTCTTCATCTGTTTAATCATCATAAACGATTAATTTCGACCCAGTACCATCTTAAATGACACAATAGCGTTTATAACTTTTTAATTTTTGCATTTTACAATGCTATTTTTATGTGAAAAATATTAAACAAGAAAATATACTAGAAAAAAGCAACTAGTCTCATCCCGTCAGGGCGACATGAGACTAGTTGCTTTTTTATAGTATATTTTCTTGTTTAATATTTTTCACATAACAATAGCGTTTATTGAAAGGAATAGTAAATAAATGGAAAGCAGTTTGGTGACCCCTCGGGACGCCGTGTCACGAGATTGGGCTCAGGTGGGCGATGAAAGGGCTCGGAACAAAACGATCCTTGTGAATCAAGGCCTTGGCGGTGGGAATCGCTGTGGCCGGCACACGTGCGGGTCCGGGTTCGGGGACCGGCTGAGAAATAGGGGAATATGAGACAATCCTACTTACAAAGGGTTTAGTGAAGGGAACCATTATTTTATAAATAACTTGATATCTACTGACCTTAGTGATTTCTTTTCCTTTCTATTTTATTTACTTTTTTCTTTACAAAGATATAAGTATTAGATACTTACCTACTTCCCTCGTGTTTTATTTACAACATACCTATTGTTAAATATCCCAAATAATTTTGGGCATTATAAAAAACGATAAAAAATAAAATAATAAATTCGTTGAGAAGAGTGTGTCTACTACAACAGGAAAATTTTATTGATTCTCAAACAAAAGACAATCGAAATTGCTTGCGACTAAAAAGAAGATAATTATAAAAACGTTCCATATAGTAATGACAAATTTATATCAATGTATGAAAAAATTTAAAATCCATCTATAATTTCATAACTGTATGTAACGAATGAAAACCTTATTTACAAATTAACAAAAGAATTCATTCTTACTTTAGTTAGGTACCTACATACTGTTATGAAATTATTGTTGAATTTTCTATTTTCATACATTGATATTCCTTGATGGACTTGCTGTCCATGCTGGGCGGTATGTTCAGAGTTAAACCCTATACATATAGGCTTTAACACTGAACACATATGTATACTTATCAATATCTTTATGGCAAGAAATAGGCGTCAAAAAAGATTAAATAAATTCGTCACTAAGAACTTTATCTTGCTGAAACTACGAAAGGTAAGAATAAACAATTCTCCCTGGTTTCCGAGTTTGGAGAGTCACAAATGTCGACTGCATGACCATCAGGGTCTATATGAAATTGAAACAACTGTTTCCTTGTGAATAAATATAAGTTGGGGAGCCAATTCATCAGTGTGGGGAGTGCATCGACCCGGCTTTGTCCGCGGAGCGCGGCCATTCAAATCATATCAAAGCATGAATTAATGCACGTGCGGAAAAAACGCGCTTAGTCAATAGCTACGACGCTGTAATTGCCCTGCGTTTTGTTGAGACCAGCTGGCCTACCGCCATCTTTTAGCGCAATATTGTTTTCTGTCAAACATTATCGGTGCATTATTTTTATATGTCACTTCGTACCGCGAACCTCGTAAAACAAAATAATTTTTTGACGGAGGTTTTCTTTGAAGTGTGTCAAAGTATGACAACTTCAATTCGTTCGTTAGCAGCAACAATGATTAAAGATGTACATGGATCTGAGGTTGTTGTTTTTAGAAACTTACATTATTCAAATATATCATGGGTATTTGGATGTCGATATTTTTGCTGCGAATGTTCAGGAGCTGCCTAGTCAAGTCCGTCAGGCACGTTCTTTTTTGTAATATTTCATCTCCATAGATATATCTCAATGGGTGTCTCATTGGGCAGGAATGAAAAATAAAACTTTATGAAGTTCGCGGTACGAATTCAAACACAATTGAAACAAAAGGAAAACAAAACGTTCTTACATGATGGTCTCTAAAAAATGGCGGTAGGCCCCTGGACACTTGGGGATTTAATAGATACCGCAACAACTTCGTTGATGAATTTCATAACTTTATTTTATACCGTCTGGGGCCTAGAACCGGGGATAATATTTAAAACGGAGGCTTTTTATGTCACTAGTGATTGAATCATTAGGGTCCTAACTAATTAAAACCTAATCTTTACTTTTTGATTTTTTCTAACAAACTTAATCGTGAACAGTACCGCTCAACTTTTCGGAGCTACTCGGAACGTCTTTTTGACAATTTATGTGTCGGCTGATAGAAAAATAATACTGTCTGACTTACTAGGTATCGTAATTCATGAATCCACGAAGGTATTGTTTTCTTTCTGGCGTGTTTTTTTGCACTCAAAGCCATTTTCACATAAATTGTGTAAATAATTCCAATTCGATTACTTAAATTGAAATCAATTTAAACTGAAACCAAAGAAATTCCCATGACAATATTCTGACTTTACTAATCAAAATTATTCTTTTGAATTTACACTCTTTTAACACTAAAAAGATCATAATGTAAAAAGCGTAGAATCCATGGAATTAGCAGGCACTACGTACTAGTATTTAATAATTCTATGGCTGAATCTACTTGGTACAAAGAGTATACTTGGTATTGATTGACATGACATGTCATGCATGATGGATAAAATTATAAACAGATAACTGTCATTGCGATATTTAATATTAAACTAATTTTAATTAATTTGAAACAGAGATTTTAAACTGTGGGAAGTAGCAGGGGCTGTTGCTATTCAATGAGATAAAGGTAAATTTTCTAATGGATAGTGATATCGTGATGTTTTGCGGTAAGTTTTTGTTGTCCCCTGTACCACGATTAGTTAGCGATAATATCGTTTTGAAATACTACACTGATTATGAATCGTAACTTTAAATTATTATTGTGAGTAATGCATGGGTTTTGATTAACTGAAATCTTTTCAGAATAAATACTAATACTCTAGAGAGTCTCTATTTTCAATATTTTCCCTGATTATAGGCCCCACGCGGTATGATAAATGTTAGCCTCTCCGGCCCCGCCTACTTATTATGAGACACAATGTATATACCATTGTTCTCTGGACACCGGTGGTGATGCATTGAAAGTTTAACTTTGTTATGGAAAGTAATAGGTACCAACCGCCAGTAAGTGGTAGCCCTGGCGGCTGATAACCGGCCGGCACCAGCCATCACCCTCATGGAAAACCTTTCTTGTTCATTCGAAAACATTGGTTTAAATATAGATTTATAGTTTATGGAAAGTTTTGTAAAACCAGTCTCCATTGCAGCCCTGGTAGGTGATCACCGGCGAGGTCGGCGACCGGCCGCATCAGCCATCACCCTCGTGGAAACCTTTCTTGCCCATTCGAAAACATTTATGTTCATGGGGACCACACATGAATTATGAATCTCCCGCCAGAGAAGGAATTTTTCGTTTCACTTTAAATTCAGCTGACGGAGCATCCATCACCTAATGCCGATTAAAATTCATAGAGGACTCTAGTTTTGGTTTGATGGATTCGGTTAAGGATTCTATTATGTTGACTAAAGTCATAATTTTGAGTGAAATCTACCATCATACAAAAATATCATTCCGAACCAGGAAAGGTTAGAAATTAGTAGATAATAACACCAACAAATTTATTTGGTCCATATTATTAACAAACTACCAATAAATGGGACAAAATCTACAATATCTCATAAGGAGCTATGTTTGTGATTCCTTGGGAGGCTGGGAGCTCTGTCAGAATAAAGTAATCAACAGATATCAAAAAATCTTTCATCAAAAGAAAGCTACTGTATCCCCATGTGATTACTTTATTACTGAAATTTCCTCTTCAAGCAGGAATTTCTCGCCGACTATTGACTCTAACGTTGGAAGTCCGCCAACCACACAAAATACCAAGATTGACATTTTCATGCAGGGGGTCTACATCCATCTACCGTAACTACAATTTTACTAATGTTATTTCATTCTGCCATTCTCCCTATTGTCTATTATGGCTTATAATACTCCTCCAATTTCATCCCAAAACAAACAGCCTGGAGCCAACGTGGCGGCCGCGTTATAAACTACGTCGTTATAACCGGCGCATGAACATATCAGAGCGCCCGCGTATTTGCACAAACAATATCGGGAATGAGCTCCCTTGCAAATGATGCCGATGCCGGCGAGCGGCAAATATTTGAGGGCCCAAATCGATATAACAAGCAAACGATGGCGATCGAAACCGCCCGCGCGATGAAAGGGTTAAAAATAGACGTGTGAAAATAGGCATTTCGAATTAAAAGGAATTGTGGTTGCAAGATAGTATCTGTTTTCATTTACTTGCAAACAACCCTGATCAAATCTCTTGGAATAAGTAATTGTTGAAGAACTGAAATTAAAAAGAACCTGTAATGTAAATGGCGTATACATTTTTTCTTTATCGTGTGAGAAAGGTTAAAATCTGTCGTGAGTTTCATTGTATCATTAGTTACCTCATCAATTTCTAATTGGAAAATAATCATAGTTTGATTATGGTCAAGTCGAATAACTACTACCTATCTTCATGATATTTCAGGAATTAATATTCGATAAGTAACCAAGCGCGGACCACACGCAAATAATCAATTAGAGCGATATTATGATCGACAAAGCTCTGATATTGTGCGGGGAGTCCATTAAATTACGCCGACTCAATCGCGCCACTCCACTCCACACATCATCCACAACAAATGCGATTTAATCAAAGGGGAATCGCACAAAGACGGTACATTCGGCCCCAATTTCTAAACAGCCCACGGTAATTGTACAAACCGACGTCTTTAACTGCGAGCCATAAGGGCGAGAATGTTCGGCGTGTGGCTCGTAAGTCGAGTGTTAAATCTGGTTTTGGTGTGACAAATAGGGCAGCGCGTTTGAAGCTGGCTTTGGGCGGGTTGCACTGTGCTTGATTGTGGCGAATGAAGGGATTTCTTTGTCACGAACTTGTGATGTTCGATATGACGATAGCGAGGGCTATGATGTAATGAGCCCCGAGAACCCAATCGTTATACTATGTATGCTGAAAAGCATCATGAATGAATAGCAGTAAAAGCCTTTTACGTTGACTGACAAACCATCGTGATTGAACCATAGTGAATTCCACCTTCATCATTAACTGACGTCGAGCAATTATACAGATACAGTAGGTAGTTGGGAGAGCAGTAGACTAATGAATGACTAAAGAGATAAAGCCCCTGTGGTCGAAAACATTAAAGAAATGTCATGGAAACTTGATAATTTTTTAAACAATTGACTCTATTCAACTTAATTCAAAGTTACGTCATTAGTTTTTTCCCAATGTGACAAGGAGCCAGTGTTTCTGATGTAAGTGATCGGAGATTTTCCTCGTTGCCGCATAAATTTTAATCCGATTCCAGAAACCCGAGGAGTCAATGCCACAGGTGATCGGCCTCGGCGCCCGCGGTCGCCGGTTCGATTCCTGGCGCGACCTGTATAATGTGACGGATTATTCGAGGGGACCACCATGAATAAGTGCCCGACAGATAATTAATGGAAGCATCTGTTTCGTATTTATGTGTTGAACTTGATATCTGAATCTCGATCGGAGTTTGTCGCCCCATGTTTATGGAAATCTGGGAAACACAGGCTCCTGATAATCGCCGGATTAAATTAAGGTCGGGGCAAGTTTTCCTGTTACGTTTTTTCTCACATTTACTGTAACTTATGTCTTTGTGTGATAACCTTTACACTAAGATTAATACATGCATTATTTTTTTTATGAATGACGGGGAGCCTCTAAGCCTTCATCATACCTGATTGATAAGGCTGAAGATGGAAGCGAGCCTCTCCCGGAATCCTCAGCCACTGAAGAACTGGTTATCTTATCTCGAACTGCCGGAACACAACAATGCTGAAAACATTGTTGTTATGGCGTCAGGCTTAGATAAGATGGTGGTAGCTAGCTTACAGCAAGTCCTACCACCAACCAAAATAGGTAGAAATGAGACACCTTCATAAAGTGGCATTCAATAAACGCTAAGATACAGTACAAAAGAATATAATGTAGACGTCAAGATTTAATCTACAAGCTAGAGGAGAGAAAATACCTAAGAAATTCTTTCAAAATTTCGAATCTGTTTTTGCCCATCCAAAAATTAATGCCATTAGGTATAGTTTGCAGCAAGATGACAGTTAAGTATCATTATAGAATCGTGCAAGGAATCAAGTGCAATAGATGATTCTGTGTTGACGGTGGTGCTGTTCGTAGTTAGTGCCAATAAACTAACGATACTAAATATTTGAAGACCTCCGTGGTAGAGTGGTAGTGGTAGTTTCAAGGTGTCGCCTTCTCTGAGGTCCTGGCTTCGAATCCCGGCAAGGGCAAATGTTTGTATGGTGAATACGAGCATTTGTACCTGAGTCATGGACGTTTATTATACAGGGTGGAAAAAGACGGTCCCCGGCAGGGAAAGCATCCTTAATACTGATGATAGAAAATTGTAGTGAAAGGAAACATTCCTTTATTTTCAAAAACAAGTAAAACTGCATTCAAATATTTTTATTTTTTACTTGCTGAACCGGTAAGTAATCGAACCAGATCAAATAATAAAAAATCATCACCTGTACTTTTATGGATACCGATCGATAGTGTTTATCATAAGGATCAATTTAGTTTAAGTAACATAGTATCTAAAATTAAAAACAGAACGTGAAAAGATTAAAACAACATTATAGCTCACCATACTTTATCGTATGGTACGTATGTACGTAATTTCAACTACTTATTTTACTATTTAAATACATGTTACTTAAACTAAATTGATCCTTATGATTAACAGTAGCGATTGGTTTCCATAAAATTACAGATGATATTTTTTAATTTAAGCCAGTTCGATTCCCGGTTTAGGCAAGTCAAAAATAAACAATCTTTGAAAGCAGTTTTACTTGTTTTTTTAAACAAAGTATGTTTCCTTTCACCATAATTTGCTATCGTCAGTATTAAGGGTACTTTTCCACCGACGACCGTCTTTTTTTCCTGTGTGTCTCTGTATATCTAATATTATGTATAATTATACGTATTATATCCGTTACCCTAGTATCTCATAACAAAAACCTTACAGTGCTTATTTTGGGGCTAGGTTAATTGGTGTGAGTGTAAGAAATATCCCAGATCCCAGTTAGAATACGCATCGTGTGTCTGGAATCCACAGTATTCGGTATATATAAATTGTATTGAAAGAATACAGGATAAATTCATTAAATGAATGAAATATAAATTTCTAAATTTTGTCGATGATGATATTGTTTCCCTTACTTTGCGAAGACAGCAACGCGATCAAATTTTATTGTAGATTGTTAATAACTATGTCGACTCGCCTTATCTGCTAAGTAAAATTTTCCTAAGATGTCCGAGGTTCAACACAAGGTCATGCAGTACATTTTTTATATCTAATTCTCGTACAAACTATACGAGAAATCGTTTCATACCAAGATCCATGAAATTATACAATTTGAAGTATTGTCATGTCGACATTTTCTGCACCAAACCTAAAAAATACAAAATGTTGTTACTTACTCAATAGTCTGTAAATTGTTATTTCCTTTGTAATCATGTATCACTGGATTGTTTGAATGTGTTCATAACTACCTGTTGTTTTTACTAGATTCAACTTTATTGAACTTTAGACACCAATGTTTAAAATCTATTTGTGGAAACTGTATTGGCAAATGTGTTATTTATTTGTGAAACCTACATGTGTTGTAAAATTGCTGTTTGTTTTCCTTATAAACTAAATAAATAAATAAATATAAATTTTATTTCATTTATTTAATACTTAAAGTTCTCGGTAACATAAGCACAAATTAAGTTTCTTCGCGCACTCATAATTGAAATAAAACAACTTTTGCAGATGTTTAGTGCACTATATTGACCCGAAACATATTATTTATTATACTTTTGGGGTTTTTGAAGTTGTCAACCCGTGACTACGGCAACTGAAATGGTGCCGAAAGGTCGGGAAACCAAAAAACCACAAAACACCCTAAAATATATCTTTTGGGTCAATAGTGCACTAAACACTCGCAAAAGTAGTTTTAATTCTCGGGAACACTCAATTAGTCAATTAGTGAGGTTAGTTAGCATTCGCTTTAATCCAATAAAAATGCCATTAATGTTATTTAACTGAAATTCTATTATTATTCTTAAGATTAAAATTTTCAATTGGATATGTAGCTAACAGACCTAGGTACTTTTAACTAAGGAACCACATGTCTGTTCCAAATAACATCGTTTATAATAGTAGATCAGGGATCATCAGAAGGTGAAAGAGTCCCAACGTTGCTACGTTGATACTTCTTGTATTGTAATGCACATTTTTATTCACTCTCCACTCCAATCTAAATGGCTACCACTCGATTTAATGCCATAGCAATAGCGAGACGGGTCAGGCGATTTAGTGGTAGATAAATAATGCATGTGAGAGTTATGCGCATGTTTGCGGCGGCGTCTTCAGAGGTCGCATCTGCATGTCACCTTCAGCCGCGGTCAGCGCCCGCGCAGCCATCGTGGTTGTCGGCCTGTATAATGTTACAGGATTTTTTAAATTATATTATCGATGTAAGCACTCTTGTAATGGATGGAATTGCCGTGTGGTGACGGTCTAAGAATACAAGTGTCACCACTCCCTTACATGTCTGGGATGTCGTAGGAGTCGACTAAGAGGCTCGACGCATTGAACACCTGTGCGAGAAAAGGAAAACTTGAAACAAACCCTCTACCAACCCGTCTGGCCAGCGTGGTAGCAGTAGGCTAATAGCCACAATAGGCGTGAGCTAGGAGAGGCTTATGTCCAGCAGTGGACATCTACAGTCTGATGACGTAATGGATGGAAGGTTGGCGGCTCATCGCCTATATTTAGTTATCTTTCCCATTGACAGGCTTTTACTATCTGCACTGAAAGCAGCTAGCTCATTATGTTCCACTTCCAGTGCAGCATGGGAGTGGGGTAAAATGTTGTAGGTATTCACTGGATGTTGCCTGTAGGACCGTACCGTACTGACTTGCATCAGCAATGGTGCAGATGACATGTATTCGTTTCGGAGACTTCGGAGTAAGCTGAATGGATGTATTATTATTGTCTGTGATAATAATTCAGCTATATTACTTGTCTCCAGGCTGGACACGCAGTACGAGGTCTCGTCGGAGAAGATAGACACGCCGCCAGGAGAGACGGTGAAGAGAAAGTGATTGGTTTCTTCGTGTCTTCTGTAGGAGCTATAAAGAGATAACTGTTATTTATTTATTTAAGTGCAGTCAAAAGCACGTCACCCTTTACATACACGAAAAAGATGTAAGCACTTAAAGTTGGTAAGTTTCTTGCGCCTGGCCTTCTCGTTAATTAGATGGGGGAAAATATTTACCAAGGGGGAAAAAAATGACGATTCAAAATTACAAGTTTATTTATATGTGATAATAACTACCTACTGCAAAAAGGCTTTCAATCTGTTTAATTCATCATTTGCTAGCAGGTTACCGGTGTACAAAAAACAATGGAACATCTATTGTGTCTCATAACCCGGGACCAGAGCTTAAATGACTGTTAATATTAACAAGTCTACGTACCCTCCCTTTACACCACCAACTTTAAGCGATTTTTATTTCGTATTACAAGTTCCGGAAGGCGTGCATGGTCTATGTCTACTGTTGGCTGTAATTTAGTCAATATGACAAAAAAAAGACCAGTGAAGCTGACATGAACATTAAAATACCAAAGATATTAACGCCTGAAGCATTGTTTTGTAGTAACGTCGACGCAACTGTTGCTGTGCTGCGTGATTCGATCAGGAAATTTGTAAATACTTCGTATTGTATGTATGAACTTGTTTCTCGGACTACAACAGACTAGCGACAGTTGATAAGATGCCATCCGAAATTAAAAAATAAGCATGAAACACAAGAATGAGATTGGAAGAAGTAAGTGGGTGTCACTCTCGCCACAATTTTACGCAATACCAACACAGAAGCAGTGCATATAATTTCCCTTTCTACGATTTTTAATTTCTGCACGTCATCATAAGAATGTGCTTGTTTTCGCGGCGACACTTCTTCTAGCTCTAAATCCATTACTCCTTCTTACCTCTTTCTTGTGTTTTGTGTCGACATCTGTCACCAAAGACTATTTGGCAGTAGCTGGCAAATGTCGCTCTTTCATTATCGTCCTTTAACAAAAATTTAAAAAAATAAAATAAAATTAAATCATGTATTGTACTAAATATGCTTGGGTTTTCTTATTTAGGTAGTAGATATTAAACTACCAAATTCATTGATTCCTCAAACCATACCCAAATAAAGGCGTAACGATTTCTATTTTCGGTTTCAAACAAGTTTCAAGTGTATTCAGTTGACACCGAGTCGATCCATCTTTTCACCGCAACCAGGGGGAGCTGAAGGAGGTAGGCCGTGGACAAACAGACGGACGGACGATTCATCTTCGTGGGGCGAGTGACGTCATCGCTAATGCGGAGTACCTCTGTATGGGCACTCTAACATTGTCCCGAGAGGGTCAGAGTGCCCGGCTGAGCAAATACAGGGGCTTTTAATATCGTTTAATTAAGGACATCAATGGACTCTGACGCAGGATAAGTAGTTTGTTTAACCAGTTCAATCATACTTGAACATTGCATATTCATCAATATCTTCTTACGCATCGCAGGTTAGTTGCACTTGGATCATCCAGATTTTCAGAGCAAATCAGTAAAATACATTTTGCAAAAGAAAGCATAATAATGGTTATAGTAGGTTTATAATAGTCGCTTCTCTTGTTAACGACAGGCAGATTGACGCTTGGAATTAGCAAGTTGAAGAATGATAAAAGAAAATGAAAAGGTTCAACTAATTCTGAAAGTGGAAAACTTGAAAAATTACGGTGGTTCTGGTTATGTACCTACCCCTAAATATTGTTTAAACTAAGGTAAACGCAAGGTTGTAATAGTCACCATAGAATACCATAGCTCTACGTCGCCGTCGTCAAGCGATCCTGAACCCGGAGCGATGGAGCACATTTCACGCGTAACATGGCGGCGGCTCCATTATATTATAATTTTTTATTAGTGTTCATGTATGCGCATAATCATGCAAATGCGTGACGAGTGCGATCTCGCGCTTTTATATTTTACGAGCGATGTGAGCGCCGCGTTTTAAGGGATTTAGGCGAGGAGCGTTATTCGTGAAAAATCCCCAAGAAACTCCTTGTTGGAAGACAATAAAATTTTGTTCATTAAGTCCTTTGAAAAATATAACACATAAATAAAATATATGTGCTATGAAGATTTCAAAATCTTGTGGAGATGATGACTAGAGATTAAATATGTGACACGAAAAGCACTCACGTGTTTTACAAATCTGGAACAACTGTGTCGCGATCCAAAGAATCGTGGCGGCCATTTGCAGCCGCATAAGTTATTCACAAAATGGCGGCTTGTAATTAGATCGCACCGCGGCGGGTCCCCTCATATTTCTATTCATGAATGACATTCCGTCAGCCGGCCAGCCTGATTACGGAACCCTTCCTTAAAATGCATAAAGTTGGCGCCTCTAATTTGTTCCGGGTGACACGACTCGCTAGCGGTCGCAAATATTCTAAAGCTTACATGCCTTGTTGTAGAGATTTGAATTTGGTAACTATAGGTACACTTTCATACAACGACATCGAACCACTGCGTTATTTTCGTACAAATGCCTACTTTACAGACCCATTATTTCAAAAGTTTAAGTGAAAGTTTCAGGACCAATTAAATGTTTTAAGTCGATGTAATATGAAATTAATATTTACTTTTTCTTGACTGATGAATACGTAAAAGAAAAAAAAAACAATCAAGAAACCTTAATTTTGTGCAGAATAGGGAAAACTAACTAATTAACGATTTTGTTTTACTGAAAGTTTCAAGAAATCAAAGTTTTTTTCACTAGTTTTAATTCATCATTTGCTAACAGGATACCAGTGCCGGTGTCCAAAGAACAATGGAACATGTAGGTATAGTGTCTCATAAATCTCATAATTCCACACAAATCTTTGCAGAAATACATCGCCGTCGTCGTCAAACTTTTTATTTAACTTTACCGAATTTGCCATAAATAACATCAAATGTAGGTATTTAATATAAGTTCAAAGTAACTATATTTACATTGATTCATTTCAAAGTTCAAATATGTCACCCCATTCACCGGCTGAAAAAGGAAAACGCCTGAAATGCGAAACGTCAAACGCAGCACTTTAATTTGTGCCGAAGCGAGATCAAAAATATGTTCGAGGGACTCTTCATTCAAAACGGATTCCGGGATGGGTCCGTCCACAGAGGACCCTTTTGGGGCACTTTATCAATCTTAAAATGTCTCCTTTCTTCTAACGAGCACTGTAGTATCCCCCGGCCCGCTGGTATTTGTACAGAAATGCTGATTATTTGTTTCAAACGACTCCGGTATTGTAAAGACGTATCGAATGGAAAGCCTTGAATTTTTTTACATTATTTGTCACAAAACAGAAGGGGCACATTTCAAACGGTAAAATATCTCTATTTTTCATTCGATTAATGAAACGTGAAAGTAACTCTTGTCTGTTACCCGTTGGCAAACTTAGATAGATAGATAGATGTTAGTAACCAAACATACAACTAAGTTTGCCTCGAAAATAGTAAGAGGTGAAATAGGAAATTAGGTACGGAATATCGAAAAAGAACGCTGGCTTTATAGCATTTTGTATACTGTGTTGAAATGGGCTTATTATTGTTTTAAAATCAATTTGGGAAGTTCCCATGTGTCTAAGGTACATACAGTCACCATCAGATATATCGTTTTGATGATCTTATTTTGGGTACTTAGGTTTATGGGAAATGTACTGTGATGACAGCCTCATAGGTGGCTTGCTCGGCTATTTTCTATTATGGCAAAAAAAAACGCAATAAAAAACGTTAAAACCTTCTAAAATAATGTAGATCGATGTTGGGCAGCTAGAGTGTTGTCACTCAGCCATTAGACCCTCGAAGAAGTCTGAATGGTGACATATCACCCACTTCTGGTCTCGATCACCGTCACAGTCGCAGGTGTTCGCGACTGTATGTACCTATTTCGGAGCGAAGGGCGGCGAGCATCGGCCATACGCTGATTTATTCGCTCATTCGTTTGATCAATATCAACGCTCGCATTTTCCGCGAGTATCGTATTTGTTTTCATAAGAAAGGAAATGTTATTTATTTTGGCGTACTTTATTAAACTGAAATGTTTGGTAAACACGAGCCCAAAACAGAAAACACGGCCCTGCCCTATAATAACATGTTGTTTGCAGCCTCGCGGAGGAAATGTTTATTTACAAAGAGTTTACTTTTCGATACCCTTACTGCTTATTATAAATATTTTGTTTTGGCATCGCATTATATGTGATGTTTTCTAATTATTTTAATAGAAAAACTTCAGTAAAAGAAACTAAAATACAAGTAAACCAATTACCAAACGGAACTCTAGAAGAATTGCGACGTGTTGGGTGGGTGCCATTATATCCGGACTTTGCCCGCATAGCGTTTATGACAATGTACTCCAGGTGAGTCCAACATTTCAAATCGCCCTTACACTTGGGGAGATAGATAATATGCAATTTTTGACAGTGTAATAACTAAAGTTGGGTAATTGTGTAATTAATTATTATAAATGGTTTATTTTCTGTAATTTAATTCTATTGTATCGTGTATATTTAACTATTTATAAAGTGTATTACGTAAATAATCATTTAATATTATAATAGTTCGTATTTATTATTATTATCAATTGTAAAGTAAATTAAGTGTAATTTTAAAATAATATGTAATGAAATTTTATATACTATGAATTTAATAATAGTAAGTAAAACGGCAATAGCTGTCCCTCATGGTTGCTGTGCCCTTGCAGGGCGTCACTTGTACATATTTATATTTTGTAACACCTTGTTATACCTGTGACTTGCAATAAATATTTGAATCTGAATCTGAATCTGAGAGGCATACGTAAAAGCCACAAGCATTTCTCCAACAAAAAAGGCTGTAGCATACCAAAGCATTCGATCACGACCATATAGTAGGGATAGCAAAATATGAGCGCGATGTGTGCGAATGTGCCGGAGGCGGGCGCGCCGTCACGCGCCCCGTGCGTGATGGCGGCGACGTGACGTCATCGCGTGTTGCCGGGGATCAGCCGCCCGCCCGCCCGTGGACAATCAGATATAAACACACTCATTCACACGCACGCACAGAGATGAATACACACAATCACACGCACACACATGCACATACATTCGCAATCAAGCGTACATACCTACCTATGCAAAAACATCGCACATCTGCACTATTGTTTATATATTGTAATGTATATGGCATTAAGGTGTCAATA
Source organism: Chrysoteuchia culmella (assembly GCA_910589605.1). NCBI lineage: Eukaryota > Metazoa > Arthropoda > Insecta > Lepidoptera > Crambidae > Chrysoteuchia > Chrysoteuchia culmella. The sequence continues at coordinate 165,363 of OU342660.1, forward strand.
AACTAAAAGCGGTCTAGTTGAAAACCAGCGTCAGTGTAATACTGACATAGGTGTTGCTGATGCTGAACTAGGTCCCTTTTAGTGCAGCCGTGGGACAATTTACTCAATACTGTAACTTAAAATTAAGTATTTTTTTTGTCTCCTTTTTATTGTATTAGGCTAATCTCTTCTAATAACTTCTGTGTCCTTCGCCTGTACTAAATAAAAGTTGTGAGTATGACTATGAGTATGAGTAGGTACCTACCTACAAAATAAGTTCGATGGTACTTTTAATTCACATACTGGAGGCTGATAATTACTATATAAATAATACTTGTACTAAGTAAAGAATTGCCATCGGAAATTACAATCGAAGTGAAAATTCGTTTCTCTCGTCTCTCTCTTCATCTAATTTCTTAAGAATTCGTGAAATCGAACGTGACCTAAACAGAAAAATTGAGACTGAAAACTAAAATTCCTCTCGAAATAGTAATTTTCTACACGTGCCTTTTTCATGTCCTGTGTTGTTAAATTGTCGATGACTTTTTATTGGGAAATAATTTTTACAACTGTTAAATAATCATTAGGGATGTTACTACGATCAGTTGAAAAACTAAATGGGCAGTTACATAATTTTCTGGCAGTTGGTTAATTACTACAGCAGTAAAACATGAACAGTAATAAAAAGAAAAACTAGCGATTAATTCACCCTACAATGCAGGTTCAAAAATATTAGGGCAGTCTAAAATATAAATGGGCAGTAAAATGACGGAATGGGCAGTAAAAATGACGGAATGGGCAGTTGGATAAATAGTTTGGCAGTTCACGGTGAGCGGTAACACTCGAACAATACTGCGGTTGGAAAGAGCATTACGCTGGTGACGTAGTAGGCTAATTACAAGTGCCGTATTCATTAATTTGGTTTAAAGGCGATCACTGACTGCGCGAGTGCATAGATATCAATACTTTGAATTTATTATTTATGCTATAAATTATACTGGTTTTTACTATTATGGAGGAAAACATTGATATTGACTGTACGTAGATCTATCGCTCCATAAAAAAAAACAATCTTTGGTGCCGTTGTTTTATTTTAAAATAATAAAATCAAAACGAGCGCTATTCCCTTCATAGTTTATTCATATCATAAATCATAACATCCGTACATTACAAACTATTGTTACTTTACACGTTGAAATAAACAAGAATCCTCTTGGTCCGATACCGTTGGTTGTTTCCACTAGACCGCAAAGGCGGTTAAACAATTTACTGACAATTTTTTTAAAGAACTTAAAAATAAGTTTTTTTTACATACTAAATTCATTATGTTTACTGCCTACTTGTAACTGCACATTCAGTCATATTACTGCCCAATATTTATTTAACTGCCCATTTTAATATTTGTGACGAATCATTTCTATTTAGTTTACTGTTCAGTTGTTACTACTGAATTAGTTATTGAACATGCATTTGGTAATATTTAACTTACCAAAACTACAATATACAACTGCCGCCTTAAATCATAGCCCTTTTTATTGACTGTTCGTTTTTCTGTATTTACCGACTTCACTTTTGTACCCAGTTCGTGTCAAAATCATAGGACTTTCCCAAATCCAACAAGTATAAATGGACATCTCGTCCGTACTCCGTGACGCGATACATTCTGAGGCCCATCCCATTCCGATAAGGGTTGTTTTGACATGTACAAATATTTGTCGGCGACAGCCGCACGACGCCATTACGCGACGATTGTTGCGCGACACCGCGACACCCGGCGACACCCGCCTCTTGTACAAATATACGACACATTTGTGCAAAACGTTATTTTAACAGCTTAAGAACTTGACAGACATACGATGGCGAAACTTGGGTGAAACTGTGCTTTCATTCAAAAAAGCCTGAAATGTAATCTGACATATTAGAATTATCGTCTTACATGGGCCAAGTAGAGAAAATGGGAATTAAGTTAAAATACAACTCTCTTTAACAGACTTACTTTGAATACAATGAAATTAATTTCAGTGGGTTCTGTCCAAATCGGGCCAAATATTTAACCACCGAAGTGAGTAATGCATAGTGGCGGGCCGCAGCCCGATATGGCATATTAAATTACCCGGGAGAGCCGCACGCTATTTAATTAACCGCTGGCCAGCGGGATGCTGCTCCTGCTGTTAGGCTGGCACACACGAGGCGTTATAACGTCGCGTCTCGAAAGTTGTCACGAACTAAGTCGAAAAACAGCAGAACAACTATTCTAGTTACCTACTGGCTGAAGAGAGGATGTGTTTGGCCACATGCACAGTATAGATAGATAAAACAAGACACAATCAACAAGATTTATAAATTAAACCAATAGCGAAGTTGGAAAATATTGTCTTCGAGAAAAACTGTGCTTGTCAAAAGTCCACCAATTTTTACAAATAACGCAGTCACAGCAGCGATCATAAATATAAGTATTAATTATAAGGTGTAACCTGTAACAATTTACGTGTCAACAGAAAAAATACATTCTTAAAAGATAACTACATCAAAGTTGTTGATACAATGCAGGTGACTTTCTTTTAACTATTCTGAAAACATTGTTGTTATAGCGTTAAACTTAGATAAGATGGCTACAAAACTAACTACAAAATCCTTCGAAGCCTCACATGAGGCAGTGAACGCATCTTGTTAAACATGTTGTGAAAAACGCTTCGTGTGCGGCCGGCATCACGGCACTATTGTTCCAGTTGTATCAATTTAAGACAAGACAAGGTATCTCCCACTATCAATATTGCCGGGTCGTATTATAAAAATAACTAAGTTATTTGCGTCCGTACAACAAATGGGTTGTTTGACAAACTCAGTTATGGATGTAAGGGAGAAGGTCGGATGTGCCTCGCCTAATCAAATTCATTTGGATGGCTGTGAAACAGGATATTGGACGTGCCGTGACATTTTGGACATTTCTTTCTTAGTTTTCAGCTATTAAAAGCTGATAATAGTTACTATAGTACTTATAGTTTTGTGGATTTTTGATAAACGGGAACGAGACCTTTCAAAGTGTCAGTTTTGGGGATTTTTGTGTCATAGAAAGAATATGAACTTGAATATTTTTAAATCAAAATTCATACATACCCAATTTCATATATATATATATATATCATAAATCTTTATCCTTTTCCCCTTCACAGTGTAATTCTCACATGCCCGTTGCCGTCCTAGTGAAGCCGTATTTTTAGCTAGCTCTTCATTTTCAGGAAATCGAGAAGCGCCCGTAGCGAGACAAAATTTCACTTCTCCCTATACAATAATTATCAACTTTTTAGGTCTAGTCCAATAGTAAACAAAGTCAATCATGAATTAGGTAGGCAAACGAAACCGGGCGGCGGACTTATAGGTTTGTGTAATTATGCGGAACACCGGGAGGGTCGCGCGGGTCCGTCTGCGGCCCATGTTTAATTAATACGGACCATTATTGGGCCCGGGGGCCGATCAGACCCAATTTGTCGAATAGTTGCTCCGAGCGGAAACGAGTTTCTACCTCCTGGGTGCGTTGCGTCCTGTAGCATTTCTCATTATTATTTATAGTTTTGATGAAAAGTTTAATGTATGATAGAAGACAGAGTATTGTATTCTTTCTTTGATTTCAAAATATGCACGGTTCTATAATAATACAAACATCTTTCGAAGAACAATAAAAAATATTTCCTCAGGCCTTTTTCGTCAACAATATACCATAACGCATTCCGCGAATACTCCCGCAAATATCCGAGTGATTCGTTCAGAGTGCTGGAGTCCTGGAATGAACCCATTTGAATTCAGTATCCTGCCGGCTCCTTGCGGCTCCCGACGGCTCGCGATGACTCCCGGCGGCTCCCAGCGACTCCCAGCAAAGCTGTTTATGACGCGGCCGTCGTTCCCATAAAGGGGACCATATTTCTCGTGGCATTCCTCCACTGATATAAAAATAGTTTTATTTGCGGAACGACGTAGAGTTTTGTTGGGGTTGGAAAAGGTATGCGTGAGCTTGTAACAGCGATGTGACTACCATAGCGTGGTTTTTATTTCCCTTACTTTGTCGAATGATACCGTGTTGTAGCGAAACTGCTGTAGAATATTGGTTGGGAAAAACCTGTTTAGTTACTGATGATGTGGTTAGCTTTACAGCACTCTCTTTTCATTAATTAATTTACCTGGAAAACAGCAAAATATTTTTTTTAAATACCCAGCGACGGTTTAAACGTAAGTAATTGAAAATAGATGAAATTGTTAATTCCCGACTTAACTATCGGTCGGAGGCTGCCATTAAATGAACTATAGTTTTGCAGTTTTATAGTAACTTGAATAATTGGATTTATTTATCCTCAGTCACTGGTTTTGCACAAACAAATGTTTACTGAAGCGCCCCCTGGTGAGTTGTCACCGTAACACATATCTAAGAACATGGACCAATCAAACCCGAACCCATCAATGGGACTATTTTGATGCGGTTTTCAGTAGTTTTGGATAGTATTGGAGAGAAACAAACAAACATTCTCTTACCCCAAACGCATAAAACCGTCTCCGTACCGTCGTCGTGGGTAAAAATATGCTAAATAAACAAGACCTCCCTAATGTCCTATTCAACCTCAACAACGTAAACAAAAGCGTTGTATCTGGGCCAGTAATTAGAAGGGGCTCGAGAAATAGCCATTTCATATGCAATACTGTGAGCCGGCGGCGTGCAGCGGGTCCCCCGCGGGGTGCGGGAGGGGAAACGACTCCATTCTGATAATATATTTATTTTGAGTAGCGTAAAGCGGCCATCTCGTGTGCGATATTACTACGATTCGCAAATTGGGTGGGGGCGTATACGGCGGAGATTGTGTGAATACAAACATATGAATACAACAAGTTTTCGAGAATGAATTAGTAAAGTCTCGGTAGCTCAGCGGTTAGAGCATTGGACCGGATTTCCAAAGGTCGCTGGTTCGATTCCAGCCTGAGAATTCACTTGTGGCCGAGTTAATTTTTTCCAATATTTTTCTATTTAAAAATTTACCATATAAATTAGTAAAGCTTTTGCCGGGGTTTTCCGACAGAAAAGCCATAAGAATTCAGGTACTGGGAGTTGAGTAAAGAGGGGTTCATTAATTAAATTAATTTTGTTGGTGGAAGGACTGTTGCAAGTCTGCCTGGCTAGCTACCACCATTTTAACTAAGTCTGATGCCATAATTTCAATGTTTCAGCTTTGTTGTATTGCAGCTGTTAGAGATAAGATAGCCAGTTCCTCAGTGGTTGAGAATTCCGGGAAAAGCATGTTTCCATCTTCAGCCTTATCAATACTTATCATCAGATATGATGAAGGCTAAGCCTGTCCCCGTTGTTCATAAAAAAATATCTTGTTAATCCTTTCACATCTCCATATGACATCTCTCAAGTCTTGGTATAATATTATATACTATCACAGACTAGTTAGTCGAGATAGACGAAAAGAGCGCTTCAAACTGTATGAGAATTATAGCATGTCGAATTTTTCGTACCGACGATAAATATTATTGACTAGCTATTGCAAGAAAGCACTGCACAATTAACCATTTTAGTTTCTGAGTGACGCGTGTTTTCATGGCAATGGTCTCAAGCGGACTGACTAAGGTCCGGTTGCTCGTAGCTCGGTTACGCTAACTTTAGGGTTAAATTATGGTTTAAGTAAAATTAACCGGCGGACAAATTTAAAAGCGTTGTTAAAACAGCGGTTACTTTAACGAGCAGTCAAATTACAGATTAAACGGCAGTCAAATAACCGACAGGGTGGGGGTGGTTTAAAATTTTGACATTAGTAGAATTTGTAGTTATCGCCTACCTACCGTTTATAGATTATTTATTTAAAATACACTTTTAACCCTTGTTTAATTTCACTGCCGCGTAAAATATTTTTGGGAAACTGTATGCGAAGATAACCGACGTATTATTTTTTTACCGAAGTCAAATTTGACAACAGTTAAATTTTAACTTTAGCTTTACTATAATATACGAGCAACCTTAGGTCGGAAAACTTTGACCGTGGATCAAACTTTTCGCACGCAAGGTGTACTTTTACCGTCTATCTCGATATATGTCTGTGTATACCATTTATTTACATTTCTTATGGTGTCGTCGTATTATGTTTGTAACTTGCAATATAATGTTTTTCATGAACACGTCAGTCTTGTAACATTTGGCTTTATTTCATACGTTAGTATCAGTTCCCCAATTGATATGCAGTTGGCGCAATGTGGAAAAGCCAGCATTCAAATATTTATGTTGCCCCGTGAACGCACGTAGCCTCGTAAACGATGAATACTATATAAACCCCTCTTAAGCAAAAAAGCCTAAACATTTCAAGTACTGACGGAAATACAAAAGTGTCTAAAATTAAAATACTTTAATAACTTGAGCGATTACTTCAACGAAAATCGTCTAAAAGGGAAATCTTGTAGCGTTGTGGGATTGCGCTCAGATAATGCTCGTAATGTGTTCCGAGGCGGTAAAATTTTAAGTCCTTTTTTGGGGCCGCTTCCACTCAGCTGTCATTAGCTGACGAGCGGTTAACGGGGCGTTAGGGCCGGCTCCACTGCCAACTGAGTGGCCTTAAACTGCTATTTCTGGCCTAACACTCGGTTAATGGGCCGATTTAATAACTCGATAGACGGGCGGGATTCCAAAACGTGGTTAACGTTTGTTTATCCAATGTTTTATGGCAAAGAACGGTGAATAGACGGCTGAAACTCATAGGTACAGTCCGCGAGGTCTTCTGACTGAGCTTTGCATTTGTGTGAGTGCACATAGATGTACTAGTAGCAACACCTGTTGCTTTTGTTTTTTTACACGATACCTACAAACTATCTATGTGCACTCACACAAATGCAAAACTCAGCAGACCTTGCGGACCTCGTGGACTATACACGCTTACAAAGGACAAAGGAAAGTTCGTGAGACATAATTAGGTAAGTATAAATGGGAAACTTTGTCGTTGGCTCGCTACTCTTACTTCTGTATTTTTCGCAAAAGAGTGACTTCACATGCAATTCTTTCTTTTGTTCTATGATTTAAACAGTAATGTAATAAGTCATGTAACGAACTAAATACGTGTCAGTCTTAGTGTCGTGACAAATGTGAGGTGCGCCGCCATCGTCACGGCGGCGTCACCCGGAAAGCAATATTCTACGTGACATCGGATCCATATGACAACGTTACATTACAACAACGTATCTGCGTTCTACGGTATTGCATGCAAACCGTAATGTTTCCAGTTATATCTTACGGCAGTCATTCAGATTTTGATCTATTTACGTTACAAAGAAAGAGATCAACTTTTTTATCTTATCCTAACTATTATAAATGCGATAGATTTTGAGGATGTTTGGATGGATTGATGGATTGACAGACTAGATTGACCTAGACAATTTGACAATTCAAAAACGATAACGAAGGTTGAAAAGAATTAAATGTATAGCTGATTGACATAAGCCGTGCTGAATAAATAGACGATAACTAATTTATTTATTTTTACAAGTGGCTGGGCAGGCATTTGACCACCATCGTGCTTAGTAAACAGGATGTGGTCTAAGGTGTAACATGCTTGCCCAGGAAAGCTTGCTTGTCGGTTCGCTACATAGGATAAACCGCATTAACACAATGGTCAATTTAGTTAGGTCCTGCGTCAGCTTGTGTTGCCATGACACGATGTTACGGCTTTGATTGAAAGGCACACATGTAGTAGATAGCCTGGATTAAATCATAGGATACTTTTTATCCCGGTATTTCCCGTGGTTCCCGTTCCCGTTCACGGGAACCACGCGGGTGAAACCACGGGCAGTCGCTAGGGTTAAATGAATGGAAGATAAACTGACGGAATAATACCAAATTACCGCGTTTACAGTCGTGCTTTGTTGGCAATAAACGACTACAAATAAGTACAGCCAGGACCACTCTATGTCTGTGGCCAGGACCAACGGCTTAACGTGCTTTCTGAAGTACGAAGACAAGCCTAAAAACCATAGAATACTTTGCTCAGCAAACGGCAGATCCTGAGTAGCTTTTCTCACGAAATACTTCGACAAACTAGTATGCCTCCATGGCCGGTACCAAGAAACAGCTCGAGGGCCGGGGCAAAAACCCGGCTCGGCACAATAAATCAGCTGATATTATTAACGCCACTTGCCGGGGTAATTTCGACTTTATCACAAGGGCATAAGGGTGTAATTGTTGACGTTGCCTGAACCTTTCTAATGGTCCATAGCGGTGGCGCCAAGAAGAAAGTGCGCTTTGGACTAAGAACGTAACTGTTTACGTGCTGAATGCAGATGAAAAATAATTAAATAAACTATTCCCATATTATATTATGTCGTCGCAAAAATGATATAGTTTTTAGCATAAAAATCACACCAAAATACTTTAGTTGTAATAATTTTTAACGCAAAAATAAATAATCCTCAAACATAAAACTTAAAATTTATGAGAATGTTATAAATAAGTGTTTAAGCACTACATTGAAAATTTACACTAAAATTTTCAGTTTCAGTTCCATGTGTGTGTTCCATGGGAGCCCCCCCTTAATATATATATTTAAAAACCGATTTACAGAATGTTTCAACTGTGTAATCGTCATAATTTTGGAATAAAGTGGCTGTGACATACATCGGACAGACAGACATGACGAATCTATATGGGTTCCGTTTTTTGACATTAGGCTACGGAACCCTAAAACACATACTTCTTAATAAAAATAAAAATATTAAAAACATTGTATCAAAAAGTTGTAATAAAATCTATAATTTATTATTCGTAGCAGCGAGCAGCTACGTTCTACGGCTACGACCTTTATCGGCGTGACAGTTAGGCGCCCTACATGCCCTGCACCTTTTGCCAACGCCAATAGAGCTCAAAATCGATTATCCGATCAAGTTGTGCGACAGGTTTTGACCATGAAACTTGATATTTATTTCGTAAGCTGCAACTTATTTATGAGCCTCCGGCGTAGCGTCGCTAACGTAAACTACTAAGTTTTAGTGGCGCCATGTCCATTGGTACAGCTTTTGGCGGAAAACTATTTGATAACATTAATTACTTATTTTAATGTTTATTTTTCACTTATTCATTTCAAGTAAAATATATATATAGTTCAACCTATATATTTTTCTTAACTAGAAAAATGAATAGGATACTCGTCTCGCGTTTCATCTCGTCTTGTTTCGCGTCACTGAGACGGGATCCCGTCTAGGCGAGTCGTTAAAAAGTTACAATATTACGTGGCACCAGGTAAAATTTTGTTGTGTGAGTTGGGGCTACTATTTGGTACAACATCGGTAGTTTCCCTTAAAATATGTTGGTCATGGATTTATATTTAATCGCAAAACGCCAAGTTTAGAACTAGCAGTCCCCCGCGAGGCCGGAAATTAATCACACGATAAAAAGTTGTCCGGGTACAGGCGGCCGCACAGCAAGGGCTGTGGAACAGTTTTTGTGTTATTTTATTAACTAACCTTTTTCGTGTTTGTCTTCTGTTTTTGTTAATATTGTAAATGTTAATTTCCTTTGTTTTTTTTTAATTTTAATTTTCTTTGTCTTTTCATAATTTTTTTTTCTATTTGTGTAATAATGTTATGAATGCATGTGTGTCTTAGCAAATAAAACTTTTTATCTATCTATCTAACTATTCACATAGATTCGAATATCTTAATATGCTTAAGCATGGTGTGGCTCAAAGTTTATTGGTAAGTTTTGTAGAGACAATCGGATGTTATTTTTTTTTACAAAATAATAGAGAGACACTGCTTTTAATTAGGCAGTTTATATCTCTCATGATAGGTTTGTGTAATTGAAACATTTTCAAATCGATCACATCCAAGATATATTGTATACTACTAAACAACTAAATAAAATACACATGTGTGCGTGAACCTATAAGAGGTAATTTCTCCAACTGTCGATTAGATAATCGTGGTTTAAAACATGGCTGAAAGGCAATTATTACGACGTTTAGCGATAATCTAAATTGTATCTTAGGTATCTCTAAGGTCTCAATAACAGAAAAAATTAAAATAAGAGCGACATTTGCAGTATACGAGTAAATCGAAGAGTAGGTATTTGTATTGCGATTAAACAATAAAAACATTTTATAAAAAAAAATCAAACCGACTTCAAAAAGTAAAAAATAAAACTTTTGGAGTCGGTGCCACCCAGGGCATTCTACATTGAACTTCTATTAACTATATATTTTTTTGGCCTTAGCTAGCTAGCACCGACTCCAAAAGTTTTATTTTTTACTTTTTGAAGTCGGTTTGATTTTTTTTTATAAAAATTTTTTATTTCAGATTTTTTAGTTACATCATGTGCCGTTACTTACAAAAAAAATCAGCCCATACACAACAATGTCATCTAGGTAAACGACTACTTGCCAAAAGGTGATTTATATTTTTCAAGATTATGAAAAAACTACTAGCCAGATCTTCGTAAAAATGATATGGGACCAAATTGACAGTGTACCCGATCGAACAAAAAAACAACTATTAAAATCGGATCACCAACACCGGAGTAATCGGTATACATACATCAGACAAAAAAAATAAAAACGCGTTGAATTGAGTACCTCCCTCCTTTTTCGTTGAAGTCGGTAAAAAGGAGGGTTTCTTACCGACTATGATAAGTGTTTGGAATAAGTAACATGGAGTCAGATAAAGTGCGTTCTACAGTACCGGCGGGAGACGCGGGCCTGCCGGATATTGCCTTAAAAATTATGTCGAAAGAATTGAATAAACAAACGATAAATTTCTTTAGCGAGATAGGGTTGCCACTTCCAGTTGAATCAAAATTGTTCTCAAAACACGACTTCATCATGCGTCGGGGACCGGGGGCATTTGGGACAAACAAAGTAACCTAAGGATTTAGTGAAATTCTTTTAAAATACCAATACATATGACTACTGCTTAATTATTATAAAAACCATTACCCTGTAATCTTATTACCCACAGGCCACACCACAATCAATTAAATAGTGCAGGAGCGTGATAGCCCTACCATTGTTTTCGCTAAGCGAGCAAAAAGTTTGGGAATCTTCTTTGTATAACTGGGAAAAACAGGCCGGGAAATCGGGAATGGGGTAAGTTGGCAACTACCTCACCTGCCCCGACCGGGAACGATGTCGCTCGTAAATATTTTACTTCGTTACTTATTTAGGACAATCCCTTTGTGTCGCACGGAGATTCCTTTTTTATTATTTGTAGGTTTAGTACAATTATAGATCCACGGATCCCGCTCGATCGTTCGTTATTCACCTTGTAACGCACGATGGAGCTTAATTGACGTAAAACTATAAGGGAAATATGAACAGTAGGCTTATTACAAGTTTGGCAAACTCGACGTTACAGTAAACGTTAATGTAAAATGTAGCTCTGTCTCTTTCATATTTAGCGACTGTTTTACCGACATGAGCAGTGTATCCGATAGTCTACGCTCACGAATCCTGTAAATGTCATGTTAATGATATTCGTAATAGGGGTACTGATCACCAAATAAATACTAGGTGCAGTCCTAAAATACTTATTGCACAGGAAATCGTTGTTAATCAGTATATTTGTACCTACACGACAGATACTGTTGACTCCTATTTTGTTTACAATTTATGACGGGGAGACTTCGCCTTCATCATACCTGAAAGGCTGAAGATGGAAGCGTACTTCTCCTGGAATCCTCAACCACTGAGGGACTAGCGTTCTTATCTTTAACGTTGAATACAACAATGCTGAATACATTGTTGTTATGGCGTCAGACTTAGATAAGATGGTGGTAGCTAGCCAGGCGGACTCACAACAAGTCCTACCACTAACCTGTTTTCCTGTATGAGGCTGAATCATGTAAGAGTAGGCTGAGGAGGCAGGCATCAATTGATAATAATGTTATTTATTTATGGTACAGAATATCTTTACCCCTCAAAGTGGAGAACTTATAAAAGAAACATTTTCCGTTAAGATCCTATTCCCCGAAGAGGCAGTTGCAAAGAACAAACATGGTTGCCACAACAACACCCAATTTCCGTTGTTCAAAGGTATCGGCCATCTATTATTACCCCACAACAACTCTGCAGATAATTTCTTATTCGCACAATGTTTACCAATTCTATGTAATCAAACGTAGCGCAGCGGAGCGGATCAAAGGCGCCGTTTCTTTGCCATTCATCGCCGAATATTTCAAACAACATATTTATTTTGTCAGCGACTTCTAAAGGAGCACATGGAAGTTTATAAACGAGAGGGACCGAGTTCGCTTCCCGCCGTAATTAGATGGAAGACAAACGGATGGGCCGCTAAATGGGGCCTTTTATGGAAATTGTGTATGTGAAGCATGAAAATTGAATTACGTTGACAAAATAACTTTTTTGTTTTGTAAGAAACGAGTAAAATATAACGATATTCTTAAAAGATTAGCTCTGAAAACGAGTCAAAGTCAATAGAAGCTTTATCAAAATCGAATTTTATTTATGTATTAAAACAACGGGACTAAAACGCGACATTTGTTATATAGTACATAATAGCCGGAACGTCAAGCTGTACATAGTTGTGCGAAAATTTAAAATGAACGAGAAAGTTTAAAATCGAATTTTATTGTTAAGTATTTTTAGTTTTCCATTTTTTCCCCTTTTTCACTTAGTCATATTATGGATAAGGACTCTTGTACAGAAAGACTCATGAAGTTTTTGCACCATCACGTCGACGCTCAATTCAAAAGTAAAAAGTAGTAGGTACTAGGTAAATAAAGTAACTAGGTACAGAATCTAGATTTATATACTAGGTAATACTCGTACAAGATGCATAATTTTTTTTGTTTAGGAGTTTCTCGCAACTCTACGTTTATTTAAATCTATTTTTAGCCCAAACAATTATGAACAAAATGTGTGTTACTCTACTGACAGAAAATCGTTATCAAATCCTATTCACCTTCGGTCTTTATAAAGTTTGGGCGAAGCGTCGGCCATTTCTGGCGTCGGACAATTTAACTTTACGCCTCAGTTGCCGTTATGGCTATTACGTATTCACAGATGGATCAGATAAAAGCTGGTACATTCCGGGAGAAAATACTGACGAATTTTTACTAGCTTGCCCCGCTGCTTCGCTCAGATAGCTGCAAAACCTTTAAAACCTTTTTAACCGCTGTTGTAACAACCACCGGTATCCCGGACCCAGGAGACCCGGGTTCGCTTTCCAGCGGGGGTTCATATTGTATTCGGTTTGGTTGGTGGTAGGACTTGTTGTGAGTCCGCCTGGCTAGCTACCACCATCTTATCTAACATTGCCTTAATAACATTTCAGACTAAGCTATAATATGATAGCATATAGCTTATAGTTTATAGCACAAAGATATCGCTCACCATACATTTACTTAGATCACGTTCACACTTAGCTATAATATATACTATTGGCTTACTATACGCTATCTAAGTAAATTTATGGTGAACGATATCGCTGTGCTATGAGCTATAAGCTATATGCTATTATAGCGTAGTCTGAAAAGCGCTTCAGTGATTGACGATTGCGGGAGATACTCGCTTCCATCTTCAGTCAGCCTTATCAATACTTAACATCAGGTATGATGAAGGCTAATAATCTCCCCGTTGTTCATAAAAAAGGATTGTGGGTATGCAAATGGTGCGTTTAGGTAATACCCCGCAAGTGATATGCCCAGATAAAGGCACAGAATATATACTTAGAATAGTTCTAGACGTCTCAAGGTATGTATGAGAATGTATGAGAAAATAATAGGTCCTTTTGATGTACCTATTCAAATAATACCTTATTGCTACCGGAAGGTCCGAAGGCAAGGTCAAAGGTGAAGTGAACCCACCTATCAAATGGCTAACAATAACATCGTCCAAGTCTGCGCGCGCGCTTGTTTGTGCCTCCGTGCGCGGGCCGCGGGCGCACACGTGCCACCGCCTACGCGAACAACAAAACAGCAAGCAAGTCTTCCGTTAATGGCTCACTAAATAAATTATATAACCTAAGAGTATGCATAAAAGTAGATGACAGCCAGATATAGTAAAAAAAACATTATGTCGATATAATTACCAGTTTTTCTATAGAAAAGCTTCGTATTTCAAGTTATATTTTTGTAATACCTTTTCCTAAGGAATGCTATAAATGAATTATTAATACACAATTTAATTGTTATTGACGTACTCGATACTACTTACCTCTATTTTTACCCGACTGCAAAGGAAGGGTTATGTTTTTCGCACGTACCTTGTATGTGTATGTTTGTTTATATGTTGGTAATATTCTTTATTACCTCTTATCTTTCAAACGGCTGAACGGATTTCGATAATTAAAACTTCGTTAGATTTGTCTTCACACCCCGTTCTTAGGTACCTAAGTGATGTTAAAAAACAAGTAACATAGCGGCTGCTAGTTATAATCGGGAAGTTCCCGTTTGTAAGTAGAGATTTATTTTCTTAGGAAACGTGTTCTCGGAAAGTACTAGGGTTAAAGAAATGATTAATTATTCAAATGAAATACCTTTTAATGTTCTATTATTTGTGATTATAGACGTTTTCTGTATATCTGTTACTTTTTTAAGTAAAGCTCTAAAAAAACTCTACCGGTCAACCGGGAATTTCCCCGACTGCATTATTATTTGAAGTGAAAAAAAAAATGTTTTTTTTAGAATACTCCAATATGGGCACCAAATTAAAGGGCTAGTCTTAAGATTTAAAAATATATCATGACCGGTAAATATAATAAAATAAAATAATAGTTATATAAGTTTAAAAAAACTAAAAAAATCCGCCTGCATCAAACAAGTCAACTTAAAAGATGAAAACAAGATCAAATATAAAGGGCAAATATAAAAATATTTTGTTCAACATAATAACATGCAGTCGGCGGCATAGAATCGTTCATAATGCCATGCCTCCGAAGGCATGTTATTATGCTGAACAAAATATTTTTATATATGTTTGACCTTTATGTTTGACCTTGTTTTCATCTTTTTAGTTGACTTGCCTTTTGATTCAGGCGGGTTTTATTACTTTTTAAAAAAAATTTAACCATAAAATTTACTGGATTCTATAAACTCTTAGGTAAATCACTCGGCCACAATGTGTTATGTTATGTAAGCAAGCGGTGCCTCCTATATATAGGTATAATCCTTCTATAAAAAAGTAGTTGGTAAATTATTGAATTAAACTAATGGTCCCAGAATGGTACTAAAAGAAAATTCCCTCTAGTCCCAGTAGTTTAGTTGTTTTGTCCGGCCCCGGACTTCTGGGTCGTCGTGACGTCAACCCGAACTGTTGCTAATAATAAAATACTAAAAGTTCGGATAGGGATGTAGCAAATAAAACGTATTTATTTCGAGTCAAAAGCGGTCTACTTATTCTACATTAATAATCTTATATAACACGAATAAACTTTTTTTTTTATTATAATACCTACTTAACTGGGCGGGGCGTATTAAAATAAAATTCTTACAAAATAACTTCTTCACCTGCTACTGTCGAACCAATTGAATAATGAATATTAATGACAAAAGAGGCAATGTACAATGCGATTTTGTATAAGTATGTTTCCACTGAAATTATATTTGCTACTAGTTGTAATTAATTAGCTGTTATAAAATTATTCCGCTATACATCAGTATCACTCCTTTGAGTCAATGTCTGGTTTCCAAATTGTTTAAATGTACTATATTAAAATTTGCCAAAATGAAATGAACAAGTTATTTTATATTATGGCTGGAAAGGAGAGAGAGATCACATCATTAACCGAACTACTTAGCAAGTATCAACAGTTCGGGTTGACGTCATAGCCGAACTACAGCAACTAAAAGTCTGGGACCGGACAAAACAACCGAACTACTAAAGTCAAAGTCAAAGTCAAGTCAAAGTCAATATCATTTATTCAGTCTAGGCTGTTACAAGCACTTATGAACGTCAAAGAAGCTACGCCATCGGTTCACAAACCCTAAGGCGGGAGACCGCGTAACGAGAAGAACCGGCAAGAAACTCGTCAAGGGCTGATTTTTTCCCTGTTTTATTTCACACAGAGTCGTCAAATTGAAAAGTGACCTTAACATATCAGTAAGGCCAATTTCCATCACAAAAAGAAAATTCTATATAATATTACATTTTATGGTTATTGTAACCGTAAACAATTTTCAACTTGCAAAGAAAGACTTGTCTATCATACATTACAACATTTCACGCGTTACAAGATTACTATACTGCAAGTTGTGAGGAACATACAGGTCAGTATCAATTTATTTTAGAAACTAGTACTGAAACTAGTAGTAAAATTCAGATATATTATACTTATCTCCTTTCGATGTAGATCCAAATCTATAGGTAGTAAAGTGATCTTCAAAGATATACTAGTACAAACACATAAAACATGACTAATGACTCCAATGAAATGAGTAACATCAATTATATATCTTGGCAGTGTTGTATAGTATATTTTCCGTACCAAACATAGTGATTGGCATTCTTCGGTCTCATTTGTGTATTTAGCGATTATCTCGCACGTGTCGCGCTAATTGATACGCTCGCTGGGTGTCATACAAACATACATATTGTGTGCGCAGGAGCGTGTACGAGGGATTAGAGTTACGTAAGACTGCATGCATACAAAACAGGATGGAGCACTTTATAGAGCAATGATTTTCGTGTAAAATTTTGGAGTATTTTTATAGTTTAATTTTTCTACACACATCAAAAGGTTCTAGGCATCAAGTTAGCTTTAAAGTATCGCCGCTATAGACGATTATTATTTTAACTATTTTGGGTCGGTAATGATTCTCTTTGTAAATTTCACTACTTCATTATGGAAAATATTAAATTAAGAAGCCAGTCTGAAAGACTACATTTGATAAATATTCATTAGATATTTTTTTATAGTCAAAACAGTACTTGATCCCTAGACACCTTTGATGTGTATACATATGTTACAGTAAATGTTAATAATTTTCAATTATTAATTACCAACAATTATTAATAATTAGGTACCATGATTAAAGGTAAAAGTGATGAATTGATTATTTTTACCGCACATTATTAATAATTGCACCTTACTTTTGATACATGTAATTTGTTTGTTTTGTTCAATGAAGTCGGTCAAAAATATCGATACTTACACAGCCTTTTAACATAACAAATTCTTAACAGGAGGAGCTTTGTATCATATTTTACTATTTAAAGAAAGTCGTCTCTGCCGCGCGGCTTTTGGTCATAGGTACTTCTAGCCAAACCTAACCTAGGGGTACCTTTCGTGAAGTGTTTAATTGCATAGTTTTAATCACATTGACCAAATCACGTGGTCAGTATTAATAATTACCCGTTATTATTAATAATTTTCACACTACTAACATTTAGCGTGCCATATCCATATTTCCATAATTTTTACACCTGAATTGTTAGATCGATATAAACAAATAAATAAGCAAGCAAAAATATGAGAAATGTAAAAAAAAATAGTAATTATCATAGAATATACGAATCATTATTTTTATATTGCTTGTAATGCTTATACAACCCCACACAAACACGCACGCACACACTCACACACACATCATTAGATTTTTTTCTGTTATTCTTTATATGGCTATTGGTTCAAGTGTTATGTTTTTTTTTCTTTTGTTATACTTATCTAATATTCAACAATTTCATCCTAGGAAGAAACTGGCTTCTAATATACAAGTGTTCCTATTTTAGATGTCAGGGCTGTATTTATCTGTAAATTGTTGTTGTTGCAATAAAAAAAATCATTTTAATTTTTAATAGTATTGTAATTGTATAAGTGCATGAAGTTTTTACTTAATATCCATCAATTTCAATTTTTATTAGGGAGCTACATAAAGCTACAAGAAGCTAAATAAACAGCTGTTCAATACATTTTCATCCAGTGATTCTTACTGGTCTCTTGTATGGATCAGCTGTTTTTTTTTACGATTTTGCTGTTAGCTATGTTCATAAACATATCTTCTAATTATTTATAACGGAATAAGAGAGTATATTTACAGAATTTGCAATCGTATTTTAAATCGCTCGTTTAGGATAGTAATTATACGAGGAAATCTTTTCAGTACTAAGTCCTAACTATTTAAGGTAAAACATTCTGTTGCTTTTACGCCCAGCTAGTTGATTATCTAACTCTGTTGCTAACAGATTTTGATTGAAATTGATTGAAAGTACAGTTACATTGCTGCTTTAGTAAGATAATTGCCACATTGATTTTTACTAAAGCAGCAATGTGATGCACTGTCAATCAAACTTTGATAGAAACAAGTTACATAATCAGTGGGCTGGTTTCATACAAAATTGCCCAAAATCCTTTAAAATTGTACAAAAGGAAATCTACGGAATGCTTCTGTATTTCACGCAAAATAGTATATACTAATTCTAACCATTTTCTTGAGTTCTGTAAAGGGCAATCATTCCCGGGTATGGAAGTGCATTAAAATATCTCAGAGCTAGGAAGATCACAAGGTGGAGAGTTACAATAGATCTTTTAGGTCGCAGTAACTACAGTTCCGACTGGAGCTGCATAGCCCCTATATCCTACAAATAATAATAATGGGAGTGCAGTGTAGACGAGCCCGCACGCTGCACGTGGGGGCCGCCAAGGCCGCGGGCGTCGCGCCTCCCCGCCCTGCGCCTGCGCCTGCGCCTGCGCCGATACAATGCGATTAACAACTACGTGCCACCATTAATTACCGGACACTTAACACGCTGACGAGGAGCCCTTCATTAATTGGCGATGGATCAAAAACTTTTTTGAATATTTTGGTCATGAAATCCAATGACAGCCCTTGGAAAGGAGTCGAAAACACGCAAAACCAAATGTGATAATAAAATGCAGTTATAAATCGAAAATTTAAAGTTTTTTAACAAACTTAATCCTTTGGAAGTGGTTTGGATTTGGATTCAGCGCCGAATTTAACTCAGGGGTCTTTAACCGTTTTAATTCTTCATTTGCTAGCAGGACACCAGTGTCAAGAGAACAATCGTATTCCATTGTTTTTCATAACGCAGGGCCTGAGAGTTTAAAGTCAAGGGCCAAATATACCCTGATTTTAGGTCGGCGGGCCTCAACCCAACCAAAATACTTAATTATATGTGATTTAAAAGAATGATATTTGAAGCTATACAAGCGCTTGGTGGTACAGTGCTTCGAGCTATTATAGAGGCTATGCAACTTTCGCAATGGTCAGTCACAGGTCGGATGACCAAAAAATGATTATCTCAGGCTCTAGCAATCTAATGCCGCGCCGCCAAGGATGCCACCGCGGGCCGCATGCAGTCTATTGAAGACCTTTGATTTAACTGACAGAAATAATAGGTCTATTTCGATATCAATTTCTATCCAACACACTTACGATTTGGTGATGAAGGCTGTATGGTAATACCCACATGTTGCAAGTTTTGGCACCGATAAAATACTGAAGGTTCAAAAGAACTAGTAAACGATATTACTATAAAAATACTTAGTTTAATAGCAATGAAACATAGATCAAGACAAGAAACATTGAGAAAAAGACACGAAATTGACGCTGCATCTTAATAGTTTTATTATGTAGGTAACTAAATACATACTCATTAAAAACATTATCTTGACTCTTTTTATCACCATATAGTGAGACGCATTTAATTAAATTCTGTCTGTCAGTTCATTATAAATATAGCCCATACAACACTATCTCATACATAAATGTAGGTAAGGTTAAACTTAGGTTAACTTACTTAAATTTTCAGTCAAATTAATTTGGTCAGTTATCAGCTCGACTGAAATAAAACCAAGGCCCTTCCTGTTTATTGCTGTTACTCACAGGAAGATCTCGGGGACCGTGTTTACGTGTCATGAAATAGTTTACCTGAAATTCATGCTTTGTGCTTACTATACAATAAAAAAAAAAACATATATTACCTACATAGATTAGATGTTTCATCGTTGAGAAACAACCTTCATATAAAAGATCGGAGAATTCTAATGGCCGCTCGCAGTTTCAACCGCGTGGTTCTTGTTCCCGTGGGAATATCGTGATAAAAATGTATCCTATGTTTATAACCAGGCTATCAGCTACCTGTGTACCAAATTTCATCCAAATCCGTTCAGTAGTTTCGGAGCCTATTCAATGCAAACAAACAATCAAATCTTTCCTCTTTATAATATTAGTATAGAAAAACAGATTATTCAGAATAAAGTTTTTAATGTGTCTGATCATGGTATGCGAAAGAAAATTACTTTCCACTATTAAGGCATTACAAGAGATTAATAAAGGCTAGAACTTATATTAATGAGATATAAATACTTATACTAACAAATATTTGAATACGCGAAAACAAAGTTCCGATAAAAGTAGGACACAAATAAAGTTGATACTTTGATTATATTTTAACGTCCACATATTTCAATAGACATCCATACTAAGGCTTAGGGGGAGAGAGGGGTAATGTGAGGGGGAGGGGGGAATAAGATTTGAGTTTTAGGGTGCCTACCCCCAAATTTCCCCCCCACCAAATTTAAAAATGCATAAAATGTAAATTTTTCTTGCCTCCGAACCTCAAATTTCAATCTCAAATATTTCAGGAACTATGCATTTGCTACGGTTGGGAGTTGGTGGGGGAGTAGGGGGGACTTCACCCCTCCCCCCACCACGGTCCGTAATGTACAGTTTTACCCAAGTATATTTTCTTGTTTAATATTTGTCACATAAAAATAGCATTGTAAAATGAAAAATTAAAAAAGTTATAACTCCGTCTGTTCGCCTGTCTGTAACTTTTTTCCACGTTAATTGCTGAACCGTAAATTAATGCAATTTTTTGTGGAGATTGGAGTTAAATTGTGCTTTTACAAAAATATATACCTAGGCTAAAGTAGTTTGATGGATTACGCATAGGTAATAATAACAAATAACCTACACGTAAATAGATAAACTCTATTGTTAACCTGAAGAAATTATATTTATTAATTTAGTAGCAATATGGTTAACTTACTTTAAAGTGTATGTAAATACCGATTACCTATTATGTTTTTTGTTCAATGCTGTCTTTTATGAAAAATTTTAACAGAAAAATATTAGAAAAAATACTAATTAAAAAGTTTCTCATACGCGCTATATCTATGCGTATTATTGAAATATGTCATGTCTGTTTCCCGGCCCAGCTCAGGAACAGGAAACAGAGAAAACAGATTCAAAATTACATAAAATGAAACTAACACCCATTTTCTCTTATTGACCTGTATGTACGTCGCAAGTTGCAGTACAGTACCTAATCTTGTAATGCGAGAAATGTTATGATGTATGGATAAGTCCTTCTTTGCGAGTTAAAAATTGTTTACGGTTAGGATAACCATAAAATGTATTTTTATTTTAGTATTTTTTTGTGTGATGTAACTTACCCATGTGTTTAATGTCACTTTTCAATTTGACGACTCTGTATGAAATAACAGGGATAATAAATGGCCCTTGATGAGTTTCTTGCCGGTTCTACTCGTTACAAGGTCTCCCGCCGTAGAGTCTGTGAGCCGATGGCGTAGCTTCTTTGACGTTCATAAGTGCTTGTATCAGCCTAGACTGAATAAATGATATTGTTTTTTTGTCGCTTTTTGTATGTAAATTTACAGCTACACAATGCTCTTTATTACCGGACTTGAACGATGGGAAACTGGAACAATTTCCTATCCTACTAGGGCGCTGACGGATAATATTACTACGTTAATAATAATAAGCATTATTTGTAAACTATTCATCACTGACGTCAGAGCCCGACTTTATTAACATGAATTATCGACCGTCTGCCGATATGCACCGCCGGATAACCTGCGACCTGCGGCCTGCCCCACAGCAGATGTGGTCAAATATCGATAAGTAATCAATAATGTAGATACCGGGAAATGGCGTCGTCGTCGGTTTCGACAGCTGCTTACTCACTGTCACTGCGTCACTGCTGTGTAAGCTGCACTTGGTTGACCGTTTTGACGGGTCTATAGTTTTTAGATTTAAACTATATTTTATTTCTTTTTCCCATTTTATGAACCTTGACATATCAAAATAGAAGTTACTTTAAGTCAGATAGGCTACACCATTGTAGCTACGGTAGCAGTGCTTACGAGCTCACTTCGCATTCCCAACCGAAATTTCTATCAAATTCATAGGGGAACATATTTATTCGACAAGTCCTCCACGATTGTTTTTGAAATAATTTATTAAATTATGAAATCCTATAATTTTTTGATGATTTTAGGCCTCGGGTTTGAATCTTAACAAATATACGTGGCGATTGTGTTTTGTTTATTATACCTACTCATATTTGATACTTATACTATATAAGTTACAAATGGGTACGAAACACTAAGATTATTAATAAACCACCTGTTTACGAGATTTGTTCCGGTTTTTCAGTGTCATCTGCTAAAAATACTGAAATTTTTCTTCGAGATTTTACACTTCTTGTTCACTAAATTAATGTTTATGGGTCTTTAGCCTAACTTTTTGGTGGAGAAAAACATCGATGACGTCTTCGTTATTTCAATAAAAAAAATATTCAGCAAAATATTTTACATATTTTAATAAAAACCAGTTTCCATACATTCGACAGATGGCGTAGATCGATCTATCATCGGCTCCTACTAATATGCCCTTTGATTTTTTTATATGATTTATGTGCTTCCTGGTTGAACCTACGCCAGATTTCGGCAGTCTGTTCTGTAGCGGTGACAGACATTTTTTCATTTATAACATCGTGGTACTAAAGCAGTTTGTGGATTGTAAACACGTTGCTTGTAACCCAGTTCCCCGCGAGGTGTGGGAACGATTGCCCAATCAAATTGATGCGAGCGCCGGATATTTGTGTTATAAATGTTGTAATTCTTTCAGTAGCTGTCTCGGCATGTATCATCACGTAGAGCGTCAATAAATAAATATGCGCATGTGCAGCCCGACGCATGTGCAGTCGTGTAACAATAAATAAGTAGAACATAAAAGTTCAGAATAACTTTATAGCCGCTACAAGCCTATAAAACTGTAAGAACAAAGTGACTGATACTTGTAAGATTTGTTTTAAAGTACTTAATTAATAAAAATCTTTAATGATCACTAACTATTTACTTCAACACAATAATACTAACTAACTTATGTACCATAACAATAACATATTGAATTGGGCACCGGAGCGTGTACGCTACAAGACGGTTCTCATCCAACTCCCCGTCAATTCCCACAAAACAAACTCAAGTTACGACTTAGCTAAATTCAACGAAATAATATCAGAACCAACACACGGGACATAATTACGTTAATATACACAAAATGTACAGAGCGGTATCAAAAGTTCTATGTAAACACATTCCAGGGGCCCGGCACAGGACACGGCTCGTCGTTGTTTCTTGATTCGCGGCCGGTACATGACCCTCTCGTTGCCAACATACTCGACTACTCTTGAGTCATCAAGAAAATATTCTAATCTATGTATTTGCCTGAAGCATGCAAAAGACTGAATCAATTGAAGTATTCGGTAACCTTCAAATATCAATTGAAAGATTATTATTTAAGAACGAGGTGACTGGACTGGTTTAAATCCCTAGGAGCCCCATGATTCACACAACCGTTCCACATGGGAATTTGATTGCTTGTCTTCAGAACTGAATGACAGTGATAACTGATAAAGCTGATATTGCACGCTCTCGGGAACTTTGCCGAATGTTTGTGAATAAGGGAACAGGTGTATTTAATTTTAGAAAATAACTTTTTCTAATTTTCATAGGAAAACTTGATGATGTGTTATTTTTATATGAAAATCTTAGGTTTTAGGTTTCTATAAAAAAACTTAGTTGACACGTCCTTTTCTTAGTAGAAAACGAAAAATATGTCGCGTAATTCCGCAAGAAAAAATGCAGATGCAGCCCAGTGACACACCTTGCACCTTCACCGACTACTCTACACGTGTTTCGCCCACACACGGAGCATCCTCAGGAGTTGTTAGACCGTGCCAATCTCAGCACCGAGTGAGTAAAATGGCCCCAAACAGCCGTATTTAATGCTTCCCACTCCCCCCCTCCCCGCCCTCAGTGTGACGCATCGCGACTATAAGAGTGAGACAGAGTAATAATTAATGGAAATTGTTATAATAAATGTAAATTAAATGTAAAAGTATGATATAAATATGTGATATCGATGGAAGTTTTTTTTTTTTTTTTTTTTTTTTTTTTTTTTTTTTTTTTTTATGAATCCCTATCACTGTTTGTTTGTCTACAAATACGCAGAAGTGGGGAGGAAGAAACATTTATCTGATCGTTAAGTATGGCTCCATCAACATTATGTTTGATAATTTCTAATTGTTCCAACACGTTCAGTCGTAAACTTTTATTACAAGTATGTAAAACCTCGTAGGAATGCCCATCAGATAATTGGTGACCGGTATCTAATAAATGTTCCGCGAAATGAGATCGTTCTGGTCGGGCATTCCTATAGGCAGAAATATGTTCTTTATAACGTGTTTCAAAACAGCGCCCAGTTTGTCCCACGTATACGGAATTACACTCGTCACATGTTAACCTATATACACCTGACTTCCTGCCAACCTCTGTTTTTTCCTTACCATTGCAAATGGCCCGTCGAACGGTGTTAGTGGTTCGAAATGCCACGTGAACGTCGTTGTTTCTTAAGATTTTTGATATTTTCTCTGAAATTTTCCCTACATAAATCATACTTGACCGATAAGTATGAACAACACGTATCGGTCAAGTATGATTTATGTAGGGCATTTCGAACCACTAACACCGTTCGACGGGCCATTTGCAATGGTAAGGAAAAAACAGAGGTTGGCAGGAAGTCAGGTGTATATAGGTTAACATGTGACGAGTGTAATTCCGTATACGTGGGACAAACTGGGCGCTGTTTTGAAACACGTTATAAAGAACATATTTCTGCCTATAGGAATGCCCGACCAGAACGATCTCATTTCGCGGAACATTTATTAGATACCGGTCACCAATTATCTGATGGGCATTCCTACGAGGTTTTACATACTTGTAATAAAAGTTTACGACTGAACGTGTTGGAACAATTAGAAATTATCAAACATAATGTTGATGGAGCCATACTTAACGATCAGATAAATGTTTCTTCCTCCCCACTTCTGCGTATTTGTAGACAAACAAACAGTGATAGGGATTCATAAAAAAAAAAAAAAAAAAAAAAAAAAAAAAAAAAAAAAAAAAAAACTTCCATCGATATCACATATTTATATCATACTTTTACATTTAATTTACATTTATTATAACAATTTCCATTAATTATTACTCTGTCTCACTCTTATAGTCGCGATGCGTCACACTGAGGGCGGGGAGGGGGGGAGTGGGAAGCATTAAATACGGCTGTTTGGGGCCATTTTACTCACTCGGTGCTGAGATTGGCACGGTCTAACAACTCCTGAGGATGCTCCGTGTGTGGGCGAAACACGTGTAGAGTAGTCGGTGAAGGTGCAAGGTGTGTCACTGGGCTGCATCTGCATTTTTTCTTGCGGAATTACGCGACATATTTTTCGTTTTCTACTAAGATATGGATTTCCGCCAAGTAACGCCTGATTCTATCAAATACGTCCTTTTCTGTCATGCTTCTCTTCCTTCATTACAAATTGCAAACAAGTGAAATCTGGGCATCGTCGCGTCGTTAGTAACAAAGAAGACAATTTTATTAGAGTCATAAAATTCAAAATATATTCATATCAAAGTAACAAGTAGTTATTTAGCAAATCCACTCTCGATTTTAAACCCAACCAGCGAACAAGACGCTACTTAGCGCGAACATTTATTATTTATTGAGTAGATAACGTGCGTCCTTGGCACCCACTAAAATAGGCCAACCCAGCCGCTGCGCAAAATCGACCATAATACAACGTAATAAAGTCGGCTAAAGATTGCACACTTTAATTTGCTATTGTTACGAGTATCGCGTAATGTGGCTCGTATTATTCGATTTTAGTATTTAAATGATATCAAGAGAGTTTATTTTAATTTGGCCTGTTAGTTTCGCAACGGGTGCACGATTTTTGCTTTTAACTCCTAGAGACAAGACTGAAATTAGTTTTGTTGTTGTATTGTAAACATAGTCTACCACTTCCTGGTCTGTTCGATAAATTACGTGAATCTGGTGTTTTTGCCGACGAGCGCTTCGATACCCATATAATGATTATTTTTTGTTTAGTTAAATACGCAATTTACATGTTATTATTTTTTTATATCCCTGTTAAGTTGTCAGTTAGGCCGGTATCAATAATTTGCTATAACAATATGATTTACTGAGATGTTTTTGTTTGATTTTTCTTAATAGGTACTTTGTATGAGTTGTTTAGTTTATTGTAGTAGGAAGATGTACCTAGAACTTACTTAAGTTAGAAACACTCAAGCGATAGGTATTGCAAATATGCTTTTTAACCGACTTCAAAAAAGGAGGAGGTTCTCAATTCGACGGAATCTTTTTTTAAATTTATTTATTTGTTGTAGGTACACTTACAGATTAAAGTCATTACAAAACTTATAATCTATGCTAAATATATGAGACAAGACTTTAATCCAATAATAGCGTACACAGCATACACAATTATTTTAAACTTATGCGAACCATTTTTTTATGTATCTTACTCGATTACTCGAAGACGGCTGGACCGATTTGAGTACTTCTATTTTTGTTCGAAAGGGTATACTTCCCATGTGTTCCCATCCCAATGTCATCATGTCAGGATCTGATGATGGGATCCTGGAGAAATCCAGGGAACTAATATTATAGGAACTCCTATACTGATTTCGGTGTTTTCTATAGTAACTCATGCATGTGCTTCCGGAAAGCACCATTTAGTGAAGTGGTACCTACTGATGATGAATAAATAGTCATCGGAACCACAGAATACTCGGAACTTTTAATAATTAGCATTTCACGGAAGCGATACGATTACTTTAATGTGGTTCATAAGAAATTTATGCTCGACTCAATGCATGTGATGAAGTGGAGCTGGTGATGAAGTACTCGGAGAACTCCTCAATAAGTAACGTCCCTGCTCCAGGAAAAGTAGCATTTTGTAAAAGGTGACGAGGAGTTGACAAAAGGTTATTAGCGTAGGCACGTGACCTCTTCTACCTTTAAAAAATGTGAAATAAAAAACTTTTTATAAAAAAATGAAAACCGATTTCAAAAAACTAAAACTTTGCGGTCCTACTATTACATTTTTCTTGCCTTGGCTGGCACCGACTCCAAAAGGTTTATTACTTGCTTTTTAGTTTTTTGAAGTAGGTTTTTCTTTCTATTGCATAGCTTTTATCGCGAGCTTTGAGCGCGGCGACCGAATCAAGAAATTCCGTAACGAAAAAACCTAACACCCCCCACTCCGTGTCATAGATTTTGGTTGCTTAGTTACGATTGAGAATAACAAAATTGACAATGATGAAAAAAACTGTATGAAAATTTGTGTGAAAATATAAATTATTTTCTATGATTTTGTAATTTTTGCATTTTTCAATGCTACGAGATTTTTATACTTATGGTAAATTTTAAATTTAATTTAATACGCTGGCCTGCAGCGTATTAAAAATATAAAAGTACCTATTGGAGAATTTCGACGGTGGTTCGCAAGTCTCGGTAGCTCAGCGGTTAGAGCATTGGACCGGGTTTCCAAAGGTCGCGGGTTCGATTCCCGTCTGAGAATTCACTTGTAACCGAGTTAATTTTTTCCAAAATTTTTCTATTTAAAATTTACCTTAAATATAATTTCTTTTTAAAATCTGGTACCGCATAAAAATCATTAAATAGAAAAGTAGAATTAACTTTCTAAGTGTACTTACTTCTTATTTACGAACCTTTGACTGTTTTTGCGAAAATAATTTGTACTCGTTTCATTGAAATTAGGCAGCTGCAGGCAGGACTGCGAGCGAGCGAGGTCGCAAACAGGCAAACAACTAGGCGCGTGTAGGGGCAAGGTCGTTGATTGGGGGAATAATGACTTTAATAAACAATCATACACTTGACATTGGTGTAATTCCGAGTTATTTGGTTTAAACAACAATACACTTTATTATCTGAATTAAACTAAATAAAATAGAATTACTTAGCAGTTATTTGATTTTCATTTCATTTTTTAGAAACACCGTAATAACGAAATTTTCACGACGTGAAATGGGCGCGTAAACGTAACAAATTTTTTAATTAAGAAATCTTTGTAAGTGTTACTGTAAAGTAGAAAAGTTTAGCTTAGTACGCTAACGCTACGATAGAGCCCGAAAACAATTACAGTAATCATAAGATTTTCTAGCATATCCACTTTCAGACGAGAGAAGTGCCATGCTGAATCACTTTCTCATATTTACACAACAAAACTATCAGACATTGACTACTTAAAATTGTACATTAGTTTGGACAATAAAACATTCAAACGAGCTATGGAACTCTCGGGAAATCTTACACGTGGCTCGATTATAACATTATAGCTTCATAACATTATGCAAATTCAACGTAACATAAATAATTACCAGTTTTCATCAAAATAAAAAACTTCGTTAATTTAAGGCCTTGTTTGACTAGTTACCTGTTTTCTTAAATATAACGGCATCGAATTGAAATTTGCATTTTTGGATTAATGTTGTGGTTTCAAGTTCCAAATACACGATTTCATCGCTTCATTGTTTCTACATGAATGTTAATAGTTTTGCTTATTTATGTTATTTAGTAACAACTCAGCCCAAAGACTGATCCCGATGCTTTAATTTGATTATTGGACACGCACATATGGATTGTAAGAGAATATAATAAACAGATCGACTATAATAATTTATTAAATTGAGAGATTAAAAATTGCTAAAAAACTAGGTTAGGTTAGATATAAACAAGAAAAAAGCAACTTGTCTCATGTCGACCTAACGTCAGCCGATGGTCGGGCTGATTGGGCCGGATTCTGAAGGATGCGGGTTCGGATCCCGTCAGGGCGACATGAGACAAGTTGTTTTTTTCTAGTATATTTTCTTGTTTAATATTTATCACATAAAATAGCATTGTTTAGATTATGGACTGTCGCTCAAAAAGCTTTTAAGTCTATTGGTTAATTACTACCCATTGTAAAATTGTAGTCGATTCTTTTCTTTAACGGCGACTGTTTGTTTACACAAAATATTGTTAGATATAGTAGACCTCGTGGGATGAGATGCCCCCCCCTCCCTCAAGTCGTTTAGGTATCTAATGCAGTATTCAGGGATCATATTAATATCAAATCCACCCGGTTACCGTTTAAAATGTCCCGCACGAAGCTTCTAACAAAGCTTCCAACCCCTGCGCCAAAAGATTAAAACTTATGCAATGATTAATGCGCTCGATGACAATTAAGGAAACCAAATGTCTTCTGGAGCGGAGTTTCAGCCGCTCTTCGAGTACTTTCGTTACACTCTGCGAGTTTTAAGGATTATCGTAACTTGGGAGTTTAACACAATAACATTGCCGCGGCACGTCGTCAGCTAACGATGGTAACCGGATGGTTAGGGCCCGGTTGCGCGACTAACGGCAGAGTACGCGCTAACGCGTACATACAAATCAGGTAACTTTTAACGATTGTTGTAGGTAAGTATTCGGCTTCGGAACAAAAGCCTCTTAAAGTTGTAAGAGCCGGTGAGAGAGCTTTATTGAATTAAACTTTAAGTTCGAGTTTGCGGGGTGGGTTTACAATGGATGGTTAAACAGATTTTTGTTTCAACTTTCTTTGAGTCTATTACATTGAAATTGGAATGAATTGTAAATTCAGTGAAAAATGCGATTGATTTGTAAATTCAGTGAAATTTAGACTGAATTACATGGTTAGTGCATTGGGCCGGACTCCCAAGGATGCGGGTTCGAATCCCGTCAGGGCGACATGAGACTAGTTGCTTTTTTCTAGTATATTTTCTTGTTTAATATTTATCACATAAAAATAGCATTGTAAAATGCAAAATTAAAAAGTTATAATGAATTACATTCTTTTACATGGAGTTATGTAGAGGTAATTTAATACATTAATTTCCTAAACATCCGCTGTAGACTTTGTTCTTGCTCATAGTCAAACCCATCTCTGTACCAAACTTTAACTATTATACCTATGTTTCTAGTAGTTCAGCAATCTTAAAGACAGACAAAGAAAGACAATCATGTTGTATTAGGTACCAAAAGTAACTATTCACGAGGTTGGTGGAGCAGAACAGCAAGAACAAGAGAGGACGTTACGGCGTTGGTCGCAGGTACGATTCCCGGCGTGTTGCCGGTAATGGCTGCTGAAGTGGGACGAGTCATAACATGATGGAGCTGATATATTAATGTCAAGTCAACTGCAAGGTGATCTTTTAATATTGTGTAGGGTTAGACCTCCTTTTGAAGTTAAAAGGTAAGGAATAAACTTTGTATAAAAAATACTTAATATTTTAAGTCCTTACACATTCTGAAGTGTAAGTTAAGGTCGCGGGTAAGAAAATATTTTATAATAACAAGTATACTTATTCGTATAAGTATTTGGCGACTGGATACTGTTCGTGTAGCAGAAACATACAATTTCATATGATTTATCACATGCTATTTATAAAATGTTCAATGCCTATTCCATATTTTTTCAGTAAGTGTCGAACGTTTTTATCGAGATGCAGATTTATCAATAGATCACCTACGTTAAGTATACCGCCCGCTATCGCTCCTGTCTTGCACCGCGGTCGTAACAAAGCGAAACTTCCCGAAATCATCGTAATTTGGATGAGGTGGGTTGCTTCAGGACTTCAGCGATGAATTATACATCGCCAACTCACGCCTGAACCAACGCGAGGTGTTCATCACGCAAAATGCATTGATCGCTGACTTTCCCATGGTGTATGTGAGCTACCTTTCATACCATACATATAGGAAGACCAGCGTTGGTCTGTCTGCGATATCCAAGACATGCTGAGTGGATTACCTTTTAAGTGTCACTATTATTTTATTTGTCATGTCATGTCATTAATATATGCGTTTGTTTTGTGACACTTAATAAAAAAAATCTTTCTTTCTTTCATAAATAAATCTTAAAGAGCGTAAAAAGGATAATTAATTATAGTTATAGGTAGATAAAAAGTCAACTCATGAGAATACCAGAAAAACAATCCCCTCCCGTCCTGTCTGAGCAACTTGGAGACGCTTGGATGGTGTTGCGACTGATGATAGCCAGGTGAGCCTCTCACTGATGCTGCATTAGGTACTCCTTGCGAAGGCAAATATGACAAGTTTGGAGACGGCTGCGCATACAAGTAGAATAACATTATTCAAAACTAAACAAACCGAAAGGAACCAGCGCAAAAGCGAGTGGCATTCAAGTCCCTGCTAAGATTGGCTCATTACTGAAACTTCAGCGCTTCAGGAGGGATTGTTCCCCGTAATTAATGCCCGTGAGCGCGACGTGTGCGCCGTTTGCCGGCAAATTGGCGGGAATCGACACGACTGCCGCACCGACACGCACCAACTTATAAGCGCTCCTATACTAACGCACAGAGTATGTAAGGTGGCGGCCAAGCAGAGATACCAGTTACCACTCATAAGGAAGCACCATCTTACGAGGTTCTATAGTTAGTTTTACATCTCGCGAGTGTACAAGGCAATACAAGCGATTCGAGCGACGCTCGTGAGTGGAAACTTTAAAATTGGCTCGCAAGGCAGCTTCGCAATTTCAATTCACGCCATCAATCGTTTACTTGGCAACCTCATAGACAGCGGCCTCTATACCGGCCATAGCTGTTGTGGTAACCATTTTGTTTTATGGTCCTGTATATGTATACATGTAACTTTCATTATAGCAGCAAAAAGTTCACCTCTGCCGCTAAATTCGCTAAGTGTCGTTCTAGTTCCAACTTTCGAGTAAGTATCGAGGAAGTAAAGTAAAAAAATGTATGTCATATTGAGCAGCGTAAAGGGAACCACATTTTCCTATACATTTTTTCGGTACGTCATCGATACAATTTCGATAGTTATTCGTGCTAGATTCTGTACGTATTAATTCCCTAGAGATTTTTAGAAAATGTTTTAGACAACTAGCAAAGAGTTTAACCAACGTCAACCAAGAAAACTCCATAATGTTATAAATAAAATCTACAGAGTCAATACATAGCAACATAGATTTTTCGCGAATAGCGGAGCGTACCTTTTGCTAGCGTTTCTATTTTGTGACGGCTCTATACTAAGCATTCTTACATCGGTATGTTCCCTCGCGGAATAATGACGACACTCAGATTAAACTTCAAGTTGTGCGCCCCTCGCGTAATGAGCGCATTGCGCATACACAGTATCGTAAGTAATATTAAAGCCAAATGAGGATTGTTCCCCAGTTTCTAGTTAAATGTTCCAATTAACTTTGTTACCTGACAGGTTTTGATAAGTTCTATTCCGCTGTAAATTAAGCTAGAAGTGAGTGGTCATATTTAATCTAAGCCAACACCTACAAATGCTGACAATAATTTTGTGCAAAATCCGACGGATTTTTCTTAAGTTTGTTATTTATGAATAGGTAGATAAAATATGTATGGTACCTACATCACTTTTAGTCGGGGGATTTTCGTAAAAAATATTTTTCTTTTTCAAAAGACTAACTAATTTCAACAGTCATGTTCTTTTTTTATAAGGTTTTTACATCCAGCTTGGGATGTTTAATTTTTTTTTAAATTTTGTTTTCTAGTATATAGGTTTAAAGAATTTATTAAAAAAAAAAAGTATATTTTATTGTTTAATATGTATCTCAGAGATATAGCATTGAAAAATGCAAAATTAAAAAGTTATAATCTAGTTATATTTCCCTTGCTTATTTAATCTGAAACAAGAAAATATACTAGAAAAAGCAACTTGTCTCCATGTCGCCCTGACGGGATCAGAACGTCGTCGGGGCGACATGAGACAAGTTGCTTTTTTCTAGTATATTTTCTTGTTTAATATTTATCATATAACTAGATATTTATTTATTGAATTAGGAATAACAGACAGCCTACTTAAACTACATAAACATTCACGAGTAACACTAAAATAATTTTGGCCAAAAGAGTTATTTACAACTAACACAATTTCGAAATAACCAACAGTTAAATATAATTAAATTACAAAAATAAAATAGAAATAGATAAACGCAGTACAGTACATATGAGCTGAATATTAGCTTAGAACGAATACAATAACCTCATCACATAAACATACTAATTTGGAAGATAAGAAAATACATTGCAACAATTATCACATTATTATATAACATTGTAGTAAAATTTGGTAGGAAAGAAAAAAAAACAATTAACAAATAAAGCCTCGTACCGAGATAACAAATTTATTGCGATTACAAATTACAAAAAATATTCAATGATTTCAGTATTGCGTTTGTTGATCAGCAATCATTTGTTTGTGCACTGTTTGTGCCGCCACTTCACCAGGCAAGCTATTAACAAACGTGATTTAAATCAATAGTCTTATTTTTGAAATCAAACTTCAACCGGAGTTAAGTAGAAGCTTAATTGAAATTTCAGGAGCACCAAAGCTTTAATGCAGAACGATGTCGAAGCTTTTAAGTGTTATTTAAACTCGCTGAATGACAGTTAAGTTAACCTCATCGTAGCCAGTGGCTGACGTATTTTTCGCGGAATACTTCGAGAAGGTAAAGTTAATTTTGCCCCACCCTTTGCTTCTCAGTGGGAGCCGCCTTGCCAATGTAAATGGGTACACAGAACTACAACTTCGTGGCATTGGAAATCTTTGACATATTATTATAATAACACTATTAAACACTTGACCGTTATTTGAAACTTTATGGTTTGGAGAGCAGCACCTATCTGTTTCCTCTCGATTTCCCTCTCGTCTCTACTGCGATATCTAGCATTCTCGCTCGCATATCTGACGTCACATCCGCTCCCCCTTCCACCGGACAGGCATTGCGAGAGCGATGCGCGCCTGCCTCATTGGCGACTTGTTTCCTGCAGCGCACAGACGTGCCTCGGCAGATTAATATAGAAATTTATATTAGATTAATATAGAGAATAAATAAATAATAATAATAAGGTAATATGAAAAATACCAATAAAAATGCATTAATAAAACTAAATGAAAAAAAATTATACTGCTTTTTGACAACCTGTTTGGCGCAGGGGTACTAAACCGCCTTCTGCGCCAGAGGTCCCGGGTTCGATCCCCGGACAAGACAAATATTTGTGCGCATGAACATTTCTATTTGTCTTGGTGTGGGTGTTTCATATGTATAATTATTATTATTACTGTAAAGAGAGGATATAATATCAAAATAATATTTATATAATTAAGTTCAATATGAGAATTAAACCAAATACTATAGAAACTTTGATTAAACTTACTTGATGTATCCAGTAAGTTTATTTAGTAATAGTATAATCCAGTAAGTTTATTTAGTAATATACGTTAATTAGTGCAATTAACCGTCTTGATTTTGATTGGTAAACTGATTTAATACATATTTTGTATCCATAATTAGCTCCTATCCTTTATGTACCTAAGAATTTTGAAGAAAAGTTCTTTACATATATTAGTGACGTCACATCGTCCGAGCTGACGCCACAATCTTAAATCTTAAATTCAGTTGAGCGGAAATAAAATGAAGGTACTGTAAACCACCCATGCGCTGCACCGGTCGTTCTTAACTTGACGAGGATTAATTAAAAGTTGTTTGCCGGGAGCAAGTGCCCAGAACTGATCAACTTCTATAATTTTTCTTTGTCTTTGACGGTAGTTACAGAAAGTCCACTAATTACTCCCGATCTAGCGCCATCTCGCTCCTTCAATGAAAGTGGTTTGATGGGAACTTAACGACTTTTTTATTATAGTAAAGTTATATCTATTTTCCAGGCTTACCGTATTGCTATTTCGTACTATAAATCTCTTAAGATGGTACGACTTCCATACAAACAAACATTGCACATTAATTGGTTCATCATACATTAATAATTCATAAATACATGTGCAACTAACTCGTTTCAGTTATTTGTTTGCGCGAAATTATTTAAAAAATATACTTTCAAACATGAGGTATATAAATCCGATGAGTCACACACACATACGTAGAATTATTGAAATTATATAATATTAGTTTATTCGTGATTTATGTATGAAAGTACAATTTTTTTATTATTTCGCGCAAACAAATAACTGAAACGAGTTAGTTGCGCATGTATTTATGAATTATTAAGGTATGATGAACCAATAATTGTGCAATTTTTGTTTGTATGGAAGTCGTACCACCTTAAAGTTAACTTGTTGACGGAAATTTTGTGACGTCCTCGCTCAATCTTCGCCTCCAAAGTGTGAAGTGTGTCAAAATGTGACAACTTCAATAAAAACAAAACGTTTTTATGACATGATGGTTTTTAATAGATGATGGTAAGCCCGCAGTGCAGATATTAAAAGCATATCACATATTTGGTAGGCTATTGTAACGGAGCGTCCTACGTGAGCGACTGGATGAGAACGCGAAGCGTCGCGGTGCGGCGCGAAAAAAACACCGTCAAAATCAAACGTCTTGACCCACGTGCGGCGAAACAGAAGATGCGGAGCGATTGGTTTTTGTAATTACTGCGTATCTTTTGTTTCGCCACGCGAGTGCTTGTTATTTTCCGGGACTATAGAAACCTGCGTTTGGTCACATATAACACTTTAAGAGCTAGCGCAGACGACGGATAACGGAGGACTTTTTGTCCGCGACACGTCTTTATTGTTAACCAAATAAGATTCAAATTAGACCGCGTATATCCGCGAAAAGTACGCGATAGTCCTCGTTATTTATTCAATTTTATGTTCTTAGTAATAAGGTCGTGTCGCGGACAAAAAGTCCTTCAATGTCCGTCGTCTGCGCAGGCCATAATGGGTATCGACTGCTTATTGTTTACGCGCCGCGCCGCGCCGCTTTGCGTTCGCATCAATCGCTCACGTAGGATACCGCCTAAGCGATGTGATGGCGTGACAACCCGTCACTATGT
Source organism: Chrysoteuchia culmella (assembly GCA_910589605.1). Classification (NCBI taxonomy): domain Eukaryota; kingdom Metazoa; phylum Arthropoda; class Insecta; order Lepidoptera; family Crambidae; genus Chrysoteuchia; species Chrysoteuchia culmella. The sequence goes on from OU342660.1 coordinate 201,327, forward strand.
TCTCGGACAACACATTAGAGCTTATTTGACATCGTTAAGGTGTGGACTTGAGAGTGTTATCTGAGAATATAAAAATATTCACTAATTTTTAAGATTTTTAAAACTACTTACAGCAAGGACGAGGCATAATCAGTTGCCAAGAGCATGCCGCTTAATTATTTTGTGGCAGGCTGCTGTCGCTCTCTTCTGTAATTAACAGCCAGCTGTTTAAACACAGCCTCGGCACAATTTAACTAAGTGACAGATATGATATCGTTTCAATCCGAACACGTTTTAAATTAAAATATTTCGACGGAAAAAACTGAACCTATTAATATACTAAAATGATAATTATACATTTGCAACTCAAAGGTGTCTAATTGAGAGTAAAAATAAACATCACTCCTTGAGCCACACCTCAAAGATTAAGCTTTATACTTATGGTAAATTTTAAATAGAAAAATATTGGAAAAAATTAACTCGGCCACAAGTGAAATCTCAGACGGGAATCGAACCCGCGACCTTTGGAAATCCGGTCCAATGCTCTAATTAAGCTTTAGTTGGGCAAAGCCGTAAAACCATAGAACAAGGAAAACCTCTTTTAAGGCGCTATTCGGAAAAAGTATGGACTTTTTGATATAAAACTATAGCATGGTTACAGTTGTTACAAATCTGGTAATATACTAATATACATATATATTTTTTCAAACCTTTATCTAGATTCGTATAGTTTCAAAAATACGATTTTATGATTTTGCCTCGACAGTTTTTCTTTTCGAAAAGACCTCTAAAAATACGAAAATTCAAGATTATTCTTAAATGGGGTTACTTACACTATTGGAAATTGGTTTAATAAGTGGACACCAATAATATTAAGGATCGTATAGAAGCATTTTTTTAAAATCGCTTTAGTTTTTTTATACGAAGTGATTTTGTTTTTTTTGTCATCTGCAAAATCGGTCTCGCTCCCGTGCGCGTGCGCGTCAAAACAAAGGAGATGATGATATTCAGTCTGATATAATAAAACTGTAAGCAACTACTAGTTTGAGCCAAACTCTAAAGAGTCTAAAGAGAGACGAAATCTTGAAAAAACCGTCTTGAACTAAAGTTCAAGACGGTTTTTTCAAGATTTCGTCAAAACTAAAGAACAGATTTCTAAATTTCAAAAAATGGGACCAACTTGGTAACAAACCGTTGTTGTAACGTTGTTAAAAAATGTTATGACGTTTAAATCATTTCGATCGGTTCAGGCGTTCTCGAGTAATCGGTAAACATACATTAAAAAGCATATACGCGACGAATTTTAAATCTCCTTCTTTTTTTGAAGTCGGTTAAAAATAAGGCTTTCACTCTCGTTTCTTAAAATTCTAAATGCTTCAGTGAAGGGCTGTTTGACGCAATAAAACTCCAAACATTGCGTAAAATGTTTTTTTTATCTGGCACTTTAAGGGCCCGCTATAGGCCAACGAAAATGAGATTGCTTTACATGATCGTCTGTTATATCAATATTAATGAAAAACTGAATTTCAAATTAAGATGCAGCAAACTACAGGACTAACACTAGTGACTATGTTACTCAAAAACACGATTGCATAAAATTTTCTCGATAGAAAAAAATTGCGAAGTTGCCTCCAAATCACTATAATTAACACGATAAACTGCTAGTATTCAAGTAATACATTAAAATAAAGCTTGGAACTTTTTAGTATAATTACACTATAGATAAGGCAGGGCTTGTTATATTTTTTTTCTAAATAACCTTTAAATATCCTTTAAAAAAGAATTTACTTTATTTTTTCATTCCGGAATGAGCCGGAGAATTATATAGTAAATGCTGCCTTATTTCTCATAGAAATAAGGCAGCATTTACTTTGCAGTTCGCCGTTGCAGTTATTACTTTTGCTTTTGGCCTAGAGCGCTGCTGCTTTATTAAAATTTCGTTTTCCTTTGTGTGAGACGATTTTGTATTCATTCACTCAATATCTTACTAAGTATGTACTACATAGTTACATTTATTAAAATGTATCTAAATTAAGTTAAAATAAGTTTCTTATAATTAAAACATATTTTTGTTTATTGTTTAACAGAACTACAATGCATACTTATACAAAAATGTACGACTTTCCACGAGAGCTACTGCCGACAAACTGTTGTACAGTTTGGCAGACGTTGTATAATTTGTAAGCACTGTATTCTTGAGAGAACAATAAATAAAATTAAAAAAAATTATATAGAATACTTTTTATCCCGATATTCGCACGAAACGGGATCCACGCGGACGAAACCACAAGCGACCGCTAGTACTTAAATATAGCGGAAAAACCAGCAAATACGCAGCACCTGAGCAACCCAGGTGGGCCAGAGAATGACTCATAATCATAAAGAACATATTTTTTAAAGAATGTAAAAGAAAATTAGGAAAAATGAAATTATTTCGGAACCTTCATTAACCTGTTTCATTTTGAAAAAGTTAAGTAGGTAGAAAAGTTTTAAAGGGCAGGGAAACATCCGATGTTTACAGATGTTATAAGTACGAATGTAACAATTTAAGCCCATTCAGCAGTTTTTTTTAGTTACGAAGGAAAGATGGCCGGGACATTGAAATATGAAAATAATTTATGTTTAGGAGGGTGCAGATTTTCTTAATATCAGATTATTTGATAGCAGTTAAACCATAAACACGTCTTTTTATATCGCGCCAGACGAAAACTATAAGCATCTGACAGAAAGTAAAACTCTACTTTCCTTTTATGCTTTTTTAGTTTTTAACCGATTTTAAAATAAGGAGAAGATTCTCAAGTCAACTGTATATTTTTGCATTTTCTTATGATAAATTTTAACACAAAAATATTAGAAAAATCGACACTGTTCGCACCTTTGGGACACTGGGTATCCAGCCCACTGCTCTAACCACCGAGTTACCGAGCCTTGAGAACAACCGAAGAAATTTTCTGCGAGGAATATTCTTGCATTCAAGTCCCGTCTGAAAAGAACTTGTGAGCCGAGTCGGTTTTTTCTAATATTTTTCTATTAAAGTTATCATAAACTAGCTTCCGCCCGCGGTTTCATCCGCGTGGTTCCCGTTCCCGTAGGAGTAACGGGATAAAAAGTAGCCTCTGTTACTCTCCGTTCTTTCAACCAACTCTATGCCAAAAATCAAGTCGATTGGTTGCTTGGCTAAGGCGTGAAGGAAGGACAAAGAAATGCACTTTCGCATTTAAATATTAGTTAGGATTCCCATCTTCCACCGCTTCCAAAACATTTTCAAGATTACTATCGAGGTAACCAGGCACCGCATTAAGCTGCAATATCGCTGAGAGCATTCATTATACCGAGATTCCGCTATGAAGTGATAACAGTATCGTAAAATTCTATTCGTCGATTTGTATAATGTGGAGTGGAGGCGGACTCTGTTTGTTTCCAAACGACCTCTTAATGCGCCGGTCGCGGGTTCGAGTCCCGGGAGTCGTGATTACGATTAGATGATATTGCGGTAGTTCCCTTAGTTATTAGTAAGCGTCGTGAAAGTTTGGGAATGTGTGGTTTTGGGTCGCTCGGAAATGTTAAGGTTTTTTCAAGCGTTGGTTAAAAATAACTGATTGATTGTCGTGTCAAACTAACTTTTTTTTATTAACAACGGGGAAACGGTATATCTTATAAGTAGGTACCTAAGTAGGTAATGATAAGGCTGAAGATTGAAGCGCGCCTCTTCCGGATTGATCCTCAATCATTGAGGATCAAGCCATCTTAACTTTAACTTTCGGGCTACAACAATGATGAAAACATTGTTGTAATGGCGTCTGGTCTGAGATAAGATGGTAGTAGCTAGCCAGGCGGACTTAAAACGAGGCCTACCTACCATAAACCAAACCAAATATTATATTGTATGCGGAAAACGATTTCACGCGACCTCCAGATGCATTAATGATAGTGTATTACAACTAAATCACATCAGCTCCTCTAGCATGAACACCGCTATTTGACACGATATGATATATCGCATCATTCTGTCTTGCTTATCCGCTACAATGTGAGCGGGAGAGTAGAGTCGATAAAAGCGGCTTATGCTAGACCTAACAGAGGAGGCTAAAAACCATGTCATAATAAAAGTTGTTGAATTTTGAAATCTATTTTAGTAGAACTTATTCATATTTTTATTTATAAATACCTAACCACCTTCAAAAAAGCAGCCTTGACTTCCCTGCCTCATAATAACGTCTCGATTAAGGCCGACTTTACAGCAAAATCATCAAAATATTGACAAAGTCGTAAATAGATTATTATTAATAATGGCCACAAAAGGAATGTACGGTTATAAAAAAAACATGGTTTTGACACAAAAAACAGAAATAAATTAAGTTTTAGAGAAACCACGCATTGTGTTGTTAGTGTAGCCGAACGCTGGCGACTACAATAGTCTAATCAATGTTCTTTTAGTGTATAATAATTAGATATTTAAAATTTAATAAATTTCGATAAATGAAATTGTTTTATATTTCATAAACAGTACTGTTTTATTTATCGAAATTTTAAAGCAAATAAAAATGTTACGGTGGAAATTACATTACTCATATAAAAACATTTTTCTTATTCAGGACAATATTGTGCGTAGGACACATTTATTTTTTCCTTAGCAGAGCATGTTTTTTGTTGTTGTTTTTTTTATCATACACTTATAATTTATATCAAGTACGTGTTTTCGGAGTAAGCGCAGAAATTTTTTAACATCTTTACCTACCTATACTTGCTGTGATTCAATTTTTCTGTTTCCTACTGTTACTTACGACTTGACGACCTTCCTGGTAGAGTGGTACGTACACCGGTTTCAAGGTGTCGCCTACTCTGAGGTCCCGGGTTCGAATCCCAGTAGGGGTAAATGTTTGTATGATGAATACGAGAATTTTCTACACATAAATACTTATATATGTATAATTAATATGTATTTATATCCGTTACCCTAGTATCCCATAATAACACAAGCCTCACAGTGCTTACTTTGGGTACTTGTACTATTAAGTATTCTGTGCTTTGGGGCTAGGTTAATTGGTGTGAGTTTATAAAATATTTATATTTGCCTAAGTTTTTTTTATTATTTCGAATGGGTTTGCTGTTGATCCCAATCAAGCCCGGCGGGCGCTAAGACATGATCCGCGATGGATCGAGCTAACCCAGAAGGTGCTAATCACCCTATTCTATGTATTTATATTGTTAAACTATTATGTTGTAGCGCTCATGGCCGCGCTTGACCGACTGATCGTATTCGGTAACGTTCCTTAAGTGCGACGTTCGGCCCGGCCAAGTGTCCGATGGGTGACCGAAAAGTGGCATTATAACTGAGCGCTTCCGTGCTTGGGGAGGGCACGTTAAACCGACCAAGTCAGAGGCCTTAAACTCTGATACTAGTAGTGGCCACTAATCCTCATACGATAAGAAGACTATTATGTCTTCTAGATTCTGCCATGACGGACTCATAGGTGTGTTCTCATCTCACATGACATGTGATAATAGTTCCTAGTTTTTGGTTGATAGATAAGTAGGTACCTACGAGTATTGTATTGTAATGAGAATAAAGCTGATTAAATTATGCTTACTTGTACCGGCTAGTCGCACGTGTATAGCCGCCCTACGCGCATGTAAAGCTTATGGCGCCGCCGGACCGGCCCTCGTTGATTTCCATACAAACGACCAATAAAAGTGATCGCGAAGGTTATATTTTACCAACCAGTACAGCCGGGCGCCATCTTTAGTTTATATTGGTGCCACTGGATGTGCGGTCTTCACTTGTTTATTATGGTGTTGGCTTTATTTTGTCTGCTAGTAGGTTCTCTGTTTGTAGTCTAGGATTAGCCACACACAGGATATCTTGATAGATAATTTCATCTTTATGTTCATCGTGTACAGTCATGTGCAATGACAAGTATACGCTTTACAACGATATCGCAGGGAGTTTCACCCGAGTTCTTTTCGTAATAACACGTGTTGTGAGGCTCCATTTTTAACTCAATCTACCGTAAGATTTCTGTATTATACAAAATATATTTACTTGACATTGGCAAAATGCACGCCATTAATTAGGTAAGAAAGAAGATATTGCATCGACGCACACGGAAACAGTTCCCTCTGACCACAAATGTCATTCAATATTGTATTGTGATTGTGACGAGGTTGCTTCGTGTTTCTGTCATTGCATTGCACGTGACTTTACAAAAACTTACTGCATCGTATACAGGGTGTTAAAAGACCCATACCGAAGCTGTTATATATGCGCAGTGTACATCAAACTAAACAAGACTAAGTAAAAATAATTGCTGGGAAACAACTTTTATTTTTAGTAAAAAAAATTGTTGTTATTTTTTCAAGCAATGGATCGCGTGTAACAACCTTTGTGTTTCAACAGACTGTACGAGTAGGCGACTGGGGCCCCGTATCATTGAGTGGTTTTAATATTCAATGCGGTTTTGTTACTTTAATTAAACGATAATCTTTAAAGAAAAATCTTGACTTTGCTCCCCAATAACTCCATAACTATCAGTTTCCAAGGTCTGGCCCCATACAAAAAAAGGATAGTAACAATGGGGAGAATAAGTGGTTTTCGTTTTCGTTATGGGGCTTTAAATACCCTGTATAATAGTTTGGCAGGATGGCAGAAAAAGTAGACCCGCTTGGTGGCGCCGCTGTAGATGTAGACCTGTAACGTTGTTTACTTTCACGCATGTGAGTTATTAGTTATATAAGAACACATGGCATACGCTTCCAAAATTCAAAAATTGAGCAGCAAGCAAGAAAATGCTATGAAACAACGTCGTTGAGAAAATGACAGGTGTACATCTACACTAGTGCCACCTTAGAAAAACAGTCAAATTATCCTGCCATTCTAATTCACTGTTACACTATACCAACTTTGAAAAATACGTAACGTAACAACTTTATTCAATAATAGGGAGTTCAATTTTTTTAAAGCAACCCTGCCATTAAACTACGAAAGTTAGTTGGCCAACGAAGTTTAAGATCCGCCCACGAAAAATCGGCTAGTTACCTCGTAATCGAGGTGTCGGCCATCATTACTGATGTATGAGGGACGCGGCCGGTGCGACTCTTAACGACTCGTAATAACTCTAGTCACAGAATTATTAACTAAACCGCTAGTTCTTAGAGGGGTTTGTTATGTACCGATAAATTCGTGTTTTCGATAAAACTTTAGAGGCAATACTATAGGTGCCAATAGCAATACTAATTCATAGAATGTTGATGTTGATACTGTGTTATGGCAATAGCTAATAGAGTATCTTAACTAGGTGTTATTTATCTGTGCCTTTATTTGCACTTTGCGTTTGCGTATCCTAAGTAGCGGTATCTTACTTACAATACCTCTCTACGACTTCTTTTACGTGAACTTATGAAAAAATGTTTCCCCAGGAACCAGAATCTTTAAAAAATCATAGTACAAAATACGCCATCGCAAAGCCTTTTGGGCGGTACCTACCTTGTAAGTTAGTTCGGTAGTTTTAACTACCGAAAATTAACAGTTTGCATAAAAAACATTGTAATGGTTCATTTCAATAAAGAGTTATTTCATTCATTCATTCATTCATTCAGATCAGAATTCAGAACGAAGTTTTTTTATGAACAAAGGGGAAAATTTAGATGATAATATTATATGAAACCCATTCATAAAATAATACTCACTCACACACAAGCACGCACACACAAACACACACACACACACACGCACACACACGCACATGCAAACATACACACCTAAACTTGCATGTCCTTTATATATTAAACTACTATTAAATAAATAAATATTACCTATAAGTATTAGATATAAAACCTATAATGATAATAATATGTTCTGGAGGTGGGCGCTAGTGACGGCGACACAGTTTATAACTAATGCGGTCATTACCGATCACTAGTTACCGGCTCTTATCTCAAAGGTCTTCTGTAAGCAATAAAAAAAATCTTTCAAAAGTTTCGTTTCATTTCGTTCCCGATCTCTTAACGGTATAGCTTGTGCTATCGCTATAGCTATCAAACTTCAATTTCTCATAAAACCCTTCAACGATAGGGTTTTTGTCTAATCCCTATATATTTCTATTCATCTATTGGATTCACTATTGCATTTTTAGTATGACAGTGATAGCAAAATAAAAAAAAAGTTCATAAGGCTGTTACAAGCACTTATGGCCGTTTGGGCCATTCCCTTGTGGGTTCAGTAAATAAAAATCGAGCGTGTTCCTTTCTTCGTGTATTTCGATCAAAGAAGACAATACAGGATGTGAAGTGGATTGTACAGCGAGCTATAAGTAAAGTAATCCCTGATTCTAAACACCAACTATGACGATTATAAGAATCTCTTTTTGTAGAGCGCAAGAGTTGCGTGAATGAATATCGATCGATCGAACCGAGCAGAGAGAATCTAGACAGTATTCTCTTGTTAGCCTGTGGTAGGCAAAGGCGAGTGCCTATGCCGCCACACACTTATGAACGTCAAAGATGCTACGCCATCGGTTCACAAACCCTACGGCGCGGGAGACCGCGTAACGAGAAAAACCGGCAAGAAACTCGTCAAGGGCAATTTTTTTCTCCCTGTTTTATTTCATACAGAGTCGTCAAATTGAAAAGTGAGCTTACCATATCAGTAAGGTCAATTTCCATCACAAAAGAAAATACTAATTATATATTACATTTAATGGTTATCCTAACCGTAAACAATTTTCAACTCGCAAGGAAGGACTTACATTTAAATTTCTCGCATTACAAGGTTACTGTACTGCAAGTTGTGACATACATACAGGTCGATAGCAATTTATTTTAGATGAAAATGTTTTAGCTCTAAGCACAACGTTAAGACAAGCAGACTGAAGTAGACCCATTTCCGCTGGCGGCACCCGTTCACGAGCATGACGCATGAACCAGCCATCGCTTCGCTCAACCATATTTTAGGGAACGTAACGACCCGCTTCACACGACAACGCCGAAGAAACGTTTGAGTGAGCATGACGTACTTCAGGTACTCAATACTCAATTCAATACTCAATTATTTATTGCATTCCATAATGTACACGAAAGTGGTGAACATAAATAAAATAAAAGGTACTTATGTAAAAGTGTATAAATATAAAAAATACAATGACAACAACAAAAAAAATAAAGATAAAAGTGAATTAATATAAGACGCAACTTACAATGATACTGGAAGACGCATCAGCTGGGTCATAATCATAACGCTTATTTAAAGTAAATTCAAAATAATAATAATAATGGCTTTCATATACTTAATTACAATAATTGGAGAACATTACTTCAAGCAGTGCCACGTTCTCAATTCAAAACATCATAAATAACATAGAATTTATAAAATTGAAACAAAAATATAAATATCTCAACACATTTTAACACAATCAGACATGAGCAGACCCAGCGTCAGCGAGAGCCTTGTAAGGGTTTGAAAAATCGATAGCTATAGCTTTAGCACAAGCTATTCCGTTAGGCAGTCGGGGTGGTGAAACCTGACGTTAAGAAACGAGCCTCTTCCGGAATCCTCAACCTCGGAGGGACTGGCTATTTTATCTCTAACTGCCGGAACCCAACAATGCTAAAAACATTGTTGTTATGGCGACAGACTTAGATAAGATGGTGGTAGCTAGCCAGGAGGACTTTACAACAAGTCCTACTATCAATCAAACCGAATACAATTGAGCCCACTGAGAATCGAACCCGGGACCTCTGGTTCTAATACCGGCGTTTGCTACCACTAGACCACAGAGGCGGTTAGAAATCTAATTTAAACCGAACGAAATCGCGGGTGGTGAAAAGTTAATTTCGTAACCCTTAACGCGGTAATGATATTCTGCTAAAGAGAAATCCGTCACGTATGAAACATTAGTATTCACTGTGCACATGTAGGTAGGTAGGTACACACATTGAATGTATTTGTATGAGCGGCTAATCGCGCCATATTATGCGCTAGTAAAGCGCGACCACAAAGAACGCAAGGCGCCCAAGCAGAGAGAAAACTTAGTACATAATTATATTTCTAGAGCACACGTAAGTTGATGTTAGTAACATCAACTTACGTGTGCTCTAGAACCTGTAAATGTAATATCATGTTAAATTTACAGGTGTTCTCTAACACTTTCAGAGTTGCTTGCTTGCTTGAGTTTAGTCGCTATTGTCAAAGTGAATTAGTTATAATGAAAATGGATGGCAAATAGGACGTTTTGTATATAATTGCTTGTGACTGTACAGTTGGGGAACTTCCCGGTTGACTAGTAGAGCTTTTTTAGGAAGCGTTATTTAAAAAAGTTATAGACTTACAGAACCGTTTATATCACAAATAATAGAACATTATTAGGTATTTCATTTGAACCATAAATTATTTCTTTAACCTTCGTCGTCTCAGCCACATAACACCCACTGCTGGGTATAGGCCTCCCCCAAAAGGGGGGGTTTGCCATAATCGCCACGCTTGGCAGGCGGGTTGGCGATCGCAGTATGGCCAAGTTTGTAGGAGACGCTGCTACCCGTCTCCTGAAGGCCGAGTCCCTTAGTCGCCTTTTACGACACCCAAGGGATGAGAGGGGGTAGTGCTATTCTAAGCCAACACTACACAGCTTCTTCTTCTTCTTTTACCTTATTACTTTTCAAATAAACGTTTCTCAAAAAGAAGTTCCCCGACTATACCTACCTATGGCGGGAGATTGCCTTCTGGTGTTTTTCCACTTTGTGACACAAAAAGTGTCACTGTGTCAGATCGAAAACTCTATGATGGATTGGCAGTCCTCTTTACAAACAGCCATTTTAAACACTGGAGAAGTAGGCGTAAGATGACCGCCAAACAGGTCTTCCACTTTGAGGGACGTAGTGAGGTCGCTGAATGATGGGGGGTTTAGAATGTTGGTAGTGGAGATCGAGGAGACGCATCTCTTTAGCCGAAAATATTCAAACATAAGTCAAACATGGTCATTCGAGACCCAGGGTATAAGTCCCCTTTCAAAAGAAATTCACGTGGAACTGATTTCTAATAAAATTAGACGACTTTCGACACAATTGTGGAAAATAATGTGAGACCTGGCTCCTATAATTTGTCGGACATACATCAAGTATATGATGGCATACATTTGCATGTGTGGCTACTCATCAGTAAACAAAGAAGAAATGAAAGAAAGAAGAAAGAAAAAACATTTATTGGCACACACACACACTATAGAATAAAAAATAAAAATAAAAAATCTTAAAGTCAAACCTTACAAACTATAACATAAGGAATATGCAGATGTGGGGCCAATAAATTTCCTGGCTCAGCATTTTGCTTCTGTGCCATTCTCAGATGGGAGTAATGAAACACAGAAGCGCTGTTATTCTGCCAGGATGCTACGTCTGACGTTTTAAAAATAGAGAAAAAAAATTATAATAAATAACTACATATACATACACAAAATTAAAAAATATAAATAATGTCAAAGTCAAAGTCAAAGTCAAAGATTTTTATTCAAATAGACTTATAGATAAGTGCTTTCGAATCGTCCAATTTTTTTTTTCCTACCAGCCATTCAGGACATCTTTTAACTGATAAGAAGAACGGCCGCAAGAAACTTATCAGCTTTAACAGAAGCAACAACATTTACAAAGGAACATGTCGTTGCCAAACACAAATCTACAATCTTGAAACATATTTAATATAAGAGGAAAATTTTCTTATACTCAGTTATTAGAATATTTTCCTTTTATACAATTACAATAGTCATGTTTTATGTTAGTATCACTTCCATGCATTTTGGTCTTTCAAATAATCTTCTACCTTGTAATAACCTTTGCTTAAGAGCGTTTTTTTAACATGTATTTTAAATTTATGCAAAGGCAGCTCAATCACTTGTTGTGGAACTTTATTAAAAAAGGCTATGCCTTTCCCCAAAAACGAGCGACTGCATTTTTCAAGTCGAAATCTTGGAACGGCAAGCTTATTCTTGTTTCTAGTATTAAAATTATGAACATCGCTATGCTTAATAAATAAATCGTGATGTTTCCTTACATATACTATATTATCATAAATGTATTGTCCCGCCAAAGTTAGTATATTAATCTCTTTAAACAATTCTTTAAGAGAATCTCTCTGTCGAAGGTTGTAAATGGCGCGCACAGCTCTTTTTTGAAGTATAAAAACATTTTCTATATTGGCTGCTGAGCCCCACAACAACAGGCCATAGGACATTACACTATGAAAATAACTAAAGTAAACTAGTCTTGCCGTTTCAATATCAGTTAGGAGCCTTATTTTCCTTATTGCGAAAGCCGCAGAACTAAGTCTACTCGACAAGGTTTCAATATGTGGATCCCATTGTAGTTTTGAATCTAATGTAATACCAAGAAATTTAGTACTCTCAACTAACTTTACTACATCCCCATTCAAATTGATGTGCATGTCGACCTGCCCTACATTAGGTAATGTGAATTTAACAAATTTCGTTTTGGTAGGGTTAAGAGACAAATTATTACTGTTGAACCAGTGTGCGACTTGAGAGAGAGCACTATTTACTTCGTCAGAACAGTTGTTTCCTCTATCAATTTTAAAAATTAAAGATGTATCATCTGCAAATAGTACTGTCTCACATAAATTACTCGCGTAGTTAGGGAGATCGTTAATATATATTAAGAACAGCAGAGGGCCCAATATTGAACCTTGGGGCACGCCCATAATAATACATTAGATATTAATATACAACATATAATAATATAACCATATAAATAAACGAATGAAAGGCAGAGTGTTCCACTTCTTTGCCACTCTCAAGGCACGGAAACGGGACGTTTTAGAAAAAAAAAATTAAAACTTTTGACAGCCAATTGCGCGTAAAAGTGGCATCACTTTTAAAGTTTGTGTCTTGCGTTTGTTAAACCACAGTATCCTACCAATTTCGTGGGGGCAACTGTGGATATTTCCGCTGATGCGGAAACCTGGGAGTTCGGCTAGGCTCCTGGCAGCGTCTAGGAGTACCGGTTCAAGGTACCAACAATGTTTGCGTGAAGGTGCGCACGAACACTACGGAGCGGCTGTGGGAATTAAAACGCCATCTGCGTTCGTGCAGAAGCCAGAGATGCCTTAAGTGGTACATGGGCGAATATAATATTAAAAAAGGTACCCTTCAGAGGCGGTTTCGCATTTCGGCGGTTACTTCGGGATACCCATATGGTTTATTCTAGACTCGGCCGCCATAGGATAAAATGCAACCCAAATTATCCGCGAAATTAAAGAAACCCTCCTACCATCACCCGATAACCGACCCCCATCGAGCTTCATACAACATAGTCTGAAAAAACTCTTACGCAATCATTGCCTGTCCATTCTGGTCACCCATCAACCGCCCCGACCGCAACCTTAACATCAACGATCGGATACGGAGTGCATGAACGTACCGAGCGTACCAGCGCGTCATTGACCTCCTCAATGAATTTTATTAAATGCGCTATATTTCACGAACTATGTTGTAATTGTCCGTATTTTTGGAGTTTTTAGGGGTTTTTGGTTTTCCCGACGTTTCGGCACCTTTTCAGCTACCGTGGTCACGGAAAGTCGTGGCCCTTGCTCCACTTTTAGTATTTATTTTAATCATAAATATTATTTGCTCTATGACTTGAATAGTCAAACAAATACTATGAAATTATTGTTTCAGTTTGATATTTTATTGAAAAATACTGAGATTTTATTTATTTAATTATCACTCTTTTGTTTGAATTTTAATTAAAGATGAATAGGTATTTATTTTGAATCTAATGTTTTAAAACATAAATTTCAATATCGAAATATAAATATGAAACGAAACGCAAAACGTCAGAGAGAAATGACAATCAAACTGACATGACAATGACAACAGAACTGTTCTTTTAGTGACCTGTCTGGAATTAACAAAAACAAAGTAATTTATTTATGAATTTTAGCTATTTATGTGAGAAATGACCGAAAAAAAGTGTTGTGTTACACAGTAAGCCTAAAGTCTAGTGATTTTTGATGTGACACAGTACTACAGTGTTGAAACACTTGATGGCAGAGTCTCAGGTCGTCGGCTTTGACCGTGCATATAATTTTATGTTAATTTTGTATGTTTTTGGCGATAAGGTGTTTCGAAATACGATGGGTGTGTGTAAAGCGTATTGATAAACTAGCCTATATCATGATCATTACGATTATATTGTTAAATACCCCTTTATTTATATTTACTTTTCCATTCATCAACCCCTCTCTATAATCCTTTCTCGATACTATATCTGACCAAATATTCTAACGATTAATTATTGTTTATTAAGTATTTAGACAAAAACATTTATTAAATAGGTTTATCTTATAGGTCAGGTTCATAGGCTAGTATCCTATCAAATGTAGCACCTATGAGACTAAACTTGGGCTAGATAGTTGGGATAAAAAGGCAGTCTAATAACACCCATATTTTAAGGCGATCCTCCAAAACTTCCTTCTCAACTTAACGGGGCCTACCTCAAAAATCACATCAATACTTGGCATCAGTATTCTTAATAGTAATGTATACAAGGTAATCTGGGGGATCCTCAAGTGAGGTTGAGTAGGGAAACTCTTTATTGAATCATAAATTTTCTTAGATCAAAGAGTTTGTCACTCAAAGGTTGACACATATTAATTTAAAAGCTGTTTAAATAATAAAAAAACTCGCTAGATAGAGTATCTATAATATTAGATAAAATACTAGCAGGACATAATTATGTCTGGGAGACAAATATTTAGTGAGTCAGAGAGGTTATGCCTCCAAGAATTGGTAATTAAATATAATTTAGATTGTAAAGCCGCTGGTAATTCTGCAAGTAAAAAAAAGGCTTGGGCGCACTTAGTGCAGGAGTTCAATTTAATTGAATCAAATTCTGTGGTAAGTTTTTAACTTAATTTTGTTGTGAAAAAGAACTTCCACTATAATAATTTATATTAAAATATTTCAGAGAACTGAAACCCAATTAAAAAAATGCTGGGACAACTTAAAGACACGTAAAAAGGCTCTCTTAGTAAATGGTAAAAATGAGCAAATGAGGACAGGTGGAGGGCCACTCCATTCCAAGCCAGGATCTTCAATGGAGGATTCCATGCTTGTCTTCCAGGGTCTACTACATCAAACTAATGAAGAATTACGCTATGTGGTTGATAGCAATAATTTACCAACAGATTCCTCTCAAGGTAAATTTATGATATCTACTGTAGTTATTTCAATTGACAAGCTTTGTCAAAGTAGGTAAATAAATTACTTGTTTTTATATTGTTATTAGAGATACCCTATTTAGAGATGGCCTCAAACACGGATAGCGAGCCAGGTCCACTATCAGAGTCTGTAGCATATACGGACCCGGAAACTGAAAGAGGTATGTAATTGATTATAGCTTAGGTATTGAATCAATAAATACGTTTTTAACCATCTTCAAAAAGAAGGAGGTTATATATGCGTCGCGTTTTTTTGTACAACATTGTTTTTCACAACAGTGAATAAATTATGTATGTAACGTACAGTTAACACCTCGTCAGGCTTTATAATCTTGAGAGCGTCCTTATACCGCTCTTGTAATGCCTAATGTGCTTATGATACATTTTTAATAGAAACATATTGGAAAAAATCTACTCGGCCAGTAATTCTCAGACAGGACTCGAACCTGCGACCATTGGGTATCCGGCCCATTGCTCTAACCACTGAGCTACCGAACCTTGCGACCGATCGTCGAAATTTCCAATACTTTTTACATTTTTAATGTGGGTATTATTTATTTATTATTTAACGGTAATCCCCTCTCATCCCGTGGGTGTCGTAAAGGCGACTAAGGGACTCAGCCTTCAGGAGATGGGCAGCAGCGTCTCCTACAACCTTGGCCATATTGCGATCGCTAACCCGCCTGCCAAGCGTGGCGATTATGGCAACCCCCCCCTTTTTGGGGGAGGCCTATGCCCAGCAGTGGGTGTTATGTAGCTGAGACGACGACGACGGATTATCGGCAGACAATTCCGAACCAACGGCTTCCGTCTTAAAGTTCGAAGTCGATTGAAGAAATTTGATAGATATGTATATATTTGTACATAAAATAACTTATATTCTGTAATTTGATCTGTAATTTGATAGATACCCGTGGCAGACCTGGGACTGACAGTGCAACTGGGCAACAGACACCAGGTAATTAAACAATCACAGTCACAGCAAATATTTAATTAAGAAAATATTTTTTTTATCATGTAATAAGTATACTGTATCCCCTCGTGTGATAGGACTTTTTTTAATGAGAGTATTAATGCAATAATGATTTTTTACTTAACATAAAATGCATGGCATTTAACTAAAAATCAAATAAGTACTTGAATTATTTAATTCTAGCGGCGGCCCGCGGGGGGTTGCCGGCATAAATGTAGCCTATGTGTTGCATAGGCTACATTACTGTAAAGTTTCGTCTAAATCTGTTTAGTATTTTTGCATGAAAGGGCAAGGCCAACAAACATACATCCTCACAAACTTTCGTTTTTTATAATATTGGTAGGATTAAATACTACCTGAATATTTTATATTTTTTAGGGACAGTCAAAAATGATATTTTTGACGTAAAGGTTATTAACGAAGTATTTCAGTTCAAGAAAAATACTTATGCACGTTTACAAGAGAGAGAAGAAGAGCTCCACAGGCTGGCCGTAGAAGAGAAGCGGTGGTTGATTAAAGCAGCAAAGGAAATGTATAAAAGGACAGTAATAGAGAGACAGAATGCAGAAGAATTGCTGCACAGAAACCGAGCTAAAAAAAAGGAAGCAAAGTTTAAATGAAAATAAATAGTTATTGTTTGTGTAATTTTAATTACATTAAAAATTGTATTATTTTTGTACAAGTTTGTATTCAATTAAATATAACCATCAAAGGAAATGTTAGCAAAGTCTTCTAATATATGAGATAGGTAGCATGAATCATGTAGGCAGGAGGGGGAGGGTAGCATGAATCAAGTAGGCGGGAGAGTGAGGAGAGAGTAGCATGAATCAAGTTGGCTGGAAAGAGAGAAGAGGGAGCATGAATCAAGTAGGCGGGAGAGAGAGGAGAGGGAAGCACGAATCAAGTAGGCAGGAGAGAGAGGAGAGAAAAGCATGAATCCATTAGGCTGGAGAGGGAGGAGAGGGAGCATGAATCAAGTAGGTTGGAGAGAGAGAAGAGGGAACATGAATCAAGTAGGCGGGAGAGAGAGGAGAGAAAAGCATGAATCAAGTAGGCGGGAGAGAGAGGGTAGCATGATTAAAGTAAGCGGGATAGAGAGGTTAGTATTAATCAAGAAGGCGGGAGAGAAGGGGTAGCATGAATCGAGAAGGAGAAAGAGGGTAGCATGAATCAAGAAGGCGGGATAGAGGGTAGAATGAATCAAGTAGGCGGGAGAGAGAGGGTAGCATGAATAAAGTAAGCGGGAGAGAGAGGTGTGTATGAATCAAGAAGGCGGGACAGAAAGGGTAGCATGAATCAAGAAGGAGAGAGAGGGTAGCATGACTCAAAAAGGCGGGATAGAGGGTAGCATGAATCAAGTAGGCGGGAGAGAGAGGAGATTAAAGCATGAATCAAGTAGGCAGGAGAGAGAGGGTAGCATGAATAAAGTAAGCGGGAGAGAGAGGTGTGTATGAATCAAGAAGGCGGGATAGAAAGGGTAGCATGAATCAAGAAGGAGAGAGGGTAGCATGACTCAAAAAGGCGGGATAGAGCGTAGCATGAATCAAGTAGGCGGGAGAGAGAGGAGATTAAAGCATGAATCAAGTAGGCAGGAGAGAGAGGGTAGCATGAATAAAGTAAGCGGGAGAGAGAGGTTAGTATGAATCAAGAAGGCGGGATAGAAAGGGTAGCATGAATCAAGAAGGAGAGAGAGGGTAGCATGACTCAAAAAGGCGGGATAGAGGGTAGCATGAATCAAGTAGGCGGGAGAGAGAGATAATAGTATTAATGAAGTAGGCGGGAGACAGGGTAGCATGAATCAAGTAGGCGGGAAAGAGAGGGTACCATGAATCAAGTAAGCTGGAGAGAGAGAGAGTAGTATTAATCAAGTTGGTGGGAGAGAGGATAGCATGAATGTAGTAGGCGTGAGTGACAGTAGTATTAATCAAGTAGGCGGGAGACGGAGTAGCATAAATCAAGTAGGCGGGAGAGAGAGAGTAGTAATGATCAAGTAGGCAGTGGAGAGGGGTTCCTACCGCTTCCTAAAGGTTCACCCGCGTGGTTCCTACCTATATATATGAATATTCATCTTAACGTTCCCACGTTAAGATGAATAAAAATTTACAACATAATGCCCTATAGTGGCAGGTTAGTGAGATAATTGGAGTTAAAGATACAAAAATGAGAGTTGGGTCGGCATTATTCATTTATAACTCCAATTATCTGGCTAACGTGACACTTTAGGTCAGTATATATCATTTTTTTTTTTCTCTGTGTATCCCTTGTTCATTTATATTTATTTATTTATTGAACTTTATTGTACAAAATACACAAAGTAAAGTACAAAAGGCGGACTTAATACTAAAAGTATTATCTGCCAGTCAACCTTTAGGTAACAGATAACAGCGAATGAGTTACAAATAAAGGCTTTAAAGAAATCTTGATCACTAGATAGATAAATACAACTAATCAAAATACATAGTCATATAATATTATAATTACATATTATCAATAACTATACATACTACCTACATACATATATAATTATACTTTATAATAAATATACCTACTATTCAAAGCCAAGAGTATCAGGCAAGTGATGAATGAATATATCGATGAAGATTAACAATCCACGAAT
This sequence comes from Chrysoteuchia culmella, assembly GCA_910589605.1. NCBI lineage: Eukaryota > Metazoa > Arthropoda > Insecta > Lepidoptera > Crambidae > Chrysoteuchia > Chrysoteuchia culmella. The sequence goes on from OU342660.1 coordinate 220,116, forward strand.
TTAAACTGTCCAGCAGAAAAGCGCGAGTGTTTTTTTAAAAAAGAATTTGCCAGGATATCTCCTGATTGTTCCAGAGACGCGAGGCATGCAAAGTGAAGGATTCAGACATATAGCCAGAGTGGAATAGGGGAATGCAGAGAGAGAGTGAGTCAGCAGAGCGAAGATGACGGTCATGAGAGTCGCACAAATACTGAAAATTTTATTTCAAGTAATCAGGGGAATGAGGATTATTGAGGACGGAGTAGAGCGTACAGAGCAACCTAAGCTGTCTGCGCTGACGGATAGGTAGCCACTTAAGCTGCGACCGGTAAGACGAGATCTGATCAAATTACGAAGGGAGAAAATAAAATGAATAGAGTTATTCAGTAGCCGATCGAACTTATTTAGAAGAACTCATTTAGATCTGGATAACAGACATCATAATCAATTATTCCCCCGGCAACGGAAACCACGCTGTTGAAACGGCGGGTAGCCGTTGTTAGTGTTACTCAATCACGTAAAAACGGCTTAATGTATTAGGATGAAATTTGGCACACAGTTTATAGCCTTGAAAAAAAAACACATTTTATCCCGATATATTTACGGGAACGGAATCCCCGCGTGTGAAACCGTGGGCGGCCGCTAGTATGGAATATCTCGAGTTGTAAATTCAATACTAAAAAAAACTTAATCTCACTTTTTCGGGTTTTTCGGTTGGCTACCGGAGTAAAGTCTTCTTTCTCGAAAGAGGTTGAGTGGAGTCGAGGAAGTTTTGGAGGAACGTCTTAGAATATGGATGTAAATCTCATTACTTACTCTAATAATCTTTGTGTAGGTAGGTAGCTTGGTAGGTACTCGCAAGAAACTGCTTTTCAAAATGTAGTGCTGAAATTATAAAAAAACTTTATTTTAGCGCAGTAGTCGTTAATTATTTAATAAGAAACGTTGTTCATTGGCTGACGGCTGCGAACATCTGACGGCAGCTACGGCGCTACGGCCACTAAGTAAAAACATACCAGAAGGATCACTATACCTACCTACTCGTGAAACTTGCCTGACACAATAGGTTTGCTACTGTATTCGGCTTTAGGCTTTACTTTATGTTATTATGGAATTTTATGGTTAAAACTTTTAGTTTTTTACTCATGTTTCAGCAAAGTAAGTATTTCTAGGCCTAACTGTACCTACTTGACCTGCTTTTTCAACTCCTTCTTTTTTATAAATGGCTTGCTTTATGTTTCATACATAAATCCGGCAATCTGACATTAAATACCTTTATCGCTAAACATATTTAAAACATCGCTCTGTCACTTTTGACTTCAAACATGACTGAAATTCAATGTCATTAATTGTGTCCGAAACGTCACTAAAAAAAAAAAATTATAAATTGCTTGAAACTTTTTTTTCTTCACTGTCGTCAATGTGTGCGTGCAAAAAATGGCAGTTTGTTCTGAGCAGCCTGGGCCCTGTTTCATAAAGATTACAATTGTCGGCGACAGGTGACAATTTGACGATTGTACGTTTCATTATAACATTGATACTTTGTGAAAAGCCGACATAATTGTCAAATTGTCGCACTTTTTTATAGGCATCCTTGGTCTGTGTCAGGATGAGGAGTGATAGATATTTTTCTTTGATGATCACATGATCGAAAGAGTTCGTAATAGGATTTTGATAAAGAGAACTTTATAATGTATGATTCCTTTTTATAGAAAACCTATCTTCTGCAATGGTGACAAAGGTCAAAATTGAGTAGGTCAGTGACAAAAAATTATGTTCGAGCATAGTTGACAAATTGTCGACATGTAAAGCTTTATGAAACAGGGCCTTGGTTTATACGGGGTCAGGAACAAAGCAGTACAGTAAGACAGTCCAGCGCTGACTTGCTACTGACCTCGTGTAGACACCTAATTTCAAGCCAGTCCAGCGCTGACTTCGCGCTCACAAGTCAGTGCAGTGACTAGCCACCCGTTCTATTTTCGGGGTCAGTAAGTCAGTCCAGTGCGACTCGCGTTGTATGGACGCGTTCGGGCAGTCGCTGCCTGTTTGTTGTAGAGAGTCCAGTTACCTTTTTGTAGCAAACATGTCACGCAGATTAAGCGAAAACTAAACTCTTAAGTTCGAACAATTATAAATAGAACACGAATGTTTATGGAACATTCGTAGTTCTTCATAAAAAATAAGGAAAGCCGCGCTACATCACTAAAAGCAATTGTCGATGGCATGGAGTTAAATAATTTCGGCATGGATGAAGTTAAGGCGAAAATTAAAACCATAAGGGGGACATATTATTTGGAACTTGACTAAATTGAAAAATCCAGAAGGTCTGTGCTGGAGGAGATATTTATAAACCCAAAATATCATGGTTTGACGAATTATGGATTCATAAAAAAAGTCGTTATTAGAAGAAAAACTAAGGTGATTATATATTTATTTAATGAAATCGTTGTAAATTGTAGGTATAGTTTGTCTTTCATCTGTATTACCTACTTATCAATTTTCTCACCCAAACACGTTTTTTTAACCGATCTTTTTTAACCAACTCAAGAACTTCTCTAAATAAAATATTAAAAGATTATTTAATATTTTTTTTTTATTTTACGTTTTTGTACGGAACTCATTGTCACCACAGTCCTACAGTAACAACCACCACTCTCAATAACCCACAGTCAAAAAAGCTGACTTACTGTCCGATACTGTCTACATGTAGCCAGTTACTGGGTCCGAAATACAGAGTCACTGACCCCGTGTAAACCTATGGCACCGCATCTAAGGCCTTTACGTCCTACCTACTTTGTGCTGCGAGAGGCAGGCCAGAAAATTGGTTATTGGAATCATTAGTATTTCGATACCTTGGGGCTCAAAGGGCGTAACCACCAAAACACGACTTTTCAGGAGAACCAAAAAACTAAAATTTAAATTTTGTATTTATCACAACTTTGTTGTTATTGATCCTATAAATATGATTCTTACACCAAAAGTCGTTAATTTTTGATGTGCATAATGTTAAAACATAACATTTTAAGAAATATTGGTAATTAAAAAGTTAGCTGGTGAATACGCCCCACAAAATCCAACATGAATGTCTTTTATACCCCATAAAATGACTGCTGCGTTAGTAACGCTGTCTTTTATGCCCCATAAAATGAGTGCTGCGTTAGTAACGCAGAGTGTAACCACCAACTTTCAAAATTAAAACTGTAGTTTTTATCGATCTGTTATTAGTTATTCAACTTTTTGGGTTTATATTACAATACTTACAACTGTTTTTAGTAAAATAGGTCAATTTGGCAACCCTTAGTCCATCAGAGGCTTGTATTCTTTTCTGATATTTATTAGTAGGAAGGTTTTTTTTAACTTTTGGAATGACAAAATAAATTTAGTATTTTATAGTTAGTTACTAGAAGGAAGATAAGAGTAAAAGGCTACTATTGCAAAACAATCTTGATTGTTGGCTAGTTCTGACGAAGGTAATAAATATTAAGACAAATTAATTGGAACTACAAATTATTTTTAATGATTATTTTTAACAATTTGCTACACAGCCAGTAAGGTTTAACTAACCTTAAGCTACAAAATTTGCAAAGCTTCACAGCTTTGTCAAATGTTAGGCACATTAAAGCAATGATTGTGGCTTTAAAATGAAACCTAGTTTTGGAGGGCCTTAACATGGGTTATAACTAAACTTTTTAAGAGGAATGTGTAGCAAACGGTCTCCATACAAACGGCGATAACGTTTCCGCTCTCTAAAACTTAACATAGAACCATAAATTATTGAAATATATTAAATATATTCTTTATGGCTTTAAGTCGTACAGATATACGCCCTACATTTTCATTTGAGATTGTCGTTTACGCCCAGTACTTTGATGATGCCTAATAATTATTGCTTTTACGTCCAAAAATACAAAAAAAATCTGCATTACCAGCCTTGAAATTTGGGGTCGTATTCACCATTGTTTTCCGAATTTGAGAACTTTAAAAATACAGTTCGATAGCGCAGAAAAAACTGAATAAGATGGCATTTAAAACTCATTTTGACCAAAATGGTGGTTACGCCCTTTGAGCCCCAAGGTATCGATTTATAACGGATATAATTAATTTATAATAAGCTTTCATTAAACTTTAGTTGTGGTCTTAACGCTATGTGTATCGTTAAGAAATATTACTAATTTTCTTTAGTATTAATCCACGACCTTTGGAAATCCGGTCCAATGCTTTAAAGTTTGTTTTTCGAAGGTCATGGGTTCGAGTTTCATCTGAGAATTCACTTGCGGCCGAGTTGATTTATTCCAATGTTTTCCAATTTAAAATTTATCATAAGTATGTGAATACATAGGTAATAATAATGCTTTATGATTTTGTCATTATTGCATTTTTCAATGCTATTTTTATACTCGGCCACAAGTGAAATCTCAGACGGGAATCGAACCCGCGACGAATCGAATCGATTCCCGTCTGAGATTTCACTTGTGGCCGAGTTAATTTTTTCCAATATTTTTCTATTTAAGATTTACCATAAGTATAAAAATAGCATTGAAAAATGCAAAAATGACAAAATCATAAATTATTGGCAGTTGCATTTAATCGATCGTTAAACACCTGAAAAGATGTTTCTTTCGAATGCAAGGATATTCCTAGCATTGATGTAACAACGCTGGCCTACAGCGTATTAAAAATATAAAAGTATTGGAGAATTGGAGAATTTCGACGGTGGTTCGCAAGTCTCGGTAGCTCAGCGGTTAGAGCATTGGACCGGATTTCCAAAGGTCGCGGGTTCGATTCCCGTCTGAGATTTCACTTGTGGCCGAGTTAATTTTTTTTCAATATTTTTCTATTTAAAATTTACCATAAGTATAAAAATAGCATTGAAAAATGCAAAAATGACAAAATCATAAATTATTGGCAGTTGCATCTTAATCGATCGTTAAACACCTGGGGCCCAAGTCTGCTAAATAAAAATACACCAATGGAGTCTCAATAGAGTGTCGATAGTGTCTCAGTTGAATGGTTTTTGACATTTGGTATTCTCGTACTGTTTAAATCCGAAGCCATTCTATCGACACTCCACCGACACTCCATCGAACTACTATTGATCTTTTCGGTAGTCTGCTATTGATTTTATTTGAATGGAATTGTAATTGTTGGGGCAAACTGGGGCCCAATTCTGCTATTTGACAATTAGCGACCAACTATTTCCATTCCATCGACATCCTATTGTCATTACAATTCCATTGTGCAAAATTTTGTATTCTGCTAAAAGTTTTTAAAATCTCGATGTAATGTCGATGGAGTGTCAGTTCAATGGAAATGGAATGAAAATGGACTGTGAATGGAATGTGAATTAAATACGTTTTAAGTACTTTTTTGTGAATTTTATGTATTAATATCGACAAATTATATTTTTTTACAATAATAATATCAACATTTATTAAAAATGCATGTTTATTGTTAAAAAAGGTAGAAAACATTAGTAGAGTATTGCTGTTATTGTATTGCAATTGCCCTTATCAAAAACTTTGTCTGTCAATGACATCAATGTCTTCATGAAGTTTTGAACACAAGTTTGAAAACTTTGAAGACAAGTATTTGTGTTAACAAAGATTTAATATAACAATGCAAGTGTTAAGGAACCCGTATCGCAGTGGTTCGTGCGCTCGGCCTGCGCTTGTTGAGGTTAAGCAACTCTCGCAATGGTCGGTCACGGGATGGGTGACCAAAAATTTACTATCTCGAGGTTCTCCGTGCTTCGGAAGGCACGTTTAGCTGTTGGACCCGGCTGCATTTAAAACCCACCAATACGCATTAGGCCCCCGTGGTGGGTCATGGCCGGTTCTCGTTATCCATCTATAAGAAAGGCCAGTGTCCCAGCAGTTGGGACATAAAAATAGCTGATGACGAGTGTTGAGCAATTAACTGCTTTTAGCTTGACCAGTACTATAATTTCTGTAAACATGCCATTTACTAAAAGTTAATAGTTTCCGATTTTAATCAACAAATTTGGAAAAAAGCCATTTTTTTATGTTTATTTTGCGCTTTCTCAATGTTCCGTCACAATTTTTTTTGCAAACCTCAAATTCGAATTCGGTACCCCAAAATAAATAAAGAATCGAAGAAATCCCCAAAACTTTCCTAGTAAAAACACAATTTGACTTAATTACAGATTAGTTTAACCAATTTCAAAAGAAAGGTTTATAAGGAATAGAAATATTATTTTTACAAACTTGCCTTCTGAAATTAATATGATATAAAGTCAAATTTAGTAAAATAATGATAAATTTTATCGAATAATGCTCTAGAAAAGGTGTCGTTGTTCGATGGCAGTTCAATGACTAAATGACAACTGAAAGTCCATTGTTAGAAACGTTAAATAGTGAAGAGAATACCGTTTGCACCAACAATTACAATTCCATTCAAATAAAATCATTAGCAGACTACCGAAAAGATCAACAGTAGTTCGATGGAGTGTCGGTGGAGTGTCGATAGAATGGCTTCGGACTTAAATAGTAAGAGAATACCAAATGCCAAAAACCATTCAACTGAGACACTATCGACACTCTATTGAGACTCCATTGGTGTATTTTTATTTAGCAGACTTGGGCCCCTGTATTCTCTTCACTATTTAACGATTCTATCAATGGATTTTCAGTTGTCATTTGGTCATTGAACTGCCATCGAACAACGACACCTTTTTTAGAGCTTTATTCGATAAAATTTCTCTTTATTTTACTAAATTTGACTTTATATCATATTAATTTCACAAGGCAAGTTTGTAAAAATAATATTTCTATTCCTTATAAACCTTTCTTTTGAAATTGGTTAAACTAACCTGTAATTGAGTCAAATTGTGTTTTTACTAGAAAGTTTTGGGGTAGTTCTTATTGCTTCGATTCTATATTTATTTATGATAAATTTTAAATAGAAAAATATTGGAAAAAATTAACTCGGCCACAAGTGAATTCTCAGATGGGAATCGAACCAGCGACCTTTGGAAATCCGGTCCAATGCTCTTCGGTCAATGAAAAAAATTCTATATTTATTTTGGGGTACCGAAATCGAATCTGAGGTTTGCTAAAAAAATCGTGACGGAACATTGAGAAAGCGAAATAAAAATAAAAAAAACTATTTTTTTCCGGATTTGTTGATTAAAATCGAAAACTATTGACTTTTAGTAAATGGCATGTTTACAGAAATTATAGTACTGGTCAAGCTAAGAGCAGTTAATTCCTCAACACTCGTCATCAGCTATTTTTAAACCCCAACTGCTGGGACACTGGCCTTTCTTATAGATGGATGACGAGAACCGGCCATGACCCACCACGGGGGCCTAATGCGGATTGGTGGGTTTTAAATGCAGCCGGGACCAACAGCTTAATGTGCCTTCCGAACCACGGAGAACCTCGAGATAGTAAATGTTTGGTCACCCATCCCGTGACCGACCATTGCGAAAGTTGCTTAACCTCAACAATCGCAGGCCGAGCGCACGAACCACTGCGATACGGGTTCCTCAACACTTGCATTGTTAAAATACAATTTTTGTTTACACAAATAATTTTCTTCAAAGTTTTCAAACTTGTGTTCAAAACTTCATGAAGACATTGATGTCATTAACGAACACAGTTTTTGGTAAGGGCAATTGCAATACAATCACAGCCATACTCTACCATTGTTTTTTTTTTTTTTAACAATAAACAAGTATTTTTAATAGATGTTGATATTTATATCGTAAAAAAATATAATTTGTCGATATTAATACATAAAATTCACAAAAAAGTACTTAAAGCGTATTTAATTCACATTCCATTCACAGTCCATTTCCATTCCATTTCCATTGAACTGACACTCCATCGACATTACATCGAGATTTTAAAAACTTTTAGCAGAATATAACATTTAGCACAATGGAATTGTAATGTTAGTAGGATGTCGATGGAATGGAAATAGTTGGTCGCCAATTGTCAAATAGCAGAATTGGGCCCCTGAAAAGATGTTTCTTTCGAATGCAAGGATATTCCTAGCATTGATGTAACAACGCTGGCCTACAGCGTATTAAAAATATAAAAGTATTGGAGAATTTCGACGGTGGTTCGCAAGTCTCGGTAGCTCAGCGGTTAGAGCATTGGACCGGATTTCCAAAGGTCGCGGATTCGATTCCCGTCTGAGATTTCACTTGTGGCCGAGTTAATTTTTTCCAATATTTTTCTATTTAAAATTTACCATAAATAATAATGCTGTAAGAAAATGTTATCAGGTTGGTTATAATAACGACACTTTCTAATTTTATAATTACTCCACTAGTTATATCAAAACAATGTCCAGTCACCACTAATTCTCCAATTTATTTTTCACCTCACACGCTCGGAAGAGGAGGTTTTGTCATTAAGTTTCATCGTAGAAAATCGCTTTTTGCAGCCTAGCGCGGCAAAGTACTTTTTTAATTTAATACCTTAAAAATATGACATAGGTAATGCGTTCCGAATCGCACTTTTGCCTTTTTTTGTTACATTTTATTCTTATTTTAAATAGCTTTAAATTAATTATCTTAATCCGTTTTGGTTTTATTATAGGTATTATTTTAGTTCATTGAATCATAAAAACAATAGCAATAAGATTAAACTATTACTTATTAAAAAAAATATTAGGCTGGGTGAGATTTCACAACCTATAATAGGATTTCGGAACGTGACATAAATCTTTATTTTTAAATTGTCTTTGTCTTGTACCTCATGTCAGTGTCAACATTTACGGAATCGTTTTTATTGTTATTTATACGTTACAATATATTCCTACTTTAAATAACTTTGAATTAACTATAATACTCTCTTTTTATTATTTTAGTTTTTTATATAATTAAAACAACGAGAATAAGGTATATTTAGATTAAACGTTTAAATATTTTTTTACCGGAAGTAGGACGCGGAAACAACCATAAAATGTTCCTCGCAGTTGTGAGGTGAAAAATTGTGTGTTGCGCTCGGCAGAAAAGTTTTAGCGTCTTGTACCTTTGAAATCCTCGCTTCGCTCTGGATTCAATCTTTGAACCACTCGCTACGCTCGTGGTTCAATCCTAGAATCCTTCACTTGCTCAGCTTTCAACATAGGTAACTCGCCGCTGAATAACCATCTTTCCAGCCTTGCATAACAAATAACTATTAAACATTCGTCTTTCATGGCAAGTTCAAAATCAAAATATGCCCTGCCATCGTAGATGATGTGTAAATAATTAATATTTATTCATCACATAGTCTCATCTATGTTTCAATAGACTCTTTTGTCTGTTCCTAATATACCAATAACGAATAGTTGGTCATTCCGCGCACGCGTGGCGCACAGCTGATGCGTACGCGCCGATGTAAACAATGGCGCATTGATATGCGGCGCGGGCGCGGTGCAAACGATGCGCGGTTGCTACGCGACGGGCGGGAACGATGAACAAATCATAACTATAAATTAAGAGTTTTAATGGAATCAAATGTCATACCTTAATTAATGAAACAACTTAAATGTACTATATTTTCCAAATAAATATTATTAAAAACACATTTGAAACCGAAAAATGAAAACCGACTCCAAACGGCTTATTTTTTGCTTTTTGGTTTTTGAAGTCGGTTTTTTTTATAAAATGTTTTTTATTTCTCAATTTTTATAGGTGGATACAAACATACATACATACAGGTCAAATTGAGAACCTCCTTTTTTGAAATCGGTTAAAATCAGTCGCAACAATAATTATCATCTAGGTAAACGACTATTTGCCAAAACGTAATTATATTTTTTTCGCCTCAAACGCTCTGAAAAGGAGGTTTTGTCAATCAGTATAGGCGTAGAAAATCGCTTTTTGCACGGCAAAGTACTTTTTTAATTTAATACCTAAAAATATGTCATAATGCGTTCCGAATCGCACTATTGACTTTTTTGTTATATTTGATTCTTAAATAGCTTCAAATTTATTATAATACTCCGTTTTGGTTTTATTATATTATTTTACTTCATTGAATCATAAAAACGATAACAATAAGATTAAACTATTTGTTATAAGAATTTTATATTAGGCTGGGTGAGATTTCACAATCTATAATTGGATTTCGGACTGTGACATAAATCTTTATTTTTAAATTGTCTTTGTCTTGTACCTCATGTCAGTGGTTGACACTGACTTTACATTTTTTTTTATTTTAATCGTTTTTATTCTTATTAATAAGTAGCAATATATTCCTACTTTAAATAACTTTGAATTAACTATAATACTCTCTTTTTTATTATTTAAGTTTTTTATACTTATCATTAAAACAACGAGAATAAGGTATTTTAGATTAAACTTTATGTTTAAAGATTTTTTTACCGGAAGTTGACCGCGGAAACAACCATAAATGTTCCTCGCTGTTTTGAGGTGAAAAATTGTGTGTTGTGCTCGGCAGAAAAGTTTTAGCGGCTTGAACCTTTGAAATCCTCGCTTCGCTCAGGATTCAATAGAGTACTTCACTTGCTCAGATTTCAATAGAGGTAACTCGCCGTTAAATGACTAAGTTTCCAGCCTTGCATAACAAATAACTATTAGGATAATGAAAAAATCCTGATCTTCGTAATTAATATACTAAAATCTTCTCTTAAAGCAACAAATACTTTTCTGAAAACCGCATCAAAATTGGTTTAGCCAAACGCGAGATAATCGCGATCTAACATACTTACAGGTAAAACTAAGAACCATATTTTTTTTAATCTTTAATAAATAAATTTAAAAATTTAATAAATAAAGTAAAAAAAAACCATTTATTTTATATCACAAAAAAACTGTCTTTTATAATAGGTACAGTACCTATACCTACCTCTAAATATGCATACTTTGGTTCTTATTTCAAAACTACTATGTAGGTAGTAGGTATACCTATCATACTTTTAAAATACCAATAACTTTTAAATACACAAAATTTTCGAAATGAAAAGTAAGTATTGAAAAGACCCGCTGTATACAACAAACTGCAAATTCAAAGAAACGTGATGAGATTTTATAAAAATGATTTTTATTTAAATATTTATTCTCTGGGAAGTAAGTTAATTCGTCATTTGCTTGCAGGACACCGGTGTCCATAGAACATTGGAATATCTATTATGTATCTATAACTCGGGGCCTGATGACCACTCATGGTAGCTAGGTCTACAGTAGCCCTAGCTATCTAGATCTGTAAAGATGTTTCTTTCGAATGCGAGGATATTTCTCTCATTGATGAAACGACGGTGGCCAACACCGTAGAACGGTGAATATACTAGAAAGAATCGACGTGTCCTCATTAGGTCTCTGTAGCATAATTGGTTAGTGCATTGGGCCGGATTCCCAAGGATGCGGGTTCGAATCCCGTCAGGGCGACATGAGACTAGTTGCTTTTTTCTAGTATATTTTCTTGTTTAATATTTATCAAATAAAAATAGCATTGTAAAATGCAAAATTAAAAAGTTATAATTACTATATTGTATTTTGACATTCTAAATTTACTTTGTCATATTGACCGTTTATATTTTAATACTTAATACCATTTGGTGTTTTAACCATTGGACATTTTTATTTTAGACATTTTGAACTTAGTTATTTTAACATTATTCATTCTAATTTTAGACATTCTGATACGTACCGGATCTGAGAGGTAAACAACATGCATTTTTTAAAGTGATATACAAAGTTAAAAGGGCCATCAGTTAATCGTTGCAAGCGTAATATTAAACTTTTCCTACAAATCGATTGCCAAACAAATAAATGGTTGTGTCGAAACCGAAACGTTTTCAAAACTTTTCTTAATTGCTTTTTCTGTCCCAAACAAACACAATTTGGGTGCGTGTTATTTTGACCCAGATCGAGCGTGGTCGCAACTCGCAATATTGACAGCCGTGTGTGTGTAAGTATGTGCGTTTGCACAGTTTCGTCAAAACTCAGTCAACATCTCGTCACAGTGTAGTTGGCACTTCAGTCATGTAAAAGACTGTCACAATACATGCCCAAAAACTTGGCAACGAATTTTGGAATGCCAATAATTAGGGTATAATATGAAAAATGAAATGATGCGATGGTGTATCAGTCTGCCGTATAAGTATTGAGTAAAAGATAATGAACTTCGAAGATCTTTTAGGGCAGGCTTATACCTACCTTATCTGTTGCAGAAAAAAAATTATGATTTAAGTTTTTCATAAGAAATTTATGAAATTTATATTTATGGTATAATGTGAAAGTAGATGCTCATTTTTATTAGGTATCTGTTGCTTATTTATGTAGTAAAAAACTTTTAATAAAAAAATTATATTACTTATATTTTTATTTTTCTTGCCTTGCCTGACAACAACTACAAAAGCTTATTAAAAAAAAATATTACGCAAGTTTTTGTTATGCACATTATGTCCCGTTACTAACACAAAAAATCTGCCCATACACAAAAATAATGTCATCTAGTTACTTACTTGCCAAAGCGTAATTAAAAATTTTCAGGACTATGAAAAGACTACTAGCCTGACCTGCGTAAAAAAATGGGACCACATAGGATCTATGTTCTTTCAGATAAAAAAAGAATGATTTAAATCGGTTGACAACTCTGACCACGTTATTGATAAAACATCTTTGACGAATTAGATAACCATTATTCGTCCAAGTAAACCATACATTAAAAATACTTAGGTATACAATCGAATTGAGAATTACATTAAAAATACTTAGGTATTAAATCGAATTGAGAACCTCCTCCTTTTTGTAAATCGGTAAAAAATGTGCTTCTTTATCGCCATATGTGTAGGTAATGGAATAGATCAACTGAATATTTTTTTAGTCTGTGTCCTGCAATTGGAACCGGTTCGAGTAAAAAACAATAAGATGATTACAGCACGCTAAAACGGCTTGTTCGCGGCGACCGCGGTTGTATATTTTAGCATGTCCATTATTAACAGTTAGTGCATTCTTGTAGGTTACGAGAAGTGCCATGTTTATTTTGTGTCATTCGCAGTTTATTATAAAACATTGTAATATCATCCATCGGAACATATCGAGTGTGTCTTTTTATACATACCTACACTAGCGGATCCTCGCGGTTTTACCCGCGTGGTGCCCGTTCCCGTGGGAATATCGGGATAAAATATAGCCTATGTCACTCGGGAGAAATGTAGCTTTCTAATGGTCTAAGAATTTTCTAAATCGGTCCAGTAGTTCCTGACATTAGCGCGTTCAATTGAGTAGTCATTGATGGGTGCTCCTCTGACTCAGTGGCTATTGATGCCGGAGTTCCTCAGGGGTCTGTTCTCTCTGAGACGCTTTTCCTGTTGCACATCAATGACCTGTTGATACCGGGAATTGATGTGTATGCAGATGACATTACTGTCGAAGAGAGGTACCTTTCGGATGCAAAAGCCAGCGGTGACGACGTGATATTGATGAGAGAGGCCATGGTTGAGCAAACGAACCAAACATTAAGCCACGTCTCCTAGTCGGGTGACAGTAACCTGGTCAAATTCAACGCCTCCAAAACGCAAGCGTGTCTGGTCATCGCTAAAAGGAGTCCCAGCCTGACTCCTACTTTCCCGGGTACATCTGTGCCTGTTATCGACAGTCTCATGCTTCTTGGCATAAAGTTGTCTTCAGACCTCAAAATCGGCACCAGATTCGAGTCCAAGGCTTAAACTGCAGCCAAAAAGCTGGGCGTCCTAAATAAGGTCAAGCGATATTTCACGCCAGGACAGCTTTCAACTCTCTATAATTGGCGACAAGAAACTGGATAAAACCAAGTTTCACACCCTAGCTCACCGCCGCAAAGTTTCCTGTCTGTCGGTCTTTTACAGACTGTACTTCGGAGATTGTGCTTAGATACCGCCATCCCCCTTCTTCCATCGGACATCCAGACGCACTGCGGGCTACCACCCTTTCTTGGTTGATATTGCTAAATGTCGCACAAAGCGCTACTGAACACCTTTTATATTGCGCACAGCAAAGGAGTGGAACTCCCTCCCTGCGTCTGTGTTTCCAAGTACTTTTAACCCGTCCAACTTCAAAGCAAGGGTGAACCTTCCGGGGTAGCTCGCTCCATCGTGGATCCCTGAGCTTGATTGGAATCAAGAGCAAACCCATTCATATTAAAGAAAAAAAAAACTGTTCTTTGTTCTCAAGAGCTGTTACAAAATAAAAGTCTATTACACTACACTTAATTTAAAGAAAGTTAAATGCGACATGTCAATTATATAAGTTCGACAAAATATTGTAAGTAGGTACTTTCTTAGCTCAAGAGAAAGTTTCATAAACTTAAGAAGGGAATTAATTGATCTTTCAATGAAAAAAATAAGATATCAAGCTAATTAAACGAATATTAAAAGCCACTCCGTAAGTAGGTATGTTGTTCAAATGTTACTATGGGGCATAATAAATCAACAAACTTCTTTGATACTGTATAGCGCTACCCAAAGACAAAAGTGTTTTTAGAAAGTAGCAAAACAAAACCGCGGGTCATGTCATGACTAAAAATAGCAATGTGGGTTAAACCTTTATTAACTAAACGCTAAAAGCGCTCAATTATTTTTCATTAGGCGCATTTCACAATAGCGTCGCCTACGCATCAATTAATGACTCTAACAGGGTATTTGGGTAAGATAGTTATATGTTGGCGCTCAGGTGTGCACGGAGCGTTATTGTGTCGTATATATGTCGAATGCAGCGCTCAGCTGTTGTTTGTTGGTTCTGCGAGGCCTCGTAGAAGGGCAACGACCGCGCACAGATCACAGATGCAGATGTTGCACTGCTGCATTATGCATCCCGTATTTTACCTAAAATGGAATGAGAAGCAAAAAAGGTGTGTTTTGAAAGTTAAAAGAAAGATCTCGTCAGGGCGACATGAGACTAGTTGCTTTTTTCTAGTATATTTTCTTGTTTATTATTTATCAGTTAAAAGACTATTCGTCTGTCGAAATTCTCCAAGGCTTTTATATTTTTATACGCTGTAGGCCAGCGTTGCCACATCAATGCTAGTAATATCCTTGCATTAGAAAGAAACTTCTTTTCAGATGTTTAACGATCGATTAAGATGCAACAGCCAATAATTTATGATTTTTGAATATTTGCATTTTTCAATTCTATTTTTATAGTTATGATAAATTTAAAATAGAAAAATATTGGAAAAAACTGGCCTACAGCGTATAAAAATATAAAAGTATTGGAGAATTTCGACGGTGGCGACTTGCGGACGCAAGTCTCGGTAGCTCAGTGGTTAGAGCATGGGAACGGATTTCCAAAGGTCGTGGGTTCGAGTGCTATCTGAGAATTCACTTGTGGCTGAGTAAATTTTTTCCAATATTTTTCTATTTAAATTTTATCATAAGCATAAAAATAGCATTGAAAAATGCATAAATTCAAAAATCTTAAAAGACTATTGCTATGTTATGTAATAAATAATATTTGTTTTTCAATTTTGTTATAACTGTGAGAATTGAGTAAGTAAAAATTAGCATTATTGTGACAAACAAAACCTTTTTTAGTTGAATCAATATCAAATTAACGCTGATATTAAGCGTGTGAATTTTCACAAAAGGAAAGACTCTAACAGGTTTATTTTTCTCTAAAGTTATCCTGTTTTGTTTTGCACGAGATAATAAAACAGTTTGGGTCAATATTTACACTTAGGTTTGAGTAATGCCGTAAGAGATAGAACATTTTAAAATTTTACTATGTCCAAAAGTTGTCTGTTGTAAGTTAAGCCTGTCTTTTTGGGAGCCATCCTACTTATCCATCCACTAGGAATTCCTGTAGGTTCTCGAGACATTAAAATGTGATAATTACACACTTTACCCTTGTATGCAACTTATTGTATCGCTAAATGTAGTTTTCAAAATAAACGATTTCATTTGATTTGAATAGATATCAGTTTAGTTTTTAAGATAAAATAAATTTATATCGATGTTAATAGGTAAACACCTAACCTTATTCGACGTGTACCTTCTAGGTTGGTAGTCTTTGGCACCTAGCAACAGCTAGCTGTGTGGTGGCCGCGTTGCGCAACCCGTTCGATTCCAGCCGAGGCACATTAATACAAACAACGTATTGTTCGAGCTTCACAACATCCACGCCGTACGCTGTACGTGCTGCTCATGCCGTACTATTTGGGACAAACTATGATTAGAATAAGGCTAGACAACTGTAATAAATAAATATCAGACAAAGTCAGATACCTACGTACATCTTATGTTTTGGCGCGCACTGTTCATTGAAATAAAACAACTTTTACGGATATCAAACGCGCTATATTTAACGAACTAAGTTGTAATTGTCCGTTTTTGATTTTTCGGCACCTTTTCAGCTACCGTGGTCACGGGATGAAAATAGCGCGATAACGTGAAATATAGCGCGTTTGATATCCGTAAAAGTTGTATTATTTCAAAGTCAGATAGATACGTTTGGACCTGGGGGTTAATACTGCAATTTTTTGCCATAATCTTAAGTATCTCAATCATGTTTAAAGGGGTTTGAGCCTGTTGGTCTCGTGCCCGCCCCGCCCCCATTTTTTGAAATTTGCAATATGGCGCCGCACGTAAAGATTAACAAAAAATATCAAACATTAAAATGCCCTTAAGTGTCAGGTTATTGCGATATTTGGAGTTAAAGATACAAATTTGATATTTTTGGTCGGCATTATTAATTTTCAACTCTAAGTAATTATCTGGCTTACATGACACTTCAGGGTACATTTATATCAAAAATTAGTTGGTCCTGTGTGTGTGTGTGTTTGTTCATTTATATCTTAGGTATGATCGTGTGACGTGGTTTAGAAAATATTTTAAAATGGCGTCTCAATATTTATATCAAAAATGAGTTGGTCCTGTGTGTGTGTGTGTTTGTTCATTTATATCTAGGTATGATCGTGCGACGTGGTTTAGAAAATATTTTAAAATGGCGTCTCAATATTTATATCAAAAATGAGTTGGTCCTGTGTGTGTGTTTGTTCATTTATATCTTAGGTATGATCGTGCGACGTGGTTAAGAAAATATTTTAAAATGGCGTCTCATACTTACTGCGGTAACTTTTTTGTACGGTATTTTTTTTACACTGTAGTAAAAAGAACTGTGTAAAACAGCACCACAATAGAAACAAGATTGGAATACGATTGTTGTGTGGCTAAACGTTAGCTGAATTTTATTGGGCTTCTGATTCGAGTTTAATACGCACTTGTTTTATTGAAATCAGAACCAAGAAAAACACATAATATAATATAACTTTTATGGGTTTTAAACGCACTATATTAGTTAAGATCAAATTCACGAGCTCGAGATCGAAAAACGTCGGGAAAACCAAAAAAGAAAACCATTGTTTTGTTTCAATGAACACGGCGCGCCCAAACTTAAGATATAAGTAGGACATAAATATATGATTTTTATTAAAGAATTATTACTTATAATAAAGAACGATGAAAATAAATATAACACCAATTAAAATTTTGTTTCTTTTAACAATTTATAATGCAGCTAAGATCAGTGTGATAACTAAGGATGTCGCTAACATTGCATATCCTGTTGAATAAACTTCCTTGATTGTTAGGCCTTTAGCGGTGTCCCAGTACAGATGTCTGATGCCGTTAGCAAAATGGTATCCCAATGGGGAAGCAATCAGAGCTTTGGCTAGGAAAATAGTTGCAGGTGATAAATTGAGACTTTCAATCATAGTAACGTAGTGTGAAACATCATTGGGCAACATCAAGGCTCCAATTCCTAATGCACTGACATAAGTTGACAAGATCATACCTGCAGCTCGGTGGGTAATAGACAGGGTACTTGTCAGCTGCATAGAGTAAATGGTAAGATGAGGAGACATTGGTCTCTTAAGTTTGGCATTCCTCTCATCATGATGTTCATCTTTTGGCTCTTCGAACTTTTTGAATGTAATCTTTGGTACACCAGATGCAGCCTGAGCATAATTAACCTTGGTCAACACACTGGGAAACCTATTTAACGTCGAGAGTACAGATCCACTACCCAATCTGCTACATATAGAAAACGCCATGTTTACTCTTATTGTTAGATTATTTCGTCGTAGGCTTCACTGAGTCTGACAACTATTTTTCCATATCTCGTATCACTAAGCAAATCAGCAGGTGATGGTGGCTTGAAGAACAAGTCCTTGTTCATATTCTGCCTGGCTAGCTACCATTACCTTATAGGTATGTCGCCTGCCATAGTGAAATGTCTACAGTTATACAGTTAGTGTTGTGTTCAAGTTCGATCGAGATAAGTTAACCAGGCCTCTAATTTACTCATTTGTAACCTGTTAATGTGTGTATTGTAACCTGTTAATTTGGCTCGCAGTCCCACCAAAACGGTACCGACGGAAGATCAGCGCTGGCCAAAAGCCATGCATATGCTGAGTCGGGACTGTTTTGGGACAAACGGTTTTTCGTCTTTTTATGTGTTTTTATTTTTATTCGGATGTACTGTCTTTTGTTTGTCCCATATAAACTTACTTTTCTTTCTTTCTTTCCAATTTTCAAAATCTATTACAATCCCTTTCAAAGGTATTGTGATTATGATAGTGAATTATAGAATTGTGTAAATCATAGTCGCAATCCCTTATGGAACGAATGATGTTTTAAATTACACTTCATTTAACACTTTTCCATGCATTTGAAAGATAATGTTAATTCAATAATTCAATACCTTTCAAAACACGTCCCGATCACAATCCCTATCAAATGTCATATATTGACGGACTGAAGTATGTAATTATTTTATTTTTATTTTTTAAGAAAAGGACAGTTTACAAGACTCACACTTATACATAAGTGAAAAACATGATCGGGTACAAGACACGTAGTGTGGCCTTAGTTACAAACTGCCACGGCATGTTAGATTCACAAAAAGCAGTATATGAAACAGTTCATGAAAATCAAAAAGATTTATATAAACAAGTTATACAAACAAAAACAAAAAAAAAGTAATTTAAACAAGTTATATAAACAAGAAAAAAAGTTATATAAACAAGTTATACAAACAAAAAAGAGTTATATAAACAAAAAAAAACACTTATTATATGTGTAAGTTACTTAGTGGACAGAATTTCCAATAACATTCTCTTGAACTCGGAAAATCTGGAGTTGATATCTAAATCAGAGCCTTTAAAAAGTGTTCCGAACTGACTTTGCATTCTGTCTATAGGAGAAAAATGACCCAAATTAGTCTTAAATGACTTTGGTGAAAGTAATTTAAAACGTGATAATCTGACAAGTTTACGGGGTACAGAAAATGTTATTTTATGTAAAAGATAATTACAGTCTAAAGTGCCACTGATGACTTTGTGCAAAAATAATTGATCTAACAACTGCCTTCTTTTTTGTAAGCTAAGGATATTGAAGTGACATAAACGTTCATTATAGGAGGGCAGTTGTTTTACCAAATTATGCTGGAAGGCCAAATGCCACAAGAAGCGTTTTTGGATAGATTCTATGCGTTTGATATGTACATTATAACGAGGAGACCATACTATACTGCAATATTCTAGAGAAGATCGTATCAATGAGTTAAAGACAAGAATTTTTGAATGTGAAAGCTTAAAATGTTTTATGTTTCTCATAACGAAGCCAAGAATCTTAAAGCATTTACTGATCATTTTATCTAAGTGAATGTTGAAATTTAATTTTTTATCGAAGTGAACGCCCAAATCGCGAATCTCAGTAACTTCTTGCACATCGTGTTGTTCTATTTTGTATTTATGAGGAACTGAGATTTTTTTTTTAGTGAATCTAATAAAGTTGCATTTTTTTATATTTAAATACATTCTATTGGCATTACACCAGACAACAAATCTATTAATGTCTTCCTGTAGAAGCAAGCAATCGGATTGCTCTCTTATCTTTTTTACAATCTTCAAATCATCAGCATATAAGTAAAATGTACTATGTCTGAAACATTGCGCCACGTCATTAATAAATAGGTTAAAAAATAAGGGTCCCAAATGGGATCCTTGGGGAACACCGGAGGATACATCGAATGAACCAGAGGATTGACCATTTATCACAACTCTAAATTTTCTATTGGTTAGATAAGAAATGCACCACTTAAGAAGGCTCCCGTGTATGCCAAACTGAGATGAGAGCTTCGCGACAAGGGTTCGGTGGTCAACCCTGTCGAAGGCCTTGCTGAAGTCAGTATAGATGACGTCAGCAGAAGCTTGGGAGTCTACAGCAGTCACCAAATCAGTAACATAACAGGCTAGGTTAGTGTTTGTGGATCGAGAGCTGACAAAACCATGCTGCTGTGGAATGAGACATTGCTTCACATGCCAGTAGATAATCGGATACAGAAGAGACTCCAGAACCTTTCCAAATATAGGTAGGATTGAGATCGGTCTGTAATTGCTTACGTCTGACCTTGATCCATCTTTAAATAAAGGCACAACCAAAGCCTCCTTCCATATTGATGGAAATTGACCCGTTAAAAGACACAAGTTGTATATCATGGAAAGAGGTGAGGCCAGTACGTCAGCCCATTTTAACACAAAAAGAGCTGGAATCCCATCTGAACCCGCACCCTTTCTCCAATTTAGTTTTTTTAAAGCACTTTTGACTTCATCCACTGAAAAGGATATGATGCTTAAGTTGGACGTAACATTTGGCTCGTGATTAATATCGTATACCATAGATTGAGCGATTTGACCGTTGTCAAACGCAGAGGAAAAGTAATCGGCAAATAGTTTACACGTATCGGCACTGCAAGATCCGGTTTGGTTATTATAACACATCGTAGATGGATATGTACTTTTGTGTTTTCTTTTTTGTTTAATAAAAGACCAGAAAGTTTTGGGATTTGATTTTATTGCGCTTTCAATAAGTGAAATATATGACTGATAACATGATTTGGCCAGTTTAATAGACCTCTGTTTAAGAACTTGAAACGAAATTTTGTCTAATGGATTTTTGTATTTAAGATATAAAACCCTGTATTTATTTTTTTCTTTAAAAAGGTGCTTTAGATCACGATTAAACCATACAGGATACTTGCGAGTACCGCGCGTGCACTTAGGAACGTGTGCTGCAATAATTTTGTGTAAAATCTTGTAAAACGTATCCACCGTTTCCTCAACATCATTAAGTTTTGAAAATATCGCACACCAATTTGTTTCTTTTAGTTCCTTAATTATGTTATCATAATCAGCTTTGAAAAAATTGTACTTACTAATAGTTTCGTTAGGTTTAGCTAAGCTACTGTGAGAACACATATAAAATTGTATTGGTGGGTGATGTGGGTCTATATTACTGAGAGGGGTAGCGCAATGATTCAGACCAGTTAACAATCTGTCGCTAAGCACCAAATCTAAGACAACGTCATTTTTATTCTTTACATGATTATATTGATTTAGGTTAGCAAAAGAAATGAAATCCAATAACAAGTTATTTAATCTGCTATTTGAGTATGAAGATCCAACTAAGTTTGTAGAGTCTGATGGCGTCCATGATATCTTTCCCAAATTAAAGTCGCCCACTATAAGTGACGGACCTTCGTTCTCAAGTACTTGACATGTGTTGTTAATGAAAGAAGTCAATATATGTTCTTTAATAGGTGAGGGAAGATAAACGCCGCAAATCTTCAATCTGACAAGCTTATTGTCTAAGTAAATATCTACACCTACCCAGATATCTTCACAATTACTTTCATAGTTAGACAACCTACATGAGTGAAATTTTTTCGACACAGCAATTAAAACTCCGCCCCCAGATTTATTACCATGGAAGCCACTAGACCTTCTGTCTCGCCTATAAATGCAAAAATCGTCATTAAAAAGCTCAGAGTCTAAAATATATTAATATTATCTAATAATTATCTTTCAAATGACGATTTGAAAGGGATTGCGATAGATTTTAAAATTAGACAATAAGCCCCCTGTTCCCCGTTGGTTGGTTGGTTGAGGTTCCGAAATAAGTGCGATTCCACTTTCAACTTAAACTTAACATCAGAAATAGTGAGGGTAAAAGTGTTTTTAAATGCTGTAGATGAAAAAAATGTAGGTACCCGTGAACAAAAAACACGGAAAAAACACTTATGTTCCTTTCCATGAGTGTCTGTCTAATGTGGGAATCGAACCCGCGATATTTATCGAACAACATTATATAATACATATTAAACAAGAAAATATACTAGAAAATCCCGTCAGGGCGACATGAGACTAGTTGCTTTTTTCTAGTATATTTTCTTGTTTAATATGTATCACATAAAAATAGCATTGTAAAATGCAAAATTATAAAAGTTTTAACAACATTATATAAATGTGTATTACGTTAGGTTCTTACCAAAAAGGAACTTTAGAGGTCATTAATAAACATTAACAAAGTTAGAAAGTGACCACGATTAGGCAATTTCTATGTAAATCGTTTTTGAGATCAGCCTGGCTTGAACCTTCGTAGAGACTTTAATAAACTAAGACCAAAGACTAGTTTTAAACATGGATTTTATATTTGGTACTAGAAATAAAAAAACCGGACAATTGCGAGTCGGACTCGCCCACCGAGGGTTCCGCACAAATTTGCAGGTACTGTTGAGATCGTATATTTCCGTACTACAAGCAGGCCGGTACACCGCAGTTGCTAGCTGGTTTTGCTTTAAAAAAAAAGATATGGACGGTCGCCTTGTCACATAAAATATTTGTAAAATTGAATTAATTAGGTACATAATTTATTGAAATATTGGGAACCGACGCCGACGGTGATACGCTGCCGGCAGCCGAGATGTAAAACAACCGCTGCCGGCACCGGCATTTGAAATGGCGACCGGCGAAATAGAAATCTAGGTATCTCACAATTTGTTATGTTACGTTAGGATTTCGTCGTTTAGTCACAAAAAGGATAGACTGATTTTTGCTAAAAATTCTTCAAAAGTGCTGCAGCCCACATTGCTACATCCACAAATTTTTCTTTTATGAACGTCGGGGAGCCTTCATCGTACCTGATGTTAAGTATTGATAAGGCTGAAGATGGAAGCGAGCCTCTCCCGGAATCCTCAATCACTGAGGAACTGGCTATCTTATCTCTAACTGCCGGAACACGCTAAAAACATTGTTGTTATGGCGTCAGACTTAGATAAGATGGTGGTAGCTAGCCAGGCGGACTCACAACAAGTCCTACCACCAAACAAACCGAATACAATATGTATCCCGCTGGGAATCGAAGCCTGGACTGGGTCTGATACCGGTGGCTGTTAGCACTAGACCACAGAGGCGTTTATCTAAAAAAATATATGCTGTAGATCTTAATAAAAACTTTCAACGAAATTGATTTGAACGAAATATAGTTGGCAGTTTTAAAGATATAGCACATTTTCCGTAACCGCAAATATAACTTAGTCATTGATACAAACATTATGAAAAACAAAGTAATTTTTGCAGACGAAAAATGTTAGTGATATTTTGATGTTGTTTGTTTTATAATTCACTTAGATCCGACAAAAATCAAATCTCTGCAGTCAAAAGCGAAGTAGAAAATTGTACATAATGTCAATGGTACTACGGTCTAATATTCATTTGGTAAACTGCAAGAAACACAAACGATTCATTGGGCAAACGATGCGTTGGTCAAAAGTCACAGAATAAATAGTTACTTCATCAAACGTTCATTGGTCTGTAGTTCTTTCAGTAAGATTTAAAAAAGCTATTTTTTTATGGGATCTGTTAAATGGTAAAACGGTTTTCGAACTCGTGTTTTGGACTACCATAACACAAGTTCTTAATGAAACTTAACGTGGGCTAGCTAATTGGTGTGTTTGTATGCAATTATTTATTTATTTGGACTAACTGCTTAATGTTAGCAATAAACAAACTAATAATGCAGCGTTGTGTCCAATAGGCATTGAAAAATATATGATTTTAATTATCATCATTTCTTACACATAACACTTAACAAAGTACTTCAAACGAATCACCATTAAAATGTATGAAGTGTGTACAAGTTTATGACGGCCGTTTAATGTGTTTGTCCGTCCGTCTGTCTTATTTACGAGCTTATGATTGGCTGGCCAAGGTTGAAGTTTTATCAGTAGTAATGCATTTGAAACGAACTGTAGATCGGTCGGTATATTTAGTTTCAAATTAATTGACCATTTCAATTCACTGAATTTACGAATGAAAGTAAATTGGGTTCGTAACAGTTCTAGTTTTTTATTTAAAGCAATCATTTAACAACAAAATTTTGTTAAAATACGTTTTCAGACTAAACAACTTATACAGGATGGGTTAAAACGGGGCAGCAAGGGCCTTACCTTACCTACCTACCTTACCTTACCTTACCTTAACCGTTGTTGCTACATGAAAACGTACTTAACGTTTTAATTTTTTGAGAAATATTGAACTGCATTCACGGATTTTGAAAAAAATGTACAGTCAGCAGGAAAATGGTCAGATTTTTTTTTTTATGCCAATCGATCCTGTTTCTCATGAGGATCAAATCACTCTAAGACACCAAACTAAGATATGAGAACTAGAAAAGTCAGAAATCGCGAAAAAGGCAAAAAAAGCACTTCCCGCGCTCGCGCCACACGCCGCTGCATCCGCTTCACCGACGAGTACCTTCGTTGACGGAACTTATTTTCTTAGCGAATATGTCGAAATACTTTTTCGCGATTTCTGACTTTTCTAGTATTCATACCTCAGTTGGTGTCTTAGACCGTTTGAATCCTCAAAAGGAACAGGATCAATTAGCATCAAAAAGTGAAAAAAAAAATCTGCTGACTGTATTTTTTTTCAAAATCTGTGAATGCTGTTTTATATTTTTCAAACAATTAAGGATGGTTTCCTAAAAAATTTTTCATGTAGCTACAACAGTTAAAGTATCTGCCCTTTGAACCCCGTTTTAAATTTCCATCCTGTATATGTAACACCGAATTATACAAATAATACGCACAGACGAATGAAAAGATGATTACCTTTGTAGAATTACACATCATATTCTTTACAAAGGAGTACTTATATAAAATTAATCTTTGAAGATACCAAATTCACTTAGGTATATTGAAGGCCAACTTCAAAACATAAGAGATTGGGAAAAATTAACACTTCTGAAGCTAAAGACAGGACTATAAAGTCAAAGTCAAAGTCAAAGATTTTTATTCAAATAGACTTATAGATAAGTACTTTCGAATAGTACAAGTACTTATCTATAAGTAGGACAGCTATTTTCTTCCATTTGAAGTAACATTTTTACCAAAAGAACTTTTAAAACAAACTTCATGCCGAGAAAAGTTTATCCAAAAAACAATGACGACGTCCCTTTTAAGTTTACTTTTCCTTTCTTCTTCGGAAGGAAAAACAATAAAAATTCATAAAAACCACCCTCGACGACGGGCGGTGCCCAAGTTTGTCTGTCTGTAATAGACTTCTTTTTCGTTATGGGGTCATTAATAGGGCGTAATAACGATGGTGTGGCCAATAACGGCCATAAAACAACGATAGAACACCCTTTTATGACCGAACAATACTAGCTGAACGATTTCGACTCTACTGAGAACTGGTAAAATAATAAAAAAATCGGCCAAGTGCAAGTCGAACTCGCACATGAAGGGTTTCGTCTCTCACCCAAGGTTGCCTGCAAGAGATGCTACGTAGCCATAAGGCCGCCTATTGTGTGTTCCTCTTTTTTGTCATTTTCTCTGTATGCGTTTGTTTTTGTATCGTGTGCAATAAAGTTTATATTATTATTATTGTCAAAATGCCACTATAACTTTTCGTCTGCAAAAATAACTTTGTTTTTCATAGTGTTTGTATGGATGACAAAGTTATATTTTGGAAAATGTGCCATAGCTCTGATACTACTAAATATATTTCGTTCCAACCAATCTTCGTTAAAAGTTTTTATTAAGATCTACATCATTTTTTTTTACTTTCTTATTTTAAAAGTTAGAAGGGGGGGGGGGGGGGGGGCACACATTTTACGACTATGAAAGTGTACATCTTTCAAACGGTTGACTTTGAGAAAAAATGGTTTTAGTTATGGTTTCCATGCAATTTTTAACTGTGTAATTAAGTTTTGGAATAAAGTGGCTGTGACATATATCAATTTTTTTTTATTTCAAACTATAAGACCCCGGATTTTGAGACACAATACAAATTCAATTGTTCCCTGGACATCGGTGTCCGATTCGGTTTGATGAATTAATGTTTTTGCAGTGGAAATAAAGGTCTATCTATCTATCTATCCAGAGGTAGTAATTACCGTGGCAGAGAGTATCGGCGGGTCGGAGGTGAGTCTGCGCGCGCGCCGCCTATCGCCTGACCTCTGCCACTTCAATATACCAGTTATTATTCATTTTGTGCCGATACTGAGCCGGCGACTGTTGCAAGTAAACGCAAATTATGGTTGTTGACAATCTTTATGCGATTCGGTAACTACGCCATTTATCCTACTATAATATTATAATTATCACTCGATCACGCAAAAACGGCTGAATGGATTTTGATGAAATTTGGAATACAGATACTTGAAAGCGTGGAGGACATAGGATACCTTTATCCTGATATTCCCGCTGGAACGGGAACCACGGGTATGCGGGTGAAACCGCAAGCGGCAGTTAGTTGGAATATAAAATTAACTTCTTTCATTGATAATTTAGTCACTCGTCAGTTTACTCCCATGGGAGTGAAAAATAATGTGCCAGCTGCAAGCTACCCAGTGAA
This sequence comes from Chrysoteuchia culmella, assembly GCA_910589605.1. Lineage (NCBI taxonomy): Eukaryota > Metazoa > Arthropoda > Insecta > Lepidoptera > Crambidae > Chrysoteuchia > Chrysoteuchia culmella. The sequence continues at coordinate 246,749 of OU342660.1, forward strand.
GGTAGTTGAGATAGTAAAAGCCTATCAAAGGACAGGGTATTTATTAGTAACTAGTGGCCGCTCGCGGTTTTACCCCCGTGGTTCCCGTTCCCGTGGGAATATCGAAATAAAAAGTATTTTATATTCATAACTAGGCTATCTACTAACTGTGTACCAAATTTCATCCAAATCCGTTCAGTAGTTTCGGAGCCTGTTCAATACAAACAAACAAACAAACAATCAAATCTTTCCTCTTTATAATATTAGTATAGACTTAAGGCGACAGACTGGCAACCTGTCACTATTGTTTCGGACAACACCTTAAGGTATGATTCGGATGTTAGGTCGCGCGACCTTGCTGCACCGCTCGTACCGCGGTCGGCTGTCGCACCGCGAGCGGTATAATTTCGATGCTTGCGACCGCGACCGGCGCGACCGTCTGTCTTTACGCAGTTTTTATTATAAACGGTTGTGTTTTAGATAGTGCTCAATATAATTTTAACGTACAATTCACACCGTAACAAAGAAAAGAACTGCCAGCTGGAAAGTTAGAGGAAGAAAAAAAAATTACAAACAAACTGGATTGTGACTGTGGGCTCCTACATCGGGCAGACAAAGAGAAGCATAGGGACCCGCGTTAGAGAACATGTAGCTGACGTGAAAAATAGGCGCGATAACAAGTCTGCAGTGTGTGAACATGCTTTTGAGGGACCCACCCACTACATCAGGTTTGATAAGCCACAGATCCTCGCCAGGGAACAAAAATTTGTCCCCAGAATGCTGCGTGAGGCTATTGAAATTACCAAATACCCAAACTTCAATAGAGATGATGGGTGGAAGATTCCACCAGCTTGGGCCCCTATTATCCATAAATTAAAGTCTCAACCCAAATCACGCACTGCAAGACCCAAAGATACGGTTAGCTCTTTTTGTAGATAAATAAATATAAAAAAGTAAAGGTGGAGACAACATGTCCTAATTTTTTAATATTTTTTTATAAAGATGGAGGTCGGCCCGCTTTCGAAGTTTTCTTGGCAGTTTCTTTCTTCGAAGGTCCTCCCAATTTGTGAACTGCCAGTAGAGTCTTTAGTTTTCTCTTTTCTTAATAATAAAGAATTAAAATAACAATTAAATCAAAATATCAAATCTATAATAATTTGTGCCATAGTAAATGTCTAACCGTATCCGAACGAATATAACTTAACTTTTCGAGGGTAGACTTATAAGTAGCCAGTCATCCCGTGACCACGGCAGCTGTAAAGGTGCCGAAACGTCGGGAAAATCAAAAAACACCTAAAAAACCTAAAAATACGGACAATTACAACTTAGTTCGTGGAAATATAGCGCGTTTGATATAATAAATACGAGTTATTAGACATTAAATCTATTAATAAATCGTAATCAGTGGCAGTAAATGACTACATTATGACGAGTTAATTGACTGGGTCGTGCGACGGCACTGCTCGCGGAGCAGTAGGGTCGCCGCGACCGGTAGCTTGTATTGTTTCATATAAATTCATACAACGCAGTGGGTCGCGCGGCAAGGAGCCGCGACCGTGGTCGCGGCTCCTTGCCGCGGTCGCCAAGATCCGAATGTTACCCGATGTTTTGCCAACCCCGGAAGGGATTTATGGCGTGAGTTTATGTATGTATGTATGTATTTAGTAACTATGAAACCAATTGGGACCCGCACCAGCAATGGATGGCTGATGATAATAATAGTTTCTTAAGTTAAAAACGCAGTAAGTACTAAAGATTTAAGACTCGCCGCTGCCCAAATTAGTACTTTTTAAATTATACGGGTCGAAATAAATATTTTTTTTAAATACAAGATCACCTTTATTAGGAAATGTGCCTAATAAACAACTTTATAAAATTTAGATAAACTCCTAAAAAGGTATGTACTTAGATATAAATAAATAAATTTCATACAATCACACCAAGTTTCATGAAGAACTTGTGTTAAAGAATAAACATACTTATATACTTTTTTTTTGTAAATACATACATAATATATATTAAACACACGGACCAAGACAAATAGACATGTTCATGCACACAAATATTTGTCTTGTCCGGGGATCGAACCCGGGACCTCTGGAGTAGAAGGTGGGTTTAGTAACACTGCGCCAAACAGGTCGTCAAATACGTACCTAAGTAAACGAAAGGAAAGGTAAAAACAAAATAAAAAATAATATCAAGAAGAGCGTGAAATTTAATTTCGTAATTAAAAAGCTCTTGTATTTTGTAACTTACTTAACAGCAACGATACATAAACATCCCGTCAGGGCCACATGAGACTAGTTGCTTTTTTTCTGGTATATTTTCTTGTTTTATATTTATCACATAAAAATAGCATTGTAAAATGCAAAATTAAAAAGTTATAACATAAACAGTTGTTTAGTAAACAATCGCATTTTACGCTGATTAACGCACACCATAAAATCACCACTCAAAAACCCTCCGATTTCGGCAGCAGCCTGCTTTACTGCCCACAAACGTCAACTGATTGATAATATACAACCTACAAACTTAACATTTACCTCAACAATTTTTAAAGAAAGTAAATAAATTACAATTTCCCAAACAAATAGAGTCGGAAGTCCACAAGCCGACCGCTTTCAGACGAAAACGTAACGCGGCGAAGAACCTCTAGGAAAATGAGACTAGTTCAGACAAATGAGGTATAAAAAAGAAATAAAAAAAGACGATAAAAGTGGGCTGGGGTCACCTGAACTCACCTGGTCTTCGTGAAAGGCCATAAAATCCTGAGCGAGTAGCTATCTCTATTTTATCGTTATTTTTTTATCTATAACGGAAGCAATAAATTCTGGCAATTGAAGAAAAGTTTATGAACAATAGATCAACATGAAATTCTATTTGTTACAACAAAAATCATAATATTAATGTCCTATTGACCTAAGAACATAAAAAGCGCATTTTAAAGCGACATCCTTGTAATTTTATATGGAAGGGATAAAAAAGATGACAAAGATTTTGCGTTAAATGTTTATTGTATGTCAGTTAAGATTATTCTTATTCATATAATATTACAAACAGTAGTAGGAAATTGCACATTGGTTGCTTAACTCAATATAACCTTTGACACACCCATTTATAGTGTTCACGAGACTTAGCACAGTCTCTGAGCGATTTTATTTATATATTGATTATTTTGTATAAATACCGACTTCCAAAAAGGAGGAGGTTCTCAATTCGGCGGGTATGTTTTTTTTATGTATGTAAATTTACCATAAATAATTTATTCAGTTTGGTTCAGTAGTTTTTAATTTATGAATCAGAATCAGATATGAGCATATTTGTTGACTTGGACCAAGTAATTTTCACGATACTTTGTTTATAATATACATTAAACCTATTCTAACTGGATAAATCCTACTGTAGTTTAGAAAATAACATATAACAGACACTAAAAAGTAAAAAAATGCTGCGTTAAAAAATGTCGGCTGGCACCGACTCCAAAAGCCTTAATTTTTGATTTTTAGTTTTTGAAGTCGGTTTTTTTAGTTATTGTAATTGTGTAACGTAACCGTAACTCTTAATTAGCAAATTTTTTTTGTCGGTAATTGGATAACTAATCCATTACGCTTGCTATGTACTGTCCCTATTCAAGTAGCTTTTCTATTAGTTTGAAGGCTAGACGCTCTCTTAAAAGTTTTAAAATAATAAGCAATTTTATAATGACATAATGTAAATTTGTCAATCCCATTCAATATCTTAATGTTTAGATTTATTATTGGTCTCCGCGTTGCTATAACTGATATGGTATGATAAATCTATGATTTAACGTGTGTGATTTACATTCTTGCTAGCCTTTATTATTGATTATTTTTAACTTTTCAGTTGTTAAGAGTTGACGTTCAAACGAATAGAAAATTGAGCAGGGGTTTGTATGGTTAGGGTTAGAATGTAGTACTTGTGTCATTTATTTTTCTTTTAATGGATCTAACGAGTGTTATCTGTTTGTTAATAAAACATCGTCGCCGTGTCGTCAGCGTCACGCCGCGCGCTCGGCGGTGTTGAGCGGCTGCCAGCACTGCAATTTAGTATTTTAATCTTTAACTGAAAGTTTCTGATTTGTGTTAACAGCCTGTCAGAATGGTTCCGCATAAAATATTTATGGTTCTGAACCGATTTCAGTGATTTTATTCGAGGACGATTATTTTTGTAAAATTTAAAGTGGTTTAGATTATCATAATTTTTGTTAAATCTTCAATTTTTTTTACCTACCACTTTCAATAAACTATATCTGCCATTTGTTTGTTCGTTAGAGATAAATAACAGGAAAGCTGTAACTTTAAGTATTGAGAAAAATCATAACCATAAGTACTTAGCTTATAGATAAATAATTTGCAAACAAGATTTACTCATCCAAATAATTATGACACGAAATTGAGTCATTGATACAAAAAGATAGGTACATGACATGTTAAAAGAAATGTTTTCTTCTCATAGGTATTGTACAGACCCTTTCACGGATTTATAGAAGTGAATTTACTTGTCCTATAAATAAAATATCGACTTGAAAGGATAAAAGCTAGACGCGCGCTCGCCCTCGCCCCGCGTCACATGTCAAATCTTTGACATATATAGACGTTTTTTGCAGAGAAATAATTTATTGTTGCTCTTTTGAGTGCTCAGCTTTAGAAGCAATCCGAAAGTGTGGCTCGACCCTACTGGTATTGAACGATAGAAACAAAACTATTATAGTTATCGGGCTTTTATCATTTATAGTAAAATGTAGTGTACATTTTTACTTTGGTAAAACGGTTAATGACTTCGGTAAATGTTCACTTTAATTTTAATAATACCTATTATTGCAGATTAGTTTTGCAATAAAGGAGAAAAAATTGAAAAAAAGTTTCCACTAATAAAACAGTAACAACTGTTGGCTTTGTTCGGATATAAAATAGTTAATGTCACCGAAATGACATTAAGGGCCGATTTCACCAACCACAGATAAGTTCTGCTGGATAGCATATATGTGACAGATAATTTGACAGTTGTTATAAGAATTTTTTTCGAACTATCTATCAGATACGCTATCCAGAACTTAAAGTTTTATCCAAAAAACGGCAAAGCTGTATTATTCGAGTGGTCAGTTTGTTTTTGTTGTATGTCTGTAGCACGAGGCCCTGATTAGTGTTATTTAAGAAGCACATACAGTATTTGTTTATTTAAGGGCCGCAGTCGGTGGGCCATCCTTGAGCTAATTCGATGCCTGTAGACTTGAGTAACCTACACCTTACATTAAATACAAATAATATAGGGATTTATACATGTTTTCGGGTGTACTTACAATATTATAAAATTTCATCTCAACATGTCGCCCTGACTGGGTGAGACAAAATACAAGTTGCTTTTTTCTATTCTAATATTATAAAGAGGAAAGATGTGATTGTTTGTTTTTTTGCATTGAATAGGCTCCGAAACTACGAATTTGAATGAAATTTGGTTCATACATAGTAGATAGCCTGGTTATGAACATAGGATACTTTTTATCCCGATATTCCCACGGGACCGGGAACCACGCGGGTGAAACCGCGAGCGGCCGCTAGTCTAGCATATTTTATTGTTTAATATTTATCACATAAAAATAGCATTGTAAAATATAAAAGAAAATAATCTAATCTAAAATAATTTAAAAAGTACTTTCACGTTTTTTTTATTTACCATACACGTGTCAGGGGTCGTAGTCACGGGAAGACTAGCTACTTATAAATTGTCTATCAAAATCCGGAAAAGTAGTTTTATGTAATAAACTTTTTAATTTACTTTTTTTGGGGAACATACAACATCATTTACAAATTAAGTAAATAAACAAACATTTAAAGGCTAATTACAAGCTTCCAAAGAAAAAAATTAAGATGTGCTTAAATAAATGGCTTTCATGAAACCAAATCAAAATGTTTTCATTGAGTAAAAACCTTATGTACATGTATAGTATTAAGTATTTGTTTATTTTGGATTAGAACGAAATTTTTCTGTACTCTGTACAAGTAAAGCTTCCGTTTTTCATTACAGTTACAATAATACAGCCAATACATGCGCAGTGACCGGTATCCGAACCAATATTGTACGCTAATTGCCCGATCGTCGCCGAGGCCACGTTTACACAGCTTCTCTGCCACCATCGTACTCAAATATACTTGGTTGAGTCAATTCAGACGCGATATTAATACAAAGATTATTATCACGAGCAGAAGTTGCATTTGGTTACTGTGTTACCAACGATAGAGTTGGCCGCTGGCTAATAAATTAAATTAAATAGCAACGAAAAAAATATATTTTCTAAGTAGATTATAGGGCTATTGAAATATACTTATTTCAATTTCAAAAGGAACACAATAATTGCTTTTTTGAGATTTTCGATGTTAAAATAATATTTAATTCTGCTTTTGATTTTAAATCAAGTATGAAATTAAAGTAATTGAGCAATAAATAAATAGATTTAATTTAATTTTTTTAATTTTTTTTTTCTAATAAGTACTTACTACACAACTGCACTTTCTCCACGTGTTCTACACTGTCTACTTAACATATCGGTTTGTGATTCTTTGACTGTAACTAAGTCTTTAGTTTTCTGTACCACGCACAAAGTAACTGTGCAAACGCGCAGTGTGTACTCAGCCCAAGTGTGGCGCCTGCGTGTGAACCGAGCCTAATGGGTAATACTAACGTTTGTTCTCCGCGGTCGTCACCCCGCGCCTGCGCACATGAATCGTTAATTTCGTTACTATTTAGGACAAGATAAGTATTTATTCACTTATTACGACTTTTTGAACAAGACATAAAATTTGCCAAAATTGTAAAATTCTGTGCCCCACACTGCAATGATTATGTTGAACAAAAGTTCTATATTTGATTTTGTTTCCATCTTTTCAGTTGACTTGCCTTTTGATGGAGGAGGGTTTTTTTTAATTTTTTTATATTTATATATTTTTAAACAAGAAAATATACTTACGAGAGTCCCGTTAGAGCGACATGAGACTGCCTCGGCTGGCACCGACTCCAAACGGCTTATTTTTTGCTTCGTAGTTTTTGAAATCGGTTTTTTTAATGTAGTTAATTTTTTACTTTTATTGTCTATAATAGGTTGTTTTGTAAACTACAGTATGATTTTTATAGAATAGATAAGGATTCTTGTACATTATGGGTACATTATGGTACAATGTTTTCAGGATTGTTGTGTTCCGGCAGTTAACACATTCCCTGTCCGCTGAGCCACATATGGTTCAGGAAACGTGCGCTTGAAAAGCACTAATACGTTCCTGACCCATATGTGCGTCAGGGCACATATACCCTAAAATATTCCCTGAACCACATGTGGTTCATGAACGTGCAGGAGCAAAAATGTCTCTCTACGCTCATGAACCATATGTGTTTCAGGGAAATAAAGCCTACTTTTAGTTATTTTTTTAAAATTATATTATTACTAGGGCCACCCTATGACTATAAAAAACAAATTATTCAAAAAACCCTATTGGACGTGTCGGTGAATTTTGCATTTTTGTATGGGACAGGGAACGTGTTAAAGATAAGATAGCCAGTTCCTCAGAAGCTGAGGATTCCGGGGAGGCTCGCTTCCGTCTTTAGCCAATACTGAACATCAGGAATGATGAAGGATAAGAGACTCCCCGTCGCTCATTAAAAAAAATTGACATAGTTTCGTTAAAATTACATCGTACAAGTTAACAAAAATGCTCATAAAATAAAAACTACTGGGCCAAACTAAATCAAATTTTTGCGGGACCAAATGGAAAAAATCCGCATCGAAAAAAAAGAATCACGTAAATCGGATCAGACATCTCAGCGTAACTGTACATACATAAATAAATAAATAAAATATACCAACGGAATTGAGGAAGTCCTCCTTTTTGGAAGTCGGTAAAAAAATTGCCAATTTATTAGTCGTCACAATCAAATAACTTACGGCGAAGGTGTTTCTAAAAAAGACATGGTGTTTTCTAATTCTGTTCGGTCCAATTTATGTAACAGCCCGTGGTCGCATAATTCCGCCATACAACCGCCGTTATGTCGGATTTTATGTCCCGTCATTTATGGCGAGAGAGTTGTCCGTCTGTGCCCGACGTAATTATGGAAATCGATTATGAATTTATGCCTTTCGGAACTAATTCGATTACAATGGTTAACTTTAACTGGGAGCCAATTCTGCTAACTTTTCTATCTCAATGAATGTTCGTCCGATTGTCGTGTTTGGTTTTCAGAGTAGATCCCTATACGTCCAAGATTGGCTGAATGGCTCAAGTGTCATGATCATGTCCACAGAACAAGAATCATGCCTGCTGCGCTGAGGGTGATGGGTTCGATTCCCGGATAGATTTACGCTATGAATCAAAAAATGTATGATTTTTTATTTTTTTGCATTTTTCAATGCTTTTTTTTATACGTATGATAAATTTTAAATAAAAAATATAGGCAGAAATCAACTCGGCCACAAGTGAATTCTCAGATGGGACTCGAACCCATGACCTTTGGAAATCCGGTCCAATGCTCTAACCACAGAATTCACTTGTGGCCTAGTTTATTTTTCCAATATTTTTCTATTTAAAATGTATCAATAATAATGTGTTATATTTGTTTGTGTCTGGGTGTTATAAAAATTATGTAAATGAATGCAATACCTTCGTTGGTTCTAACGCAAAATTAAAGATCGGTAAATACCTACCAAAGATCTACGAGATTATGTACTTTATTGATTAGTATAGTAAGCTTACTTATACGTACCTAATATTAACCTGTGTTAGTGCAACAAAAACAATACCAACAATAAATTAATGAAGTTTATACGCATCCAACATGTCGTTCCACATTAAATTGAAAATCAAGTTACACAATTAAAAAAGGGCGTGCCAAATCAAAAGGTTAAAAAGCCACAATTTAAATAATATTCCATTAGATCAACAGAGATCTGTAGATCATTAACTCGAAGCGATAGTTACGTGAGGCAACAGTATAGTTTATTGTCGGTTGATCAACATTTGTTTATGTTAACAGACATAATTGATCTGCGCATAGCATGCGAGCGATGCGTGGGTCGCTCGACACCTTAATTATCACTATATTTTATTTAATAACTCTTTTGAAAACAACTATTAATAAATGTTTTTTTTTATGAATTACGGGGAGTCTCTTAGCCTTCATCGTACATGATGTTAAGTATTGATAACCCAGAAGATGGAAGCGAGCTATCTTATCTCGAACTGCCGGAACACAACAATGCTGAAAACATTGTTGTTATGGCGTCAGGCTTAGATAAGATGGTGGTAGCTAGCCTGGCGGGCTTACAACAAGTCCTACCACCGACCAAACCGAATACAATATGTACCCCCGCTGGGAATCGAACCCGGGATCCCTGGGTCTGATACCGGTGGTTGTACCACTAGACCACAGAGGCGGTTAAAATCGAAATATCAACGAATACTATCAACGAAAACCTCCTCCTTTTTAAAGTTGGTTAATAAAATATTTTTTTAGACAACTATGTTATTATAAGCTCATTTTATTAATTTATGCTGCTTATTATAATCAAAAAGTACAAAATGCTTATTTGAAAACAAAATCATTTACTTAAAATGTCAATACCTATCCAGATATATCTTAATCTTGCATATAAATATACTTATCTCATACTGAGTAAAAAAATGTTTAATGGGTCAGTCCGAATACCTGGCGAACAATAGTTATTAATGGAATTTCAATCACAATTCATTAGTAACAGCTTTAACGTCATTTTTAGGGTACCAAATATGTAAAGAAAATAAAGGAACCCTTATAATATAGGATCACTTTGTTTTCCGCCTGTCCGTCCGTCCGTCCGTCCGTCTGTCCTCGTTTATCTCAAGAACGCGTAGAAGTATCGAGTTGTAATTAAAACCATATATTCAAGTCAATAATCAGTTTCAGTTTAAAAAAACAAACTTATTATTTGTTTATATATTACGTATTAAATAATAAACAAAAGTTACGCAAAAAACAGATACGACCTTTCATGTCGCAAATAAAAACGTAGATTTCGACACTCTCAAGGGAATCAAAATTCATAGGGTACTTCCCGTTGAGCATAACTATGAAATTTGGCAAGCATTATCATCATTTACTACGAATACAGGAAAAAAAATTCTAAAAACTATGCATTTGTTATTAAATCATAAAAATATAGTCTATGGTTTCGGAAACTTAATTTCGGGAAAAACTCGGGAACGCGTGGAGGTATCGAGTTGAAACTAAAATCATATATTCACGTTAACAATCTCTTGAAGCTGTGAAAAAATCAAACTTCGAAATCAACGTTTAAAACGGTAAGACCATTTATGCTGCAAAAACGTATACTTCGACACTCTCAAGGGAATCAAAATTCATAGGACACTTTCCGTGGACCTAGAACTATGAAATTTTGCGAGTAATATCGTCTTTAGTACAAGAAAAAATCTGAAAACTTTGTAATTATATCATGAAAAATTTAGTCTTACGTTTTGGAAACTGAATTTCGGGTAAACTTTGGAAGAAACTGCGAGACTCAATTCCTGAACTATTTATTATATTATGTACATTAGGTAGGTACCTACTAACTAATTTGTGCGGGGCCCTCGGTGGGCGAGTCCGACTCGCACTTGTCCGGTTTTATTTTAATTAAAACAATATTTCCGAAGAAAAAAATATTTTGTTTTGAACACATCAGTTACGAAAGCTGCCGTAATATATTACTAACACACCACTCCTCTATTTACAAATCCATAGCGGATCGATTAAAATAAGAGCATTCGGCAATTATATCGATTAGTTACAGACCAGCGCTTGCGCAGCGGCAACAACGCTGGCTATAAAGCCCGATTTACACATCCATATGTAAGCAAGTCAGTAAGTTCAACTTACTTACTTACTTACTTAATCGAGAAGAGACCCTAGCGTCCAAACGGTGAATTAAGCTTATCGATTAAGTAACTACGACGGACGCCAAGACGCGCTCATGTTAATATTATTTTGAATATATTACTTCACATCTTTAGCGAACATTGGATGTAGATGAAGTGCGCCAGCACCTACGTGATGTAGTGAAAGATGTATAAAATGTGATTTTAGAAGAAATCAGCAAGCAGACAGAAATGCGTTTTGTTTTGTGTCAACCTATGACATGAACTCACTTGCGCCGTCCACACGGCGGCAAGTAAGATGGTGGGGAGCGGGAGGCGAAGCGGTTCACGCGCTACTGTCCCGTCCAAAAAATAGAACTGGTTCCTATCTGCTTGGAATCCTCAATATATTACTCATATTGAAGCTATTGAGAATATTCAAAATAAATTCATTAGACGCATAAAGTATAGGTTTCCGCATTTTAACGCTGCTAGTAGAAGCTCCTTGAAGCTCCTTGAAGCTGCGAAGTGTCAAACGTGACATTATTTTTCTATATAAATTAATCAATGGCATAGTGGAATAACTCTACCTGACTAGCAAATTTTTTTATAAATGTAAAAAGATGAATCTTAGATCTACTCAAACTTTTGCACCTCCCCGTTGTCGCACCAATTATGCCTCTAACCGCTTCATTATTAGATCATGTAGTAATTATGATACGTCCTACCAACATGTTGACATATTTGGCCAGAACTTAAGAAAATTTTTGCCAAAATTAATTTTTTACCCACCATTATAGTAGCATATTAATGCCTTTGTCACTCAATTGAACTGTTTTATTTTGTTGTGGAAACTGTCTTTGGCTTTTGTATTACTCATTAAGTATAGCATTAAGGTAATATTGTATGCTGTTATGTTTCCCAAAAATAAATAAATAAATATCCTGCGGCAAGTCGCTACTTACTTACTCAATTGCCGTCGGCGTCCACACGTGGTTTTAACTTACTTACTTATGGATGTGTAAATCGGCCTTACATAGGGCGCTCTTGCACGTAGGGCTGGTCGAAGTTACGGGATGGTGTGTTTGTGTGCTATCAATCAATCGCTTCTTTGCTGGAATGGTGGATGGAAATGATAAAGATAATAATGGATGTCTGTTTATTACATTTATTATACGGAGCAAAAATAGAATATCTTTCATTTTTGTTGTTTCATCTCCTCATGTTAAGAGATGATAAGGTTGAAGGTGGTTTTGGAATTGCGCTTCCCCCAAAGCCCTCCACCTGGACGAACTGGCTTTTACTTTTAGGGTTCCGTACCAAAGGCATTTCTTTTTTTTTAGGCTGCATAGTTTTCGACTTTTGATGAAAGTTGTAAAAAAAATATTCTTATCTCCAAAGTTAACATAGAGAAAAATTTGAAATTATTCTATATGATAAGAAGATTATGTACCTAATGATTTCAGGAATAATATAACGATGTCTCTAAAAAGCATACTTTTTCAGAAATCTTAAAAAAAAGTGATTTTATAATTATTTACTTTAGGTAAACTAACCTCGACCTATGTCAATGTATGGGGACAATATATGATGGTATGGAACCTTCGGTGCGCGAGCCCGACTCGCCCTTGATCGGTTTTTTTTTAATTACTGCAGCGCAATAACGCTGAAAGTGCTAGTCGCCATAATATCGTCAACGACTAAGATTCAGTGTATTAGAACAAGTCCTACCGCACAAGACGAATACAATTTGTATTGTGACGACCTCCGTGGTAGAGTGCCGGTTTCAAGGTGTTGGCTACTCTGAGGTCCTGGGCTCGAATCTCGGTAGGGGCAAACGTTTGTATGATCAATACGAGTGTGTTTATACACAAATATACTTATCTACCTATATAATAATTATATGTATTTATATCCGCTACCCTGTATCCCATTACACAATCCTTACAGTGCTAACTTTGGGCCTAGGCTAATTGGTGTGAGTGTAAGATATAGGTACCTATTTATTCCCACTGTGAATCGAACTTGAGACCTCTGGGCTTCCGTACTAATAAATCATTAAGAGTAAATCGAGTAAAAATGGGCATATTAATGGACATGTTTAGTTTTAAACTGCATGCAAATGAAAATCAAGAGGTAAATCGAATCAAATAATGATAACACTCGGCCCAGCAAGGTTGTATTAGCCAACGGTGTTATGACGACCTTCGGAAGGCCCAGTCGTTAGCCGTGGGTCCATTGTCTAGGGCCCAAGGTCCCGAGGGCTTCCGCGTTTGCCCTGTAGGTCGTTAAAAAAACAACGCTGTTTGCTTTTGATCTTTTATGTCACTAAGTATTGCTGTTGGGAATGTTAAATATTGTCGTCGAAATATTGAAGGACTGTGCACACTGGATACGGCATACATATTGTTTTGGGACGACAAATATACTGAATTTACGGAAGGTTTTTGGTTTTTATTATTAAAATGGTTTTGTGTAATCTTGCTATGCAATGGCTTAGTTAGATTATCAAAATATAACAAATTGCTATTATGTTTTACAATATCAGACAGATCATTTTAACCTCTCATTTCTCATTTTAACCGCCTCTGTGGTCTAGTGGTACAACCACCGGTATCTGACCCTGGGGTCCCGGGTTCGATTGTATTCGGTTTGGTTGGTGGTAGGATTTGTTGTAAGTTCGCCTGGTTAGCTACCACCATCATATCTAAGTTTGACGCTATAACAACAATGTTTTCAGCATTGTTGTGTTCCGGCAGTTAGAGCTGTGATAGCCAGTCCCTCAGTGGCTGAGGATTCCGGAAGAGGCTCGCTACCATCTTCTGCCTTATCAATACTTAACATCAGGTATGATGAAGGCTAAGAGTCTCCCCGTAGTTCATAAAAAAAGATTAAAACAAATAAGTAAGTATTAATAATGCTTGAATAGTGCACATTTGGACATTAATTCACATACTATAAGTATAATTAACACTTTGATATGTCGTAACAATAGATTTTCTATTGTGTCTGGACCGATGACAGTCGACGTGTTAAAATTCAGCAAAAAATGTTGTCATCCCTATAGGAAAAAAATACATACATATTTATGACAAAGTACCTTCCTAGGTACCTCCGCCTGCCTGATGAGTACTCGTAAAAATACATGCTTTTCAAATAATGATCCTCATGTGGTACTTTTAAAGAACTTCTTCTTATCGAGTGAGGATAAGTGGCCAGCTCTGGTGTCAGAGATTATCAAGCCGCCTATAATCCTCTGACTTGGCTTAACGACTGTAATTAAATGACAACAGCCGAGACCGACGGTTTAACGCGAAGCATGGAAGCGCTCAGTTGAAATGCCACTTTACGGTCACCCATCCGACACCTGACCGGGCCGAACTTTGCTTAACAAACGTGATCGAATACGATCAGTCAGTCAAGCGCGGCCATGAGCGCTTCTTTAAAGAACTGATACTTTTACACTAAACATGACATTAATTCACTACGTATATTTAATTATTAAGTATAAATCAGCGTATACTATATATTGACCCCCAAATATATAATGGAACCCTAATATTATAACGTTTTCATGGGTTCCGGTATGCTTTGCTTAAGGTCGGCAATTAATATTCCAATTATACCACCACGTACATAAAACGCCCTATTATAATATGTACGTGATACAGTAATAACAATATTTACTGACAGAAAAAACATTCTGACTTAAAAAAGAAATATTACAAGACTTAAACTTGTAGCAACACAGCCGGAATGTCAGCTGTAAGTACTTATGTAGTACATAGCCAATTTCGCATTTGGGTCCGTTATTTTGATACCATCATCATCATCGTCAGCCTGTGGACGTCCACTGCTGGACATAGGCCTCTTCTAGCTCACGCCTATTGTGGCGTTCATAGGAGGTTATTAGCCTACTGCTACCATGCTGGCCAGACGGGTTGGTAGAGGGTTTGTTTCAAGTTTTCCTTCTCTCGCACAGGTGTTCAATGCGTCGAGCCTCTTAGTCGACTCTGACGACATCCCAGGCATGTAAGGGAGTGGTGACACTTGTATTCTTAGGCCATCACCACACGGCACATAGAAATCTTTAGGTAAGTATTCTTTTTTTAATTTTTGCATTTTTTAATGCTGTTTTTTATTCTTATGATAATTTTAAATAGAAAGATATTGGAAAAAATTAACTCGGCCACAAGTGAATTCTCAGACGGGACTCGAACCCACGACCTTTGGAAATCCAGTCCAATGTTTTAACCACTGAGCTACCGAGACTGGGTTCTAATCCCATCTAAGAATTCACTTGTGCACAAGTTTTTTTTTTTTATTTATTTATTTAATATTTATCATATAAATCCCTGATATTAAAAATATCATTGTTTTGTTCCTTTCTTATAAACTTAGTTTTCCGCTTCACAACCAAATTAAAGCAGGTCGTAAAAATGTAGCAAAAAGGTTAAATTGAACAATACCGGGCTTTATTTCCCAACTTCGTCCTCTTAGGAAAGAATGTCCGAAATAACTCAAACTTTTCAAAACCTCTTATACAAAGAGGGAAACATTATATACCTACTTAATTGTAGCATTTAATTTGGCAAAAGAAGCAGTAATGATGTACCACCTCCTGGCTGCCGAGTACTCGTAAAAATACATCCTTTTCAAATATCCTCTTGAGGCACTTATGCAAATTTGATACGCCTCTTAAATGGCATTAAAACGTCAACACTCGAGCGTGAATTAGGACTGCAATCCTGTTGATGCGGTGCTACTTTTCGTAGCAGAGCTTCTATGAAGATAAACAAAAGAAGTTTTTTTTGTATGAACTCAAACTCAATATCATTTGTTCAGATAAGGCTGTTACAAGTCTTCGTGAATGTAAAAGAAGATTTATTCAGTCTTCAGCTGTTACAAACATTCGTCAATGTCGAAGAAGATAGGCTATCACTTCGCAAAACCATATGGTGGGAGACCTTATATATATAACACTAGAGGCTGGGCGCGGTTTCACCCGCGTGGTTCCCGTTCCCGTGGGGTTTTTTAGGATCATTTATAGCCTATGTTACTACTTGGGGTCTAAGGATTCTCTATTCCAAATTTCGTCAAAATCGGTCCAGTAGTTTTTGAGTTTATTCGTTACATACAAAAATACAAATCTTTCCTCTTTATAATATTAGTATAGATAACTGTAAATACTGTAACCAAATTTTTACGACAAGAGTTGTATAAATTAACTGTGTGATTAGACGCATTTTCCATCCGTGCGTTTAGCTAACTTTTGTAGTACATCGCTCCTAGCATCAGGCGTAAACTATCATGCTTGACATGCAAAAAAAACATGTTGCGGAAAAAACAGGTCCCTCCTCGATGGAAACATTAAATTGAAAAATTACTTCTTTTCCAGCGAAACTATAGTATCGCTTTCACTGAGCTCTGCGTGTCTCGTCGGGCAGCGCCGCGCCTTGCCCCTGAGGGAAGTATTCTCCGTATCTTTAATTAGTAAAATATGCTAAGCAGGGCACTCGCCCCCTCAGATTAAATCGGACGCGCAAACAAAACGCGAGCCCCCGAGACTCGGACTTTTCTTCTGTTTATAATGCTTTGAGCCTTTTTCTGTTGTTTATAATAGGTTACGCAAGATATTCCGGGTAGAAACAGTGTTTTCCTCGTTGTTTAGAAGCGGGCTTCCTTATTACTTTTTGTAAGGAAATCTCAATGAGGATTTAAGGATCAGCCGAATGTTGGCGCGGCTTATTGGGCGATATTACGAGCGTTTGTTGACGCTTGCTTACAAAATAATGGCGTGTAAACTTTTATATACACACATTTTCTTTCTTTTCCCTCGTGATAAAATTTTACAATAGCTCTATTAAGTATTTTTTATTTATTTGATTTGGTAACATTTGTGAGTTCTTAAGTCGACTAGCGTGAATGTGAAATGTGACGATGGTAGAGGAAGCGAGAATTATGATTGTTTTTTATGAACAACGATGTGACCTTTAGACTTCTTCCTACGTGATGTTGAGTAATTTTAAAGCTGAAGGTGGAAGTTTGCCTCTACCGGAATCTTCAACCACTGAGGAACTGGCTTCTTATCTCTTCAAGAAGTGATCATAGCATTAAAAATCTCTGTCTGTACTTCTAATGAAATGAAATTTTGAAGGAATTGATTGGTGAATGTTCCCGTGGGTGTCGCACATTCCGTGAAGCACACATTACGCCGATTAGTTCTGACTCCGAATCGACCTACATTCTTTAATTCATTGAATGGGCACCACGCTCCCCGACTACCACGCCCTGCAAATACTCTGCATTAGTTATAAAAAACATTCTGGGACGCGAATTTAGATGTTGCCTACGACGTTACATTGATGCGTTGATGATAAAAATGTATTAATGTAAGCCGTTATTTGTGCCTTATTCCGTCTTTCGAATTTACTTCAGCAGGTAGGTATGTACCTTTCATCGCTTTCAGCTGTAACCATTCTTTAAAAGCTAATGTCATCTAAGATTGTACACAGATTGTGAAGCTACCTTAGAATCGCAAGAAAGGATCCTGTCTCAAAGTTTTGTTAATAATTATGATAAATTTTAAATAGAAAAATATTGGAAAAAAAAATTCGGCCACAAATGAATTCTCAGATGGGATACGGACCCACGACTTTTGGGAATGCGGCCCACTGTTCTAATCACTGAGCTACCGAGACCAGCCACCGTCGAAATTTTCCAATACTTTTATATTTTCAATACGTTGTAGGCCAGCGTTGTAACATCAATGCGAGGAATAGGTGTCCTTATTATAACTTTTTAATTTTGCATTTTACAATGCTATTTTTAATTTTATTTGATAAATATTAAACAAGAATTTATACTAAAAAAAACAACTTGTCTCATGTCGCCTTGACGGGATTCGAACCCAAATCCTTGGGAATCCGGTCAGGCCGACATGAGACAAGTTGCTTTTTTCTAGTATATTTTCTTGTTTAATATTTATTAGATAGGTATCCTTGCTTGAAAGAAACATATTTTTTTCAAATGTTAAATAATTTATGATTTAATTAAAAATAATTAATGACTTAAAGCATAAATCTGGCTTCATTCACTGTTTATAGTCATGTTACGAATGTCTCGGGAAGCCTGGATGCGGGCAGCCCTGGCCCTGGCAACCTATCGTTGTGGAGATCCTTGGCGGAAGGCTTTTACCCACCAGTGAGTGTCATGCGGCTGATATGATGATGATGACTATTTACATTGGTAACTCAATAAATACCAATGTAAATAGTCATATTGCACTTTTATTTTTTTTGAATATCTTCTTTACAAGCACATACTTATATCGAAATAGACGAAGAGAGCGCTTCAAACTATATGAGAACCTGGCGTGTCGAATTTTTGGTACCTACGATCTCTTCACCAGCGAGATTTGGTGATGTGTTATTGACGAGCTCTTGAAAGCACTGTCCAACCATTTTCGTTTCTGAGTGCCGCGTGTTTATGAAAACACGCGCATGACCGTGCCATGAGGTAATGGTCTCAAGCGGACTGACTTAGGTTGGACAACTTTGACCGTGGATCAAACTTTTGACACGCGAGGTAGGTAGTACTTTTACCGTCTATCTCGATATAGGTCTGTTTTTAAAGGCATCTAAATCAGACGACCTCCACGGTAGAGTACACCGGTTTCAAGGTGTCGCCTACTCTGTGGTCCCGAATTCGAATCCCGGTAAGGGCAAAAAAAAATTGTACCTGAGTCATGGACGTATATTTTATATATATTTCTACACATAAATACTTATATATGTATAATTATATGTATTATCCGTTACCTAGTATCCCATAACTTACTCGATACTATTTCGATAGTTGTTCATGCTAACCCTACTGGTGGTGAGATATTTTTTTTTTACACTCACACCAATTAACCTTATTTTAATTAAAGGAGACTTTTAACAATGCAGTGTACTCCTTCCTTTAATTAAAATAAGGTTATTTGGTGTGAGTGTAAAAAAAAAATATATCTCACCACCAGTAGGGTTAGCAGGAACAACTATCGAAATGGTATCGAGGGCGAAATGTCAAAAAAATATGTAGTTCCGTTTACGTCCGGTAGGAACGCTCTCGATGTCTCATATATTTTTTTTACTTTACTTTCTCGATACTTACTCGAAAGTTATTTGTGCTAAGCCTACAGGTTCCTCTGCACTCTAGCTGGCGTTTGCGCGTGATGTAGATATAGGTCGCGCCCACGCTGCGCGCGCGCTCCACTTGGACGCGCACCGAGGAAGCGCGCGCGTAATTAATGAACCACTAGCGCTAGCCATTTCCACGACGCTTTTCATCAAATTGACTTTTATGATCATACGCTTTGTGGGTCAATGACCGTGTAGACAATTTATTGGTTTGATTTGGGGATTTGTTTTTTTTCTGCAATAAATAAATAAATAAATATTTCCATACAATCACACCAATTATCTAGCCCACGTTAAGTATCATGAAGAACTTGTGTTATGGATACTAGACAACGGATAAACATACAATATATTTTTTTGTAAATACATACATATCATACATATTAAACATCCAGATCAAGACAAAGATTTTCGTAAAAAAACGTTACGGAGTACAAATATCGGCTTAAAGTAACACATTCGCAGTGTATATTCGCAAACTCCTCGCTGTCCCAAGTGGTCCCGCGGGCCGCACCTGTGCTCGTGAAATTAATTAATCAAATCACATGGTAAAAGTTCCCGCGTTACTTTTGTAAACAGGAAGTTATGGGACCGCGGCGGATGCCGGCGCCGTTAATGATATGCAATGTCGGCATTGCAATTTATCGATACTTTTTAATATATATTTTTTATTCACGACGCGACGAGGAGTCTCTTTTAGCCTTCAACATACCTGATGTTAAGTATTGATAAGGTTAAAGATGGAAGCGAGCCTCTTCCGGAATCCTCAACCACTGAGGAACTGGCTATCTTATCTCTAACTGATCATCAGCTGATGCGTCTTCTACTAACATTGTAGGTTGTGTCTTACATTAATGCACTTTTATCTTTCTTTTTTTGCTGTTGTTTTTTTTTATATATTTAGACAGCTTAACATAAGTACCTGAAGTACGTCATGCTCACTCAAACGTTTCTTCGGCGGTGTCGTGTGAGGCGGGTCATTACGTTCCCTAAAATATGGTTGAGCGAAGCGATGGCTGGTTCATGCGTCATGCTCGTGAATGGATGCCGCCAGCGGAAATGGGTCTACTACAGTCTGCTTATCTTAATGTTGTGCTTAAAGGTTAAATATTTTTTTTCAAAAATAAATTGATATTGACCTGTATGTTCCTCACAACTTGCAGTACAGTAATCTTGTAATGCGAGAAATGTTGTAATGTATGATAGATAAGTCTTTCTTTGCCAGTTGAAAATTGTTTACGGTTACAATAACCATAAAATGTAATATTATAATTAGTATTTTTTTTGTTATGGAAATTGACCTTACTGATATGTTAAGCTCACTTTTCAATTTGACGACTCTGTATGAAATAAAACAGGGAGAAAAAAACAGCCCTTGACGAGTTTCTTGCCGGTTCTTCTCGTTACAAGGTCTCCCGCCGTAGGGTTTGTGAACCGATGGCGTAGCTTCTTTGACGTTCATAAGTGCTTGTAACAGCCTAGACTGAATAAATGATATTGACTTGACTTGACTTGACTAACTGCCGGAACACGCTAAAAACATTGTAATTATGGCGTCAGACTTAGATAAGATGGTGGTAGCTAGCCAGGCGGACTCACAACAAGTCCTACCACCAAACAAACCGAATATAATATGTACCATCCTCTGGGAATCGAACCCGGTTCCCCTCAGTCTGTTACCGGTGGTTGTTACGACTAGACCACAGAGGCGGTTAAATTGAATAAACAACGTCCATTGGTTATTGTAAGTTCTCGTTTGTAAAACAAAGCTGAAATAATTTGTTAAAAACAAATCTGCTATGAATATTTATTCTTGAATGTAATGACAATACCTAGGAAAATAGTGAGTATTTGATCGTGTTTTGGCCGCGCTTGACAGACTGATCGTATTCGATCACGTTTGTTAAGCAAAGTTCGGCCCGGTCAGGTGCCGGATGGGTGACCATAAATTAGCATTACAAGTGAGCGTTTCAGTGCTTTGGAGGGGACGTTAAGCCGTCGGTCCCGGCTGTTGTTATCTGAGATATAATAGAGTCGTTAAGCCAAGTCAGAGGCCTAATAGGCGGCTTGATAAACTGTGACACCAGATGTGGCCACTTATCCTCACTTGATAGAACCGTGTCAGTGGCCTAGTAAAAGTTCCGCGTATGCAGTTGTAAGGGCATACGGGGCAGAACAAAATTTGTACAAATATCTAGGAGGAAATACAACTCAAACAAGCTCTATCCGAGCTGCGTATGTTTGAAAATTGTTTGCTATTAGGTACTCGTGTACTAATATGTTCTAATCAACGCATAATTTAAACAGATTTGTAAACCAAACTGTGTCATCCAAACGCAATGGATAATCCCAACTCAGTGATAAATTAACTTTGAACTTACCGAGCGATATGGAGAGTAGTAGATTTTTAACCGATTTCAAAAAGGAGGCTCTCAATTCGAGAAGTATTTTTTTTTATTAAACATAACTTATCGACATATTTTAGACCTCGCCACAGCCCTAGCAGTAGTGTGGCGCGTGATGAATCCAAGTTAAAGTTTAATTAGCCAGTCGTGGGGGTCGCCGGTCTCTTGTCGATGGTTTACGTGGATTAAACCCTTTAAAGTTTGGTTAGCGTTGCAAAATATTGATTACCTAAAGCAGACCTGCAGTGTAAAAATGTATGGTGTTTTTTTAATTGTTCAATGTTATTATGTTTATCTCTATTACGAAAAACGGAATTTCCTTGTGATTTTCTTTGTGATAAATTTAGATGTAAGAACATTTTTTATTATTCATTTAATTTGTAAGGATTTGGACATTTTGTATTATTTTAGTTTGACAGTCATTATTGACTTTGATTTACTTATGATATTTTTTACTGTTTTTTGACATTGTATTATTTTATGACATAGCTGTAAATTTCAAATACCTTGGAAATTTATTATATTTTCATTAATAAAATATTTGCATGCCACTTACGTGGTAGACATGTTACGGTACTTCTTGATTTTAAAACCTTTGTTTTACCACATGTTTTTTGCGAATAAATAAATTTATTTATTTATAGTCTATTGGATCGTCCCAGAAATTAAAAACAAAAATATTTAGCTTCCCTCCGCGGAAAATATGCCGCGGATTATAATATATTAATTTATTTCACCCGCGTAGTTCCCGTGGGTATATCGGGATAAAAAGCATTTTATGTTTTAATTCCGGCTATCTACTATCCCTGCGCCAAATTTCATTTAAATCCGTTCAGTAGTTTTAGCGTGAAAGAGCAACAAACATACTGATATACATTCGCATTTATAATACAAGCGGCCACCCGCGGTTCCCGATCCCGTGAGGATATCGGGATGAAAAGTTATATTTTAATCCAGACTATTTTCTATCTGTGTGTCAAATTTCATCCTAATCGATTCAGTATTTTTCGTGAAAAAGTAACACACATCCAAACATCTAAACATCCAAATTATATTATAACTTTTTAATTTTGCATTTTACAATGCCATTTTAATGTGATAAATATTAAACAAGAAAAGAGTGAAAAAAAAAATGGTTTCTGTAGGTCTCTGTAGCATAATTGGTTAGTGCATTGGGGCGGATTCCCAAGGATGCGGGTTCGAATCCCGTCAGAGCGACATGAGACTAGTTGTTATTTTTTTCTAGTATTTTTTCTTGTTTAATATTTATCACATCCAAACACAAAACCTCACCTCACAAATTTGCGTATTTACAATATTAGTAGGATAGGATTAGGAAATAAATGCTGATACAAAACAGTTGTATCGTCTATTGTCATTCTCTGTAATCTCGCCCCCGCACGGAGCATCTTCAAGACCTATACCGTGCAATACTAAGCTCTGAAGTATGAAAAGTCATATACATTATTATACAAAAAAAATAACCTTGCAGAAAATCATGTAACGTAACGTTTGCGACGTTTAACGACGGCCGTAAAACATCTGTCGTTAGATTTAAATATTCAGATGGAGGCGCGTTTTAGATTATATTCGGAATATTTCTGTCGTCTTCGTCACAATTTAATATTTTTGTAACAAGCTGTGACGTATTTAAAAGGCTAATTTTTGAATAATTAATT
Organism: Chrysoteuchia culmella; assembly: GCA_910589605.1. Classification (NCBI taxonomy): domain Eukaryota; kingdom Metazoa; phylum Arthropoda; class Insecta; order Lepidoptera; family Crambidae; genus Chrysoteuchia; species Chrysoteuchia culmella. The sequence goes on from OU342660.1 coordinate 269,890, forward strand.
CGGTTAAATAAAATTTAATTCCTTTTTTTCACGAACTTAAGTTAATACTAATGGTAAATTTTAAATAGAAAAATATTGGAAAAAATTAACTCGGCCACAAGTGAATTCTCAGACGGGAATCGAAAGTCAATAGTTATTTGTTATGCAATCGGGATTAAAGTTAATAGTTATTTGTTATGCAAGGCTGGAAAGTTGGTTATTAGCGGCGAGTTACCTTTATTGAAACCTGAGCGAAGCGAGGGTTTTAAAGGTACAATACGCTACAAACTTTTCTGCCGAGCGCAACACACAATTTTTCACCTCACAACAGCGAGAAACTTTGATGGTTGTTTCCGCGGTCAACATCAGGTAAAGAAATCTTTAAAAACAAAGTTTAATATAAATATACTTACCTTATTCTTGTTGTTTTAATGATATAAAAAAAAACTAAAATAATAAAAAAGGGAGTATTATAGTTAATTCAAAGTTATTTAAAGTAGGAATATATAGTAACTTATAAATAACAATAAAACGATTCGGTAAATGTTGACATTGACATGAGGTACAAGACTAAGACAATTTAAAAATAATCTCTTCTTACGGGACATTGGCGAAATTTCTGTGAAAACGGCAGAAACCCAGAACAAAAAATGATTTAAAAATAAAGGTTTATGCCACATTCCGAAATCGAATCAAATTTGTGAAATCTCACCCAGCCTAATATAAAATTCTTATAACAAATAGTTTAATCCTATTGTTATTGTTTTTATGATTCAATGAACTAAAATAATATAATAATACCAAGACGTAGTATTATAATTAATTTAAAGCTCTTTCAAATAAGAATAAAATGTAACAAAAAGTCAAATATTGCGATTCGGAATGCATTATGACATATTGTTAGGTTTTAAATAAAAAAAGTACTTTGCCACGCTAGGCCGCAAAAAGCGATTTTCTACGCAGAAACTGATTGACAAAACCACCTTTTCAGGACGTGTGAGATGAAAACATTAATATTTTATATTACAAAATGATAAAATTACAATATTTCTTATTGTTACCGCTGGACTGGGCTGTGACTGAAGGACAAACAGAATGCACCAGTTAAAGCTTCTTCAGTGCCGAAGAGGCCTCTCTCTAGGGCAAAACTGACAATTCAAAAATGCGTGTATTGTGCTCAATAAAGAATATTGACATTTTTATTTTCATTTTTCTTTGACAGCCCTGGCCCCTTACACTTGACGTGATCGCATTGAGATCGAGATTGAATTAATGTCAAATGTCAGAAATTATGATTTAAAATTATGAATTAAATAAAAAAAGTTGAAATTAGTAAATAAAGTAATTTTGTACTCTATTACTTAATCGGTTTTAGCGGCAATTAAACACGAGTCAACGTCGAAAATCAGTAATATAATTATCGACATTCAATTTCGATCTCAACGCGATCCCGTCATGAGTAACCCCCCTGACTATGACAAGGTATGCCTATATTAGATAGATAGATAAAGAGTTTATTTGCTAACCACACATATATACATATCACTTTACATTTATAAATTTTAAAATAATAAAAAAAGAACTGACACAAAAGAAAGAAGAAAGAAGAGAATGGTCGTGTGTGTACCAGCAAAAAGGGCCAGGGACTCGGTGAGTGAAATTTTGCCTTTCGGCAAAACACCGGTTTTCAGCCTTACCACCATCAGCCTGTGGACGTCCACTGCTGGACATAGGCCTCTCCTAGCTCACGCCTGTTGTGGCGTTCATGGGAGGCTGTTAGCCTACTGCTACCACGCTGGCCAGACGGGTTGGTAGAGGGTTTGTTTCAAGTTTTCCTTCTCTCGCACAGGTGTTCGATGCGTCGAGCCTCTTATTGGACTCTTACGATATCCCAGGCATGTATGGGAGTGGTGACATTTGTATTCTTAGGCCTGACGGCCTGGCTGAAAACCGTGAAAATCGTTTTTTTTTTTTCAAATTTTCACGGTTTTCAGCCTTACCCAGGTGTAACGCGGGCAGCACAGCAACTTCGTTATTGGTTAGGGTGAGCATCAAACTGTGAATATGTGATATACTGTGTGATATTTGTGAATTCTGTAGTAATGTAGTGTGTAGTATTTAATTGTATAGGTTAAAATTGTAATAAAATAGATAAGGCAATGGATATAAAAAATAAATAAATAAGGAAATAGCGCATTAATAAGATTTATGGAAATTGAATTGAATAATTATAAAAATAACAAATTGCCGAGAACAATAGGTTTTTAATTCTTATAATATCTTGGCAATGAAACTGTGAATTTATGTATGTATACAGATTCGAACCGCAGCACCAGATTTATCCAAAACTACCACCAAGTCGGGATACCTAACTTCGTATTCGTGATCTATTATAGGAGACGGGATAGCAACCTGGCACTATTCTTTCCAGACAATGTCTTAGATGTTTTAACCGCCTCTGCGGTCTAGTGGTTTTGTATTCGGTTTGGTTGGTAGTAGGACTTGTTGTTAGTCCGCCTGGCTGGGTACCACCATCTTATCTAAGCCTGACGCTATAACAACAATGTTTTCAGCATTGTTGTGATCCTGCAGTTAGAGATAAAATAGCCAGTTCCTCAGTGTAGACGATTTCGGGAGAGGTTCGCTTCCATCTTCAGCCTTATTACTTAACATCAGGTATGATGAAGACTAAGACTCTCCCCGTTGTTCATAAAAAAAAAACCTAACGAATGCCAAACGTGGCGTCGCCTCACAGTCACCTCATGTGGCTATTAAAGTAATATTTACATACATGTTTTACTATCAAGCTGGACCATTGATACTCTGCCATATAAACCCCGCAAAGGCAAGTGTATGTTCTCTTTTCAGTGGTGAACCAGTGGTTCCTAACCTTTTTAGAACTGCAATTCAAAATTATATCAAGCTAACATATATTTATTTATAAACATGCACATTTACAATTATCAGTTAGTAGTGTGAACGCAAAACTGCGCCATGCCGCGTAGCTATTGACATTTTATACATTAAATAAATAAAAAAGGCTGTGTATTCATCACACTTACTCATAGAAAATCTGTGTTACCCCCAGCTTCGGAACCTTGACACTACACTTGAATTTAATTTTAGTCATTTAAGTAAGTAACTTTATGTAATTTAAACGTATTAAATTATATTTAAACTACTTATGCTACCGAGACTTCTAAACTTGTAAGTCTCGCTAGCATAATTGGTAGTGAACCGGATTCCTAAGACTGTGGGTTCGAGTCCCGTCTGAGCGACATGAGACCAGTGTTTTTTTTAGTATATTTTCTTCTTTATATTTATTACATTGGTTTAATTTATATTACCTTGTTTAATACTTCAGCTAATTCTAGGAAAGTATGAATCCATCCTTACAGCACTATAATACTCGTACAAAGTATTCAATCAAAACGTCCATAAAAGCGTAATTTTAATGAGCACTTAGAGCATCGATGAGTGGCGATCGAGTGGCCGGCGCCTGCGCATGTAATACGTTTACGAGGCGCCGCCGGCGGCGACGCAAATACCCAGGGTCGAATCCCGGTTGACGCTGTGTTATAAACATGTTTGTCTCGTAAAGCATCGAAAAAGAGATTATATTTTATTTTTTTATTGTTAAAGTGAAGAGATTTTTTTACAAAACAAAAATACTAAACCACGTTATTTTTTTACTCGAAGACCACCCACGATGTCGTCCGTGTGTAGCTTCGAGCCGTTACGGATGAAGACTCTCATCCCCTTTTTCAACTCTTTCAAAATTTACGAACTTTATGAAAGGTCCGGTGTCCTTTTTCCCTAATTTACAATTTCCTCATTAAAATTCCTTCTAACTAATTAAAAAGAAAAAACAGTGTTCCATCCGCATTTACTACAGGCTCATGGATTTAAAAGATAAAAAAGTGCTGGTAATTGTGTTGAAGTTTGGAAAGATTTAGAGAATCCCCCTGAAAGGCACTTATTTTGATATCACGTCTTCATTTCCATAAATGACAATTAAAACTTACTAAGACATACAAAAATAAATTATGAATGTTTGAAATTCACAATTAACCTTACCGACAGAGTGACACTCAAGTTAAAAGCCTCTCAAACTAGACTCAAAACAAAATGTTTATAAAATGACTATGAAATTATAGGTATAGTTAGAACTAACACTCCAAATACCTACCTGGAGCAAAATTTTAAGTAGCATCATCTCTCTGTAGATAATTCTGTCTCTTTCTAATTAATCTTATTTTTATAAATTTTTAGTTTTGCGTTTTACAATGCTATTTTTATGTAATAAATATTAAATTAAAAAAGGAACTTGTTTCATGTCACCCTGACGGGATTCGAACCCGCACATAATCGTTCATCAATGAGAGAGATATCCTCGCATTCGAAAGAAAAAAAATTACAAATGTTTCTGTCTCCCATTGATGAAACGACGGTGGCCAAAACCGTAGAATGGTGAATATACTAGACAAATTCGACGTGTCCTCATAGGTCTCTGCAGCATAATTGGTTAGTGCATTGGGCGGATTCCCAAGGATGAGGAAGGTTCGAATCCCGTCAGGGCGACATGAGACAAGTTGCTTTTTTACCGACTTCAACAAAAAAGGAGGGAGGTACTCAATTCAAACCGTTTTTTTTTTTGTACGATGTATGTATACCGATTACTCCGGTGTTGGTGATCCGATTTTAATAGTTGTTTTTTTGTTCGATCGGGTACACTGTCAATTTGGTCCTTTATAAGTCTCATTGAGATCCGATGATAATCTTCGGAGATATGGGGCCTAATGTCATGGAAGTCATGAAACAATTATATCATCCAGGTAATTCTTAGATTCTTGTTCGAGCTGAAGTTTCACGCAATAACTACTGAGCGGATTTTGATAAAACTTTTTTGTTAAATAGCTATTGGTCCTCGCCAACATACCTATAGGCTATAAACCCTCAATAAGTAACGTCCCTGCACCGGGAAATGCAGCTTTGTAAAAGGTAATGAGGAGTTGACATAAGGTTATTAGCGTAGGTACGGGACCCGTTCTACCTTTAAAAATTGTGAAATAAAAAGTTTTTATAAAAAAATTAAAACCGACTTCAAAAAACTAAAAAGCAAAAAATAAACCTTTTGGAGTCGGTGCCAGCCAAGGCAAGAAAAATAAAATAGTAGGACCGCAAAGTAAAGGATTATTTTTTGCTTTTTAGTTTTTTGAAGTCGGTTTTAATTTTTTTATAAAAAGTTTTTTATTGTAGTATATTTTCTTGTTTAATATTCTTGTTTTCCTATTTCCACACTAACAGTGAAAGGATGAGTTAACATCTTGGATTCCAATTACTTTCACCACCACGTAGAACATAATAATATTAATGCACCATTGGTATTTCAACACTTAAATTTCTTAAAAACACAAACAAAATCGCGAATCGATAGTGTCTGCTATTTTAGTAGAAAACGAAAAATATGTCGCGTAATTCCGCAAGAAAAAATGCAGATGCAGCCCAGTGACACACCTTGCACCTTCACCGACTACTCTACACGTGTTTCGCCCACACACGGAGCATCCTCAGGAGTTGTTAGACCGTGCCAATCTCAGCACCGAGTCGGTGCTGAGATTGTTTTCTACTAAGATATGGATTTCCGCCAAGTAACGCCTGATTCTATCAAATAGTGTCTGCTATGTTTACTGGACTCACGATTTTGTTTGGGTTTTTAAGAAATTTGTGTTGTGGAATCAATAAAAAATGTGCATACATATGTAAGACGTGGTGGTGGAAGTAATTGGAATCCAAGATGCTAACTTTTTCTTTCACTATCAGTGTTAAAATAAGAATACAAAATTAATTTACTATTTTTTCCTAGAATGTATTTAAATGAAACTAATGTAATTTTATTAATAATAATTTTATATAATTCAACAATTTATGTAATCTTTATGAGAATTTATTTAAATTTGGATGGTATGAATTGGTATGGTAATTAATTTTGTAATAATAATAATGTTTAATAATTTTGTTTGTTAATGTAAGTATTTGTATATGAAATAATGTATTATTTTAATGTATATTGTGGCTTCTCTATTGCATTAGGTCTTGACCTGTAAAAATAGTGATAAGCTTATGCGAAATAAATAAATAATTAGAAAGAGACAGAATTTTCTAGAATGAGATGACGGTACATAGAGTTTTGGCTTAATTAGGTACTTGAAGTGTTAGCTCCACCTATACCTACAACTTTATATCCATGACTAAGCTTTGAGTCGTTTTCAACTTAAAATTCTTAATTCAAAGCCGACCATTTGTCGTTGCTCGCATATACTCGTATATAACATGCCGAGTGGCATCCTTTAATCTCACAATTTACGAGATAATAACAAAATTGACGTCACAGTCTCAGTCATATCATGTTCATTTATAACAATTTATGTTATAAATGAACATGGGTTATGAGACTACAGACCTATACCGAGATAGACGGTAAAAAGTGTACGTACCTTGCGTGCCAAAAGTTAGATCCACGGTCAAAGTTTTACGATCTACCTAAGTCAGTCTTCTTGAGACCATTCCTGTGAAAACACGCGTCACTCAGAAACGATCCTTGCAAGAGCTCGTCTATAAAAATACACATCACTAAATCTCGCTCGTGACGTCATCGTAGGTACGAAAAGTTCGACACGCTAGGTTCTCATTACCATTGTTCTCTGGACACCGGTGTTCTGCTAGCCAATGACGAACCGCTTACGTTGATCTGTAAAATGCAAGTACTCGTAGGTATCGTAAACACATCGCATATCTATTAGTTTGTTTGCACATCACACCCACTCTTAGGTAAGTAAACAAAAACAAACAAATAAATTTGTCATTAATTTAGATTTATTATACCTTTAATCACCACCCACACTTAATTACTTCTTAAAACAAAACAAAATCGTAAAAGACAGGTATTTTGTTTGCAGAAAATACAATGTATATTTTCTTCAGCGTTATGAGCTCGGAATAACATAAGTGTGTACTTATATTTAATCCTACTTCCTACTAATATTTTTTGAAGCGCTCATGGCCGCGCTTGACATGCTGATCGTATTCGATCACGTTTGTTAAGCAAAGTTCGGCACGGTCAGGTGTCGGATGGGTGACCGTAAAGTGGCATTATAACTGAGCGCTTCCGTGCTTCGGAGGGCACGTTAAACCGTCGATCCCGGCTGTTGTCATTTGATTACAGTCGTTAAGCCAAGTCAGAGGCCTTGTAGGCGGCTTGATAAACTCTGACACCAGAGGTGGCCACTAATCCTCACTCGATAAGAAGAAGACTAATATTTTAAATGGGAATGTTTGTAGGTTTGGTTCTCTAATTCTTTGTTTGTTAATCAAGCACGCGTAAGAGCTAAACGGATTTTTATGAAATCTTGCATAGAGAGAGAGAGAGAGTATGTAGCTCGATAACATGTCACTGACCCGATATCATAGCGGAAATAAGCAAGTCAGCATCAGAACCCACAGCATAGGAGAGCTAGCATTCCGGGAGAGGCTCGCTTCCATCTTCAGCCTTATCAATACTTAACATCAGGTATGATGAAGGCTAAGAGTCTCCCCGTTGCTCATAAAAGAAACGCGTGATAAAGCGGTGTTCATGCTGTTCACGGTGGGACTATCTCGGATAGGATAACGATCTGGGAACGCCAAGACGGAGTCTCAAACTCGACTTTACTCGGCGGTCTGAATTATAATGGATCAACCAAATTCTCGGGATATAATGTCCTTAGTGGTATTTTTATACATATAAAGTTTCAATTGAATAGCTCATATAATTTAGATTTTCTTGATATATAAAAAAACCCGATTTCGTCTCTGATAGTTTTACATCTTAAGAACATGTAAATGTAGAGAAGCGGCCAAGCTACGAGTATATACTCGTATTTTGACTGATGTGTAGAGTTAGGGCGCATAGAGTCAGAAGATTGGCTCTACTTGAGATACTTATAAGTTTTTGACAGTGTGTGCAATTTTTTTTTTATGAATCACGGGGAGACCCTTAGCCTTCATCAAACCTGATGTTTAGTATTGATAAGGCTGAAGATAGAAGCGAGCCTCTCCCGGAATCCTCAGCCACTGAGGAACTGGCTATCTTATCTCTAATTGCCGGAACACAACACAGCTGATAACATTGTTGTTATGACGTCAGACTTAGATAAGATGGTGATAGCTAGCCAGGCGGACTTACAACAAGTCCTACCACCAACCAAACCGAATACAATATGTACCCCGCTGGGAATCGAACCCGGATCCCTGGGTCTGATACCGGTGGTTGTGCCACTAGACCACAGAGGCGGTTAAAAATATGGCGGCAGTCATTTTAACACGAATATTATCGGTGGGATACTTTTTCCCTGAAGTCTACTGGGACGAAAAATTCACAGTTGAAACCGCGGGCACAGCTAGTGTTTTATAAAAATTGTGTATCTAAGTAGCAATTTATTTGCAGCCGCTTGACCCAGTTGTTGCGGAACGTCCTGTCCGTCTCCATGGCAACCGATAATGCGGAAAATGATACATTTTCTCGGCAAAAGGCTTCGATGGCCGTTGTCCTGTCTGATATAAATAAAAGGAACCTTTTGGGAGACAGCCATTTATCGACGACACAAAGGCGTTATTCTTAACCCGTTTTGTCGGGAAATTTCTGTTTGATTGAAAAGCTGTTTCCCCTTTTACTTCTTTACGAATATATACAATTTTCAAAGTTTTTTTTGAGTCAGAAGTGATCTAAAGGATAAGTAAATAAATCGCACCAATTAGTTATCTAGCCCAAAGTACTTTTCATAAAGAAATAGTGATATGGCTATTAGCTTACGGATACATATAATAAAATACAGTTTTTCACAGACAAATAATTGTATTGAGCGGGAATCGAATCCGCGATCAATGAGAAGAAGACAAGTTAATCTCCCTCTGGTCTTGTGTGAATAAGTGTTTTCCGCTTTCATGAAATTTGGCAAGAGGCAGTCTCCCAAAACGAAACAATACAATATACCTCCTGTGTATTATTTATCACATAAAAATGGCCATGTAAAATGCAAAATAAAAAAAATATAATTAGATGGCTGTTTCATCTTAATCGATAGTCAAACATTTATAGAAATGTTTCTTTCGGATGCTAGCATATTATTCACTCATTATTGAAACGACGGTTTTTGAATATACTAGAAAAAATCGACGTGTCATCATAGATCTTTGTAGCATAATTGGTTAGTGCATTGGGCCGGATTCCCAAGGATGTTCTTGTTTAATAATATTTATTGTAAATTGCAAACTTTAAAAGTTATAAATATATTTTAGTTTGGAACTGGTTGGTCACTCGAAATAGTCCAGTTATTTAAAACGCAACAAACAACAAATATGATTATTTTATTCATAGAACTTGATTGACTTCTCGCTAACACCTGTATTTATTCAAAACTGTCGCAACGGAGCCAAATATAAAATTAAAATGCTAATAAAGTTATAACTAACGCTTCCAAGGCGAACCTCGCAGCCGCGGTATAAATTACGGTAAGTTACAACTTGAAAGCTGCTCACAATAATTGCTTTAAGCTGGTCAAATAAACGGTTTCACGTAATGTGGCCGATTACTGCGTTAGATACGGAACCCGTTGTTATGTGCGCGGGGCACGCACCTGACCAAATTACGCACCACTATATACAAAAATTAGAATTTAAATGATATAATGATAGTCAGCATAGGTATAGGTATAGTACTTGTGGGGGTCGAAAGAGGTTTAATACCTCATTGTTTTCGATCTTCCACAAAATAAGAAAGATAAAACAAGGACTTGTCAGTCATGACAGTTACGAGAAAAATGGTATATATTTTCAGGTAGTGAAATTATAATTACCACAATTTGATAACTAATGCTATCTGTTAGTGTTGTAAATATTATGTACATAATACACAGTTGTAAATATACTGTTGCCGTCTTATTTGAATATCCTCTTTAAAGTGCGGGATGAAAATCTCGTACATTGGTGACCCCGACGAGCGACGCGGCCTTCAATGTTGTTTTGCCTATGGCCGAAATAGTGGTTGGGAGCGAATTTAACATTATCAGCACCAGAATCCGGTGCGGTGATCAGCGCCGTGTGAAGTTTCTTCGGTAAGGTGTGGTGTTGCCGGCCGTGGCCGGCCCATTCCGGCCGTCCCGTCCTGCCCACCCAGTACCGGCCGCCCCGTGCAGCCTGTCCCGACTGCCCCGTTCCTGTTCCGGCTGCCCCGTCCCGACTGCCCTGTTGTATATTCGACGAAGTATTTCGGTGTGGTTTTGAAACTATTGGCTTTTGTGCGTGTTACGATACGAAGTGGTTATATTATATTTAAAAAAATTGTAAGTATTTTCTTTTGTTGTTGTGTTAAATGTGTTTTGTTGTTAATTTGTGTAAAGTATACATGTAGTATACCTTCAGTATGTGTATATATTACTACTTACTTAAAGTTAGTGTTCCTTCAGTACTTTAAGGTTGTTTCGCACGTTTGCATGATTTTTATTTGTATAAAGTGGGATATATTGTTACGTTTACGTTTAATTGCTGATTGTATTGTATGTAAGTAACTAGGTATTTGTTGATACTGTGATGTGCATGTCATTACATTCATTATTTCTATTTATGTCAGGTGTTTGTACAGTTATATAATTTTGTGTTGTGTATGATCTGTTTTGGTTTTGTTCTATATATATTGTTTTTTTTTGTGTGATATACCATGGCTGAGACAGATTTAAAGGAACAATTGAGGCAACTCCAGGAGCGCGTTTTAAACCTGTCTTCTGCAGGTGCTCATGTGAGTGAGGTAAGAGTGAAACTTCCTGCTTTCTGGGCGGATAAGCCGAAGTTATGGTTCGCTCAGGCTGATGCTCAGTTCGATCTCGGTGGCATTAAGGCCGACACCACTAAATTTGGCTACGTTTTGTCGATGCTGGACACGAGGGTTGCCGCTGAAGTTGAGGATGCAATTACTAATCCTCCTGCAGATCAGAAATATGAACATTTAAAGAACGAACTCATCAGTAAGCTCTCTATTTCCAGAACCCAGCAGATTCGGCAGTTGCTAAGCGGTGAAGAGCTGGGCGACAGACGTCCGTCAGCGTTCCTCCGCCATCTTCGATCCCTTGCTGGTACTGAATTGGGTGATGACAGCATCCTGCGTGAGTTATGGATGCGCCGTCTCCCAGGTGAAGTGCAGCGTATACTCATTGCGCAGAAGGACCTGAAGCTCGATAAGGTGGCCGAAATTGCTGATGCCATTGCTGAAGCGTCACCGCCGCCACCTGCAGCAGTCCATGCTGTCAATTCACCAGAGTTGTCCTGTATTATGGAACGGCTTGAAGACCTTTCACGGAAAGTTGAGGCTCTTAGTACTGAGAGTTTTCGTCGTTCGCGTTCTGGATCTCGTGTTTCTACATCCAGGTCGTCGAGTAATTCTCATGACCGCCTTTGCTGTTACCACAAAAGCTTCGGTGTTAAAGCTGCCAAGTGCATTTCACCGTGCTCTTGGAAACCAGATCAGAAGGGAAACCGCTCCAGCAATCAGTAGAGGCGGCCGCTGATTGCTTGAACCCTAGCCGCCGTTTATTTGTTACAGATTCTAAGTCAGGCCATCGGTTCCTTATTGATACCGGGTCAGATATAAGCTGTTTTCCCCGTCATTTACTTAAAAGTAATTACCACCTAAGTACCTTTGATGTCCGCGCTGCTAACGGCAGCACCATCAAAACGTATGGGTCCATTTTATTACGTTTGAATGTTGGTCTCCGACGGGAATTCCAGTGGAATTTTGTTATTGCTGAAGTTGGTGTACCCATTATTGGTTCAGACTTTTTAGCTGAATACCACTTGATGCCAGACTGTCGTAATTAACGATTACTTGATGGTCTTACTAAGCTAACTGTTGCTGCAACTGCTGCTAATTCTACCCAGGCGAGCGTTAAGACTGTCGTTGCCGAAAATGCTGAGTCACCTGCTGCTCAGCTTTTATTGGAATTTCCAGATATTTTGCGTCCGCCTGGCCTACCACGAGTTGTCAAGCACACGACCTTGCATCATATCATTACTACTGACGGTCCACCAGTTTCGAGTCGTCCTCGCAGACTTGCGCCGCAAAAACTCCAGGCTGCTAAAAAGGAATTTGAGCAAATGATTAGCTGTGGAACAGCTCGACCTTCCAGTAGTTCCTGGGCATCTCCGTTGCACATGGCTCGCAAAGGAGAAAACGGCTGGCGTCCTTGTGGTGATTACCGCGCATTAAACGCCAGAACTGTTCCTGACCGCTACCCTGTTCGCCATATTGCAGACTTTGCTAATAGTCTGACTGGCGCTACTTTCTTTAGTACCCTTGATTTAGTGAAAGCATACCAACAAATTCCGGTTAATAAAGAGGATATTTGCAAGACAGCTATCACTACACCATTTGGATTATTCGAGTTCCCCTTCATGACGTTTGGTCTACGAAATGCTGGACAAACTTTCCAGCGTTTCATTGATGAAGTCGTAAGGGGACTCAATTTTTGTTATCCTTATGTAGATGATATTTTGGTGTTTTCCCAATCGCTAGAGGAGCATATCCAACACCTTCGGTTATTGTTTCAGCGGTTGCGTGATTATGGGGTTGTCATCAACCCCGCCAAGTGTGTGCTAGCAGCCAAAGAGGTAAAATTTCTCGGATATGTTATCGGCAAAGATGGGTCCAGACCTCCCCCAGAAAGGATTGAAGCCTTGCAAAGCTTTCCTTTACCAAAAACGGTTGAAGGACTTCGCAGGTTTCTTGGCATGGTGAATTTTTACCGCCGTTTCATTCCAGGGGCAGCTGAACTTCAGGCGCCGCTTATAGATGTGTTAGCCTCGTCTCAACTTAAAGGCTCAAAGCCTGTGCCATGGACAACGGATTTGGAGCTTGCGTTCCAGAAGTGTAAAGACCACCTTGGTAGTGCTACTCTCTTGGCCCATCCTGTTCCTGATGCCCAATTGGGGCTTTTCACAGATGCTTCATCGAGCCATGTTGGAGCTTGTTTACAGCAAAACATAAAAGGCCATTGGCAACCGCTGGCATTCTTCAGTAAGAAGCTGTCGGTGAAACAGACCACCTGGCCAGCTTATTATCGTGAGTTACTTGCGGTATATGAGGCGGTGCAGCATTTTCGCCATATATTGGAGGCGCAACATGTGACGGTTTTCTCTGACCATAAACCATTAATTTACGCGTTTTCCCAGCGGCGTGAAAAGTTGCCGCCTGTGCAGCTCAATCAGCTTTCTTTCATTTCCCAGTTTACGACAGATATAGTGCATATCAGTGGAAAAGACAATGTCGTTGCTGATGCTCTGTCTCGCGTAGACGCTCTTTCATTGGAAGGTAATTTCGCTGCCCTTGCTCAAGATCAGGCATCGAATGAGGAGTTGCAAAGGATGCTTACTAGTTCCTCACTCAAACTTGAGAAGGTGGTTTTACCCGGCACGGATGTATCCATTTACTGCGACTCGTCAACGGGGAAGCAAAGACCATACCTGACTCCATCTTTCCGCCGCCTACACTTCGACAAGCTGCATGGACTTAGTCACCCTGGCCCGCGAGCGTCTGCTCGCTTAGTTGCTGAGCGATTTGTGTGGCCTGGTATTCAGAGTGACTGTCGTAACTGGGCGCGAACCTGTTTGAATTGTCAACGTAGCAAGGTGTCCAGACATACTGTTACTCCCCTTGGACAATTTCCTTTACCTTCTAAGCGTTTCCGTCATGTTCATATCGACATTATCGGCCCTCTGCCTCACAGTGGTGGTTTTCAGTACTGTCTCACAGCTGTGGACAGGTTTACTAGATGGCCGGAGGCCTGGCCGATGACTTCTATGACGGCGGAACAATGCGCTGAGACGTTCTTCAGGGAATGGATATCTCGCTTTGGCGTTCCTTCTGTCATAACTACAGATCAGGGACGTCAATTTGAGTCCGGCCTATTTCAGAGTCTCTTGCGCTATTGTGGTATACAAAGAATTCGCACCACTAGTTACCATCCTTGTGCGAATGGTCTTGTAGAGCGCATGCACAGGCATCTTAAATCAGCTCTCATGTGTCACAATGACACGTGGCATAGAGCCTTGCCAATTGTCCTCTTGGGCATGCGTTCTTCTTTTAAAGAAGATCTTCGGGCGTCTCCGGCTGATCTTGTGTATGGAGAACCTTTGCACTTGCCGGGTGAGTTTGTGTGCCCCTCTTCTCTTCTAGGGCTTATCGGAGACTCTGCTTTTGCAGAACAACTTCGCAAACACATGGCGTCTTTAAGCCCAACTCCACCTTCGCGCCACGGTGAAAGACGTACTTTTATTTTTAAAGATCTTGAGTCGGCAACTCATGTATTTTTAAGAGATGATACGATTAAATCATCTTTTAAGCCACCTTACTCAGGCCCTCATAAAGTTATATCCCGTGCTCAAGATGGCAAAACCTTGACAATTTTGGTGGGTGAAAGGCATCTTACTGTAAGCCTCGATCGAGTCAAGCCAGCATTTATCTTGAGCGAGCCTTCTCTTTCGGCTCCATTACCTGTTGATCTTGGGCCTCCTTCAACCTCCTTACCAAGTCACCGGTATATCAAACACGGTCTGGGAGGAAGGTTAGGTTTAGGGTTTAAAGTTTAATGTACTTATGTATTTTCATTGTATTTTGTAACTACTCAGTTGTTATTGTTACTTGTTAGTTCTAAGTTTAGTCCTAAGTTTTTTTTTCCTTATTTTTGTTTTTATTTCACTCCGTAGGGGGGTGATGTGGGGGTCGAAAGAGGTTTAATACCTCATTGTTTTCGATCTTCCACAAAATAAGAAAGATAAAACAAGGACTTGTCAGTCATGACAGTTACGAGAAAAATGGTATATATTTTCAGGTAGTGAAATTATAATTACCACAATTTGATAACTAATGCTATCTGTTAGTGTTGTAAATATTATGTACATAATACACAGTTGTAAATATACTGTTGCCGTCTTATTTGAATATCCTCTTTAAAGTGCGGGATGAAAATCTCGTACATACTAGTAGCATCTATCAGCTATCATCCCACCTAAATAGGAATCATAATGTGACGACCTGTTTGGCGCAGGGGTGCTAACCCCACCTTCTGCGCCAGAGGTCCCGGGTTCGATCCCCGGACAAGACAAATATTTTTGTGCATGAACATGTCTATTTGTCTAGGTCTGGGTGTTTAATATGTATATTATGTATGTATTTACAAAAAATAAGTATATAAGTATGTTTAACCGTTATCGTGTATCCGTAACACAAGTTCTTCATGAAACTTAACGTGGGCTAGATAATTGGTGTGATTGTATGGAAATATTTATTATTTATTTTATTATATGTTAGAGGTGGGTAATATATCTTTTTTAACTAAAGTCAAAGTAAATATTACACCACACGTATAGGGTGGTGAAAAAAAAAATCAGTGTCAGTTCCATGTATGGGGAGCCCCCCTTAATTCATATATTTTTTTTATTTTTGTGTAAAAATCGTAAAGCGGTTTACAGAATACATCTACCTACCAAGTTTTAACGGTGTAATCCTCATAGTTTTGGAATTAAAAGGGTGTGTCATACATCGGTTTGGCCGAATCTATAAGGGTTTCGTTTTTTGACTTTAGGCTACGAAACCCTATAAAAGTGACCTTACGTATCAGTTAGGTCAATTTCCATCACAAAAAGAAATTACTAATTATAATATAACATTATATTGCATCAAAGATTTAGACGCCGTTTTATCTTTTAAAAGTGAGTTTTGAGTTATTAAGTTGAAATCTACATAATAATAATAATAGCTGTTTCACTCTCATCCTACGATATCGCCTCTACTCTCGCTGCGCATTGTTTGCGCTCTACTACATTGTGATACGGTACAATATCGAATTAAATTTCGTGTTTCGCAAAAATATATAGTTTCAGATCGTAACGACTCTCGCTTGGCATTGTTTGCGCTTTATTCCTTTGGGATACAGTACAATATTGAATACAATATAGTGTTTTGCCAAAATATATTATATATAGGGTGGAAATTTAAAACGGCGCTAAATGGCAGGTACCTGAACCGATGTAGCTACATAAAAACGTTCTTGAAACCATCTTATTTTTTTGTGTTATTTTGAACTGCATTCACCGATATTGAAAAAAAAATGTACAGTCAGCATAAAAATGATGAGTTTTCAAAAATACTTTTTTTTTGGCGATCGATCCTGTTTCTCATGAGGATCAAGACACTCTATGCTTGGACGAATTAACCACTGGACGCGTAACGAGGACCGCGTTCGCCTTTACCCCTCTGTCACTTACCCTGCCTTTTAGACACAGTAAGCAATATGGCGTTGTCAGTATGACGCGAGATCTCGAAGTGGAACATTATCTCAAAAATGGGTAAATACGCTGATTTAATTTGTAAAAATCATACCGGACAATCAAAACATTTTTCTTTTCACGCGTAAGTATAATTTCAATCTATTAGAGTAGCAATTTTTCGTAAAATAAATAAAATTTGGTATGTAAACAAAATGTAATACGTCATTTCAAAAAGTAATCATTGTACGTGTAAATTCTTCAAAGATATTGCATAAGTAATTTGGTTGGGTTATACGTATCACTCATTCATTCAATTGTCATTTTTATGTCGTATAGGGCTTGAACATATCGATAAACATATCGATGTATGTAAATGAACGAACGAATCCAATTTTAATGTAGGAACTATTTAAATTAATTTCAGATTTACCGTTGAGCCCCTAACAAGAGGAATTGGGTGGAAGCGGTACGCAGGGAGATGAGATGACGAGTACTCAGGTCTTAGATAACATCTAAGGTCTGATGATGGAGCCCGAAGATGGCTATAGGAACTCTGTAATTAAACGACGCAACCCTACGAACTTTGAGCTTGTTATATTTGAAATATAGCTTCAAACTTTAAAAAAAATGTTGCTTATTTCACCCGCATGGTTCCCGTTTCCGTGGTAATATCAAAAATCCTGTCTTAGTGCTCGCCAACATCGTTAAAAGAACCTGTATGCAAAATTTCAGTTTAATTGGTTTAGCCGTTTGGGCTGTGCGTTGCCTTGCCTGTAAGTCAGTCACGGTATTGTTTTTTAGTATTAGACTTATGTTGTACATTATCATGGTGTGTTGTACATTAATATTTAAAATGTATCATAAGTATAAATATAGCATTGACAACGCAAAAATTAAAAAATCATAACTTATTAGCTGTTGCATCATAATATTAATCGTTAAACATTTGTTTTTTTTTCTCTTTCGAATGCAAGGAAGGATATTCTTACAGCGTATAAAAATATAAAAGTATCGGAGAATTTCGACAGTGGTCCGCAAAACTCGGTAGCTCATTGGTTAGAGCAGTGGGCCGGATTCCCAAAGGTCGTGGGTTCAAGTCACATCTGAAAATTCACTTGTGGCCGAGTTCATTTGTTCCAATATTTTTCTTGTTAAAATGTATCATAAATGGTGGTTACATTTATTATTTGTTTCTAACATAAACCTTGTTAGGTCACAGCAAGAATAAAATTAATTATATTTATGTAGGTACTTAGCTATATTATACTATTTTTTAATCTTATAATATTTTAATTTTAAGATCGTTTTATTATATTCAAGTAAAACAATCTTAAAACTACAATAAACTATTGGTTGCAATATACTTGCAATTAGTATTTCAGCTAGTAGTTGCTAGAAAGATACTGCCTTGGCTTTATCTTAAATATAGGTAATTATATATAATTATAACTTCTGGGAGTTTGTTGTTTAATACTGTCATAGCGTATGCTGGACCATACGCTATCCAAACGCTAGTCTACTATTTCAAATTTGGGTTTAGGTTGTGCTAATTTCGTACGGTGGCGTAAATTTTGAGATCTTTAATAAAGTGAAAACAAGTTTATATTTTTTCTTACAAATATGCATATTTCTTAAATGTAAATGGACTAGAGTTGAAATTAAAATGTTTTAGTCTCAACGATCTTCTAATGTCGATGATTATTTTCAATAAGTTTTAGTATACTTAGATTTTTGCCTCCAAAAAAAATGTAGAATACGAGATATCACAGCTCGAGAAGCACACAGGGGGTTTATTGTCTAATTTTAAGTCTATCACAATCCCTTTAAATTTTTCATTTAAAAGGTACATATTATTCACATCGCATCACATAGCATCGCGCCACAACTATTTGACCTTTGAAAGGGATTGCAATCGATTATAAAATTAAACACTTATGGAGGGGTTGCTATTGTGTATGTCCTATACAATGGTTCTGTAATGAACTAATTACCCATATTTTGTTTTATGTAAAAAAGCTCGAGTGATTGAAGAAGTTAATGTAAATAATGAATTATATTATTATATAAACCAAATATTAATGTTTTTTACTCACTTAAAAAGTGTTAGTAAGTAAATTGTAAGTCCGCCTGGCTAGCGACTACCATCTTATCCAAGTCCGTTCCGGCAGTTAGAGGTAAGATAGCTAGTTCCTCAGAGATTGAGGATACCGGGAGAGGCGCGCTTCCATCTTAAGCCTTATCAGTACAGTACTAGTATCAGGTTGCATGTATCTACCCATTTTTCACAAAATAAACCCAAACACAAACGCTTTGGAAACCATATTGTATAGTTTTTATGAATTTGAGGTATTTTTTTAATGAGATTTTCATATTATTAGGTGCTTTATATTTTTCCACGAAATAAACAATTAACTTACTAATTCTTTAAAACACACATGATTTATTAAACTCAATAGGTTCATTCATTCACTCCTTACCTATCGTGCTATTTATTTTTCCACGAAATAAACAATTAACTTACTATTTTTTTTAAAACACATGATTTATTAATATCAATAGGTTCATTCATTCACTCCTTACTTATCGATAAAAAAAAAATATCGATTACTTCAAGCACTACTGTCATTATTTGACATAAGTAATCGCCCCTCACCCCCGCAAGAATTGGTTGATCGTGTTTTCATACATTCTTCTCGGGTTTCGTGTCCAGTGGTTAATTCGTCCAAGACTCTATGACACTAACTGAGGTATGAGCAAATATATATATATTTCTATCAATTCTCAACCAGTTTAATTAAATTGTCGTCTTAATATCAGGGTAACTGCAGGGTAACTAGGCTCTTTTCAAACAAAATAGTAGTTAGTGTCATAAAGTATTTTGATCCTCATGAGTAACAAGATCGATGCCATAAAAAAAATATTTTTGAAAACTCATCATTATTCAGCTGACTGTAATTTTTTGTATTATAGTAACGACGAAGAGAATACGTTGTTTCCGTTTTCGTTATGGGTATTTTAACACCCTGTACACAATTTGTATCGTCCACTCCTATCCCATGCTGGACAGGGAGTGCCTTGCCAGTGCAGATAGTTAAGCCTGTGAATAATAGATAGGTAAGTAATATGCAAAAACAAATAAAGACGATAGGATGCAACCAGTGACAGGCTGATCCAAACATCTTACATAATAATAAATCCATTTATTTGCATCATTATGGTGGTATAGTATGGGTTCATTCTGATATATTCTATCGTACATTTGATGGCGTGCAAAAAAATACTAATTATTGTTATATTTTGGTTAATTTAAGATTATATAATTTCATTATAAGTTTAATTGAATATAATGGCATTGGTGATGAAAACAAATAAAATAGTCAAACTGCAATTCAACGTGAAAGATTATAAGAAATACATTCAAGATATAGTCAAGCCGCGTATAGTCAAGCCGCGTATAGTCAAGCTGCGTAGTGTAGTAGTAGTAGTCTTAGAATTGCACTACCCCCTCTCATCCCGTGGGTGTCGTAAAAACCGACTAAGGGACTCGGCCTTCAGGAGACGGGCAGCAGCGTCTCCTACAAACTTGGCCACACTGCGATCGCCAACCCGCCTGCAAAGCTTGGCGATTATGGCAAGCCTCCCCTTTGGGGGAGGCCTATACCCAGCAGTGGGTGTTATGCGGCTGAGACGACGATAGTCAAGCCAATTATAAATGTCAAAGGTAAATAAAAAAAAGTCAGATTTAATCGTTCAAGAACTCGCTAATTGTATAATACATTTTGTTAATGAGGAAATTAAATAATGTGTATCGGAATTTATTAATAGTAAAGTGTTTTATGTCATTTGGCAATTTTTTAAATACTCGTATAGCCATACAATATGCGTTCTTTGAATATAAAGCTAGTCTTTGCTTAGGTATTTGCAATGTATTACCTACCCGCTGTCTACGTACAATACAATAACTTTACAAACAAGTAATTATAGTTTAGACCCAACAAATGGCAAATGAGGCGTCGTTGAGCAGTGGCCATGACTGAGAGCGATGTTTATATAAGGTGTTAATTTATCAAGTGCCGATCGAGCAGGGGCTGCTCAGGTCAACGATATTGAACACAATTTATACAAAAAATATTTTTATTTTATTTTATTTTCACGGAAAACAAACAACATACATTACAAACAAATAGAACATAATTTATGTAGTCCAAACATGCCTTTATCAGTTTTCACATATAGCATCAATAATATTCATACTTAAACTTAAGATTCGAATTTCGCAATAAAGTTTAATTTATAATGTAGGTATACTTACAATAAAATATTATGGTAAGTAATATGTATAACATTACAACTTACTTTTCAAAGAAATCAGTATTTATTTTACTGTGAAAATAATTACAACTGGCATTAAAAAGATCAACACGCATAGATTGGTTATTTGGTGGTTGGTGATATGAAACTCGGTTTAAGTAACAATTCCGTCTATAGTTAGTATGTGCATCAATTTGAAGTTTGAGGTAGTTTTTCCTAGAATTGGTGCGAATTGGTAGTTCTAGATAATTTTTTGAGAGAATCTCACTACTATCAACCTTACCAGTGAATATTTTATGTAAAAATTTGAGATCTGCCGCTTCTCTCCTCAGACAAAGTGGTAATAGATGTGAATTGCAATTTTATGAATTAATCTTTAGATTAATCATCTGTTAGCTTCTATATGTCTGTACAAATAAATAAATAAATAAAATAAATCAGCCCTTAAAAAAAAAACTTTTGTCTTAGTCCGGTTGACTATTCTTTCGATAGAACTTCCGAGACCCTTGACGATGTTTTATTTAAAAGTTTTGAAAGTACAGAGAAATAAATGGGTAGTAATCAACCGATCGACAAAAAAATCTTTAGAGCGACAAAAATAATAGGTGAGCGACTTAATCGCCAATCTAACCTAACCTAAACCTAATTTTCCACAACCCAACCAAGATTTTTAGTCGCTCAAAATAGTAATTTTGAGTCGATCGGTTTATTTGATTTATTTCCAAAATAAATACATGGGTATGTCCTGCCTGACTGATTACGTGGCTGCAACGTGGCTAAACGTGACACTTTCATTTTTTATTTCTTTCACACGACACGACACGCGTTTGAAATTTGACATTGGTTTGACACACATTTGACATTTTATATTTAATCAGAGTTTGTTTTTTACAGGTCTCGGCATCAAGAGCTTTCAGCCACGATTTTCTTTTAATAAAAAAAAATGTTATAAATTTTATGTAGGTATATTGTTTTAATGTATTATTAATGATATACGATAGATTAAATAAACCATTTAATAAGTAATTATTCTTAATCTCGAACCACCCAGGGAGCTGTCTGAAAATCAGCGATTCTGTATTGCCCAGGTACTGCAAAAGCAAAGCTGAGACAGCTACCTGTTGGCGTCGCATTACTTCTGATTAATTTGTGTTGTAATTATTATGTCTATTTTTTGTTTTGTTTATCATAATGTTCATGTTTTATATTGTGTGTGGAACTGTTAGGCCAATAAATGTTTTCTTTCTTTCTAATAATTTTCATTAAAAAATTGTTTCAGAAATAACTATTGTTGTCGAAAATACAGACATTTAGTATATTGATTTTATTAATTTAATAACTATACTTAATAAAATTATATATGTTCAAACTTTGTTAATTTTATGCGACAAAATGCATTAAGAAATAATTAGGTGATTTAGAAACATCTAATAATTTAATACTAGTAAAAACAAAGATGCAAAATTCTAATCTTATTTATTTATTTATTTTTAATTCGGATTCAATTCAGATTTATTTTCGTACAGACTCGCAATTAACGGCTTTATAAAAAATTATTTATTTCCGATGAATATTATAATTTATTGTAAACAAGTTAGTTTCATTAGGTTAGTGGAGCAAAGTCGAGATATTAGTCAAAATTGTGTATTTCTTAATTACATTGAAGCTATAAATAAATAAATTGCTTCTTAATTTGTATTCCGGTTTCAAATTAATAAAAATCTAGTTTGTGTGGATTAGGTACATTGCCTAATCGACTTCTATAATAATTGTGTGTGAATTGACTAAAATAGAATACTCCTATATATTATTTTCCAAAATAGTGTATGTGGTGCAGGGGTACTAACGCCGCCTTCTGCGCCAGAGGTCCCGGGTTCGATCCCCGGACATGACAAATATTTGTGTGCACGAACATGTCTATTTGTCTTGATCTGGGTGTTTAATATGTATATTATGTATGTATTAAAAAAAAATATAAGTATGTTTATCCGATAACTAGTATCCATAACACAAGTTCTTCATGAGATAAGATAAGATAAAATTTATTTGCTTGAATATGGTTACATATTGATCTTAAATAACTAGTTTCCAAGATATTCTATCGCATTTAGCGATGTGCAAATATTCATTTTCACAACAAAAAATGTAATTGTAATTAATAAGAGTAGCTACAACAAAACAAAAATATTATAAGTTTTACGAGCATTTTAGCCAAGATTATTAATAAAAAAGATGTCAATAGATAAAAAACAATGTCAAAATTATCAGTCAATCTATGTTGTGGTACATTTTTCATTCACATGATACTTAATGTGGGCTAGATAATTGGTGTGATTGTATGGAAATATTTATAAATAAAAAAGAATGAATAGTAGCTACTTTAATTGTGGATTGGGCCTGTTTATTCGATAGCTGGAGGTGGTGAATTATTGAAATAGTTTTTTTTATCGATTCCCAAAATATTTGCGTTAATCTATCTTCTGTATCTTCTTATAAGTTACAGGAAAATATATAGTTTTATCGACGAGGAGTTTAAAATAAATTAGGTATTGATTGATCGCAGATCGTAATCGTAATGATTTAGTTGGATTGTCTCATCTAAAGGCCACAAGGCGAGGCGACGAGGCAACAAGGCGACCGGCGAGGCGTAAATCTGCCAACGTTTCACAAACAGGGATCCCTCGGCGCGGATAAAAACGGTGGCGAAATAAACAGGTCATCGACACAACACAGTACACTACCATCACAAGTATATTTAGCCGGGAAGAAATAACTATCAATTGAAGAAAGATTTTTTCTACTACTAAACGTTTATCTTGTACCTTTCAAAATTAACGTTCGCATCAAAATTTTATAGTGCTATTCTTTCTATTTTTTTAAACTAATCCCTATTTATTTCTGCACCAAATTGTATTAAAATTAGTTCAGTAGTTCAGGTAAGTATTATATAATAATAAACTAAAGAGACAGAGCTTACTGCTCTTTTTAACCGACTTCAAAAAGTATATTTTGAAAACGGTTTTAGTTGTAACTACGGGTTTTATTTAGGTACTTGAATTTTTTTGATTTTCGTTATTACTTAATACGTTTTAAAGTTGGTTTTTAAATTTAATAAAATTAGTATTGATTAATTATCTATGTTACATAACTGTGAATGTAAAAGTGAAGCGTTCGTGGCCGCGCTTGAACAATTGATCGTAATCGATCACGTTCGATAAGCAACGTTCGGTTCGGTCAGGTGTCGGAAAGGTGACCGTAAAGTGGCATTACAACTGAGCACTTCCGTACTTCGGAGGGCACGTTAAGTCCCGGCTGCTAGCATTTCATAAGCGTCTTAAAGCCAAGTCAGAGGCCTTTAAGCAGCTTGATAAACTCTGACACCAGAGGTGGCCACTAGTTTTCACTCGATAACATCTTATCGATTATAAGAAGTATGTGCTCTAGAGTACTCTCTTGAGATTGTAGAAATATGTTTGTACTTCTCCAGTGACCGACAAATACATAGTTTATAAATAAATAAAATAAATAAACAAATATTTCTCACACTCACACCAGTTAACCAAGCCCCAAAGTACTGTAAGGCTTGTGTTATGGGATACTAGGGTAACGGATATAAATACATATAATTATACATCTAAAAGTATTTATGTGTAGAAATACATATAAACGTCCATGACTCAGGTACAAATACTCGTATTCATCATACAAACATTTACCCCTACCGGGATTCGAACCCGGGACCTCAGAGTAGGCGACAACTTGAAACCGGTGTACGTACCACTCTACCAGGGAGGTCGTCAAATATACTCAAGTTGTTAAGTATAACTTGTAAATATAAATACAAGTTTCAAGAAAAGCACGAACACCGATTTCTTATTAGCTGACATTTGTAAACTTGTTTAATAGTGTTTATAATCTTAATTTAATATTCGTTTATTTTTACATCGTGTAAGCTGAAACTTATGCTGAAAATGCAGCATACTACATGTGCGTTAACTGTGTCACAAACATGTCGGACATTTGTAATCCTGCACTCGGGTAATTGCACGCCCAATATTGTGTCAATATGTTCCACGATGACGATAAAAACAACAAACGGGGTTTATGTCAGACCAAATTAGAGGAAAATAGATTTTATTAATAATGAATACGTAATCCAACTTTAAAAAGTTAACAGATAGATGAAAGTGAATTGATTTTGTTCAAATAACATATTTTTATTTACTAAATCAATGGCCCTCCCTATCCCATAAAATTGTATGTGATATCTTCGCACTCTTTCGTCTACTTATTCAGTCCAGATTTTTATGAAAAATTGTATTTTTGTTACAATTTAAATACCTTTAGTACTTAGTTATATTTTTAAAATTTTGCATTTTACTATGCTATTTTTATGTGATCATTTTTAAACAAGTAACTTTACTAGAAAAAAGCGACTCGTCTCATGTTAGAAATATCTTGACGGTTCGAGTCATGTCAGGGCGATATGAGACAAGTTGCTTTTTTCTAGTATAGTTACTTGTTTAAAAATTGTGATAATTTTTAATAAAGATAGCATTGTAAAATGCAAAATTAAAAAGGTATGATTAGATGGCTGTTTCATATTAATCGATAGTCAAACATCTGTAAAGATGTTTCTTTCGAATGCGAGAATATTTCTACCTTTAGTAGTTTCGAAAGTAGGTATTAAAGCTTTAAAGTTTCTGATTTGATTAGACAAGGCAGGCGCTAACTACAAATTACATCACCCAATACGTCATACAAAAGTTTACAAATCATTCTGTACTGAAAAGACACAATAAAAACTATACTCTTACTAACTTTTGAGATATGTAGGTAATTTTCGTTGTATTTCTTCGACGTTAGAAAGTTATTGGCTTGTTAAAATAATGCTGTTTTTTACAGATAAGTACTAAACTCTAGTTAGACTGTAGAGAATCTAAACCTTAAATAAGAGTTCTGATTGGTGGATAAAGACGTAAGGAAGTTGTCCTTTGTGGCTATTAGAAAAAAACTTCTACTCTGTGAAAGAATATTTGGATCTGTAGGCTAAAATAGTTATTTCCTTTAAATAAATTTAGCTTTACAATTGCTATTTGACTATATTAAAATTAATAATGAATTTGACATTTAAATACTATGATATGAATTATTAAGTAATAAAAATTAAAACTGAATTGACATTTTAATTACAATTAAATGAATTATCATAACCTTTTTAATATTAATAATGAATTTGACATTTTAATGCTTAATATTAGATGAATTATGGAGATCCGTTCATTTTAAAATTAAAAAAGACTCTATTTTATATTACGACAATTAAATAAAATAAATGTTTGCATGCCTGGCAACTGGCAAAACATGCTGAACAATGTTACTTATACTTATTTAAGATCTGTTTATATCATACCATGTTCAAGAGCAATTAATAAATATTTCTATTTCTATTTGTCCAGAGAATCAAACTGGAAGTCTTCATGGACGAATGTCTCGTCACCAGTCAAACGTGTCATGAAAATTTTTAATAGCTAATCCAATAAATATCAAGAGTTGAGCAACAGATCAGGCCAGGTCAGACTTTTAACTTTTATACCGTCGTCGCTCAGCTACATTATTAAAAAAAAAACTTGAAAAGAAAACACAAAAACATCGTAAATAAGATTCTAAAAAGAGTATCACTGCTTACCACCTCTATAAATAAAACTTTATGCCGATGCCCTTAAACCGAAGCAGTAAGATTGTAAATCGAGTGGCAGGTGAAGGAAAAGCGTCCATCACGTTCAGAAACTAGTTTTGTTTATCCGGTTTTGATTGTTTGACGCGGCGATGTGTTAAACATAGATTATCTTGTTTTCTCTGCGTTTTCACATAAAAAAAAAACTGGCTGGAACTGGCACAGGAACACTCGTCACAGTCCAGTTTCTTGATTTGAAAAAGAGACTTGTTACAGATACAACGGTTTTACTCTAGAACCTTTTTTTAATGTTCAACGTGGCACTACCCAAATTACTACACTTGAGAGCTGAAATTTGACACGTAAATATTGGAACCGTTCATAAAAAAGGTCTAGAAAATTTAATCACTAATGGGTGAAAAGGAAGAAAGTGGAAAA
Organism: Chrysoteuchia culmella; assembly: GCA_910589605.1. Taxonomy (NCBI): domain Eukaryota; kingdom Metazoa; phylum Arthropoda; class Insecta; order Lepidoptera; family Crambidae; genus Chrysoteuchia; species Chrysoteuchia culmella. Next base: position 296,648 of record OU342660.1, read on the forward strand.
TTAATGCAAAGTAAGAGTAGTAGGTATAATTATAGATATTATATTAAGAGCAAAGAATACTATGACTAAGTTATAGAAGTTAAAATTCAACGACCATGCTTAGATAAAAAGTTCTCTCCGTGTATACATAACGTAAAACTTGTTGATCGTTGCGTCACTTATGACGCTTATCTTTGGCTAAATAAATTGGAGTAAATGTATGAAACGTCTGTTATTTATACTCGAATTTGATGTTATTTTTAACCTGTATTTTATCTTATCGTTTGCTATGATATTTGTAATTATTTTAGGTAATTATATTGTTTAACCTATATCAAATTAGAGTTCCCAATCTATACTAATATTATAAAGCTGAAGAGTTTGTTTGTTTGAACGCGCTAATCTCAGGAACTACTGGACCGATTTAGAAAATTATTAAACCATTAGAAAGCACATTTCTCCCGAGTGATATAGGCTATATTTTATCCCGATATTCCCACGGGATCGGGCACCACGCGGGTAAAACCGCGAGGATTCGCTAGTAATATATATTGCTTTAAATACGATAGTTCAAATGCATGTTGTGAACTTGTGACTGCCTATTATTGATAAGACACTTAAATATGTATCTTGTTTTATTATTGTTAATTATTGTCTGTATTAGTGAATAATAAATTATAATTATAATAAATGCATACAATCACACCAATTATCTAGTCCCACGTTAAGTTTCATGAAGAACTTGTGTTATGGATACTAGATAACGAATAAACATACCTACGTATATAGTTTTTTTTTGTAAATACATACATAATATACATATTAAACACCCAGACCAAGACAAATAGACATGTTCATGCACACAAATATTTGTCTTGTCCGGGGATCGAACCCGGGACCTCTGGCGCGGAAGGCGGGTTTAGTACCCCTGCGCCAAACAGGTCGTCATTAGTGGACATTAGTGGACTTATTGTTGGCTGTCCTAATAAATAAATAAATAAAATAATACTTAGGTAAGTTTATATTATACTTACAAGCAAAAACTGTTGGAGAGTGAAAGTCCTAGCTTACAAGAACTGGTGCTGGTGCCTATGCATGACAATTAATGTAATCTTTTTTTAATTTTTTCATTCAAGACGGGGAGACTCAGCCTTCATCATACCTGATGTTAAGTAATGATAAGGCTGAAGATGGAAGCGAGCCTCTCCCGGCTGGCTATCTTATCTCTCGCCGTAACACAACAATGCTGAAAACATTGTTGTTATGGCGTCAGACTTAGAAAAGATGGTGGTAGCTAGCCAGGCGGACTCACAAAATGTCCTACCACCAACCAAACCAAATACAATATGTACCCCCCGCTGGGAATCGAACGCGGGCCCCCTGGGTCTGATACCGGTGGTTGTTACCACTAGGCCACAGAGGCGGTTATCTGTTACTAAATTATTGTATTGTATACTCGAACAAGTCGAATAAAAATGTCTGAACCGAAAACTGTGTTTACGTTAATAATTTAGTAGTAAATCAGGTCCACTGGGTGTTAACAACAGCCAAATTTAAAAAAAAACCCGCCATTCTCAATCTTGAGTATGCAGAGATCACCATTCTTAGCTACGACCTTTATAATGTCTCTTTCTCACATACCTACTCTCATATCATATCATAATCATAATACAAGTATCATACAAAGAGAAGAAAGACTTCTTGCCATTTGCTGCGATCCTTACATAAATAAATATTTCTTACACTCACACCAATTAACCTAGCCCCAAAGTAAGCACTGTAAGGCTTGTGTTATGGGATACTAGGGTAACATATATAAATACATACGTCGTTGTCGTCGTCTCAGCCACATAACACCCGCTGCTGGGTCTAGGCCTCCCCCAAAAGGGGGGGTTTGCCATAACCGCCACACTTGGCAGGCGGGTTGGCGATCGCATTATGGCCAAGTTTGTAGGAGACGCTGCTGCCTGTCTCCTGAAGGCTGAGTCCCTTAGTCGCCTTTTACGACACGGATGAGAGGGGGTAGTGCTATTCTAAGCCGACACTACACAGCTACAACAATACATACAATTATACATATATAAAAGTATTTATGTATAGATATAAACGTCAATGACTCAGGAACAAATGTTCGTATTCATCGTACAAACATTTGCCCCTACCGTATTCGAACCCAGAACCTCAGAGTAGGCGACGTCTTGAAACCGGCGTACGTACCACCCTACCACGGAGGTCGTTATACCTCTTTTCCTTCACCTATTCATCATAATCATTATACAAGTAGGTATCACACAAGCTCACAGATTTCGCGTAGGCACTCACCAGCACTCATTTGAAACACTGTAACACTGAAATGTTGAAAAGAGCTGAAAATAATTTCCGCTCCGTAAATAATGGAGCCGGTCCGCCCGTCCGCCTGATGGAATGGAATACTTGAACGCCATTAACGGCCGAATCCGCTCAATTATTAACACCCACTTACTAATATTCAAATCATCCTTTCATTTACATTCTTTCTTCACGCTTAAAACTTTTTAAAGCGACAGGATTTTATGAAAAAAAATATGAGACTTTCGATATCCCAAAATCCACGAAAAATAAGTGCTGAACACCTACGTTTCAAATTTTCATTTCAACAGTCTGAATATAAATAAAATTATTATTTTATATTGTGTCGGTTTATTAATTTGCAAGGAAATAAGCGATATCCTTTGACTGCTAGCAAAATAAATTAAAAGTTGTAAAGTAATCTAGAGTGAGATCTCGAATTAGGTGATTAATTAACGGTCATACCTGCTTTAGTTCGGTCCTTGTTTACACTATGAACAAGTTCTTATAATGTACCTAAGATAATTTATTGTTCAAACATAAATTAATATAGCTAAAATGTGCAATAGCATTGTTAATCAGAAAGTACAAATATTTATGTTCTTAATTTAAGAATCAAATTATAATAATCACATTGTAGTAGCTAATATAAATCAGTCTTGAATAAATATTGATAGAAAAAATACTAATGATAACTTTTTAGTTTTGCATTTTGCAATACTGTTTTGATGTTATTGTTAATGCTATTTTATATTAGAAAAAAACCAACTTGTCTTATGTCGCCCTGATGGGACTCGAACCCGCATCCTTGGGAATCCGGCCCAATGTAATGACCAATTATGTTACAGAGACCCATAGATTTTTTTTTCTTATTTAATATTTACAATACTAATGATTAATAAATATCCAATTTACCTCATATCAGTCGCGCGCGCGCATTCCCCCGCGGCGGATGCTTAGTGTCGATGCGTACGGTTATTTATTAAAAATGACGGACGTTATAAAATGTAATACGTGTAATATCGTTATCGATGAGATGTTATCCTTTATTCAAAATAAAGTGTCAGTGGTGGATGAAGAGACACTGGTGCGAATTTGCAAATCATCGTTTCGAGGTGATGAAATCAAAAAATCGAAGTCGCTTCTCTTCGACTCAATACCAACGGAGCTGCGAAGAATTGTGCGAAAAAACAAAGGAAAAGAGGAACGCGATTTGGCGGATATCATCAACTTTTTCAAATCCGCTGAACCCGATGCAATACCAGTGTTTGTGGCACGACAATTAGAGAAGTTGCCTCCCATAACTTTTGATCATCTGGACTGCACAAAACTTCTAAAGGATCTTTTACGAATGCAAGTTACTATTGACGACATGAAGTCGAGTTACGCTACATTAAATCATTTGGAAGAACTAAAGGCGGAACTCCTTAAAAATAATTTGTCATCGCCTGCTTTTAAGGTAAACAAAAAGCGAGGCGCCTGTTTATTAGACAGTGGCCCTATGGGACTTTCTCCAATGCAATTTTCGTCACTAAATGAATCGAATAATAACTACGATTATGCTACTGAAGTTGAGAAAAACATAATAACACCGCGAAACAAAAATGTGGAGCGGGTGGATTTGAATACTTATGAATCACAACCGCAGCAACGGTTAGCAGCGGTGGCGCCGCCGCCGTCGACGGACAGATATGAAATCAAGTCGCCGCATACGTCAGGTGACGGCAAAACCGGTTTGTTACCAGCCTCAGCGCATAGGCGCTCGCCCGAACAAACAGCAAGTAGTGAGATCGTTTCAGAAATTATAAACAACAACGCCGCCGCCGTAATGGAGCGGCAAAATGTATCGGGTGAAGATAAACCGGTGCCTAGTAAAAATTACGATAGCCGGCATGGAGAGTGGCGGAAAGTGACATACCGTAATAAACGTCCTACTACAGGTCGTTTTTCGGGCAAGTTAGGTGTGGCAAAGGACATAACGTGCAGCTTTAAAGCGGCGGAGAAAAAAGTGCCTGTTTTTATTTCGAATATTCATAAGGACACCACCGATGACGACATAACCAGTTATATCTCGAATAAAACCAATGAAAGAGTGTATTTGGAGAAAATTAATATGAAAAAAGAGAATAATCACAAAGCATTCAAATTCTTTGTTACGGAATCTAAGCTGTCATTGTACCTAGATGAAAATCTGTGGCCCCGTGGTATAGTATTTAGGCGTTTTATGAACTACAAACGCAGAATGTCGGACAGACCTTTATCTGTTGACGGCCCGACTGCATACAGTAATAGATAAAAATTATAGTTTTGCGAGCTTCAACTGTAAAAGTATTAAACGCTCAATAGATAGTGTTCGGGAGCTGTGTCATTCCTGTGACTTGATAGCTTTGCAAGAAACCTGGTTGTTGCCGGATGAATTACCGTATCTAGGTACTATTGACAGTGGCTTTGGGTACACGGGGACATCTGCTGTGGACACATCCTTAGGCGTTCTTCGTGGGAGACCGTATGGCGGCGTTGCTCTGCTTTGGAGGTGCAGTGTATTTCAAGAAGTGTCAGTTTTGCGATGTGAAAGTGCTGAATTTTCAATTCAAACACTTATGAAAACTCGATTTGGTTATAGCGAGGGAGCAAGTCAGAGATAAGATGTTCTTAGGTACTGGGTATCATATCGATACTGCTAGTCGAAATATCTTTATATTTACTTAATACCACGTTCACTGCGTAAAAAGAACAATAACTGTCATCTGGTGCGGCGGCGGGCCTGTTTTGGTGGATGACCGATAACGGTTATTGTTTATGTTCCGTGCGGTGGGGGTTAATAAAGGCCCGCCGCAATATTTTGTTGATTTATTTCTACACTTGTACTCACAAAACGAAAACTATATTTGTCTCTCTCAAACTCATGGAAATAGCAAAGATACACGCTCCGCAAGGGAGAAAAAACTGGTTTTACTGTGCGCAAAGAGTTTAAGCACCGCATCGGCGTCGGGCTGATTAGTAATAGGGTCCAATAGCAGCATTTTTTTTTTCATTTTACATTGTATGGAGCGAAATCTAGTTATAGAAAAATACTAGAAAAATTTGAATCGTCTCAAAAGCCTAAAATTAAATTCTGTGAAAAATCTATTTTTTCTAGTATTTTCCTATTATGAATATTTGGTTCTTTTTAACGTTCGATATTCGATAAATAATCGCTAACGTCCCATCACTATTCAACGATCAGTAAAGATCGCATATTGCTCACACGGGATAATAAGTAATCGAAAGGAACCCCCCTCTCCCCTCCTCCCCTCCCAACGTAAAAGCATTGTAATAACGCGTTTTGTGATTGGCGAACGTTTTGATTGCGGCGTCGAATAGAATATGATTTGAATCGATGTTTCATTCGATCGAATAAGACTTGCCTTCGTTAAACTGTGGAGGTTCATTTATTTCAATTCCTTAAGTAGGTATCTTTGGAGTTTCTATTTGAAATAAAAGCTTTTGCGGAGTTTTAATGCGATGTTTTTATCCGAAATATACATTTGGTAAATAGTTTCTATTTACTATGAGACTGTTATATATAGGTACTCGTATGTGCAAGTATCGAAGTATATCTATAGCTTATTACGAGACGTTACAGTTAACGGAAAATGTAGCTCTGTCTCTTTCATATTTAGCGACTGTTTTACCGACATGAGCAGTGTATCCGATAGTCTACGCTAACGTCTAACTAGCGGCCGCTAGCGGTTTCATCAGCGTGGTTCCCGTTCTCATTAGGCTATCTACTATCTGTGTATCAAATTTCATCCAAATCCGTTCAGTAGTTTCGGAGCCTATTCAATGCAAACAAACAAACTATAAAATCTTTCCTCTTTATATTATTAATAGAATAGACAAAAAACCAATATTGCATAGAAGATTTTAAAAACACAAAACAAGATCACACAGAGCAGTCTATCATCAATAGTACAGTATACCTAGTCATCAAGTTATTCATATGAGCTACAATTAAGGTACGATTTCACTAGTACTGTATGCGTATTGTAACAATGGCAGACTTTCACACAAAGCGTATAGTAACTATTAATAAAACAAGCGAAACGTTCGAACATAACATAACATTCGTGTCGGGTATCACAAATCCACACACAGATCGGACAAACAAACCACTTTGTTATGATTGCTGGCTAACGAACGTAACGCAATCACAGTGAAATTAAACGGCGCGTAATCGCCAGTGTGACCACGGCTTTATGGCGCGAGGACAGAAGGCCTAGTACGAAAAAACTTTTTAGTAAGTATCGAGTTGTTGCTGATCAGCGTTCCTACCGGACGTAAACGGAACTACATTTGCCTATACATTTTGTACTTATTGAACGCACGTGGACTAAGTTTGTACAAATCTTATTTTTTTTATGAGCGACGTGGTAACTCTTAGCCTTCATCATACCTGATGTTGAGTATTGATAAGGCTGAAGATGGAAGCGAGCCTCTCCCGGAATCCTCAATCACTGAGGAACTGGCTATCTAATCTTTTTCACTGCTGGAACACAACAATGCTGAAAACAGTTTTGTTATGGCGTAAGACTTAAATAAGATGGTGGTAGCTAGCCAGCTGCCAGGCAGACTTACAACAAGTCCTACCACCAACCAACTTATTTAAGAATTTAACTTATAAAGTCAATTTTATTACAAACAATTATTACAAAATTTAAACAAACATAAAAGCAGCATTTGAAAGGTTCCATGAAACTTTTTGCATGCTATATGAATCTTGTTATTAAAAAATTAAAAATTAAAATTATAAATATGAAGCCAATACCGAAATGGATCTCCAGGGGATTAAAAATCGGCTCAAAAGTTAAAAGAATGCTTCGTTTTAAATTTTATAAACAAAGAACCAGTTACAACAAACAAGTTTATATGAGATACTCAAAAATATTAGGAAAGTGTATAACAACTGCACAAAATAATTATAACAACAAGTATCTTCAGCATAGCCAGAATATTTGTAAAGCGTCTTGGAAATAACCTAATGATGAAGCTGAAACGCAAATTCCACAATCGTTTACTGCGAGCATAAAACACGAAAATAACGAAATTGTTAACGGATATAAAAAAGCAGAAATATTCAATAACTACTACATAAACTTGACTGAAGATAGCTACGTGTATGATAATGATAAAAAACGGAAAATATTATCCACAATTGACCCTCTCCCAAACTCAATGTTTCTTGAACCGGTAACGTTAGCAGAGACAATTAATATTATTCAATCATTAAAAAATTCAAATTCTTGTGGATATGATGAAATAACAACAAAGGTATTAAAATTTTGTAAATGTGAGATAGCACCGGTACTTACCTTTTTAATAAACCTATCTTTTGAGAACGGTTGTTTCCCTGATGCTCTCAAATATTCTATTGTTGTTCCTATTTATAAAAACAAAAATAAATCTGAAGTTGAAAACTATCGGCCAATCACATTAATATCAATTTTCGCTACAATATTCGAGACGGCCATGCAAAAGAGATTGTTAAACTTCTATAATAAATTTAATGTCTTGACTCCGGAACAATTTGGCTTTCAGAAGGGTAGGTCGACTACTCTTGCATGCTTTAACCTAATTCATAATGTTATTTTAGGCCTTGATAAAAAAACAGCATACTACTGTACTACTCTTTTTCGATATGTCCAAGGCGTTTGATTTTGTAGTACACGAAGTATTACTAGACAAATTGGAAAAATTGGCAAATAATTTGAATGTTAATTTAGGTAAGACCAATTTTGTTAATTTTATTATAAGAGGACGCTCGGGAAAAGATATAAATGTATGTCATAACGACAAAATCATTGCAAGAAAGGACAATGTCACATTTTTAGGAATTGAATTAAATGAAAGATTAAACTTTGCTACTCATGTGCATAAGGTCTGCAATAAAATCAATAGATTCGTCTATGTCTTAAGGCGATTAAGAAAGAAAACCTCTCTCAATGTGACCTTGTCGGCTTATCATGGTTATGTCGCTTCAAATATAGCTTATGGGTTAATATTGTGGGGAAATGGAACTGACGTTCATAAAGTATTCGTTGCACAAAAAAAGTGCATACGCGCTATATGTGGCAAAGGCCCCTTTGAATCTTGCAGACCGTTGTTCGTTAAACTAGGATTGCTAACAGTTCCATGTATGTACATTTTAGAAGCCTTTAAATTTGTTAACCAGTATTCCGAATTGTTTAAGCGTGCTAAGGATATATCCTCGAAATACAAGAAATAAGGATCGACTTGTATTGGAATTTCGCCCAAACACGTCACTGTTCCAAAAGGGTTGCTATGCAATGTGTATTAAAATATATAATAAAATCCCAAAGCAGTTTAAGTGTGGGACTTCTAAATTAATGACAAGAAAACTGCGCATGTGGCTTACAGAAAAGTGTTTTTATAGTGTAAGAGAGTTTTTGACTAATTAATGATTATTATAATAATGATAATAACATGACATGATAATAATAATAACGTAATAAGATAATGCTAGGATAGTAATAATGACATGATATGATAATGATGAAAGTATATAATACGGATTGTGACCTTGTTCAAAAGGACATCGATGCCCTACTTAGGTGGAGCACGGAGAATGACTTGGAGCTTAACGACAGCAAGTGCTCTGTTATGACCTTCAGTCGCCAACATAGTCCTACTCAATACGACTATAGGTTAGGCAGTAACCGAATAAGTTGCAAAGGCACTATGAAAGACCTGGGTGTAACCTTCGATTCTTCCCTAACTTTCAATGAGCACATTTCCGCTCTCACTCGTAGCTGCTTCAGTCGCTTGGGGTTTGTGTTACGCACATACATCATCAGCCTGTGGACATCCACTGTTGGACATAGGCCTCTCCTAGCTCACGCCTATTGTGGCGTTCTTAGGAGGCTATTAGCCTACTGCTACCACGCTGGCCAGACGGGTTGGTAGAGGGTTTGTTTCAAGTTATCCTTCTCTCGCACAGGTGTTCAATGCGTCGAGCCTCTTAGTCGACTCTTACGACATCCCAGGCATGTAAGGGAGTGGTGACATTTGTATTCTTAGGCCGTCACCACACGGCTTGTGTTACGCAATCTACGTGATTTCCAGAATCCTGACGTCATTAAGCTCCTTTTCACTAGCCTTGTTAGAAGTTTATTGGAGTCTAGCTCGTGTATTTGGAATCCTCACGAAGCCAAATACATACTAATGTTGGAAAAGGTTCAAAAAGCTTTCCTTCGCTATTATTATAAACGAATTTTTGGTTATTATCCGTTTATGTATCCAACTAAATTCTTACTCGGTATGTTAGGGATGAATTCTCTGGAACTCAGAAGAGCTCGTATGGAGGTTACTACCGCTATAGCACTTTTGCGGGGTGTCATGGATTCGCCTGAATGTGTAGAGCAATTGTCAAGACTTTATGTCCCTGAAAACTACTCGCGGATACGTTCCGGTCGCAGACATCGACTGTTCGCGCCCCCGCCGTGCCGCACGGTGGCGCGCGCGCAGTCGCCGCTGTGTCGCATGCGCGAGGCACTGAACGCGCTCCTGCTCACGCACCCGGAGTTGGACATATTCACTGATAGTGCGAAGTCCATCTCCAATAGTCTTACATGATTATGTAATTGGGTCTATCCCGTTTAATTATGTTTAATAAATAAAATAAATAAAAATAATATGAATATAAATATAAGGAATATTTTTGCATGTTAATTTATTGTTAACTGAATAGAGAACTGTAATGTATCCTATGTAACACCATGTGCGCCTATTCTTAGCAAATAAAATGATTTGATGATTTGATTTGATGATTTGATATTGACACTTTCGATCAAGATTCTTATGGGCTTCATTTACGAACGAGTTTGAATATCAGTACTGAATACAGTACATTACACCATGTTTAAAGTGAACCCTCAAACTCATTGAAACTCTTATGTCCTTGTATCAGAGGGGAATTTGATAATAAATAGACGTCGACAAGTACCTACAAGCTAGGTGATGCCAAGAGTGATTAATAAAAAATAAAAATATCCTCACCAATTTAATTGGCATAAAAACATGTCATCCAGAAGCGGCGTTTATGAAACAACATCAAAAAAAGACTTCCGTCTTAATTTCCTTTAGTAACGATGAAGAAATAAAAAAAAATTGGCGCCGATTCAATGATAAATATTTTTTGGCTGCACATCAAGATTGTTGAAAACAACTCTCTGAGATAAACTATTGGAGATAACTGGTTTTATGATTGTTTTTTTGTAAATTATGCATGAAAAATATGAGTGAATTGTAAATAGAGATGGGCAAGGACTGGGTTTAAACCCGACCACTCCATTTAAACCCAGTAAAAACCCACATTGTGTGTTATAGATTTTTTTTACAGTTTTTTTATTTTTATTGATATGACAACTGTGACGTTGCTATGGAAACAATTTGTTGTTAAATTAATACACAAAAATATTCAAAGGCCGAAACATCTCTTAATTTTAAAGATTTTATTTATTTCAACAATATTATCTATGGGCGTTAACTGGGTTTAAACACGGCAGTCGGGTCAAAATCGAGTTCTTTGCCCATCTCTAATTGTAAATATAACATTATTATCCCTATCAAGTGTATCCTTTTATACTACTTCATTCTTTTTGTGTTTCTTCTACACTAAACGATAAGTAGAGATTTTAGCGGATATATATATTTTTAGAATAATTAACGTGTTACTTAAAAAAAAAACTGTTCACGTGACTACAAGTCTACCCTTGCAACCTGTAATGGCGTCGAAAAGTCAAGTAACCAAAATAAATCACATCTAAACCAAGTACTTATTTAAGTAACAAAAAGTCCTAAAACCTAAAATGTGATGTTGATAAAGTGACTATAATAAACGAAACGCGTTGTACAAACTCTACTGGTCAACCTGGAAGTTCACAGACTGTACATAAACTAAAAAATGATTTAAATAGCTAACGTTGCTGAACTACTCTGATAAGCTAACCATTCGACTATTTGACGATTTTGATTTTTAAATGTTTATTTTATTTATATTTTCTTTAATTTTATTATGTTTATAGAAAACTAGAGGCCGGGCGCGGTTTCACCCGCGTGGTTCCCGTTCCCGTGGGAATTTTGGGATCATTTATAGCCTATGTTACTACTTGGGGCCGAAGGATTCTCTATACCAAATTTCGTCAAAATAGGTCCAGTACTTTTTGCGTTTATTCGTTACATATAAAAAATACAAATCTTTCCTCTTTATAATATTAGTATAGATAGGGAATATGACTTAAAGGCTATTTTAAAGAATATTAATATTTTTAATTTGTTGGTACTAATTTTTTTGTTTTCATACATTTTTATTTTGGAGATGAGACCACCACTCTATGTGGTCAACTGGGTTCTGAGTTGGCACGAAACCGCGGGTGTGTTAATAAAACAATAAAAGAGAAATTAAGCAATGTATATCGGATGCTCGTCATTTTGACGAACGTCAGCTATCTAGGGTTAATATAGTCTCAAAAGCCACGCAAATCCAAAAAGTGTATATATTTACCTTACAACATTTTTGTTTGGGTGATTGATACGAGTATAAAGTTAAATTTACTGTAGGTCAAGGTACAATCGGGGAACTTCCCGGTAGACCAGTAGATTTTATATGGGAAACGTTTTCTCGGAAAGTACTTGGGTTAAAGAAATTATTTATTTTTCAAATGAAATACTGTTCTATTATTTGTGATATATCTATTACTTTTTTTTAAATAAAGTTCCCTAAAAAATCTCAACTGGACAACCGGGAAGTTCGCTGACTGTACCTACTTTTATTAGTCACGAATATTTATTTTTCAGGTAAAATCAAAGTGGTGTTGTTGAAAATATTTCCTATTGGCACTGTTTCAAGATTCAGGTACGATGTGGTTAAGAAAGAAGGAAAATATAATACTTATCTTCAAATGACGAACACGTTCTTTTTGTGTTGCATAATAGCTTTGGATTATTAAAATAATGTTAGGTTAACAAGAAAATATTTTTAGCTCGACAATGATTATGCTGATGTTTAGAGCAACGGGACTCAAACGCGACATTTGTTATGAAGTACATATGTATTTACAGCTTGATGTTTCGGCTGTGTTGCTACAGCCGTGGTCACAAGCAGACTGGCTGACTCTAAACTATTAGTATAATAGAACGCGATAGTTTAAAATCTTAGAATGATTATGCTGCTCACACACAAAAACAAGAACATTACTTGTTTATATCATACGAATCACTTAAAATTTGACCTTATTTTTATGCTGGTAACGAAACTAACTTTAGTCCGAAATAGTACCGTTTTTGATTTTTGAAGTAGATCTCCTGTAACAAAGGTCACGTGACGGAAAATAGACGAAAAATCAAAGTTACAAAGTTACTCCTCTTAACTAGTGACAAATATAGCCTTAACTACTTGCTCATAACCACCGCCATAAAGTCTCCCCAATGACTTAACTTAAGGCCCCCCTACCGCCACAGTGATCTCGCTACAACTTCACTAATGGTGCTTCTGTGTAACGTTAAATGTTTTTTGTCGTTCTCTATTACAGAAAGTACAGTAACCAACCAATCAAACAACTACTTTTACCCACCTTAACTTGAAGGCATAAGGTCTATAATCGAGTAACTTTTGTTCGTTGAAGGGTTATTTACACGTCAGCGCTAATGACGTGTTAGGAAGTAATGTAAGACATGAAAGCGTAATGGCGTCTAAACGTCGCTTTAGTTATAAAAATGGTCTGGGAGACAGTTTCATGACGATAATAGGACTATAGCTGTTTACACCGTGTATTCTGTTAGGCAGCTATAATAATGTTAATTGGCTTTCAAAGACAAGGTAGTACTCAGTTAATACCTAATTATAATGGTACTGAACAGTTGACACCAATTATCTAGTTCTAAGCAAATATTGAAATGTTTTATAAGTAAAAAATCTTTAACAAGTTCTTCTTTTCATGGTGCCTCTCCAATCAATTATGTTGGCAGTCGGCTCTGCATAATATTTAGATTTGTCTTTATCAAGCCAAAAGAGTTCGGCGGCACTCGTAAGAACGAAGACTTTCTTCTGCGACATACACCCCTACCTATTGCTTTCGATATCGCTATAGCTTTCTAATTTTTAACTTTCGTAAAACCCTTCAACGATAGGGTTTTGTCCAATTCCTACATCTATTGGATTCATTATTGCATTTTTAGTACGAAAGCAATAGCCTTAGCGATAACGCTTGTAGGGATTGTAGCGATAGCGATAGCAAAACCGGTAGGCGGTAGGTCTTCTTTTACCAGCAACTTTTCCCATCCTAATAAGTTGTTTTAAGAATTAAACACACATTAATGTTAATTTAAGAATAACGAAGTAATACCTGCGTTCAACTCATAAAACTGTTTTAACTTCGTTAATATTAATAATGTTACAATAATTTATGTTATTGAATATTCCACGCGTTTTATAACGTGTAATGAAATTTTGGATCTAGAAGATGTAATCTCAAAATAGTCGATAGATCGAAACGTTTTATAGATAATATGAAACTTGGGAAAGTCTCACACAAAACGACATAATTTTCAATAACCAGACATAAAATCTCAGTTTTTAACAAAGTATCAAATAAATAAATTAACTGTCAATTTATGAAAATCATATTTATAATAATTTTCCGTGTTTTTAAATGAAAAACACATGCGCTTAAAATCCGTAAAAGTAGTTTTATTTCAAAATCATACATACTATCAAAGATATAGCCCTAGCAACACCAGCTTCCAATCCCATCTGCTCCAACTTTTATTACTGAGTTCAGTAATAAATAAACCATGACTACTTTCGGTTTTAATTACGGCCGCTGCGTCGTCAAGTGATTGCAGGCATTAGCAACAAGTTGCCTAGCAACAGCTATCGAGGTCACAGCCAACGGACGATCGAGAATTAATAAGAACTAACAAATAAGAATAAGAACTAATATAACAACATCTTTGGAAACCTCTTGTCAACTTTTGTATGTATTTTATGATTTTTGATTTTTTTGCATTTTTAAATGCTATTTTCAAACTTACTTATGTTTTTTTTTGGATTTTCGAATTTTTGCATTTTTAAATGCTATTTTTATACTTATGATACCGAGACCGTCTCGGTAGCTCAGTGGTTAGAGCATTGGATCAGATTTCCAAAGGTCGTGGGTTCGAGTCCCATCTGAGAATTCACTTGTGGTCGAGTTGTTTTTTTCCAATATTTTTTTACTTAAAATTTAATATGTTTTTTTGGAATAGAATATAATTGGAAAAAATCAGCTCGACCACAAGTGAATTCACCATCTCTAGTCGCATCTGAGAATTCACTTATGGCGTAGTTGATTTCTTCCAATATTTTTCTAATAAAAAAAAATATAATTTTGTAGGTATGTATAACAAAACGATCTAACACACTTCACCATTATTTTTGGATGTCACCTTTAGGGGATCGATATCAGGAAATAGTTCATAATATATTACAATCAGTAATGATTGTTTTGCATTGATTGTATACAGCCTATTATTGGTGTTATAAAAAACAAATGACGATCAGGCATTAGCAACAAGTTGCCTAGCAACAGCTATCGAGGTCGCACCCAACGGACGATTAAGAATACAACCTCTATAGAAACTTCTTGACAACTTTTGTATGTTTAAAGTACGTTTAAAGGCTTTTCAAACGAACATTTTACCGCTATATTTTCTGAATTGTTATGACAGCCAGTAAAGTTTGGCTGTCCAAAACAACCTAAACTATAACTTTGGTTCAACAATTATAATCTGCGGTTCAATTAAGTATTACTATTTAAAGATTTAATTAAAATACAGAACTAACATTAATTATTTTCGTACAAAAACATTCACTTATGAAATAGGTAATGACAAAGAGCAGTGTATCTAAAATTGTCAATTATAGACTCATTACTCGTTATCAGCCATTTTTAATGTCCCCACTGCTGGGGCACTGGCCTTCCTTATGGATGGATAAGGAGAACGGGCCATGACCCACCACGCGGGCCCAATGCGGATTGGTGGGATTTGACGACAGCAAATGCAGCCGGGACCAACGGCATAACGTGCTCTCCGAAGCGCTGAGGAGCTCGAGATAGTAAATTTTTGGTCACCCATCCCGAGACCGACCATTGAGATAGTTAGCTGTAATTTAAAAGAAATTGCTAAGTTAAATAATAACATGTTTAAAAATATAATTTTGACCCCCATATACTAAGTCGTTCCTCCAAAACTTTTTACACTCCACTCAACCTCGTCTTGGGTAAAAATGGTAGTGTAGAGTGCTACGTACTCTTTGGCTCCTCCAGGTCCTTACGGAGTTATGACTTAGAATACCGATTTCGAGGAGTATTTCGAAGAGGTTTTCAATGAGGTTTCGTTAAGTCGAGGACGAGTAAGTTTTGGAGAAACGACTTATATGGGTGTGAGTAATCCTAAGGAACTTGATAACGAAACAACAGAAAATCTCTTTGTAAGATTACAGTAGCAAGTATTTGTTTGTTAGCATTTTAAATTAATATTACTGTAGTATTAGAATAACTTGATTGGTGGTAGGATTTGTTGTAAGTCCGCCTGGCTAGCTACCGCCATCTTATCTAAGCCTGACACCATAACAACAATGTTTTCAGCATTATTGTGTTCCGGCAGTTTGAGATAAGATAGCCAGTTCCTCAGTGATTGAGGATTCAGGGAGAGGCTCGCTTCCATCTTCAGCCTTATCAATACTCAACATCAGGTATGATGAAGGCTAAGAGTCTACCCGACCTTTCATAAAAAAAAATAAGACAACACTTTTAAAAACATTTAAATTAATTTGATAATCTACCTGGGAGTACCGTGGCCCGTAGAACAGGTTTTACTACCACGGGTCACGGTGGTGTCTAATTTTATTTGATTTATATGTTTAGTACTCAATAAAGAATTATCTTATCTTATCTTATAGTTGCTTAACCGCTTTAATCGCAGGTCGAGCGCGCGAGTTGAGTTTAATTAGCTTGTTTTGTAGCCTCAAGTAGCGTACGAGAATAGCGCAGCATAGCAACATAAAATTGGGGTGGAGCGAGCGAAGTGACCCACCACGAGAGAAACGGAGGCGCAGGCATTTGTAGATAGTTTTTGAAATGAAAACTTGTGCACATCAGAGTTTTAAAATTTTGGAATGGGAAAAAAATTTTAAAGTCGCGTCAGGAGGTCTACTCTCTAAGCACGAAACCCGTAGTTTCCCTACTCCGTATCATCTACGGACAGCTTAATAGTTCGGAAACCCGAACTAAGAATGAATGAGAATACGTTTTGACATTATCCCTACTCCCAATGTGTTTGTGCCGTTTGTCCAAAACTAGTACATCCGAAATCAATAGAGAGTAGGCTCCATCCGTAGTTTAGGGAAACTTGCGGACGGGGACCCGTATCTTAGTAGACGGGCTTAGAGAGTAGGCCTCCTGGACACGTGACCATGATCGAAAATTCGTAAGACTATTGACCGTTGACCTATTTCAAATTATATTTGTACTGTCTAACCGTATCCGAATAAATTAACTTTCCGAGGGTAGACTTATAAGTCATCCCGTGACCACGGCAGCTGAAAAGGTGCCGAAACGTCGGAAAAATCAAAAACCCCTAAAAAGCCTAAATATAACGGACAATTACAACTTAGTTCGTGAAATATAGCGCGTGTGATGTCCATAAAAGTCAGTTTTTGTTTTGGTATTCGGTCGAGGATTTCGGGAAGCACAACATCCGCCTATTCTTCTATCTCCGGTCTTGTATCAATATCATGATTAGGGGGCTAAGCTTTCTCGGTTATTAATTGAAGAAAGTTTAAGTTACTATTACGCTACAGGTAAATGATTTATACCTAAGTATTTACTGAAAATCAGTGCTTTAACGTGAGGCTAAAATTAATGTTTTAAAGTTAAACAGCCGGCAGGGCTGGCAGTTACCAAAAATAAATGTGTGATTTATTTATACGAAACACGTGCTTTCCAAGTCGGAGTTGTATAAACACAGCGACCCGTCCCTCCACAGACGGACAGACAGACAGACGCTCTGTTTGTTGCACACGTCCGTCACACGGGGTGATCAATTATTTATTATTCAACCTTTCATGTTGTATTACGTAGCGATTCTATTTAGTCTTTTTGGAACGTCAATTTTAATTTACTATTTATATTTAAAATAGTTTTGCGAAATTTCGTTTATGTGAAAGACTCGTGCAATGTTTGGTACGAGTGAATAAATAATCGCAGCGTGTGTTAGTTGCCAAGAGAAAATAAAATAGCTAAAATTATTATCTAACCTTTAAAACTTTATCTTAATAATCGCATGAGTTATAAGAAAGTGGTTTCGAAATTAGGTACCTATATAATGATACCGACCGATATGAATTGTCATAAGGCTAACAACTTTTCACTTTTCATAAGTCAAATTTTTTTGCATAAACTGGTACGATCGCAAGATAATTAGCATAATCTACCTAATATAATTAACAGCTTGTATGGCGGCGTAGGAATAGTTCTGCTAAGAGGTTGCTAATGGTTGGTTTATGAACAACTTTTCAACAAACTTCATAAAAGTGAAAACCGTAGAAAAGAATGACATGATATGACGAGGTGTTCAAAATAATAATATTATAATATTTTTTATACTCACACCAATTAACCTAGCCCCAAAGTAAGCACTGTAAGTCTGTAAGGCTTGTGTTATGGGATACTAGGGTTACGGATATAAATAAGTATTTATGTATAGAAATATATAAACGTCCATGACTCAGGTACAAATGGTCGTATTCTCATACAAACATTTGTCCCTACCGGGATTCGAATCCGGGACCCCAGAATAGGCGACACCTTGAAACCGGTGTACGAACCACTCGACCACGGAGGTCGTCAAAAAATATGATTTAACTATCGATTATTGTGTGTGTTTGCTATACTTAGTTATTTTTATAATACTTAACTTTACTTCTGTTGTGAATGTAAATATTTTTCATTTAAAACTTCCCAGTTTCCTCTTAATTGTTGTCTCTGAAAAGTGCATCTAAGTATTAACTTATACTCTTAGTTTTGCACTAACGTTTTTTTTTTCTATATAATAATATAATAATAATAATATCTAACATCAATCATCATATTCAATAGCCCAATTTATCAGCTAGCGGCACACATTGTCATATCCGCTCCGGCCATATCTGGCATTATGCAAACGGGCAACTTTCATGCGATATATTGTTGCGCCTGATTGGTATAATTAAAGTCATAAGTGGCAGCGGTTGGCGCCAGCCCGCTTTCTAACATCGCGACCGGTACAGGTCTGAGGTAAAGTGTATTCAAATGGTTACAGCAGAAAATAAGTTAGAAATTTTAGACAATAACTTCCGCACTTGTGTTAAGGATAGGTATCCTAAAAAGGTAACATCAATTCATTCATTACTCTCATGTGTGATCCCGATGGGAAGCACGACTTCCAATTCTACTGTGTGTTCATCGTCAGCCATTTGTCTTCATTGCTGTGGCACACAATACTTTTATGTATGAACAAGGAGAATGGGTTTTGACAACGTTTTGACCGGATTAGTAGGTGGTTACTCAACGATAGCAAATTCAGCTGAGTCCATCGACTTAACGTGCCTTAGAAAGCACAGTAGAGAATAGCTTCATTAAACCTTCATTTGATTTAAATTTTCACTAGAAGAAATAAGCGATAGAAGCTTAGTCATGTTAGATCATTGAAAGGTGAATATGAAAATGATCCATAATTTTTACACCATAAAGGTATTTGATGACGAACAAGCAAGTACTAATTTACAGAGATCTTTTATAAGGCTTTTGCGCGCGGCTGTCCATGAGATTCGGCGCGGTTGGCAACACAAACTCTGCGGTTCAGATGCAGTTAGATAACGATGCGGTCATGACGTCATGCAGTACATGATCTGTTGTAGATCACGGGAAGAAAGCCGTTTGTTTTGTCTTCAAAGTTGTGCTGTCGAGTCATCCGTGAAACAACTGGTGTGTACCATCGAACTCGTGTAAACAATAAACTTTCTCGACCGCTCTGATTATGTGGTTGACACCTTACGAATAGATTGAAAGCCAGGCATAGTACCGGATGAAAATGTAATGGCCAGAAACACGTATGTATGATATTAGTAATAAACATTATATCTCAATGAATATTGTATGGAATGATGGAGTAGGTATCTTGGAAACTATGAGCAAGGTTAGGAAAAAAAAAGTAATGACTGTTGGCTGTTAGGGCTTCCATCTTAAATCGCTTAACCAATAATTGATTGATCAACAAAAAACCTAAGTATTTGGTCAGCAAGTAATAGGTCAGCGAAAAAAGTTGCTGTCCTAATAATTATTTTGCTGATTAAAATATTATTTTTAAAAGTAATGAACTAATGACTTTTTCTTTATTTTATAAATTTTCTAAATATAGCCTTTCTAAATCTCCAACCTAACGGACTGAGTTAAATCAATTAGTTAAGTTGTGAAATGAGAGCCACTTTTATTTGGAACAACGGGCAGACGCTTAGCCTACATCATAACTTTGCTGAAGATGGAAGCGCACCTCTCCAGGAATCCTTAACCACTGAAGAGCTCGCTATCCTTTTTCTAACTACCGGAACACAACAATGCTGAAAACATTGTTGTTATGGCGTCGGACTTA
This sequence comes from Chrysoteuchia culmella, assembly GCA_910589605.1. NCBI lineage: Eukaryota > Metazoa > Arthropoda > Insecta > Lepidoptera > Crambidae > Chrysoteuchia > Chrysoteuchia culmella. The sequence continues at coordinate 316,682 of OU342660.1, forward strand.
GATAATATGGTCACAGCTTACATGTACATTATGGTTTTGTAATAAACTATTGAGTATTGAGTATTGAGCTTGCCAGGCGGACTTACAACAAGTACTACTACCAACCAAACCGAATACAGTGGTTTCATCGCTAGACCACAGAATCATTTAAAAACCTCCGACTACTTATCCGTCGGAGCTACCATCACTATTTTAAATTTTAATATGAATATAAGTAACTATAGCAATAATAAAATAGCCTAGTCATTATTAAGGCTGAGTTGCACCAGCCAACTTTAACAGATCTGGTAATGTCAAAGCTGTCAAGTCCTATACATTTTTCCACCGTTAAAGTTATAGTTATCGTTAAAGTTAGATGGTGCAATCCTCCCTAATTTTTCTAAATTAAGATTTTATCGCGGTTTTACCCGCGTGGTGCCCGTTCCCGTAAGAATATTGGGATAAAATATAGCCTTTGTCACTCGGGAGAAATGTAGCTTTCTAATGGTCTAAGAATTTTCTAAATCGGTCCAGTAGTTCCTGAGATTAGCGCGTTCAAACGAACAAACTCTTCAGCTTTATAATATTATATATAGTATATAGTATAGATTAACCTAACGAGTTAACTCATTTCTTTTCACCAATTAACCCAGCCCCAAAGTAAGCACTGTAAGTCTTATGTTATGGGAAACTAGGGTAACGGATATAAATACATTTAATTATACATGTATAAGTATTTATGTGTAGAAACATATTTAAACGTCCATGACTCAGGTACAAATACTTGTATTCATAATACAAAAATTTGACCCTACCGGGATTCAAACCCAAGACCTCAGAGTAGGAGGCACCTTGAAACCGGCGGTGTACGTACCACTCTACCTTGGAGGTCGTCAAATTAAAAGTCAAGTTGTGAATACGAAATGAGGAGACACTTCTTGGTCATAAAGTTAGTTCTATCCGGCCGGCGCAACAACCGGCTGACGCTGATTGCTGTCAAATGTCATGCGCAGGCACAACCTATTGTCGGAGAAAGTCGACGACCAGCGCCGGCCAACTCGGACAGGCGTGAGTCGTGCGCGCGCTTCAAGGGGCCTACCGCTGTCTCTTAGCGCAGTATTGTTTCAATCTTAACAAGCTATTTCATACCTACTACGAATCTCTAGAGTAAGCTTGTTTTTTGACGGAAGCTTTGTGACGTCTTCGCTCAATCATCGCCTCCAAAGTGTGAAGTGTGTCAATATGTGACAACTTCAATAAAGACAAAACGTTCTAACGATATGATGGTTTCTAATCGATGATGGTAGGTTGATCTCTAAAGTGTTGTTACAAAGGGTTATTTGACAAGATTCTTTACTAAATAAGACGTCAAAATAGTAATACTCAATAAGTTAATGCGATCCAAAATCACCAGCTATTGGTTTTCCTTATATGGTAAAGCGACTCCTACAGCCTGTCGCGTCTTGGCCATCAAAAATGTCACTCCATAATCATGTATGATGTTTTGACATTTCAATGTTAATTAAATAGTGATAAGGTACAATTAAGACCTTTGTTTCTTAACCTTTTTTTATGCATTATTTTCCAAATAAAAGAAAAAATATATATTTTGCGATTATTGTCTGTTTGTTGAATTCGCCTGGTGCCTGGTTGGATTTCAGAAGACCCTAATGTCCGTTTTACAAAGGTTGCTTTTAATGCTTTTTTAGTTGGTTCCTTTGACTCTATTCTAGACCTGGTCCAGCACTGGTACGACAATAAGAAAACCTTCGTGGCGACTTTAGATACAGAATCATTTATCCCTTAGAAAATGGTATTATATAAGATGGTACAATTAATAAAGTGCAAACATTTTCTGCCATTAAAAGAGCGTAGTACATACATAAAAACATACAACTGATTATTAATAAGGAAATTACAAAATTATTTAAAAGTCAAATGTCATCATTAGGTAGGTAGATAATTATAAAATGGTGTAGTCTGCAAACATTAAAAGTTTTGAAAGTGATCACCGTTTTCAACCTTGGGTTCTTAACGATTTACAAACATTGACGATCGGCCATTGTCTCTCAAAAAGTGTGTTTCGCAAGTGCAGTGCGAAGTCGACATTGGGAAAGGGTCAGTACGCCCACATCGGCCCTTTGGTTAGTTAGTGATGTAACACACCTCCATTACGTCATCTTTCTTTTTTTTTCTTTCTTTAGCCGTCATCAACCAATGATTTGGTTTAGGCCTCCTTCAAATACTTCATTATCTCTCAGTTTTGGGCAGTAACAATCCAATTGCTGCCCGACACTTTCTTGATGTCATCCTTCCATGGCATTTGCGGCCTTCCTCGTGATCTTTTTTGGTCTCACGGCCTTTGATGTAAGAGTCATTCGTAACCAAATCAAGCAAACCCACTAAACTATGACACGAATCAACCATTTAATTTTTTTTATACTTTTTAGCATTGGGGTAGGTTCCAAAGATGCGGGTCAACGACTTAACACACCTATAGTCAACATACAACAACAAATTTAAAAGCAAAACTGCAATTTAACAAACTTAACTCATGTTCCAATGTCATAAGGTTTCTAATCCAATGGCATTTCTGTAACGGAGCGTCAACGCTAAGTTTGCAGCTTCTATAATCGAATTCAGAGTTTGCCTGTGAGCGTTTCGCTGCACGGCGGTAGGGTTGTGCAATTATTTCGAAATGCTCTTACGAAAACTCTAATAAGTGGTATCGGGATCGGATCTGTCGAAGATTTGTTCGGCGATTGCGCTAAAGGTCAGGTTAATGCGAACGCAATGTTATTAAATTAGATTGTTTCATAGCGAGTTTTACACTGTGGCTCAATTTAGTGGTAGTATCGATGTTTAATTAAGTTATTATTTTTTACGACATCAAACATTTCTCTTTATTGAAATTGAAAAGGATACTACGAGTAAGTGATGTAAAAATGAACTAATGATTGTTAATATCTAATATTAAGTTCTGCTTGATTCCATCTAGAGAAATTAAATGGATATATCAGAGATAGAGTTCCATCTAGAGTAATTGAAATGGTTATTATAATTTGTTATTGAAAGCACAATGAAAGGAAAAATTGTATAATTAACGTTTTCAAGTTTTGGCTTTGGTTTCGAGATGGAGACCTGTATTTGAGGTTATACATAGTAGGTAGGTAGTTGTATCATAGTCAAGTACATTTTCAGGTATCAATAAAACTATAGTTACTACGACATCGCCGATACATCTGTAAACAACTCTTGCCCATCACTAGTCACAGGACAGTGCACTCACGCACACACGCGCACCGCCCGGTTAGCAACTGAGTGAAGGCAGAAAGATCGACTACACACCCCCTACCAAACAACACTGCTTACGACACTGCTGCACAAACACCAAAGCCGGTTTCCAATGCCGCATATGTAGGAAAATGTGTTTGTATTACCAAGGCAACCAGCAATGTAAGCCGTTCTTGTAAAAAGTTTCAAAGGTTTTGATAGATAAATAGGTACATCTATTTTCTAGGTTATTTAGCTGTACCTAGGTAAGCAAAAACATAGGCCTGTATATGTATATATATCTGTAGCGGATGCATTCGGCTTGTGGGACAAAGTTGCATTTTGTAACTGGAAATTGGCGTTCTGCGAACAAAGTGATGCTGTGTGAACGATGTTGGTGACACTTGAGATATGAATTTGTTATAGGATGTCTCCACGCTAATGGAGAGGGGTTTAATAATGTACATTAATGCCAAATGGTATTAATTCTATAACTTTGTACTCGTTTTAAATTTTAATAGCTTCTGTCTGCGGTTTCACCCGCGTGGTTCCCGTTCCCGTGGCAATATCGGGATAAAAAGTACCCTATGTGTTGGTCCTCTACTTGAAGTTCCTACACACCAAATTTTATCGAAATCCGTTCAGTAGTTTTTGTGTGAAAGAACAAACAAACTGACATACTTTCACATTGTATAAATATTAGTAGGATTTCAACAACAGAGCTCAAGAAGAAGTGTTATAAAAAAAAAGTTTTGTTTTTATCTTTTATTAATTGATCTTTATTTATTATTCTTTCATCATACTATGTTTTGGTTGGTGTTTACCATCTTATCTAAGTCTAACGACATAACAACAATGTTTTCAGCATAGTTGTGTTCCGGCAGTTATAAATAAGATGGCCAGTTCCTCAGTGATTGAGGATTCCGGGAAAGGCTCGCTTCCATCTTCAGTCATCTTATCACTTCACTGCCAGAACACAACAATACTGATAACACTGTTGTTATACCGTCAGATTAGCCTAGAGCTGGTAGCTAGCCAAGTTCTATCACCAACCAAACTGAATACACTGGGAATCGAAGCTGGACCCAATTTATTATAAATGCGAAAGTTTTTGAGGATGCTCGTTACTCTTTCACGCAAAAATTACTTAATGGATTTGGTTGAAATTTGGCACTGAATAGCAGATAGCCTGGATTAAACCATAAGATACTTTTTATTCCGATATTTCCATGGAAACGGGAATCCCATGGGCGAAACCGCGGGTGGCCGCTAGCTTATGATTACGCCAGTCGTCATGAAGGGACGTCATTCATGAAGGGATTCCGTCTGGAAGACAGGAGCTGTTAGAGACTAACATCGTCTTTATTTCGTGCAATCGGCTGTCGGTTACGCAACGATGAATAATTTATTTTTGCCGTAGAAAGTGGGTTTGCATAATAATCTGTTGACAAAGCCTCTGTTGTCATCTCGATGTTTTATTTATCGCGAAAATATATTTATAGTTTGTTGCTATTGAAATATGGATATCGGAAAAAAAATATACGTACATACATCTTATGTTTTGGCGTATTGAAATAAAACAACTTTTACGGATATCAAACGCTCTATATTTTACGAACTAAGTTGTAATTGACCGTATTTTTAGGTTTTTAGGGGTTTTTTGATTTTCCCGACGTTTTCGACTTTTCAGCTGCCGTGGTCACGGGATGGGAAAAAATACTCTTTGTATTCTATTTGTCTCCGGATCAATGGTTTCTTATTTGACCACCGATACAAAACACTTTGGTTTCTTTCATATAAAATTGTTAATAATAATTGATTTATCTTGTAATTATACGCATGTGTATTCATGATACATTTTTTGTCATCACAACAGCTTTGACAATGCAAAAAGTATTGTTAAAAGTCAAAGTTTTTCTTTCGTTAAAATACCAGAAAAGATCAATGTTTTTCCGTGTTGAATTCTTGTTTACATTAATTGATTTTTAGGGTTCCGTACCCAAAGGGTAAAATGGGACCCTATTACTAAGACTCCGCTGTCCGTCCGTCCTTCAGTCTGTCTGTCCGTCTGTCACCAGGTTGTATCACATGAACCGTGATAGTTAGACAGTTGAAATTTTCATAGATGATGTATTTCTGTTGACGCTATAACAATAAATACTACAAATTCTTAAAAACAGAATAAAATAAATATTTAAGGGGCTCCCATACAACAAACGTGGCTTTTCTTGCCGTATTTTATAGATTTTTTTAAACTTCTTGGTTTCTCAAATGGAACAGGCAGCGTGGCCTGGGTAGCTGAACGTCAAAGGCAGTTGCAGGCAACTTGTTCTTTCCTAGGTAGAATTACAAATAAAATTACCTATATGTTTGTTTGTAACCATTGTCAATACTGAAGTTAATAAACGCCTCTGTGGTCTAGAGGCAATGCCACCGACATCAAACCCGGCCAGATGTCCGGGGTTCAATTCCCAGTGAAGGTACATACTGTATTCGGTTTGGTAGGTGGTGGGACTTGTAGTTAGCCCGCCTGTCTACCACCATCATATCTAAGTCTGGTGCCATAGCAACAAGGTTTTCGCCATTGTTGTGTTCCGGCAGTTGGAGATCAAGATAGCCAGTTCCAAAGTGATTGAGAATTCCGGGAGGAAGCATCATGAAGGCTAAGAGTTTCACCGCTGTCCAAAAAAAAACAACGGGTTGCACTCCGGGAGTGCCGGCAGAAGTGAAAACCGCTTAAACGAAACAGCAGGAGCATAAATACATTTCGCCGCGCGGTAGAAAGAGAGGGGATATTACTTCCTCTCCTACGCCGCGCCGGGCGGCGGTCTACTCTCCCTCCGTCTTAAGAATTTTCGATCAGTTCACGTGGCCCTGACGCGACTTTAACATTTTTTACCCATCCCAAAAATTTCAATCTCTGATGTGCACAACGCCGCTAAAAAAGTTTTCACTTCAAAAATGCATTTACTGTGTAACCATTGTTAATTACTAAAATAAGTAAACACTTAATTTAAATAACTTATGAATTTTGTAAATAGCATTAGTGACATAACCGGAGGCTGTATTAGTGGCACAAATGTGGACATTAGTGCACGACTCGTTAGCCATTTTAGAATAACCGACGAGAAGTGATTAGCCACGGTGGCGTCACGGTGGCTCAGTGGTGCCACTTTCTCGGCGATTGAGGTCGCTGGTTCGTACCCGGCCTTTACAAGTATGACTTTTTTATTTTGTTGATGGCCGAGTCGCTTTGTCAGTTGACGTGTCAAAGAAAAGTTGTTGGTTTATCCTGGGATTTTTTTTGTGCGATCTTTTGGACACGTGTGGTCAAATATCGGATTGCTGGCTTTAACATGTTAGGCTTTAAGTGCCTTCTGGAGCACAAAGAATAGCGAGACGAGATAGTAAGGTTTTTGCTACCCTTCCCGAAACTGTTTATCCGGCAGATTCGCGGCCGAACATACTAATCACTACGTCACCGAGGTGTATTAATTTGCATTGCAAATTGGTACGGAACAGCAGTGTCCCGGACAGCCAATGATTGCGTGTTTGAGTAGTGAATCCAGGTTTATAAATTTGGTATGCATTGAATCTCTGAAACTACTAGTTGGATGAAAAAAATCTTTTTGCAATTCCTGAGAATAGGTATCAGTTAATTGACAACGCTTCGACCCTAAGGAGCCGAGAAAAAAAGACATGAATTTTGGTATGGGAAGTTATTTCCCAAGATAGAAACAAAAAGAAACACACACTTTTGAATCGAACTTCAAATACTTACCAAAGAAAGTGCAATTTATGCGAGCAAAGTCATGAGTCGAAACTAGTATAAGATAAATTTTTGCTAGCTTTTCCATGTATTTGGATACTGTTATGCCACGTTGACATTCACTTTAATGTGAGTCATACATACAAAATTTGCTTAAACTAAAACTCCTAAGCTAACCATTATTTTCATAAGAATACAAGCCAAAATTTTCTTATCGGTTGAACTTGGTAACAGAATGCACTTCGATAAAATTGCACGTTTTTCCATAAAAACGCGTTATCGGACGACACAACAATTTACGGCTTGTTTACAACAGTTTCGCACTTGAAAAGTCAAGTTACTACCTAGAAAACTAGGTTTAACTTCGTTTGGTGTGTCTCTAGGTTTTAGTACTAAAACGTGATCGGAGCATAGCCATGACCAACCGCAATAGTTTTACTGTTAATACCGTCGTAAATCATCGTCTTGCATAATACTGTTTACTCACTGAAATTATATACTACTCGGCTATTTTTCCTTTGCTGCAACTGCAAGGGAATGTGAAAAACGATAAATTGATGACGCCTCGTTTCATGGCGAGTTTGTCGCTGGAAAGTTTGGTTGGTGTATCAACAATTTAAGCGCTAACTTATTTAATAAGTAGGTTGACAAACTGGTCGTATTCGATCACGTTTGTTAAGCAACGTTCGGTCCGGCCAGATGTCGGATGGGTGACCGTGTAAAATGTCATTACAACTGAGCGCTTCCGTGCTTCGGAGGGTAGATAAACCTTCGGTGTCGGCTGTTGTCATCTGATAACAGTCGTTAAGCCAAGTCAGAGGCCTTCTTATTATTTTTTACTTTACTTGATCTTTCTTGTTATTTATTTAAGTACCTACTTATTCTTATCGTACGAGGATTAGTGATCACCTCTGGTGTCAGAGTTTATCAGGCCACCTTTAATTAGAAGTAGGTACTTAATAAATGAGAAGAAAGATCAAGTACTTAAAGTAAAAAATAAATAAGTAATGAAATTGAAGAGTACTGGAATCAAAAGAAAAACATGCTCCTAGCTTTCCAGTGCAACTGACAGTGTAGTCATAGTCATAGTATGTCGGTATCTGCTGTAATAAACATTTTTGTTTCATTCTTTCTTTATTTCTAATCATAGTCATAGTCATAATATTTATTGCTCCATATTGGTACATTACGGTCTTACAAGTGTGTGTATATTCGAGTGTGTATATTCCAAAACTATTGTATACAAAAATGGGCTGGCATCTTCTCCCTATCGTTTTTCGATAACAATTTAGATCCAACCAATCTAAATAAGATCTATAGATAATAAGTATTTTTTTAGCCGACTTAAAAAAAGAAGAAACTTATTAAACTTTAAATCGTAGCTCATTTTTTAATTTTTGGGCCTAAAAACCTGTTTGATACCCACAGACAAGATTATTCAAAAGCATGGATATAAAGTTTTACTTTTGTACCAGCTTTTGTAAAGCTTACAGTTTTTTTTATGAACGACGACGGGGAGACTATTAGCTTTCATAATACCTGATGTTAAGTATTAATAAGAAGATGCCTCTCCCGGAATCCTTAATCACTGAGGAACTTGCAATCTTATCTCTAACTGCCGGAACACAACAATGCTGAAAACATTATTGTAATGGCGTCAGACTTAGATAAGATGGTAGTAGCTGGCCAGGCGGACTAACAACAAGTCCTACCACCAACCAAACCGAATACAATATGTACCGGCTGGGAATCGAACTTTTTTTTCAGTGAGGGGAATGCATTTACGCAAACCAAAAAGGTTATGCTAGGCTCACCTGACGCCTCTCTACCCCCCATTCAGCCTCAAAAGGCTCAATGGAAGGCCGGCAGGAGATACTACCAGCTAAACCCCTCACTACTTGCTCTACAAACGGTGAATTGTTTATTTATCCGTTATTTTATATTCTTTTTAAATTTATTAGTTAACTCATTTACGTTTTTGGATCCTCTTTTTAACTACCTATTTATTGATTATCTTTGCCGTAGTATATATTTATATATATTTTTTTTATTATCGCATTGACGTCCACATGTCAATAAAACATTTTTTAAGGGATCCAGTTGAAAATCAGCGTCAGCCTTATCGCTGACTTAATGCTGAACTGGACACCCATTTGGTACTGACGTGGGACACAAAATTTCTTGTATTTTTATATCTTTAAATGTTTCTTGTTCTTGTACCGCATGTCTTTGTTATACCTAGGAGTAAAATATAATGTTAATTTGTAAATGTCCTGTGTTTGGTACCAAATAAAAAAGTTTGTATTTGTATTTGTATTTATTATTAAAACATACATTATTGGTTTGAATATAGCTAGAACCGTTTCCATTTAACTTTGAGCCAGAATTAAAATTTCTAGAAGTTTTAATGCCCTCCTTATCTCTCATTTATATTTATTTCTTAAGAAATATGATTTTTCCAGACATCATGTCCAGTAAAAACGACATTTATAAAATAGGTATAATTTATAGATTTGACCTAAAAAAGTCGCCGGTAGGAAATAATCTGCTAATTAATATCACGCGGTGATTAATAGCTGCTATTAATTTTAACTGCTTACTTTTATTACTCGAATTATTTATGTAAGATAAGATTTACATTGGTTTGTTTGTTTGTCCAAGGGCAGGCGGGTCGTTACTATTTTTTTTATTGAGAAACTATTGCAGACTGCTGCATATGTACAAAAGATAGGAGAATATAGAAAAAATATGATTTAATATGTTAGGTATGATTCTTATTGTATTGTATATACATAATTGTCTGGTACGCAGTAATATAAAAGTACTAATATAAAAATCTATTGTCATAAAAATCACAGTCATATTACCTGTCAGTTAAATATAAATAATAGTAATAATTTACAATCATAACAGTGACGTACTGTCACTGTTAATATTATGTTTTTGTTTTTTATGAGCAACAGCGAGTCTCTTACCCATCATCATACTTGATGTAAAGTATTGATAAGCCTGAAGGTGGAAGCGAGCCTCTCCCGGAATCCTCAACCACTGAGGAACTGGCTATGTTATCGCTAACTGAAGAAACACAACAATGCTGCCTGAAAGAGATTGCTATGTAATCTCTCTGTATTTGTCTTTGAATCGTGTGCAAAAAATATTTTATTATTATTATTAATGCTGAAAACATTATTGTTATGGCATCGGGCTTAGATTAGATGGTGGTAGCTGGCCATGCTGGCCAGGCTAGCTTACAACAAGTCCTACCACCAACCAAACCGAATACAATATGTACCCCCCCTGGGTCTGATACCGGTGCTTGCTACCACTAGACCACAGAGGCGGTTGGTAATGTTATGCGGTTTTGGCTTCTCGCAGCCTGATGGGTCTATATACAAGATCTTTATCACTATTATTGTCGATACCTAATACAAAGTAATTAATTATGTTGTTCCATGGTTAACTGAATGTTTACCGAAATTGTTTGAAAACATGTAACAACTATTGTTAAATTAAATAGTTAACTATGAACTGTTCGTATTCATAGTAAACGATAAGTTTCCTTGAAACTCTTAGTGTTACAACAATTACTTGGTATTTATAATAAACATGCTTCGACAGGAAATAACTTTTAAATGTTACGAACTGAAACCGACGTGAGGTAGGTCAGGTCGGGCATAAAATTTTACAGCCACAGCACATTTGTTTCAGGGCGTAGGTTATTACATTCTCGTAATTTTTCACATACGACTAACATTTGTAGGTATTCTAATAATATTCGAGGAGTTCGGTGTGCATTCGGCTTGCGATTGTATCGACTAAGCAACTTTCGCAATGGTCGGCCACGGGATGGGTGACCAGAAATGTACTCTTGAGCTCTTCCGTGCTTTGGAAGGTACGTCAAGCTAGCTTAAGGCTAGTTCCCCAGCAGTAGGAAAATAAAAAAAAAATTGATCGCTCACCATACCATTTTCATCGAATTGATGATTCGCATTAGATTTTTTTTTTATAAGCGACGGAGAAACTCTTAGCCTTTATCATACCTGATGTTAAGTATTGATTAGGCTGAAGATGGAAGCGAGCCTCACCCGTAATCCTTATCACTGAGGAACTGGCTATCTAATCTTTTTAACTGCCGGAACACAACAATGCTTAAAACATTGTTGTTATGGCGTCAGACTTAGATAAGATGGTAGTAGCTAGCCAGGCGGACTTACAACAATTCCTATCACCAACCAAACCGAATACAATATGTACCCCCGCTGGGAATCGAACTCCGGACCCCTGGATCTGATACCGGTGGTTGTACCACTAGACCACAGAGGCGGCTAAACATTTTCATGAGAAGATTATGTTACATAGAATTAGTTAGCAGTCTTATTATTTTGAAATATCGTTATTAAGTAGGTAGGTACTTTAAAATAGTACTGTGAGAAAAAATCGCCAAAATGTCATATGAATGATATTTGCCACCCATCCGCCCTTATACCTTGTGGCCAGCGCCACCCTCGCCTCAAATCGCCGTTTACGGTACCGGAGTGATGACGAGGCGTTACAGGGACAGAGTGCGTCTAACGATGTAGTGGGCTTTATCGCCGACACGCCTTTTTGCGGTTACTTGTTTGTGCGGGGAACCCGTTCTCCAGTGAGCGCGAAGATATGTGAAGATATAATTCTAAAAAGATAAATCCAAAAAAAGTTAAAATTATGTGACTGGATGCAGGCTGTTATCAGCTATCAACTTCTTGCCTGTCAACTAATAATAATAATGAATTTACATTGGTTTTACAAGGCGAATGGGACATAACCCACCACATGGCGGATAGGTGGGTATGAACGACTGCAAATTCAGCGCGGAGGAGCTCTAGATAATCAGTTTTTGGTAACCTATCCCGTGATCGACCATTACGAATGTTTCTTCGCCACAATCTCGGGCAAATCTTGCACTGCAACACTGCACCACAAAATCCTTAAAATATAATCTTATATTTATAGATTTATATAGTAATTGAATGTAAGGATTATTTTGACTACCTTATATTGCGGAAAAACGTATGAAAATCCTACATCATAAACTAATTTAAAATTATAACTTTTTAATTTTGCATTTTACAATGCTATTTTTATGTGATAAATATTAAACAAGAAAATATACTAGAAAAAAGCAACTAGTCTCATGTCCGTCAGGGCGACATGAGACTAGTTGCTTTTTTCTAGTATATTTTCTTGTTTAATATTTTAATTAAATAATTACATAATTACATATTACATAACTTTTACATTACATAATTTTTAATTACATAATTTAAAATTGTTACATACATCCCCAATATATGATTTTTTAATTTTTGCTTTTTTCAATGCTATTTTTATACTTAAGATAAATTTTAAATAGAAAAATATTGGAAAAATTAACTCGGCCACAAGTGAATTCTCAGATGGGACTCACCCGCGACCTTTGTAAATCCGGTCCAATGCTCTAACCACTGAGCTGCCGAGGCTTATCGAGGAGTCTCGGTAGCTCAGTGGTTAGAGCATTGGACCGTATTTCCAAAGGTGGGTTCGAGTCTCATCTGAGAATTCACTTGTGGCCGAGTTAATTTTTTCAAAATTTATCTATTTAAAGTTTTTCATAAATATCACCAATATATTATTAGTTTGGCATTATTTTATCCGAAGGACTGCGAATTACTTACCAGTTATTTTTTTAACAACCTGGAATTGTTATTGAACGACACAAGTTTCATATACCATCGGTCTAGTCGCTTCTATCACATCGCCCCCACTGGAGTTCGGCTGTTATTTCGCCACATGGATTTTAGGGCCGTGGCTGGGTGTTGCTGGCCCGATATTGCCCGATTGGAGGCTGCTTTCCCCACGGTTATCTCAGACGTTTGTAATAAAAGCGATTTCCTTTAAAATGGTCGCATTGATCTGCACATCGATACGACGAATGAGGTAAGTAACTAAAAAGAAGAAAGCATCAGAAAATCAGAAAAACTGTAGCGACGACTTAAACCTAGGGCTGATCTATCTAACGAAACTCGGTTCAGGAGGCCTTCTCTCTAAGACCGTCAACTAAGATACGGGCCTCCGTCCGTAAATTTCCCGAAACTATGGATAAAGCCTACTCTATTGATTTCGGATGTACTAGTTTTGAACAAACGGCACAAACACATTGGGAGTCGGGACAATGTCGAAACGTATTCTCATTCATTCTTAGTTCGGGTCTCCGAGCTAATAAGCTGTCCGTAGGTGACACGGAGAAGGAAACGTCCGTAACTTAGGCCGAAACTACGGGTTTCATGCTCAGAGAGTATACCTCCAGTTTCCAGCTTCGTCGCTATATTGTGGCTGTAATACTTACAGTATAAAAATGTGACAGAAACTGGTTGCTAGGCGATTTTTGTTAGGTAATCAGCCTGCCGGGTTGTTTTTTTATAAACGACGTTAGTCTCTTAGCTTTCATAATACATGATGTTAAATGATATAGCCTGAAGGTGGAAGCGCACCTTTCCCGGAATTTTCTACCACTGAGGAACCGGTTGTCTTATCTCTATCTTACTGCCGGAACACAACAACGCAGTAAACATCGTATCTATGGCGACTTTTATAAAATGTTTTTATTTCAGATTTTTTAGTTACATCATGTGCCGTTACTTACACTAAAAATCAGCCCATACACAACAATGTCATCTAGGTAAACGACTACTTGCCAAAAGGTGATTGATATTTTTCAAGATTATGAAAAAACTACTAGCCAGATCTTCGTAAAAATTATATGGGACCACACATAAACCATTTTCTTTCAGATAAAAAAAGAATTATAAAAATCTGTTAACAACTGGCGAAGTTATGGTAAAACATACATAAAAAAAACCGTCGAATTGAGAACCTCCTCCTTTTTTGAAGTCGGTTAAAAATATGTACTCCAACTGGAAAACGAACCCGAGGCTTAATGGGTCTGATACCGGTGGTGCGTTATCACTAAATTACAGGCAGTTATTATTTATGGTTTGCAAATCAGTGAATCCTGCACTTTCATCCATAAATTGATTCCTTAAGGATCCTTGTGTGCATAAAATGCATGCTAGATGCAAGGCAGCGTCTGTATTGGCACGTGCCGCGGTTACCGGCCGGCCGCCGCCGCGTGACCGCAGACCTAGTTTCTATACGATCTAGGTTGTCTAACTAATCTGTATACGTAAACTATTCTGGGGAAATGGAACCTACTAATGTAATGTATGTGAGTATAAATAATATAAATAAAAAATAAAATAATCTCAAGTTTCGATTGAAGAATCATCGAAGAAGGTTGTATGGGTTTTGAATTTGCAAAAGTATGGTAATACAAGTTGTTATATCAATACTGAATAAAAATGAAGGATAAAACTGTTTTTTTTAAAGTCATTGTTAAATGTAGGAAAATATTTCACGTGTCAATAGTTTAATTTTTTTATGTTTATTCTTTATTAGTACCAAATTTTACGATTAATTTTTTTCTGATAACTTATAAATTCTCAACGCAGACAGCTAGATGTTGTATCTTGTAGGGAACCCTATAAAAATAGAGTTTTTAAAGTTAAAACTAACGCAACCATTAATTAAATCAAATGCCTCATCAATATGACATAAGTGAAGTCATCCATATCTTGCGTTGCGGTATGAATAAAATATGGTGTGACCGCCTGCATAGAGACGCGGGCACCCTAGGTCACAGGTTCACGACCCGGCCGAGGTCCCGGCGGAGCTTGGCACAATTATGCGCTGGCATACTAAACAGGGGGCTTACTACGAGAGATTTAAACCAGACAACGATTTACTGATTATTGGACTAGGGGGTGCGATTGAGTAAACACAAGACAAGACCACTCTCGCAATTTTAAAAATAGTTTTTTTATTTGCTACATAAATTTTGAAAACACCTGTCGCTAATTTCGATTGAATTCAGATTGAAGCTGCGTAAGGATGCCTGTAAACGTCCATGTATGCGTATGTGAAATGACGTTATGCATTGATCGTCTGTCTGCTTTGGCACCCATCGCTGCCTCACGTCCTTAGTGCCTGAAATTTCGAAACTAAACGAATTTTCGTTTTTATTTTCGTAGTAGACCTTCTTCGAGATCGAGATTGAATCAATGTCAAAGCAATTATGAGTTGGAATAAGTAGATAAACTAAAAAATCTTAAATATTGAACAAGAAAATATACTAGAAAAAAGCAACTTGTCTCATGTCGCCCTGACGGGAATCTCTTGTTTAATATTTATCACACAAAAATTTAGCAATCTAAAATTAAAAAGTTATGAATCAAAATGAATACTTGCAATTAGTAATAAAATAATTTTGTACTCTAGAAATCGATTTTAGTGTCAAGTAAAATCAAATCAACTTCGAAAACCAGTTATAATTATTAACTTTCAATTATTGACATCTCAACGCGAGAGTAACACCTCTGATCTGCATCACTAATTGCAATTACCTTTCAGCAAGCGTGTGGTGTGGTGTAAGAATACAAGTGTCACCACTCCCTTACACGCCTGGGATGTCGTAAGAGTCGTCTAAGAGGCTCGACGCATCGAACACCAGTGCGAGAGAAGGAAAACTTGAAACAAACCCTCTACCAACCCGTCAGGCCAGCGTGATAGCAGTAGGCTAATAACCTCCTATGAACGCCACAATCGCGTGAGCTAGGCGAGGCCTATGTCCAGCATTGGACGTCCACAGGCTGATGATGATAATGATGATGGAGATGAAGCGTAACATCCCTCAAGAAAAGTTGATTACGTTGGGTTTTCCTTTTTAAACAAATGAATAAAAGGTATGACTAAATGACTATAAACATTGTGTTATTCATTAGAATGGTTGCTTTGCTATAATTATGTTAGTAACTATTTATTTAATGTGACCAAAGGTATTGCTCTATACTTCAGGAGAAAAACCTTCAAGTCCGAACAGACAATGCGTCATGCTATAATCGTCTGTCGCGCCAATGACCTGGATGTGGAACCAGCGACGGAACAGTCGCTCGTCTGCAACGCTCGGGGTGATCCATGGTTACCTATTGTCGTCCGAGGGCTGTCGCGCTCCGATTGCAACCTTTTTTGCTGACTGCACCAGTGATGTGCAACTGCTTTTGTAACGGGTTCGATTCTTGGTTTGGTAACTTTTTGTGTGACGGCGTGATCCAGTTATTTACTAGTAATAAATAAATAATAAATAAATTCTTTATTGTTTCCAAACATAAGTAATTTGACAATTCATATTTTAACATAAGCTAGGACTTACAAGGTAATATGAATATGTATCTGCTGCCAAGCTAGGCATAAGCCTGTATTGCGGCAAACAGCGCCGGTCCCCTTGGAGCAAGATCATGTGAGTCCAATTTAGATAAAAATTACTTTTAGTGTAACAAAAAAAAAAGAAAAATCTTGTAAATTCCTTTCATAAACGAAAAAATAGGTATTTAAAGTTACGGATAGTGTTTGTGTAAGCAATGTGAATGATTCCGCCTGTGGGTGTGTGTGTGTGTATGTGTGTATGTGTGTGTGTGTGTGTGTGTGTGTGTGTGTGTGTGTGTGTTTGTGTGTGTGTGTGTTTGTGTGTGAGAGAGTTGTGTGGGCATGGGTTTGTCTGGGTATAGTACGTAACACTGCAGATTTATTTACTTGATGATAATTTTTAATGTAAAAATGTATAGCATTGAAAAATGCAAGTAAAGATTATTAACTTAGTTTATTTTTAGCTGACCCGATATTATTAATCACAAGCAAATATAGCCTAAGCCACTTAGGAAGACAAACTCTAAAACGCTCCATGAATGATAAATTTTTCTGTCAGTTTTCATGTTTGTTAAATAACTTTGACCGTCTGCGGCTATGCTTGATGCATTTTAGCTCCGGGAACGGGTTTGACAAACGTGTTACATGTTTGTTAAATAAATCTGATCGTTTACCGGGCCCTTTAGTCTGGAAGAGTTGTCAGTATATTCATTAGTACTAATTTCCGCCCGCAAGTTCATCCGCGTGGTTCCTGTTCCTGAGGATAAATCTGGATAAAACCAGTCTGAAAACTATCCAAAAAGCTCGCCTGCATCAAAATACAAGTCAACTGAAAAGATGGAAACAGAGTTTAATAATAAGTCGAATCATTCATTATGTCATGCCTCTGACTGCATGATTATTATGTTGAACAAAATAATTTTAGATTTGCCTTATATGTTTGATCTTTTCAGTTGAATTGTCTTTTGATGCAAGCGGTTTTTTTAGTTCTTTAAATTATACTTTATATCTTTTTAGTTATAAATACCTTTTTGAAATCCTTAAGATCAGCTCTTTAATTTGATACAAGTATTGAAGGACAACTAAATTTATTTTTTATTTCTTCAAATAAAAGCGCCACATAAGCGCTATGTTGTTATTGTTCAAATATCACTTACCTAAAAAACAAGAAAAATTTAATGATATCTTAATTATAGAAATCCGTTTAGCAAAGTTAATAAATTAATATTATATATAAACATACAAGATACGCGCGAAAAAACATAACTCTTCCTTTGCAGTCGAGTAAAAAATACCTAAACTAATAACAAAACACCGAATCGTTTATCAATCATAATAATAAGTACAGAAATAGTGACAACCCTGCCCTCGTTAGTTGTCGTGCCCGGGAAAACGAGTATCGTTCATTATCTGCGTGTGCGGTTACCCTAAAGGGTTTGTGTGTGTTTATCTGCCTTCAAATAAGTGTAGGTATATATACTTTGTGCCGTGTGACGGCCTAAGAATACAAGTGTCACCACTCCCTTACTTGGCTGGGATGTCGTAAAAGTCGACTAAGAGGCTCGACGCATTGAACACCTGTGCGAGAGAAGGAAAATTTGAAACAAACCCTCTACCAACCCGTCTGACCAGCATGGTAGCAGTAGACTAATATCCTCCTATGAACGCAACAATAGGCGGAGCTAGGAGAGGCCTATGTCCAGCAGTGGACGTCCACAGGCTGATGATGATGATGATGATGATATTTACTTTGCTTCAGATGAAATGAAAGAGGGGCTAGTAATTTCATTGGTGTTCACTCACACTTCGAACAATTTCCTCTTATCTATACTATTAATATTATAAAGGTGAAGAGTTTGTTTGTTTGAACGCGCTAATCTCAGGAACTACTGGACCGATTTAAAAAATTCTTAGACCATTAGAAAGCTACATTTCTCCCGAGTGACATAGGCTATATTTTATACCGATATTCCCACGGGAACGGGCACCACACGGGTAAAACCGCGAGGATCCGCTAGTATTAAATATGTTTCAAGATTGTAGATTTGTGTTTGGCAACGACATGTTCCTTTGTAAATGTTGTTGCTTCTGTTAAAGCTGATAAGTTTCTTGCGGCCGTTCTTCTTATCAGTTAAAAGATGTCCTGAATGGCTGGTAGAAAAAAAATGGACGATTCGAAAGCACTTATCTATAAGTCTATTTGAATAAAAGACAATGACTTTGACTTCATTATTGAAACTCTTACTGCAGTTCAACTCAAATATTTGTCAAATAAAAAAGAGACAAAAAAATAACGTTGCGGAAAACCTACTTTTGCAATTTCAACAAATTTGCTTAATAACTTTATGATTTTTTAAAGGTTGCATGTTTTTTTATATAAAAATAAATAGATCCGGCTCAATTGGAAGAGCCCAACTGAGACTAACTTGTTAGCCAATTCGATTTTTCCTAATATTTATCTGATGTAAGCTTTGACTTATCCCAATCATTCATTTGAATAAATAAATTGCAAGCGAGTTCATTTCGCTCTAATATGTAAATCACTTAATAAATATTAAAATTTTGTTCGTAAAACAAGCAGGATAATTATTTATATAAAGCATTTTCGAAATATTTTTGTATAAATATCTACTAGAAGTTGTGTTATGGATTTGTGAGATAAACCCAGCATGAATAAATAATTTCATGTTTATCTTATTCGCCTGAATGTGCGGTGTTTGTGAATAAGCCCGAATAATATTATTCTTTGTGAACAATACATTTTAACGAGTTTGGGGAATTTTGTTTGAATCATTTAAACTTTGGGTTATGCCATAACGAAAACATTTTGGAAAACGGTTTATTACATAACCTAATTAAGAGTCAGGTTACTTTATCATCATAATATAGCTATATGAAGTACCTAAATACGATAGAATTAGCTGACTTATTGTTTCTGCGTCTTTTTTTTTAATTAAGCTCTTTTTTAATTTTATTATTTTTGCATTCACGATGCTGAAATTAAGTTATGTTTTAAAAAAAAATCCTTAAAGTACAAGTTTTTGGCAAGTCTTCTAAAGTATCCGATCGAAGCTAAGTATTGTTCGAATCCTGTCTGTGCCAGATTTTAATTTTTAACTTTTTTTTCCTACCCTTCTGAGAGTAATCTAGGGTAAAGTATTTGTGACGTACATACATCAATAGTGTATAATGATGCTGAAATATCTTTCAAATGTGAATATTAATTGTTGGCATCAAGTCGGCATCCATTAAGCGTAACACCACCGTAACAGATGCCCACCTGTCATGGCGGCCGTTCACAAGATGGCCGCCGCACGCGCACACGTGTCGTAGCCGCTATTTCGATCCAATTTAATATTACACAGGTATTAATACACACGCATGGGAAAGTGTCAACCAGTTATATAATATCCTTGTAATTATAGCAGCGTAGTGTTCAAGTAAGTTTCGGAAATATTCTTCAGTAACAAACTTGACAAAATTAATATATTTGGCATCATTAAGAAACTATGAGTTAATCAATCGTAAATTATAATCTTTAAAGGAGAAGAAAATTGGAGATGAGAGCAATCATTCTATCAAAAAGTACAATTATGTAACTTTTTAAATATTCATTATGCACTAAACATACTGCTAAACTGACGGTTGACTATCACTAACTTTCTAACATTGTTAACTTTGTTTTCTGTTAATAAACTGATTTCATTTCATTTTCAAGGTCGGTCTGTCTAACTTTTAGAACACAAAAAAACTTATACAATTGTAAAAACTAACTTACTATTCCTAATTTTCTTGTTACTTCCAATTAAACTTTCACGGTCACTAATATTATTAGAAAAAAAAACCCGGTAAAGAGCGAGTCGGGCTCACGCACCGAGGGTTCCATATCATCATATTTTGTCCCCATACAGCGACATAGGTCGAGGTCAGTTTACCAAAAGCAAAGAAGTATAAAATCACTCTTTTTGAAGATTTCTGAAGAAGTATGCTTTTCTTTCTTTTCTTTCTTTTTGGATACAATCACACCAATTATCTAGCCCACGTTAGTATCATGAAGAACTTGTGTTATGGATACACCATAACGGTAAACATACTTAAATATTTGTTTTTTGTAAATATACATAATATACATATTAAACACCCAGATCAAGACAAATAGACATGTTCATGCGCACAAATATTTGTTTTGTCCGGGGATCGAACCCGGGACCTCTGGCGCAGAAGGCGGGTTTAGTACCCCTGCGCCAAACAGGTCGTCAATTGCTATTTAGAGACATCGTTTTACTTTTCGTGTAATCTTTACATAAATTTCTAAAATAAGAGGTGGATCAGTTTTTTTCTACAATTTTGATCAAAAGTCTAAAAAAAAACTATGCGGCTTAAAAATCTGTTTAAGAACAAGCAACGCTTTTTCATAAAGATACCCCTAAGGCCAACTAGTGTCCCACTTTGAATTTTTAAGACCCTTTTTAGTCACTGTTGCATTTTTTTTTATTTCTCTCATATTTTTAACATAGTTGGCCAATCGTCATCTAAAACTATCCCAAATTTCAAGTTGATAGCATTAGTAGTTCTTGATATATTCAGCTGTGACAGACAGACAGACAGACTGAGTCTCACCATAAGGGTTCTTTTTTACCATTCTGGTAAGGAACTCTAAAAATGAAGAAAAAAATTAATTTATCATTACAGTTATAAGGACTATACAACTCCAGTTAGCCCTATATTTTGGATACAATAGTGTGAAACTAAAATTAAATAGTCATATCAGGACGCTTGGCGCGTGCGTCCAAGCCTCCTATTTCAGCGGACGGACGGACTGAAATACATTTTTCCGTGTGTACGTTTGGCATCGCACGCGCCGATCATACTATTACGGCATGATTTAGAAAATGCACTGTTATTCTCAGTTTGCGAATAACAAGGCTGTTTTTACGCAGCCAGATGTTTTTAATAAAAATAATTGGAATTCGTACGTATACTCGTAACAATGAGGAGAAATTTCATCAGCCAGTTTACTGACTACATTTTTTTATTAGGTAGTTTAAAATATCGTTTAGGCAGTCGTTAGCCAATAGCTATGCATCTATTAATCTCGATTTCCGTAAGTTTATTTTTGTTCTTTTTTCAACCGCCTCTGTGGTCTATTGGTAACACCACCAGTATCAGATCCAGGGGTCCCGGGTTCGATTCCCAGCGGAGGTACATATTGTATTCGGTTTGGTTGGTGGTAGGACTTGTTGTAAGTCCGCCTGGCTAGCTACCACCATCTTATCTAAGCCTGACGCCATAACAACAATGTTTTAAGCATTGTTGTGTTCCGGCAGTTCCTCAGTGGCTGGGGATTCCGGGAGAGGCGCGCCTCCATCTTCAGCCTTATCAATACTTAACATCAGGTATGATGAAGGCTAAGAGTCTCCCGGTCATTCATAAAAAAAAACCATTTCACTTCAAGAGCACGAAAATCAAAAGTCAAAAGTGTTTCAGCAATATCTGCCTACCCCTACTGAAAGACAATAGATAATAAGATAAAAGATAAAAACAATAAATAAACTCAGTTACCATTGCATTTATACCTTTATTCTAGCTTTAATAAATCATGCTTCAATAAAGGGGTACATTTATAACGCAATTTGTTTAACAATCCTTCAGAACAAAAAAATCATACCCCTAATAATAATTCATTAAAACACAAGAAAAATTACAGCCCAGTAAGTAGATTAACAAGAATTCGGGCGCCAATAAAACCCCATTTAGCAATAAAACACTCAACGTTAAGGATCTGGAGGGCTGCAAGTCATGATGACCAGGAAATTTCGCAAAAACATCCCCCAAATTATCCACTTTGAAGGGTTCGTCCGTGACTTATCACCTTTGCGACTTTCGCTATATTGCGATGACTTTACATTGTAAAAATTTACTTTTTAGCTTCAAGTGTTTTGCTGTTTGTTTTTCTTTGAGTTTTACAAAGTATTATTTTTGTGTTGAAAGTAAGATTAGTAGGTATATATATATAATGATAAGTGTGAGTTGAATGCTGGCAGTGGAACGCCTAAATATTTTACATGTTATGATATTAAACACAACAGTAATGTAGTGCTTAATTGATGTGTAATGTTACGTATTCCTTTTTAGGGTTTCGTAGCCTAATGGCAAAAAACGAAACCATTATAGATTCGTCATGTCCGATGTATGTCACAGCCACTTTATTCCAAAACAATGAGGATTACACAGTTGAAACTTGGTAGGTAGATGTATTCTGTAAACCGCTTTACGGTTTTTAGACAAATATAAAAAAATGAGGGGGGGGGGGGGGGTTCCCATACATGGAACTGAAACTTTAAATATTTTTTTTCGCTAAACCTATACGTGTGGGGTATCTATAGATAGGTCTTTAAAAATTACATTGAGGTTTCTAAAACAGTTTTTTCTTAAAGTCAACTGTTTAAATGATATACACTTTCAAAGTGGTAAAATGTGTGTGTGTGTGTCCCCCTCTAACTTTTAAATAAGAAAGTGAAAAACCTAAAAAAAATATATGCTGTAGACCTTTAAAAAAACTTTCAACGAAAATTAGTTTGAACGAAATATAGCAGTTTCGGAGCTACAGAACATTTTCCAAAAAAGAGGAACACATAATAGGCGGCCTTATTGCTACATAGCAATCTCAACCTTGGGTTACAGAACCCTTCATGTGCGAGTTCGACTCGCACTTGGCCGATTTTTTGTTTCCTTTTATGACTTTTGGATTTCCCAACGTCTCGACTTTTTGACCGTGGTCACGGTTTATGCTACAAATATACGTTAATAAGCGGTTATCATTGTTTTTTTTTTTATAAAAAAAAACTATTTATAAAAAATTAAAACGAAGGGCTTGAACGCGCCGATTAGGGTGTAAAATTTTAAGTAAGTATATTCATATAAGATTTTAAACTTTCGCGTTCCATTATCTAATAGTTTAGGGCAACGGGACTCAAACGCAAAATTTATTATGAACTACATACATGGTCACATAATTAACAACACTCGCCGATTATCATACAACCGAGAAGCTTTGGAGCCTTGTTTCTCTGCCAAGGATAGACCGAGCTGTGATCTGATAATAGCCATCCAAGGAGTGAATGGAGGAGATCCAGATTGCTTTACACACGTAACTGATCTAATCGACTTTCGTAAGGATATAAGGATCAGAGTTTTCAGTTTCAGAAATTCCATACATTTTTATACATTTTTCGCGTTTTTTCCAAACATATCAATACATCTCTCAGAATGTTATTCAGATCAGTAGGGTGTATATAACAATCTGGATCTCCTCCATTCACTCCCTGGATGGCCATTATCAGATCACACGTCAGTCAATCCTTGGTAGAGAACCAAGGCTCCAAAGTTATCTCAACTGTTTGAAAATCAGCAAGTGTCGTTAATTATGTGACCACCACAGTATGTACAGCCGGCCAACTTCCCGATTGACCAGTAGAGTTTTTTAGGCAGCTTTATTTAAAAACGTAATAGATATATAGAAAACGTTTATATCACAACTAATAGAACATTAATAAGTATTTCATTTGAATACTAACTTATTTCTCTAACCTTAGTACTTTCCGAGAAAAAAGTCTACTTGTCAACCGGGCAGTTTCCTGATTGTACATACAGCTTGACGTTTCGGCTGTGTTTCTGTGGTGCAAGGCGTCGTCTGTTCGGGCGGGCTTGAAAACCGGCCACCCTTAAATTGTTACTTTTTCATTTTTAACCGACTTCAAAAAAGGAGGAGGTTCTCAATTCGGTTGGTATAATTTTTTTTTTTATTTTTTTTTATGTATGTACACCGATTACGCCGAGATTTCTGAACCGATTTCCATGATTCTTTTTCTGTTCGATGCAGAATAGTTGCCAATTGGTCCCATAAAAATTTGGTTTCGTTTGACCCAGTACTTTTTATGTTATGAGCATTTTTATATATTTCATTTCATTGTTGACTTGGACGATGTAGTATTTACGATAATTTTGTTTATAATGTACATGAAACCTTATCTAATCTAGTGAAACCCTGCTGTAGTTTACAAAACAGCCTATTACAGACACTAAAAAGTAAAAAAAAAAATCTGCGTTAAAAAAAACCGACTTCAAAAACTAAAAAGCAAAAAATAAGCCTTTTGGAGTCGGTGCCAGACAAGGCAAGAAAAATAAGAGAATAGGAGCTTAAAGTAGAATGTCTTGGCTGCCACCGACTCCAAAAGGCTTATTTTTTGCTTTTTAGTTTTTGAAGTCGGTTTTTTTTAACGCAGTTTTTTTTAATATTGTTAGTGATGTCACGTCAAGCTGTAAGTACATATGTGCCGTGTGGTGACGGTCTAAGAATACAAGTGTCACCACTCCCTTACATGCCTGGGATGTCGTAAGAGTCGACTAAGAGGCTCGACGCATCGAACACCAGTGCGAGAGAAGGAAAACATGAAACAAACCCTCTACCAACCCGTCTGGCCAGCGTGGTAGCAGTAGGCTAATAGCCTCCTATGAACGCCAAGTTTGAGTCCCGTTGCTCTAAACTATAAGTATATTCACTTCTAAAGTAACTTAAAAGTTAACCGCCTCATCGGTAGATATCGGTAACAGCGACCTCTCCGACAGAGGGTACAATCGTGCAATCGGCCGATCTTTAATGCAGTTCCACAGCGCACACCACCTGGGGATCAATTCTACTATTTCAATCGTAGTTCAATTGTAGTATTATATGAGGAGTAGGCGAACAGAAAGTCACTTTTCCATTTTTCATTTTTTTAGGGAAATTGCCAAAAACTAATAAAAGTGTGTAAATGATTGTTTTTTTAAGATTTAACTTCGGAAAAATAACAAAATGAGATAGCTCTACTGACTATTCTGATAATTATGTTTTTCTGTTTATTATTTTTTAAATTATTTTAATTACAAAACTGGAAAAGTGACGTTTTGTTGGACCTTAATGGAAATGTTACCTTTTGTCAGATTACTTTTTGGAATTGTGACTTTTTGATAGAATATGAATGGAAATGTTACTTTTTTTGAAAATGAAGATAATTAAATAAAACACAGTTTAAAATAGTTGGTTTTAATTAAAAAAAAATACTTAGGATATTAAATATGAAGGCATGGTGCCTCTAACTCAGAACAATCACATAAAGCCTCCATCTCTCCTTCATCTTCACCAATGTCTCCATAGTCCTCTTCATGGAATAATATACTTTTGTACCATTGCAGCTTCTCATCATTCACCCATTCCTCTCCGTATATTTTTTTTAATAAATTAGTCACATCCTGTACCTTAGCTCTGTTTATTAAACGCCCTGTTCGTAGTTTGTTTAAAGTCACAGAGTCGTACGACTTTTTTCTTTTTAGTAAATTAATCAGTGGTTCATCGCCTGTGCTAAATTTGAAGTTTTCATAAGTTTGAATTCTGCCCTGTATTTTAGAGTTTTGCCTTCAGAAACAGTTTTAGCTAAAGTGTGTAAACGTCGCACGCCCAGACCATTAACAGCCATAAAATATTTCTTACATACTTGAGCCATCCTTTTATTTTTCAACAAAAAATATGTTGTCGAAAACGTCCTGGGTTTAGGTTTTCCTTTACATTTGCTGTCACGATGACGCTGGGGTGGAAACGGTGATATCAGTCGACATAAATAGATATCTTGTTTTTCTTTTCCAATACACTTAAATAGAAGTTTCTTGTTGCGCAATATATCTGCCATATTAAACTTTGAACATTGAAATTTACTCTTCGGAGGATGATTACATGGTCGGGTGAAATTAACCCCCAGCGGATCCTTATCAACATATCTGTAATAATAAATTAATAGCTTCTTCATTATGTTCATTGACCACAAAGAAACAAACAGAAAAATGCATTATAAACATCTACTAAACTTACCTGTTATTTCGTTCTGCAAGGATTCTCCTCACCCCAACATCTTTTTTGCGTTTCCCATGGTTTATTTTTTCCACAGATACTTCAGCCATGGTGAAAATTATCACAAATACAATTTATTTAATAACATAATACAAATTTTATGCCATGTGCAGCATGTCATGTATCGAATCGATCAAAACATTGACAGAAAGATAGTGTTGCCAAAATTATTTTAGGAAAAGTAGCGTTTTGTCAGAATATTTATGAAGTAAATTCATTTCTTGAGGGACATGTCACTTTTTGTAAAAGTCTTTGTCGATGCCTTAAAAATCGATATAAAAATTGAGGAAAGGTTACTTTTTGGAGGAACTTTGAACTTTTAGTAGCTTATTTCAACAGGAAATGACACATCTTGAGAGGCAAAAGTAGATGTATATGGTGGAATTCAGTGTTGCGATACTAAAAAAAAAAAAAAAAAAACAATGACAAAAAATGGAAATGTGACTTTCTGTTCGCCTACTCCTCATATGTCTAGCTACTATAGTGTAAAATAACACTACAATTTAAAACACGATTGAGATTCGATTGGGGGTCTACTCCGGAAACAAAAAACGATAATCAATCGAGTTTTCGTCGTTTTAAGACTTTTAGTACCCCTGTAAGCCTAAGATGAGCACCGCAACAAAAGTTTCTTGACGGTTATATATGTCCTGTACTTATTTGAGCGCGCCAGACATCGCGAGATAAATTTCGACAAATATTCATAGTCGACAAATATCTAAGCCCTGCAGGTGACCTACAAGTTGATAATTTAACTATCAAGATTATCAAAAACAATCGGAGGTACTGTGCATGTCGAAAAAGCAGTTTTCAATAAGGAATATAGTTTGCCAAATGACTTTTAAGGTTGTGCCTAGGACTACCTATAGCATCGCAATGGGGTTCAATAATTAGTACGCCGTTTGGCGAAAAACCCGTGAGGAGCCCGTGGCGCAGTGGTTCGCGCGCTCGGACTGCGATTGTTGAGGTTAAGCAACTTTCACAATGGTCGGCCACTGGATGGGTGACCGTAACTTTACTATCTCGAGCTCCTTCATTCTTCGGAAGGCACGTTAAGCCGTTGGTCCCGGCATTTGCAGTCGTTAAAACCCAACAATCCGCATTGAGCCCGCATGGTGGTTCATGGCCCGTTCTCCTTATCCATCTATAAGGAAGGCCAGTGCTCCAGCAGTGGGGACATAAAAAATGGCTGATGACGACGAAAGCGAAAAACGCAATTGCTATCTGTCTTTTCGTAGTAGATCACCCGAGCCTGGCAAGGCATGTGTCAACAGTTTTACGTAATTGCACCGCGAGGTCGTTCGCCTTCGATTAGCTGATCACTTCAGAAGTATGTACACATGTCTCTAAATCTAAACCGTTCACGTGAATTCGCCGTGAAACTTCCTTGAGAAAGCGTGATTAGAGCGTGGTCTGCGTGATGCTTAAAGAGACACAATTTACGATTAAACTCTGCAAAAAATATGTGAGACGCGATGATGAAACTTTTTTATATTTGTTATTTGATCAAAAATATGATATCATCAAAGTGTAAGCACGTAAGTATAATTGAAATGCAAAGTACTTGGTAAGGCTTACATTGTGCAGAAATTGTATTATCTGTGCCTTAAATACTTTTTATTTGTACTTCTGTCGAAGGCTTATTATCATAAAAGTATTTACGAATAACCAAAAGAAATCGGCATACCGCAGATTTTCCTACGTTATTTTAAATTGTCAGAATGGACATGAAAACCTTATTTTGCTTTACACTGCTGCTTTTCCAAGTCAAATCCGTTATCATTTGTTTACATAATAATCTTCATATCGTTCTAAAGCTTATCTTCAATTTCCTCGGGAAGCTCAGCGGTAGGGGGTAAGCGTGCGCTGGCGCACCGCCAAACCTCTGTTTTGCGTCCGTCTTCGCTAACGGCGCGCTAAATTTAACCGGCTCCAGTGATTTATGAGCCGCTAATGGTTAATTAATCCACGGTTAACACGTGTTGGATTGACTCTAACTAAAGCCGAGTGGAAAACATCGGCCGGTTCTGAAAAACAAGTTGGGTGGCTTCCGATAGCCGGAATTGCTGAAATATACCTTTGAGGAGTGAGTTTTAGGAAATGGTCCAATTAAGAACTGTTTCCTGTGAGTAGAAGATTTTTGATACGTTTTTTTTGCTTTTTACAGGTTTCTTTTTTAAGCACAAGACTGGATGATTTCTATTAAGTTTAATCATCAATATCCGTAAATGCCTTAAACAAAAAAAAAACTAGGTTATTTATGATAAATTTTAAATAGAAAAATATTGAAAAAACTCAACTCGGCCACAAGTGAATTCTCAGATGGGACACGAACCCACGACCTTTGGAAATCCGATCCAATGCTCTTGTGGCCGAGTTGACTTTTTTCAATATTTTTCTATTTAAAATTTATCATAAGTATAAAAATAGCATTGAAAAATGCAAAAATTCAAAAATCATAAACTAGGATATATTTATTTTCAGAGCGTAAAAACTAGTAGCGGCCGCTGGCGGTTTCACCCGTGGTAATATCGGGATAAAAAGTATCCTATGTTCATAACCAGGCTCTCTACTATCTGTGTACCAAATTTCATCCAAATCCGTTCAGTAGTTTCGGAGTCTATTCAATGCAAACTAAGAAACAATCAAATCTTTCATCTATATCTTAATATATATAAATCTCCTGTCACGATGTTTGTCCGCGATGGACTCCTAAACTACTTAGCCGATTTTTAAATAAATTGGCACACCGTGAACAGTCTGGTCCAACTTAAGAGATAGGATAGCTTTGATCCCAAAATTCCCACGGGAACGGGAACCACGCGGGTGAAACCGCGCCCGGCCTCTAGTAATATTATAGATACATTGATACATCAAACTGAGCTTTTATATTCTACAGTTAAGACGTTATATTGATTTCATGTATTTTTCATTAGGATCGTCGAAGTTTTGGGGAAGTTGCTAGAAGCTGACAGCACAAGACCGATTGGATAACCTTAACCCTTTACCTTATGTCAACCAGTGAGGGTTGGTATGGTGGACTCAGGACGTCGTGACATGCCTGCGAAGATTATGAGGAACATTTAGAAAACTTGTTTGGCTTACGATTTGATTTCCTTCCTCGATGTTGTGTTGGTTGGGGGTTGGTTAATCAAGACCATATCGACAAACCCACGAGAGGATCTTTACAAACCCACTGATAGTGCTGTATCGGTGGCTGTGTTTGGTCCTCACAAATATAAAGGACTTAGTCGACAAGCCACGAAGAAGATGGAAAAGATGCGGCGTCAGCTTGCAGACAGAGTCTCTTCTATGACTCGAAAGCTGGCCTGATGTCGTATGCCCATAAAAAAACAATAATTAAAACACAAACAAATTATAAAATAGTCAATTTACCAGGCAATAAAATAGGTGAAACGTGCAATCTATAAGAAGCCGAGGTCATCATGACAGGCTGCACACATGTGTCCCGTCCGCCAACAACAATAGTGGCGACTGCGCGCCTGCGCCGGCGCACGCGCACGCCCGTAGTACTATGGAGTATTTATAGTTCCATTGTTGTTGCCGAAATGCCGAAAGAAGTATCTCATGCCCACAATACACCGCTGGACCTACCCAGGTTAGGATTACAAGTTGTAGAACATATCAACCAATTTACTGTGAAACATTAAAAAATTCACTCTCGCAGATTTTACAGATTGTTGTTGCCAAATTGGCGAAAGAATTATTTCACGTTCACAATACATCGCTGGTTGTACCCATAGAGTTAGTCACAATTGGAAAGCGTACAAACCAATGTACAGTGAGAAAATAAAGAAATACACTGGTGCAAATGTTAGAGATGGTAAAATTAATGTAAACAAGTAGTTTCTGAAAAGTTTTCCTCATTTTCTTGAAATAGCCGAGATGGCCATTTGGACATTAAAAACGTTTATAAGATGAGAAAGTAATGGCATAATATTTATTAGCTTGGCACAGTTTTCTTTGTCATAAGAAATAAAGCCGTGGGTACAGATATCAGATTAGGACTGCGCGTGGATTTCGTAACTCAAAAACATTAAAGTTTTTTTTTAAACTTAGATTGAAATTTGTGGCAAAACTAGATGGGAATCTAGTTTTACCACAAACTTCAATTTAAGGTCAAACATTTAGATAAGTACCTACTTTAAAGTTAAGAATAATAAATAAAATTAATTTAGAAATAATACGAGTAATAAACAAGTTTTTGGATAGTTATCCGACTACAGTATCTCTTCAAGAATTATTTGTCGCTTACAGAGTTCATTTGAGCTAGATTTGCATTTTGCATGCCTTATTTTTAAGATCATCAAACACAGACAACCTGAATATCTGTTCATGAAGTTTAAGTTCTCCTCGGCTTATGATAGGTATGGCGGCATAAGATCTACGCGTATACCTCTGGTCAACCACTCACACCGCACTGCGGCGTTTAGGGGCAGCTTTCGCTTTCAAGCTACTAAATGTTGGAACGATCTACCACCACCACTTAGAGGTCTAACTAGAGGAGTATTTACGTTCAAAAATAAATTACGTTTCGATTCGCTAGAGCTCCAAAAGATTCATTCATAGCGACGGCGAACCCCTTTCACAGCTAGAGATTTTTATTATTTTTTATTTATTTATTTGCATTAACTTGTTACTAAACTATTTATATTTTATTTAATCTTGTGTTATTCATAATCCTACTGGTTAATTAGTCTTCTACGCAATCCTTCCCCTTCCAATATTTTTTTTTAAGATTTTATACTTTTTTATGTGCGTCATTTTCACTATTTCCCGCCCACCCATCAATAGGGTGGTATAATACCCGCTGAAAATCGATGTTTTGCTCATCCCACGAGCGAAAATACTACATCGAGCCTAGACCCTGTTTTGCTGCTGCACTTGGAGGCATTCGCACTACGTCTAACGAAGTGATTATAACATTGTCACGTCATTTATAAGATGTCTAACTAAATACCAGATGTACCTATGTATAAATTATTTTTGGAAACACAAGGTTTTCGGGGTTGAAAATTTTGGTATAAACTACTCTCAAGGGACCTATACCAGCAACATTTATAAAAATTGTAGATACATGATGTTTGTTTATTTGTGTGTATTAATAGGCCAATTTGTGTATAATGACTGGCCTATTGCATTAATAAGCCAGTCATTATCGATGACTGGCCTACTAATAAACTAACTTTTTATGTAAGCGCATATCTTAGCTTAAAAATAACTAAAGTACCTAACTAATAGCGTTAAATGTATAACGATTATGTTCGTTTTGATTCCCGGAATCACCGCGCAGTCTCGCTTTTAATCACACGTCACACACACAACAAAATATCCCGGGTGACACGACAAATGTCACATTCCCAGCAGGAGCAACAGACAAACATGTTTACGCGCTCGGCTGCGCGTACGCAGGTGACGCGCGCGCGATGTCACTTGGACTGCACTCAAGAGCGGGAGGTATGTGGCCTGATTGGTGTTTTTGACATGTTAGATCATTATATGTATATCTATTCAAACTGTTTAAACTATGTAGATAATCTGTTACGTACAATTTATTAATGTAACGACATTCGGCGGTAAGTTTAATTAACTAGCTTGTACCTATGTCCACATTGGTTTAACCAAAACATTATAATGTTAGTTTTTCATCCATTTTCCTAGAAAAGGGGTAGGAATTTCAGCAAATTTCATTAGCATAACTCAAATAAAGTTCAGTTAGTTATTTTAAATAAACAATTATTTTTTTAAATATGTCTCTTCAAAACACAATTTTCATAGTGTACACAAATACACCATTGGGAGCCTTATCGCTAAAAGCATTTTCTTCCTAGCAACCATAAGGCAAGCTGAGCTGGATTTAAAAACTAACCGAAACAGGTAGTTTTTTCGTACTTAATCACACGTTCGAAGCTCTTGGTCGTAAACCAGCGGCGACAAAGGTGGCCATTGTTAAAGATATTGATAACACGAAGCATTACTCAGGAGCCGCCGCAGCCGCCCGGAAATATCTGATAGGCTGCCCGCTGGGAGATACTGGCATGGGGCAATTTTTTATGACTTTTTCTCTATTCACATCTGATAAGGGTTGTGTTTTTATAGGGTATATGTATGTATGTTATATTAATCTACTAGCGGCAGCACGCGGTTTCACTCGCGTGGTTCCCAATCCCGTGGGAATATCGGGATTAAAAGTATCCTTTGTTTTAATCTGGGCGATCTACTATACATCTCCGTGTCTCCACTATCACTCCTCTCCACTCCACTCTCTGTGCTAAATTTCATCAAAACCCGTTTAGTGGTTTTAGCGTGAAAGAGTAACAAACAATTAAACACATAACAAATAAAGAATTTATGATTATGATTATGATAAACAGAAAAACTCATCAACAAACATACAAACAAAGTGACAAACTTTCACATTTATACTCATATTAATGAGTGACAGCCCCCCGGAAACATTAAATGCCTATATTTTCGATCACTCGTAGTAATTGTACAGAATGAGTGAGTGCGAGCCGCCCGGAATTATTTATTTATTACAAATTGCGTTACATGCGACTTAGTGACTAAACAAAACATGCAAGTACCAATGTATCGCATGCACCTCGAAAGGCACTGCAACGAACAGGAGAGGGGCAGACATTTAGAAACTTTTTTCCTCAAAGTATTCATTAATGGAATAGTAAGCTTTTCCTACAAGCAGCTTTTTCAAGGAGCGAATGAACACACCGATATCCGTTTCGGCCTTCAGATACTATAGGACTAATTATCGGAAGGCTTGCCGCTGCTACGGTAGTGACATGGGAAAAACTTTCATGACTTTTCCTCTTTTAACTTGAATTTGAAAAGGAGGAGGTTCTCAATCACTCATTGTCTTCATGTTATTACAACCAATCCTCAAACGAGTTTCATTCATTAACAAGAAGACACTGACACAAGTTTACTTTTTCAAAAGGTACTTGCTGTTGCTTACAGCTACAAAAACATTTTTACCAAAGGAACAATGAAAATGTCTCATGATTTTATTACTTACTTTCTTGTTTTTCATTTTACAATGAGCAACGAAGTTGTTTAACGTTGAAACGTTTCTTATTGTTCTAAGGTACTTTCTAAATTACAAACTATTAGCCTTCATCATACCTGATGTTAAGTATTGATAACGCTGAAGATGGAAGCGAGCCTCTCCCGGAATCCTCAATCATTGAGGAACTGGCTATCTTATCTCTAACTGTAGGAACACAACAATGCTGAAAACGTTGTTGTTATGGCGTCAGACTTAGATAAGATGGTGGTAGCTTGCCAGGCGGACTTGTAACAAGTCCTACCACCAACGAAGCCCAATACAATATGTACCCCCGTTGGGAATCGACCCCTGTGTCTGATACTGGTGGTTGTACCACGAGACTACAGAGGCGATTGTAAATGCTTGGAGTTGAGGTGGTGTAAAGTATCCATGCGAGTTCTGAGATAATTGCGTACATACCACGTTCCTGCAAAACGGGTTGGATGTATCCCTGACCCAAATTGTTGCCCCACTAAAGTGTTTTTCTCTCTGAACAGGTCAGGTCTGTGCTAAATTCATACAACACTGCCCATCAGAAATGTTCACATGGTAAACGCTTCTGGTTATAATTTCAATAGTAATAAATCAAAAGTATACCTAGTTGAATCATCTCTCATGCTGGACTGGAAGTGAAATAGAATGTGGTACCTACGAGCTTTCCAGTGCAGGTAGTAAAAGTCTATCAATGGACAGGGAATATATTCGTCTATACTAATACTAAGAGGAAAGATTTGATTGTTTGTTTGTTTGTTTGCAACGAATAAACTCAAAAACTACTGAACGGATTTGGTTGAAATTTGGTACACAGATAGCAGATAGCCTGGTTATGAACATATGATACTTTTTATCCCGAAATTCCCACAGGAATGGGAACCATGCGGGTGAAATCGCTAGCGGCCGCTAGTAAACTAATATATGCGATAGGGCAACCTGCCACTATTATTTTCGAACTTGACGCTCTGCCAACCCTGGAAGGGATTTATGACGTGAGTGCCAACCCTGGAAGATAGTATATATACAGCGGTGGTCACATAATTAACGACACTAGTCGATTTTCATACAAACGAGGCAACTTTGGAGCCTTCGTTTTCTGCTAAGGATTGATTGAGCTATGATTGATAATGGGATATAATTGATAATGGGAATCCATCCAGGGAGTGAATGGAGGAGATCCAGATTGCTATACACACCCAACTGATCTGATCAACATTCTAAAAAACGTATAGATAAGTTAAAAAAACGCATAAATAGCATAAAAATTTATGGAATTTCTGAAACTAAAAACTCTGATCCCTACGTCTTCTAGAATGTTGATTAGATCAGTTGGATATGTATAGCAATCTGGATCTTCTCCATTCACTGCCTGGATGGCCATTATTAGTTCGCAGCTTGGTCAATCCTTAGTTGGAAACCAAGGCCCCAAAGTTACCTCGATTGTATGAAAATCGGTTAGTGTCGTTAAATTATGTGACCACCACTGGATGTATATATGTATGGTTGACACTAGCGATCACGTAAATGAAAAACACATTGACTTGTATGTAAGTTTAGATAATTTTGAATTTCTAATTTCGACAAAGGCAATATACAAGTAGCATCAATATTTTTTACATTGTGTATAAATATAAAGAAAAAAAAACAAATTATTTTTTGCTTAAAAAGTGTTAAAGTCCTGAAAAATATCTTTTCTGCGCACCATTCTGTTGTTATCGCTGTAGGCCACGAGGCCGGACCCTCGCTATCGGCTTAATTTACATCACGTCCTAAAACGGAGGAAAATGAAAAATCGCCGTCAACGCACCAGACCCCAGATAACGGGCAGGTTAAACATGTAAGACCTCGCGATGGAGGCTGTGTATTGACTAGAGAAATTACTTATAAAAGATAGACACTTAGTTCCATACTTTGATTACTACGTATTATGTATTTATTTTAGGTGATCTATGTTTCTCATGTAGTTCAATAATTTAAAATAAACATGATATGTTTTGCCATGCTGGCCTGGGAGTAAAAGAAAAAGCTAAAACGTGCCACGCTTTTTATCAAACTAAAAATAAAAATATAAAATTTAAGCACATCTTAAGTTTCTTCGCGCACTCATAATTGAAATAAAACAATTGAAAAGGTGCCGAAACGTCGGGAAACCAAAAAACCTGAAATAAACCGAAAAATTATAGTATATATTTGGGTAAATAAATCGCACTAAATTTCCGCAAAAGTTATTTTATTTCAATATAAAATTTGCCACGCCCAAACTCAACTTGGCCCAATATTGCTCATATTTTCAGAGCACTAAGTTGTTTAATAGACTTTTCCCATGAGTTGAAGGGTCTGATTTTATAGCTCATCATTTAAAGTCAAACTTACGTCATTTTTATTGGAGAGATGCTTGTACTCAATCGAAAAGCTGTTAACATTAGGACTTAGGAGTACCAGCTGTGTAGTGTCGGCTTAGAATAGCACTACCCTCTCTTATCCCGTGGGTGTCGTAAAAGGGATTAAGGGACTCAACCTTCAGGAGACGGGCAGCAGCGTCTCTTACAAACTTGGCCATACTGCGATCGCCAACCCGCCTGCCAAGCGTGGCGATTATGGCAAACCCCCTCTTTTGGAGGAGGCCTATACCCAGCAGTGGGTGTTTTGTGGCTGAGAAGAAGAAGTACCTACCTACTTACTTTTATGAATGGATTGTCTGAATTTTGGGATTTGTTTGTGTGGATCTTTTATAATAATGAATATTGTCTTTGAAATTTAATTCCTGTTTTTGCGATTATTGCTTAATTTTATTTAGTTTTGTGTATATTCGATTAAGATTATATATTTATTATTTTAATTTAATACCAATTTAATATTTATGCTGTTGATCCATATTAAATAATAATTACTTTTCTGTCGTCGTCGTCATCAGCCATTTTTAATGTCCCCACTACTGGGGCACTGGCCTTCCTTATGGATGAACAAGGAGAACGGGCCATGACCCACCACGCGGGCCCAATGCGGATTGGTGGGTTTTAACGACTGCAAATGCAGCCGGGACCAACGGCTTAACGTGCCACGGCCATTACACGGAGGAGCTCGAGATAGTAAATTTATGGTAACCCATCCCGTGACCGACGATTTCGAAAGTTGCTTGACCTTAACAATAGCAGTCCGAGCGAGCGAACTATTGCGCCACGGGCTCCTCAACCAATTGTATGTACTGACTTATAATTTCAAACACAAAATATTGTTAATGAATAAATGATCTAATCTAATCTAACGCTTTCCACCAAACTATAGGCGACAGACTGGCGACCTGTCACTTCTACATCTACGACCCAACCAATGGAGTTCTGATTCTTCAAATACGACCAGTGCTAGGTGGTCATGAAAAAAGCCTTACTTTTCTTTCAGACATCTTTTGTTTTAAGTCACTTGTCTAAAAAAGTTGCATAAAACTGAAAGTACCAAACCAGCATCAATTCTCCAGCCCCATAAGACCCTATGTAGAGCTATTTATCATGGGATCAGCATGATCTGTAATGTTATTCAATATTTCGTTTGTTTCAGTACAAAGGCTTCTCATTCATCAGGATAATACATTTATTTATGTAATATCCAACGGTGTTCGTAAGAGGCAACAGGGCGTAAATTAATCTTCAAAGATCTTATACAGAGCGAGTCGCAGGCGCATGCACGGTTTACAAAACTCAAACACTCGTTTTACACTAACTTTGTTGCGAATGTGGGTCACAATAACACCGCCATAGTGTACGTCATAGCAGTAGGTCAACTTGACACGACAACTTTTTTATCCATAACGGTCCAATTTAGGGTTTTTTGATAAAGCGCTTTTTTGCTCATTATTAAGTTGAACAAATTATGATTTGATGAATTTTACTTACAGCTCAATATTGTGGAGTATCTGAGTTAAATTGTTGTCTAAAAATAGATGTAGTCCAAAATGGAAGGTCGTCATCTAATATTCTCCAAATTTCGAGAGAAAATCCTATATTATATATTATAAATTCAGTACTTGGCTATGCCACAACTTTAGGCTATGCCTTTATCGCTCACACGATGTTTTTTTGAAGTGACGCTACTAATATTTTCAGACTTAAGCAAGCTTCTGTCTATCACATACACTGTGGTAGTTTGTTATTAAAATCCCGTAGAAATACGTTCTATTACGAGGTATTTACGTTTCTCCGTTCATATAAACAACACACTAACAATGATTTGTTACTCTTACATATATCTGCTGTACACGTTTACTACGCGGCTTCTGCTCGGTGGGTTTTGAAGAATTTTGGCCAAAAATGTAGTTCTAAAGATCTACTTCAAAGGCATTAAGATTGATTGAACGACCGACTATAATGCTAAAGGCAAAAATAACAAAAATGTATTTAGAGTTAGGAGATTTTATGGCAGTGGTAGTAGATTTTTATCGTGTTTCAATTGATGTTTAAAAGTAGTAGAAGTATGAGTCAGAATGATTAACTATATATACACTATCGTAGTTAATATCAATGTTATTTAAAGTATAAACTATTTACTTAACTTATTATTTATTGCAATGCTTAGCTTACAATACAAAATCGTTTAATAAGATATTATTTTGGTCGATTTTGTCACTAGACAAGAGAACCGTCGATTTTGGAAGCGCAAAATGTAACATTTTTTAATTTTTTTATGTACGACGGGGAGACTCTTAGCCGTTAAGTATTGATAAGGCTGAAGATGGAAGCGAGCCTCTCCCGGAATCCTCAACCATTGAGGAACAGGCTATCTTATCTCTAACTGCCGGAACACAACAATGCTGAAAACATTGTTGTTATGGCGTCAGGCTTAGATAAGGTGGTGGTAGCTAGCCAGGCGGACTTACAATAAGTCCTACCACCAACCAAACCGAATACAATATGTGCCCCCGCTGGGAATCGAACCCAGGACCCCTGGATCTGATACCGGTGGTTGTACCACTAGACCACAGACCTTATTAAGTAACCCAAAGGAAAATATTCAATTCACTAATACTATAATTGCGAAAGTATGTCTGTTTGTTTGTCTGTTCCTCTTTCACGCAAAAACTACTGAACGGTTTTGGATGAAATTTGGTATGTAGGGACTTCAACTAGTGAACTATCTAGAGTGTCTATAGTATTTGCTAATGCATAGGCAAATTTTTATCCCGATATTCCCACGGGAACGGGAACCACGCGGGTGAAACTGCAGACGGCCGCTAGTAATAAGTAATGTATTGAGAGCAAGTTTAAATACATTCAATGATATACATCTTATGTTTTGGCGCGCACTGTTCATTGAAATAAAACAACTTTTACGGATATCAAACGCGCTATATTTCACGAAGTAATTTGTAATTGTCCGTATTTTTAGGTTTTTAGGGTTTTTTTGATTTTCCCGACGTTTCGGCACCTTTTCAGCGGTCACGGGATGACCACAGCAGCCAAAGTTCGTGAAATATAGCGCGTTTCATATCCGTAAAAGTTGTTTTATTTCAACATTCAATTACGTTTTATAGTTATTTACTTACAACTGCATATAACAATTATTATTCCAAGCTTGTTTATCGCATTAGAGCGCATAAACTGATATAAAAACAACAATTTTCCTGTTGACAACAACTCATGATTAGAAAAACTCACCTATTTCGAACAATAAACTAATTATAAGATTATAAAAAGCTGCTATTACGGCGATCAGTTGAGTGTTACATTGTTGTAAATCATCTCAATAGCTAAATTGATCTATAGATCATTTGAATATGCGCTAATTATTGGCGTGATGGCTACAGCGTTGATGTTGCGTCAGGCGGCTTCAAGGTCTTTGACTGGTATTCTAGAAATAAAACGGTAGAAAAACATTAACTTTTCGAGTTATAACATTTAAAGTATGTTTTAATTTAAAATTTATAGGTGTGAATAGTATATTAATACTAATTACACCTATAAATAAAAATTAATACACAAGTATATTAATACTTAAAAGGAGATCTCAGTGTAATTGTTTTGTAAAAATTTGATATTATTGAATAAATATTTTTTTAATTTAATTTTTTTTTTTATTAATTAAAATAGTTTTTGGTCATTTCATTCACAAAAATGTTTTTAGTGTTCTAATTATGAAGGCGTTTTGATTTTATTATTTTTACATTTTTCTCGTTTAAAATGTATGAAAGGGAGAAAGACATAATCCACTCTGAAATATTTATCAAGAAAAATTGCTTCATTGGTAAATATAATATCATCGCAGATTTAAAGCTAATCGAGACGAAAATCCGCAATGTTACCGTACGCTTTCTTTTTTGAAAAGTTGTCTATGTGATGAAAAGATATTTCGAAAACTCTACGTTTAAAACGTGAAAAATGTAACAAAAGCTATAGATACGAAGTTATACGAAAATTAATATTGAAAAAACACTTTTTATAAAAAAAACTGACGTATTTTCGGTCAAACGGTTTGACTCAAACTAGTAGTGTAGGCAAGTACGGGGCTTCTTGTAACTATAAAAATTGTGAAATAAAAAACATTTATAAAAACCGACTTCAAAAATAAAAAAGTAAAAAATAAGTCTTTTAGAGTCTGTGCCACCCAAGGCATCGATGGTGCATTCTTTAAATTCTACATTGCACTTCAATACTTCTTGCCTTGGCTGCACCGACTCCCTCCCGTTGACAATGTCCCTACTCCCAATGTGTTTGTGCCGTTTGTCCAAAACTAGTACATCCGGAATAATAGAGAGTAGGCTCCATCCATAGTTTCGGGAAACTTACGGACGGGGGCCCGTATCTTAGTTGACGGGCTTAGAGGGTAGGCCTCCAGAACAGAGTACAGAAAAATGCTGCTAGTATTTTAGGTAACATCGGCGTAAATGAGGGTCTACAGCACATTATAAACATCTAAAAATGTCACCAGTTTTAATAAAAGTTGTAGCACTTTCTACTAGTTTCAGAATAAGGACCTCGTCAGTCAGGTCTCGTCGCGCAGTTGCATGGATACGGCTAAGTTTGATAGAGGCCAATGTACTTTAAACTTAATTACCTACTTTTGAGTTGCAGTCAAGGTGTTTCTAAGCGCCATTGTGTGGTTTTTTTAATTCACAACCTTGGGTGTTATGAACTCTTAGACGATCTTTTAATAGGCATAACGATTGGCTTTTTGTTTTTAAGTTTCTATTGT
Source organism: Chrysoteuchia culmella (assembly GCA_910589605.1). Taxonomy (NCBI): domain Eukaryota; kingdom Metazoa; phylum Arthropoda; class Insecta; order Lepidoptera; family Crambidae; genus Chrysoteuchia; species Chrysoteuchia culmella. Next base: position 357,182 of record OU342660.1, read on the forward strand.
TGTAGTTGAGAATGTGTAATGCAAGAAAAAAACGATTAATAGTCTCGAGTATATCGAGGCTCGGGAACAATTTGATCCTATTTTTAACCGACATAAAAAAAAATTGTCGCGGATGTAATATACTAGAGGCCGGGCGCGGTTTCACCCGCGTGGTTCCCGTTCCCGTGGGAATTTTGGTATCATTTATAGCCTATGTTACTACTTGGGGTCTAAGGATTCTCTATACCAAATTTCGTCAAAATCGGTCCAGTAGTTTTTGAGTTTATTCGTTACATACAAAAATACAAATCTTTCCTCTTTATAATATTAGTATAGATACCACATGTGAAAAATCTTGTCTCTTATTTATTAAACTTTAATATTAAAAAAAAAAGATATATATACTAGAACAATGACCCTAAAACTAAAACCTTAAAAATATAATATAATAACTAAAATATATTATTAAAAGGAGTCCCTTTAGGCAAGGTTCCGAAGATACTGGCAGCGTTCCCCCTTTGAATAGCTAGACTAATTCTTTGTCCGAGGTAGCTGCCAGCTCTTCGGTCTCCTGTGATGTCGACTAACCTTTTTGCTATTTCCTTAAAAAGCCTTATAGCGCTAGGACCCCACGGACCAAGGGTCTCGACACCGAATGGGACAAAATCATATTCGGAGCCTAGACCCCTGTATTTGCATGATTTTGCTTTTTCAGCCGCTTCACAAGCCGCACCAGCTCTGTTGTTGGTTCCATGTAGATGGGAAGGGGCTAGCGTGTCTGAACAGGTTGCATCCCATACCAGCACCCGGCCCATCTTCCATGGAATCAAACTCATAGATATATATTTTTCTATGTATGTTCACCGATTACTCGATAAAGCCTGAACCGATCGAAATGACTCAAACGTTATTAACTTCGGGTTAGTTTTTTAAATCGGTTAAGTATTTTGAGGAAATCTTAATAAAAAAATGTCGTTTTTTCCGTCAAGCTGTTTGACACAAACGGTTTGTCTCAAACTAGTAATTTTTTTATTTCTACGCTGGGTGTAGGTGGCGTTGTCTCATCAATGCGAGGAATATCCTTGCATTCATTTTAATAAAGTTAAAAGTACCTACTAGAATATTTCGATGGTTGTCAGCTCGATTGGAAAAGCAATGGGCCGGCAACATACAGGTTGCGGGAGGTCCCGCCTATTGGTATAGTATTTTTCTATCAAAAATCATATAATCTATACGTTATAAAAACAAAACTGTACGAGAGGTGTTCAGTAATGAGAATGACAAACTCTTTGGTAAGAAAAAAAAAGAAATACTGGCAGGCATAGCTCATTTTTAATAATATTAAAACGAAAAAAGTTTTCGATTCTCTTTTGTTTTTTTTATGTCATTTGTTTCCTTCGTTTCGTGGTAAACTCGCAGAAGTTGTTTTGTTTCACCAGAATAACGCCCCCGTGCACAAGTCCAAAGTTGCGATGGCTGCCATTAAAGATGCTGGGTTTGAGTTGCTGGAGCACCTGCCGTATTGATCGGCCCTCGCTCCTAGTGATTTTTATCTGTAGGACCTCAGAGGTCAGAAATTTAAATTTTATGATGATGACGAGTGGTCGCTGCTGTACACGTTTTTAAGCAGTCAGGACGAAGATTTTTTTCAAAAAAGAATTTAAGTTTTAAAAAAAGGTGACTTTATTGAAAAATAAAATGATTTTGCATTTTACAATGCTATTTTTATGTGATAAATATTAAACAAGAAAATATACTAGAAAAAAGCAACTACTATGTCAACCGAAAACGTCCATCACACTAAACGACTTTTGCTAAGACGCAGTTATCTGTTATTAAATGTTTATTTTATTGTGATAAATATTAAACAAGAAAATATACTAGAAAAAAAGCAAATAGTCTCATGTCGCCCTGTGACGACATGTGACTAGTTGCTTTTTTCTAAGTGCGTCTTGCCAAAGTCGTTTAGTGTGATGGACGTTTTCTGTTAACATATAAAAATCAGGGGGTATGGAACAATTTTTTTCCCATTAATTGATACAAAAATAACATTGGGAGTACGTCCACGCGGTGAAAGCGGTAACAGATCGATGTCAACGGATTCGAAAGCTGCCACACGAACGAAGTCGCTGGCATCAACTAGTATAGCATTAAAAATCATAAAGTAGTTTATTAAAACCATAAAGTTATTTAATCTATTTGATGCGTAAATACAATGTATCTACGTCTACGTCTTTGTTTTTAAAACAGTACTTAGTTTATTTATATGTAACTTTGTAAGAAATCCCTTTCCTAGGTTCATCGAGTTTGCCTGATGCAATCAGACCCTCTAACTCTATAACGGGAAACAAATAAAAGCACCTAAGGAAATTCAGATTCCCTTAGAAACAAAGTTTTATTTCCTGTACGAAAATAACGTTAGGGTTTTGTTGGGTTTCGCATAAAAAATAACCGCGTAACCCTATTTTATGTTACAATTGGAGTTAGTATTAGTTCTAATTTAGCTTAGTGACAATGTTCATACAGATTTTATTTGCAAACTATTGAACGTGTCTATAATTATAACTTTTTAATTTATCTATTTTTATGTGATTATTTTTAAACAAGTTAATATACTAGAAAAAAACAACTTGTTGTGTGACGGGGTGTCTCTAGTTGTTTAGTTATAGATTTAGTGCTATTTTTTAATACGAGTAAGCAGATCTTAAATTAAAATAAATCAACTTTTCTGTAATATTGTGAATGTATGTGTGTGTCTTAGCAAATAAAACTTTTTATCTATATATCTTTTCCGGATATTTTACGCACAGTTCATTTCACACGAGTTTAGATTTATTATTCCATGTTCTTTCATGTTTTTGGTTTTCCCGACGCTCTGTATCTTTTCAGCAGCTGTGGTCAGAGGATGAAAGGGCATTTTTTAAGTTTTTTTAATAACTATCGAGATGTAAGTTGACAGCAGTATTTTTTTCGTAATTCATTGTTTTACAGGAGAATTGACAACTTTAAATATCTATTTTTCTATGTAAGTATCAAACAAAGGCGCTTTAGAAGCGGGCAAGTGATATTATTTGCTGAAAATACGACTGCTTAATAATTGACTACTTTAAAGCCAAGCAACTTGGCGGGTGCCCCAGTGTGCCCCTTCTACTTTAATTACAAACTCATAATGTTAAAATAATTTCTACCCATGGTTAAACCTGTGTCGTGACCACGCATCGTTTCGGAACAACGATTCTCCGGCAATCGGGATTTTGACCTTATGCCCATCACAATAGCTGCGGGTTTGGCCAAACATTAATCTAAATAAAGCAGGGTTACTCAAACTTATTGCCGTATACGTACCCTTGTTAAAGGTCCTAGAAAACAGCAAACCCCTAACTCCAAAAGAAAAGAACTTTAACTTGTAGAAGAAACTTCCTGTGGAGCAACATTGTGTAACACGGTACCACATTCGATAACAATCACTAACATCACTGTAACATTACTATTATGTAATGCTACTAAAGTCATTTAGTAAAAAGAATGCTGCGTTCAAATTTAGCTATAATGATATTTTTTTATATTAAATAGGCTTACTTTTGGCCTAATTCTGGATCAAAGATTAAGAACAGGCCGAAGATGGAGCGAGCTTGCCTAGAGTATGCCTATTCACTCGAACTTTAAGTATACCAGAGCTATAGGCGACCGGGAATACAAACGCCGGCAGGGAATTCCACTCTTTGGCTGTACGCGTAAGGATGAAGAAAAGTGCTTTGTACGCAGACGGGAAATACCGACCAAGTAGGGGTGATAGCCTGCATTACGTCTGGACACCCGGTGGTAAAAAGGAGCTGGAGGGATGAGCTCATGCAGCTCAATAGCACAGTCTTCGAAGTACAATACAAGTAAAATCTATAGAACACCGACAATGAAGCAATTCTTCCGCGATGAGGGAGCGTGTGGAGCTTGGTATTCGCCAGTTTCTCATCCCCAACGAGTTTTCTGGCTCTGCGTTCCACCGAATCGAGTGCGGTTAGCTGGTATTTTGCTGAACCATCTTAAAGGTGGGAGCAGTAAGTATTCCATGCACGGACGGATTTACGTTTTATATAATAACTAGAGGCCGGGCGCGGTTTCATCCGCGTGGTTCCCGTTCCCGTGGGAATTTTGGGATCTAAGCTATCCTATCTCTTAAGTTGGACCAGACTGCTCACGGTGTGCCAATTTAATTTAAAATCGGTTATGTTGTTTAGGAGTCCATCGCGGACAAACACCGTGACAGGAGATTTATATATATTAAGATAAGAAGCTGCTCCAGCATGAAATACCGCTTAACCCTATTCAGGATGCCCAGCTTTTTTGCGGCAGTTTGAGCCTTCGACTCGATGTTGTCGCCGAAGTTGAGATCGGGTGATACTTCATGCCAAGAATACCGAGATTGTCAGTGATTGGTACAGTTGTACCTCGGAAAGTAAGATTATAGAAGGATTATTTAATATGCATTTCTTAAGTTTCATCGTGCACTCATAATTGAAATAAAACAACTTTTGCGGATTTTAAATGCACTATATTTACTTGAAACATAAATTTGGTAGGTACTATATTTAGGTTCTGTCAGAATACCAGCGTTGCTGTGATACATTTAGTGTCATGGCAACACAAAACTGAGGCAGGACCTAATTGAGCATTTGTTTTTTTTTTTTCATTTTTGTATTTTTGTTATGTTTCTAATAATTGTGTTGTGTATGTGGTCAATAAAATGTTTCTCTCTCTCTCTATATATTTTTTGGATTTTTTGGTTTCCGGACGTTTCGGCACCTTCTCAGTTGCCGTGGTCACGGGTTGACTAACTATCTATAAGTCTACCTTTTTCTAAGGTAGACTTATAAACTTACAAACTAAAAATGTAGTACAAATTAATATATGTTTCGGATAAATATAGTGCACTTATAATCCACAAAAGTTGTTTTATTTCAATGATGAGTGCGCGACGAAACTTAAGATATGCTTATTCAATAATCCTTCAATAATCAATAATCTTACTTTTCGAGGTAATCACTGAAGATGGAAGATTGTTATCTGAAGATTGTTATGGAATGTTATCGTGTTGCACAATGTTGATCCACAAAAAAGAACTGCGATGTGGATGCATCATTAGGGGTTCGCGAACCCCACTTTGAGAAACCCTGAATAAAAGGATAGCTTCAGTAAATCCGTGTTTATTAATCAAGGCTTACTTTAGAAGTTAATTTCGGAAATGGGCCGCTTTCAGATTGTTTCGTGCAAAAGAGCCTTCGTTGCGACCGTTATTGTACACCGCCCATAATTGTTACTGATCGTTATTATTAAAGTTCAGAATTGAGAAAAACCCAACATTGTATCTTTATAAAATTGTTTATTTGTAAATTTTGTTGCTTCTGTAAAAGCTGATAAATTTCTTGCGGCCATGGCCTAAAAGTACTACTTGATTGCTGTTAAATTGCTATATTTTTTTTATGAAAAACGGGGAGACTTACACCCATATTCTACGTTGTTCCTCCAAAACTTACTCGTCCTCGACTTAACGAAACCTCATTGAAAACCTCTTCGAAATACTCCTCGAAATCGGTATTCTAAGTCATAACTCCGTAAGGACCTGGAGGAGCCAAAGAGTACGTAGCCACTCCGTGTTAGGCCTAGCGCATACTACCATTTTTACCCACGACGAGGTTGAGTGGAGTGTAAAAAGTTTTGGAGGAACGACTTAGAATATGGGGGTAAGCCTTCATCATACCTGATGTTAAGTATTGATAAGGCTGAAGACGGAAGCGAGCCTCTCCCAGAATCCCCAATCACTTACTGCCGGAACACAACAATGCTAAAAATATTGTTGTTATGGCGTCAGACTTAGATAACATGGTGGTAGCTAGCCAGGCGAACTTACAAGTTCTACCACCAACCAAAAACAAGTGTTATAGCTAACTTGGCATCGAAACAGGTTGAGTTTGAGCTGCAGATGCTGTCTTACGCCCGAAGTTAATAACCTATCTGTAGATATGGATTGGGCTATCTGAGTTAGTTGCCTAGGATATTTTTTGTTAATATGACCAAAATAACGACGGTTGCTAGGCAACGAAGCCAGTATTTATTTATTTTTATTTATTTATTGTATTGTATTTATTTATTGTATCCTAGGCAACTATCTCCTTATCCATATCCATCCATATCTACAAATAGGTTATTAATTTCGGCCGGTAATGATTTCTATAGTAATAATATAAAGAGGAAAGATTTGATTGTTTGTTTGTATGTTTGCTTGCATTGAATAGGCTCCGAAACTACTGAATGGATTTGAATGAAATTTTTTACACACATAGTAGATAGCCTGGTTATGAACTAAAGATACTTTTTATCCCGATATTCCCACGGGAACGGGAACCACGCGGGTAATTACTTAGTACCTATTTTTAAGTAAAGTGCGTCTAGAATTTTCGAGGTCATGAAAAATAACACGTAATTATTTTATAATGTGTTGAAAATATCGGGAACCCTAAACGCTTGTAAATAGATCAAATAATATTTTGCCATTGTTCTTCATTCATATACGCCAGCTCTTTAATATAAAAAAAATTAAAGATAATATTTTTTTACCTGTTATTTGTTTTTTATGGTAATGGAAAAATGATTACCTACATTTCCACATCATACGTGAAACGTATTTATATCCATTTACTGAATTCGAGTTATGTAGAGAAAAAAACAATAAGTATATTTCAACTCCCTCAGAATATGAAGCGAAAGTAGGCACTTACCATTTCCCGAGAGTTCCAGGTAATTTTATTTCTATTTCAGTTCTCTTTGTTATACTTCTCAGAATCCGTTTCAGTAAGATTGCTGCTGAAAATACGTTAATAAGTGGCTTCTTAGAAGCATTTACATTTACCGTAGTGGTCGCCAAGTGGCCGAAATACGACCAAAGTTATATTAAATGCAACTATCTCACACTTACCTCATGCAAAAATAAAATAAGATTTGCGATAATTGTCTCCATGTCTTACAAAAGAGTTTATTTAATTAATATTATTGGCATGTCTAAATCCAATAAATATGTTTATAAACAGACCGTTTTATTGAAATAAAACAACTTTTACGGATATCAAACGCGCTATATTTCCACGAACTACGGCAGCTGTAAAGGTGCCGAAACGTCGGGAAAATCAAAAAACCCCTAAAAAACCTATAAATACGGACAATTACAACTTAGTTCGTAGAAATATAGCGCGTTTGATATCCGTAAAAGTTGTTTTATTTTAATGAACAGTGCGCGCTAAAACATAAGATGTACGTAGACCGTTTTATTTCATATAAAATTCGATTTATTTCAACACTCACGGTTTTACCCACATGGTTCCCGTTCCCATGGGAATATGGGGATAAAAAGTATCCTTTGTTCAAAACTGAAGTTTGGGTTGGTGAAGGTTGAGGTTGGATGAAGGACGAAGTCGCAGAGTTCCACTAGTTAATTATATTATAGCGATTTATCGAAGCGCTCATGGGCGCGCTTGACGGACTGATCGTATTCGATCAGGTTTGTTAAGCAATGTTCGGTCCGGTCAGGCGTAGGATGGGTGACCCTAAAGTAGCATTAAAACTGAGCGCTTTCGTGCTTCGAAGGGCACGTTTAACCGTCGGTCCCGGCTGTTGTCATCTGATAACAGTTGTTATGCCAAGTCAGAGGCCTTAAAGGCGGCCTGATAAACTCTGACACTAGAGGTGGCCACTAATCCTCATACATCCTCATACGATAAGAAGAAGAAGAAGATTATATTATACTTCATAAACCTCCATTAAGAACACAAGGAATTTTTATACCCTTTCAAGCAATAAGCATAAAAAACACCTATCAAAAAAGACTAAGTCATATTGTAAGTCTCAATTGGACCTGTCACCCCATGGCGCGAGTTCGCCTCGGCACGGGGGGGTTAATAACAATATGCGGAAGTGGACGCCGCGTTACGGCCGCGTCGCGTGCGCACCGGGCGTTACCGTAAACTTGGTAGGTGCACTGCCGAGCGTGGAAATTGGAGAACTTTTTACTGAAAAATATCTTAAGAAAGTTGAAAATACCTGAAGAATTTACATGCGAAGGTAAGGTAAATATAAGAAAAAAATTAATGCGAAGTTCTTTAAGAAATTTTCGGAAAATAGAGACTGAATGCTGTGGAAAAGTAAATGAAATCGATAGCAAAGCAATAACTGGTAAAATGTATGTTGTATTGTTAAAACATTTTCTTTTCAAGTATTATTCATTAAGACTTCCGAGAAAAACATCTACGATTGCATTGACAAAAATCTTTTTGCTCTGGCTGTATGGCGAACGTAGAATTTGTATTCCATTTTTCTCAGTTTCACAATCAAAGATGACGTTTTTATATACAATCGGAAATTAATCAGCACCTAACTTTTTTTCTGCAACGAATGGAAAATTACAAATTGCAAATTAACGTATTTGATTAGGAAAGCTAAGAAGATTAAGGGACAGCCGTCCTCCAGTTAAAAGGATTTAGGAATTAGGCAATGTTTTAATTCGATTATTCTCCGCTTTCGTCCTTCTGCAGTAATTGTATTTTATTTTATTTCTCTGGGGCATTATAATTTTACTTTTTACTGCGGTAAAGGGCGAAGTCGTTTCCGCGAGGAAGTACCGATATTAGTCGACCCTAGGGCATAGTGAAGGGCCATGCAGTATGGTCCGAGGTTTTAACGGACGGAACGGTCGGATTTATTTTCGTTGCTAAGTGACAATACCTCCCAACTAACTTTTTTTAGGAAATCTTCCTTTCTCCTAACTATATATATTTTTTTAATGTGATGGACTTAAAATAAAATTTTGTGTGGTCTAATGTTTCTTGGAATTCTTGGATTTCTGGAATTTTCCTTTTTAAATAGCTATTAAAACTCTGTAGAAATAGCTGCTATATGCGCAGAAAATATTTTACATGTTCATAATATTCATTTTTATAGAATGTTAGTTAGGAGGTATTGTCACTTCATCAACGAATTTTCCTTTTAATTTTACTGACATCAAAATAATAATGAACTAGACGTGTGGTTTTACCAACTTATTTTTAATTTTTGAATCTTAATTTTTGCCGACTTCAAAAAAGAAAAAGCTTAACTATTCTACGTGAATATTTTTTTAATGTTTGCTCACCGACTGAACCGATTGCAGTGATTCAAAGCATTATTAAGTCAGAGTTTTTCCTAAGTTTGTTCAATTTTGAAATCGCTTCAGCATCTTTCAGGAAATCTTGGAAAAAAGTCGTTTATCGTAACGCGTACACAGATTACTTTTTTGCTCATGAATAGATTTTTATTGTAATTATTATGAGCTCAAAAAAAATTGAAATAAAAAAATATATATTTACTGTTATGAATTTCACTATGCTGACTTGCCACTAAAAGGAAAAGCTCCAATCGGCAATCCGGACCGGTTCCTCATCAAGACATATAATATAAACATTTCTGGTTATTAATAGGCGTAACGCATTATGCCATGTTTTCCGGTGAAATCATTATGGATTTTTAATGTAAATGGGAATGTTGTTTTGTAGAGAAAAATAAAACAATTTAGATTAATTTTCCAATTCGATCTAGAGGCGAGTTATGTTGGCGAGTTATGTTTTTCAACTTGTGTGTTACTTAGTTTTGGGTTAACGCAATAATAAATTATTTAACGAGGCAAATAATTTTATTGTTTTGCAGTTTCACGTTCCAATATCGCTACTTTAAAATATTTTAAATTCTATTACTTAGTTAGTAAGAGTTGTATTTCAAATATTGCGTTAATTTTATGAAAAAATACAGTCTTATCTAATTTTGTTTCTTTTTTACGTTCTAAGCATAATTATTTCGTTGCCTTTAAAGTGCAACCTATTGGTCTGATAAGAAAGCTTAAGGTCACCCAGCGTGCAATGGAGAGGGCTATGCATGGCGTTTCCGTACGTGATCGACTCAGAAATGAGAAATAAAGTAACTGACATCGCTCGAAGGATTGCTCAGCTGAAGTGGCCGGGACACATAGCGAGAAGAACCGATGGCCGTTGGGGCGGAAAGGTAGAAGAAGGTAGAATGGCGACCGCGCACAGGACGAAGCTCCGTGGGTAGGCCGCCGACAAGGTGGACAGACGATCTGGTGAAGGTCGCAAGAAGCCGCTGGATGCTGGCAGCGCAGGACCGATCGTCGTGGAAATCCTTGGGGGAGGCCTATACCCAGCAGTGGGTGTAATGTGGCCATAAAATTAACATTACCTAATTTATTTAAAATTAAAAAAAATTGAGCTACTTATTTATATGTTTTTTGTTACACTTTCAAATATATTAGATATACGTACACTTTTTCCGACTCGCCACTGTACTGTTTACAGCTACTGCTGTAAACAGCAGAGGTAGAATTTCGGCGGACAGACAAACACATAAAATGCGCCCCGCGGCTACCACTCACAATTTATATATCCATAATCACTCTTGACGCCATCATCGCCGCTCGGGAGCCCTTATAATCAAACCAACAAAGTTCAATTTTGCTTGCAAATCCAGTTATAAGTTTCCAAAATGTACTCTCATGGGGAAGCTAACTTACTTGTGTCACGATATTATAGAAGTAGTGGCTATTTTTTATGAGTCACGTATGATGAATAACTTAATACTGATTAAATATAGTGGCTCATTTTTATTATTTGTGTGTTTTGCGACATCATGCGTATACCTTTGACATTTCTAAGTTGTAAACAAAATAATAATGAATTTTATTGTGTTGGTATTTAGTCTAGTTTTTGGTTTAAAAAGGAAAAAAAATAGTCCGAACATAATAAAAAATCCGTAATTATGATTAAATCTAAGCATTGCTTTAAATAAAACTACTCCCCTCCTTAGCCCCTTATTCTTGATGCGATCGGATTGAGATCGAGATGGCATTAATGTCAAATGTCAGTAAATACTGTCTTAAAATAAGTAATTCAACTAAAAATTAATACTTGAAACTAGAAAATAAAGTAATTAGAAACCGATTTTAGCGTCAATCGAAAACGAGTCAACGTCGAAAATCAGTAATAATTATTGACATTCAATCTCGATCTTAACACGTGCCTGTCATGAGTAACCCACCAGAACTGATGAAATCTACAAGAACTAAATGAAAGAGCTTCTATGCTGAAGTGACAGTAGGCGGGAGATAGCGCAAAGAAATCCCGTTGGGGCGGAAAATCCTCAGCAGATAGATTTTTGAAATTTTAAATTTTAGCTTGAATGAATAGGATTTTTCTAATATTAGGCCTCTTTTAAATCTAACGATTCAGAATGAGGCAAAGACTAAGCATTAAATTTAATGTAAAAAAAGCAATTTTCATGTAATATTTTTTTAACAAGAAAATAAACTAGATAAATAGTATTCCATGGTTAAGGTGAAATTCACTGAAATTGCAAGACGCGGAACAGTCATCAAGCTATCCAGGGAAGTCTACATTCCTACTTACATACCATTGCGGGCTAAGCGACCATCAGAGGTGCAGCTAGGCAGATAATCCTAATCTTGACAGACTGATCGTAATCGATCACGTTTGTTAAGCAACGTTTGGTCCGGTCAGGTGTCGGATGGGTAAAGTGGCATTACAACTGAGCGCTTCCGTGCTTCGGAGGGTACGTTAAGCCGTCGGTGCCGGCTGTTGTCATCTGATAACTGTCGTTATTTATTTATTTATTTTATTAACGACGGGGAGACTCTTAGCCTTCATCACACCTGTTGTAAGTATTGATAAGGCTGAAGATGGAAGCGAGCCACTCCCGGAATCTTCAATCACTGAGGAACTAGCTATCTTATCTCTGCCGGAACACAACAATGCTGAAGACATTGTTGTTATGGCGTCAGACTTAGATAATGGTAGCTAGCCAGGCGGACTTACAACAAGTCCTACCACCAACCAAACTTAATACAATATGTACCATCAGGGAATCGAACTCGGGACCCCAGGGTTGATACCGTGGTTGTTCCAATAGACAACAGAGGCGGTTACTAGACCACAGAGGCGGTTGACACGTGGATTACGCGGGAGGAACTCGTTCCTATCCCCAAAGACACCACAGAATTAGTTGGGTATGATGTTGTCCAGAAACTATAGATACAGGTTGCCAGCCCGTCGTCTACGATAGCTTTTGAATATCTGTCCGTTAGTACGCTATTTTAGAACAGCTAAGCAACGGTCGCCCTCGGGATGGGTGATCAAAATTTAACTATCTCTGAAAAATCTAGAGACCTGTCGTTGACCGTACCAGCTGCCATAGATCTGTCAAGAACAAATTTATAAAAAAAAAACTATCCACAAATGAAGCCGGCGCAAGTTTGTCTCGTGGTGGGTCACGACGCTAGCTCCACCCCAGTTTTCTGTTACTATGCTGCACTATTCTCGTACGCTACTTAAGGCTACAAAACGCGCTAATTAAACTCAAATAGCTCGGCCTGCGATTAAAGCGGTTAAGCAACTATCGCAATGGTCGATGACGGGATGGGTGACCAAAAATGTACTATCTCGAGCTCCTCCGTGCTTCGAAAGGCACGTAAAGCCGTTGGTCCCAGCTGCATTTGCAGTCGTTAAAACCCACCAATCCGCATTGGTTCATCCCGTTCTTCTTATCCATCCATAAAAACTGAAATTTTTATACTGCACATTCGTCAGGAGTGTCCAGGAATATGGGTCGGAGATCTGGAACCCGGTATATGACAAATACATCAATCGCATTGAGCGACTCCAAATGAAATTTCTAAAATTTCTATGTTACCGTCTCAGGAGTCCCTATGACTCAAACCAATATTTGAGTCTATGTGCGAAATTAGACCTTCTTCCTTTAGTAAACAGACGCGGTTACTTATCTACAAACAATTAATATTTGACTCGGTCGACTCTCACGAACTTCTGTCAAAGAGAAGTTTCAATATTCCAACTAGACCAAGAACCCAATTCGTGTACCACTGGTCTCGTCAAACTACCGCCAAAACTCCTTCCTGCTGCGAGCAAGCAAGAGTCTTAATAACTTGTGTAAATCTAAACATCTTGATATATACAAGTTTAGCGTTTAGTTGATATTATATGAGTTAGTTGACTATTGATCCTCATTCCTGCAGTTCCTCAGGGAAGTGTCCTTGGCCCGCTATTGTTTCTAATATACATAAACGATATGGTCACTAACTTTGAAACCATTCTTTATGCAGATGATATTTCGCTGATAGTTCCTCACGTTGCTACACAAGTTTCCTATGAAAACGTTATTAATGAAATCATTGAAAAAAAATCGAAAATTGGCTTCAGACAAATAGTCTCAGTATCAACGTCTTTTAAGTTTACAATGTAAAGGCGAGAAACTAAATGATAATTTATATTTTGTAACAACTTGTATACCGTGTTTTATGACAAATTAATGAATTTCAATTTCAATTTCAATAGCAGTTGCGAGGCGTTTATTATGTGAGGAATTCTTCAAGTACTTAAATGTCTATATAAGTAACTTTAACTAAACACATCATAGGCACTGCCTTAGTTTGTAATAGTTTTAGATTAAGTTTTCCAAGATATTTTTATTGTCCACACTTAACCATTTAAAATATAGTTTTATATACGTGAAGACCTATTATTGCCTGACTGTTTTTATGTCAAAACTCAACTCTGTCTACGCGCTGTTGGTCTTCGAACTTAAATAAATAAAATAAATAAGGAAGGCCAGTGCCTCAGCAGTAGGGACTTTAAAAAAAAGCTCTCAGCTAGCAAATTGTGTTTCCCCTTCGCTCCCATTCCATTGGAGAGCTATGCCCTATAATATTTCCTTATGTGGGTAATATTTCGACACGTGTAGTCGTCGTGCAACAATATAATTTCAACAACTCGCATGACCGACGCCAGTTAGCAGTGCTGCCGCTTAACAATAGTAAAAATAGCTCCGGCTATGAGCGGAGCGGTAAAACAGGTGCTAAGTTTTAAGCGGAACCGGAGTTAGCATGTAATAATAAATAAATAAATAATAAAAAATAATACTCCAAATATTATAAATGCGAAAGTGTGTCAGTATGTTTGTTTTTACACACTTACACGCTAAAACTACTGAACCGATTTGGATAAAATTTGGCACACATAAAGAAGAGGCCTGGAATAAAATAATAGGCAACTTCTTATCCCGATATACCCACGGGAACGGGAGCAACGCGGGTGAACGCCGGATTCCCAAGGATGCGGGTTCGAATCCCGTCATGAGACAATTTCCTTTTTCTAGTATATTTTCTTGTTTATTATTTATCACACAGACATATGTTTTAGCGCAACCTTAATCGTCTCAATTTGTGACTGGAAATAAACAAATTTATAATCTATCTAAAAAACATGGAAAATCAAATAATCAAAATCGCTTCCGCTACCTCTCATAACTTGTCAACGTAATAGGTCTTGATTACAATTTATTACTGTTTACATACAACCGGCTAACAATCGGCGTAATGTTGCGTCTATTAACATTGCAAATGCATTGAGAAACTAATAGCACCAATTTATGTATTGGAATATTTAAATGGCCGCTGTTTATGTGGCCATCGACGGTCTATATACTTGTTGTTGTTGTATAATTAATGATTTAACGTAATACAGTAATTCAATAAAACAGAAACGGGTCGAATCTGTTCATGAAAATATACTTTATACACCACCTGCATCTGTAGTACGTATTAAATAAATATCAAGTATTCTCAAAAGGAAAGTAAGCTATTAATGACCGGAGGGATCTAATGTAGTATGGAACTTGGGAAATTATGATAACATTTAAATTTGGAACGCCATAATGTCAACAAACGTTTCTATCAAAAATAGTTTCGAAAAAAAATAAGGCTGATCAAGGCTTCCTGGTCCAAGGAGTTTTTAACTATAAAATTGACACTTCAATGAGACTTTACTCCTACGATAATATAAACATTGGCTGTATGTATTGAGGTCCCTAGCACCAAGAACACATTTGAAATTGGAATTATGTGATATTGTGCACTCATTCAAATATAATGTAATAGCTATCTCTATCTTTTCCGTGCTTTTTCGTATCTTTTGTCTTACTTATCAGTAAAACATGGCAAAGCATCAATTTGTGAATGATAAACACCTGAAAAGTTGTTTCTTTCGAATGCAAGGATATTCCTAGCATTGATGTGACAACGCTGGCCTACAGCGTATTAAAAATATAAAAGTATTGGAGAATTTCGACGGTGGTCCGCAAGTCTCGGTAGCTCAGCGGTTAGAGCATTGGACCGGATTTCCAAAGAACGTGGGTTCGAGTTCCATCTCAGAATACACTTGTGGCCGAGTTGACTTTTTCCAATATTTTTCTTTTTAAAATTTATCACATTAAATTAGTCAAAATATTGTATTGTGTCACCTCGATCGAGTACGCGTCGCAAATATGGAACCCGCATTATGATGTTTATATCTCGCGCTTGGAAGCTGTACAAAAACAATTTCTGCGTTATTTGCAATATAAAACTTGTACTTTCTTCCATAGTTACACTGAATGCAGCAAGCATTTTCACTTTTTGCCACTTGATAAGAGAAGAGAAATGGCTGATATTGCATTCCTCTAAAAGTATTTCAAGGTAGTATTGACTGTCCTGAATTGCTAAGTAAATTTTACATCAATACACCGATTAAGATCACGCGCCATACAACTATACCATATACCATACTATAATCAAATATTATGAAATAATGTCAACTGTTTTTATAAATGTTTATTTTTATTTTATTCTATAGCCAATCTGTAATAGTTATTGCAGAGAGATGAAACAATGAAGAGATGAGACAATGCCAGAGAGGAAATACTGACGACCTTTCGCTGTGTATGTTTTTAATTTAATGCTATTATTGTTTTATTGACTGTTTTATTTTAATTACGTATTACATTATTTATATAGTATTTCATTTCATTAATTTTATTTAAATTTAATAATAATGTAAAATTTATAATTAAGTATTTTATAATTTTATCCAATATGTTTGATAATTCTGTCAATGGGTGTAATTTGCCTGAATAAATGATATTCTATTCTTCTTATTCTTCTATTTCTTTCTAATTACCATTTGTTATAGATAAAATAGCATGACATGTTATTATGATACATTAATAGAATAGGTGAATTGATATTTATATAATATAAGTGAATTGTATGATATATAAGTCTCCCTCTTCTCTTACCAAAAATTGTTATGCCCCTAAGGGCCCATAAGATCCCAATACAATTTGTAACACCTGTACCTACTTATGGAAAGCGATAAAATGATTGAATTGAATTGAGAAATATGTAACACTGACATGAAACATTGACATTAAAATGATGATTAACCTATCTGACAAGTTAGCGAATATAATCATATTAACTTTGTTTTATGTCGAGTTTGCATGCTATAATTTTAATGGCTAAATAGGTTAAACTACTAACTTATTTATATGGATGAGATGTAAACCCTATTAAAAGCAAATAAATAAAAAAAAATTCTACCAGTCTCATTCATTTGTTAACAGAGCACCCAAACCACTTAATTCCATGTTAAAAACTATAGATCTCGATAATTTCAATTCAGGCATAATTTCAATACATTCAAGAGACCGTTTAACAGTAATATATATATATATATATATATATATATATATATATATATATATATATATATTTATATAATATTTAATAAAAGCTGAAGAGTTTGTTTGTTTGAACGCGCTAATCTCAGGAACTACTAGACCGATTTAGAAAATTCTTAGACCATTAGAAAGCTACATTTCTTTCGAGTGACATAGGCTATATTTTATCCCGATATTCCCACGGAAACGGGCACCACGCGGGTAAAACCGCAAGGATCCGCTAGTAAAATATAAATGTGAAAGTGTGTTTATTTGTCCTTCCTTGACGCCCTAACTAAGCTACCAATCGAATTGATTTTGTCAAGAAAATTTTAAGACAAACTCAAGAAGAGATGGAAAAAAGAAAATTTATGAGGCACCACCTAATATATTTCGCCACCCATCTAACGACAGGGCTTTGCAAACATCGCTTAACAATTACAATCGATGTCAAAACTTTGGTTCTGTACCGTTTTAATGATAAATGGCACCTTTTATCATTAATTAACGGCTACATTTACTGTGTTAATGACAAAATGCGTTGCGTCGCGTGTTGTGCTAATAACGGGAGTTAAAACCAAATGTATGTCACCGGAAATTAATGTTCTCGATTATGTATGTAAAAAATGGTGCACTTAAATCAGTAATTTGATTATATTAGTCATTTTAATAAGTAACAGAGGTAAGCAAAGCAATGTTATCGGTTAAGCAACTTTCGCAATAGCCGGTCACAGGATGGGTGACCAATAAATGAAATAAATAGAATTCCCACTTTTCATCAATCAATTCAATCTTTTAATTTTTTTTCGAGTCTCTGCTTACCTATACCTAAGTAATTTTTTATTTGTAAGAATTAAACTGTTTCTGTTTTCGCCTTTATAGTTCTGGAAAATCTGTTATTTTCAAGTTGGAAGTTCTATCAGTATTGTCTGTCCTATCTTTTAAGTTGACCCTCAATTTGTTCTCTAAATTGAAAGCTTATGTGATAATTTTTATACAAGTAAATATACTAGAAAAAAGCATCTTGTCTCATGTCGCCCTGACGGGACTCGAACCCGCATCCTTGGGAATCCGGGCCAATGTACTGACCAATTATGCTACAGAGACCTATGAGAACACGTTGAAATTCTCTAGTAAGTATATTCACCTTTTTTTAAGGTGTTGGCCACCGTCGTTTCTTCAATGAAAGAAATGTCGTCGCATTCATAAGAAACATCTTTACTGATGTTCAACTGTCGATTAAGATGAAATAGCCATCTAATTATAATTTTGCATTTTACAATACTATTTTTATGTAATACTAGCGGATCCTCGTGGTTTTACCCGCGTGGTGCCCGTTCCCGTGGGAATATCGGGATAAATATAGCCTATGTCACTCGGGAGTAATGTAGCTTTCTAATGGTCTAAGAATTTTCTAAATCGGTCCAGTAATTCCTGAGATTAGCGCGTTCAAACAAACAAACTCTTCAGCTTTATAATATTATTATAAGTATAGATTTTTTACAAATACAATCAACCTGATTTCAATATAAATACGATAGAACAAAAAGCTCTTTCAACTTACAACATAGACCAGCGTTACAAAGCTAGTGGTACTATTTCCCCAAATAGTATTGTTTCCAGCCCGATTTCGCAACACACGGACAGACAGTACATTGTTTTAATGGCCCAACTTGGGCCTCATAAATCTGCCTACTTATTGTTAACAAAAACAAAGAATAACCTTCATCTCTTTCACTCTAAAGATTATTTCGTGGTGGCGTCCTTCTCGCACTTTTATTGAAATAATAATATGGAGTTGAAACGTTATTAATGGCCGCTTCGTTATGAGTTTTTGTCAAAGAAATTAATTTACGACGAGTTATTAAGGGTTGAAAGAATTATGGGAAAAAGTGTATTTATTTCTTTTTTGGGTTGTTATTCAATGGTTATGACCGCAGCCGGGATTAGTTATTGTCACAATATTATTGCATTTATTGTTTGGGAATTTTTAGATCATACAAATAGCTTTTCCATGAAGAATGACTTCCGTAAGTGATATTGTGGCTGTTTATCAACCCGCCTGTAAGGCCTCTGACTTGGATTAACGACTGTTAAGAGATGCCAAAGCAGGGAAGCGTGTGGTTCCAAAGCAGGGAAGCGTGTGGTTCCAAAGCAGGGAAGCGTGTGGTTCCAAAGCAGGGAAGCGCTAATTTGCAATGTCACTTTACGGTCACCCATCCGACACCTGACCGGACCGAACATTGTTTAACAAAAGTAATCGAATACGATCATTCTGTGAACCGCCGCCATGAGGGGTTCATTAAAGCGGTAATTTGTCATAGTTAATACAGTTCAAATTCAAGCTAACTACCTCCATCCTGCTACTCTGGGTAGACCTGTGGGTCTTCAGCGTAAGTGCCGTCGGCATCGCTGTCAACTTCACTCTGAAAGCCGACTGCGTTTTCGTACCAACGCAATTTCAATGTAATCGTCCTAATAATAAGATACCTTTTCCATCATTAGTTAATACTCGACTCTGTGTGCGACCGATACAGCACTATAGCATCAGCGCTGACGTGTGAAGAGTCGCGCCCATACTCAACAAGTCGACGACATCGATGACACTTAAGCAGGAAGCCTGGAACCAGATAGGTTATGCTCTAGCAAATATCCTTGGTGTAATAATAAGTGCATACAACCGTTAAGTTCTCCGATAAACATACTTATATGCTTCATTTTGTAAATATGTACATAAATCGGTACCGGGGATCGAACCCGAGGCCTTGGCGCAGAAAGCGGGCTTAGTACCCCTGCGTCGTGATATCGAACGCTGAAACATCGGAGATGATTTGACAGCTAATGTGACATTCAGCCATGACAACAGCGTCGACGTTTGTTGACTATAACCCGGGAGGGCAGATTATCTAATTAAAAAAATTGTTTCAGTTTCCAGTTTCGTCGCTGTTGTGGCTGTCATACAGTATAAAAACTTTTTATAAAAAACTAAAACAGACTTCGAAAAACTAAAAAGCAAAATACAAGCGTTTTGGAGTCGGTGCCAGCCATTTTATTTTGCGGTCATACTCTTTTATTTTTCTTGCTTTCTAAGGCTAAATATAAGTGGAACCATTCTGATTACAATCGTGACAAAAACCATCTTATAAATTTATCATAAGTAGAAAAATTGCAATGAAAAATGCAAAAATTAAAAAATCATAAAATACCATCTCAGCAGGAATCGCTGCAATACGGTGTGTAGGGATGCACAGAGGCGCCATATTCATAAAACTGTTGAAAGCGGTGATCCCGTTAAAGTCGTGTTAATAATATCCCAAAAGACAAATATCGATCAAATCATCTTCTCTTGACAATAAAGTCAAAGAAAAAAGTTTGCTTCAACCTAATTCTCAGCCGAATCCCGACTACGCTCTTTTTGTCTTTAGTCAATTTTCTGATTGTGACGTTGAGAGGAACATTCGTGCTATTGACTCTGCAGCGGTGGGTAGTGACAGCATCAGTCGTGATATGATAATTCCCTTCTTAGACATCCTAAGCCCCGTCATCACATTAATCCTTAACAGGTACATCTCCTCAGGAAACTTTCCTCACATATGGAAAGAAGCTGAAATTATCCCTCTTCCTAAAAAGTCCACTCCTTCAGCTACTTCCGACTTCCGACCTATTTCCATACTTCCTTTCCTGTCAAAAGTACTAGCGCCTTATCCATAGCCAGCTAAGTGATTTTCTCAACGCGAATCACTTATTTAACCCGTTCCAATCCGGTTTCCGTCCTGTTCATAGTACGGCAACTGCGTTAGTCAAAATTACTGATGACATTCGCGCTGGTTTAGAAGACCAAAAGCTCACAGTGCTGACATTGTTGGATTTCAGAAATGCGTTTAACAATGTTGATTTTGACATTTTGTTGGGCATGTTGTGTTCCCTAAACGTATCTCCAACAGTGATTGACTGGTTTCGTAGTTATCTACACGGGCGTCGGCAACGACACATAGGTGATACCACAGAGCATTAAATTTGAATTTAACATTCTGATATCTGTGGGTGATACCTTTTAATCGTAGTGTTCTACTTCTACCGGCGTGCCCCAGGGCGGTGTGCTTTCTCCTCCATTTGCAATCTTCATTAATTCTCCCGTGATCTTTCTTCTTCCTACCATCTGTATGTATGTAAGATCTCCAAATATACGTCGAGGAACGCTTTGAAAACTTGTGTGATGCTATAGAAATTTATAACGAAGATTTGGCCCGTATTTTAAACTGGAGTAACACGTACGGTCTTAAAGTTAACCCTAACAATACGCAGTGTATTATGATAGGTAGTCCTTATTTTATATCTAGGATTGACTCCACTCAGTTGCCTTCAATAATTTTTGATGGAACTCCTGTACCTTTTGCTTAGAAGGTAAGAAATTTGGGCATTTTGTTCGATAAAACTCTTTTGGTGTCCTCAAGTAGCTGAGGTCATTAGGCATACGTTTGCTGCCTCGGGGTCTCTGCGTCGTTTACATAATTTTCTACCAACAGCCACCAAAATTACACTTGCACAATCTCTTCTCTTACCTTTACTTGACTATGCAGATACTTGTTATCCGGATAAATTTTGGTGGCTGTTGGTAGAAAATTACATAAACGCCGCAGCGACCAAGCCGGCGCACAAAAAGAAAACAGTTGAACCGATTGAAAATACTTTGAATAAATCAAATGATTTTTTCTTTGGAAATATTAGTTTGTTCCACTATTTTATATTTTATATTTTTCAGTAGTTTTCAGGAAATACTCTCGTTTTCGCTATAATTTATATGAACTTATATCGACCGAAAACGATTTAGTTAATTATTTTTGTTTGAAAGAGGGTACAGACTACAGCGTATGTGTACAGTCAACAGCACGTGCGGCGTTACATTTTACCGACTTAAAAAGCGACTAATTCGTTGCCTACCATATTTTTTGTGTTAGAATACTTACAAAGTCTAAATAGTATAGTAAGTTTTCATTGAAGCATACATTTTAATTAAACAAATTGTTGAATGAACTCATCTTTAACCGCCTCTGTGGTCTAGTGGTACAACCACCGGTTTCAGACCCAGGGGTCCCGGGTTCGATTCCCAGCGCGGGTACATATTGTATTCGGTTTGGTTGGTGGTAGGACTTGTTGTTAGTCGGCCTGGCTAGCTACCACCGTCTTATCTAAGTCTGACGCTATAACAACAATGTTTTCAGCATTGTTGTGTTCCGGCAGAGAGATAAGATAGCCAGTTCCTCAGTGATTGAGGATTCCGGGAGAGGCTCGCTTCCATCTTCAGCTTTATAAATACTTAACATCAGGTATGATGAAGGCTAAGAGCTTCCCCGTCGCTCGTAAAAAAAAACTTTTATTTATAGCTACTGCATACGATAATTATTAGATGAAAACGGTCAATCGTAAAGTTATATCATCAGAAATTAAGTTATGAAATTTTATCAAAATTAGTTTATTAACCCATTAAAGCATGCAACGTAACACAGATCGCCGCCATCTTAACTGGTGTAACCATTTTGATGCGGTGATCGTAAAATTGAACGACTGTGAATAGCATTGCGATCTACTATGTAGCAAATGATATTTCACAGTGACAAAATATCTAGTTGAGTATTTTTTACCCACTTCAAAAAAAGGAGGTTATCAAATTGTCGCGTATATATATATATCCCATTTTGTTTGATTTTGAAATCGGTTCAGTAGTTTTCAGAAAATCTTGAAAAAAACTTGATATTTTTTTCGGTCAAGCGGTTTGACACATACCCGTTCATTTCGGTTTGACTCAAACTAGTAGTGTAGGCAAGTACGGGGCTTAATATAACTTTAAAATTGAGAAAAAAAACTTTTCACAAAAAAAACCGACATCAAAAATCACCCAAGGCATCGATGGTGCATTCTTTAATTCTATTTTGCACTTCTATTCTTCTACCGACTATAAAAAGGCTATTTTTTACTTTTTGTTTTTTATCGTTCTGGACAACAGTTTAAAATAATATATAAGTCTAACAATAATATAACCACGGACAATGATGTTTCTTTAAATGTAGTGCTCAGCTCTCTCAAAATATGATCTGAATGAGAAAATACGCATTTATTATTTACCAAAAGCTAAGAAGAGTTTACCATTGACCTATGTGACTAGGTCTTCAGTAATACAAGGTAGCTGTGTCTCAAAACGTTAATATAATTGGAATTTGAACATGAGCGGCTGTCCATTGAAAAAATTAAAACATAGCGGTTCTTACTTACTGGTGTTTTTGTTAGAGGCCAATTTTGAAACAAAAACATGATATTATTATTATAAAACTTCTTTCGTATTCTTCTATCAGCGAGCCTACCATCAATCTAAATAGATTAGAAACCATCATGTCATAGAACGTTTTGTTTGCGTTTCGTTTTTATTGAAGTAGTCACATTTTGACACACTTCACACTTTGGAGGCGATGTTTGAGCGATGACGTCACAAAACTTCCGTCATAAATCAAGCTTACTTGAGATTCGTAGGGCGAAATACCATAGTAAGACTGAAACAATGTTTGGTGACTGGTTCGATCCCCGGACAAGACAAATATTTGTGTGCATGAACATGTCTATTTGTCTTGGTCTGGGTGTTTTATATGTATATTATGTATGTATTTACAAAAAAGGAATATAAGTATGTGTATCCGTTATATAGTATCCATAACACAAGATCTTCGTGAAACTTAACGTGGATTAGATAATTGATGTGATTGTATGCAATTTATTTTAATACTCCTGTTCCTTTCAGCATGCAATGTGGGACCCCAACGTATCATACACTACAAGTAATAGTTCCATTTAACAATAATAGTAACAGGGTGTCACCAAAAGATACTCGCAGCACATCACTAAATCGCAGGCTGTTATTATTAACGGTGTAACTGTTTATTAGTTAGTTATCTTAACTGCGAGTTTAACCGATACTAACGTGGTATCCACCAGGGTTTATGGCTCCAGGGGGTTACTTTCCTGCCTTATCTGTCTTCCTGTAACAGGATTCGTAGTAGTACCTTACATTACTTAGGTAATAGAATACTTATAATATTGAATAAATCTACATACTTATCATACTGAAGAATAAACATTGCATTCGGTTCGGTTGATGGTAGGATTTGTTTTAAGTCCGCCTGGCTAGCTATTAAAGGAAAGATTTGTATTTTTGTAAATAACGAATAAACTCAAAAACTACTGCACCGTTTTTGACGAAATTTGGTATAGAGAATCCTTAGACCCCAAGTAGTAATAAATTATATAAGTAATATCTAACCAAGACAATTAGGCGCATGACAGCTAAGAAAAACTTAAAAAATGTAACTAAAAACCAACATTTCAAGAAACGGTTATCAATCAGTTAACCACTGTAGCGCTAATAAATCATATTAATAAAAGAAGTACGGTAATAGGAGTGGGCTGCAGGTGCCGAAATTGCAAAACCGCAGTCCTGTCATGCGCCTAATTGTCTTGGTCGTGTAGTATACGTACATTTTAAGTTTTGGCGCGCACTGTTCCTTGAAATATAACAACTTTTCCGGGTGTTATACGCGCTATATTTCACAAACTAATTTTTAATCACCCGTGACGACGGCAGCTGAAAAGGTGCCGAAACGTCGGTAAAAAAAAACAACCCGAAAAAGCCTAAAAATACGGACAATTAGATCATAGTTCGTAAATTTTTTTAACCGCCTCTGTCGTCTAGTAATACAACCACCGGTATCAGACCCAGGGGTCCGGTTCGATTCCCAGCGGGGGTACATATTGTATTCGGTTTGGTTGGTGGTAGGACTTATTGTAAGTCCGCCTGGCTAGCTACCACCATCTTATCTAAGCCTGACGCCATAACAACAATGTTTTCAGCATTGTTGTGTTCCGGCAGTTCGAGATAAGATAGCCAGTTCCTCAGTGGCTGAGGATTCCGGGAGAGGCTCGCTTCCATCTTTCATGATGAAGGCTAAGAGTATTAGTCGTTCATAAAAAAAAAATGGCGCGTTCAATTTCAATGATATAAGTATGTCGCTTTTTTTCAGAATTGTTGTTTTTCATCCAACAGTTTTCTTTCGTAATCCTCAACCTCCGAGGAACTCCTCGGAGGTTGAGGGTTACGAACGAAGTGCGAATTCACCTTCAGCCTTGTATTTTACATAAGCTATGATCGCTTTTCCACTTTGTAAATAATAAAATAAAAAAGAGAGCGTTTTTTTTTTCAAATCCGATAGATAGTGGATTAAGAAAGTGGTTAAACGAAAAAAACTCGGCTGTAATATATTAGTAGTGACTCTAAAAAAAATACAAATGAATTTCTTTGCTCGTTTCAACGAAAACAGACAAATAATACAATCAATTCAAAGTTTAAACTTCAAAACGGTCACTTAGCAAACTCATCTCTATTCCTAAGATAACTCAAGTTTAAGTTATTAAACTTGCGTTAGTTTAACGAATGGGCCGCGTTTCCTTCATAATGTATAACCGAATGCCAAGTTTTGGGCCGAATTAAACTTTAGTTAGTTTTGGGTACGACGCTGTAGAACTTGAAATAATCTGTTTGGGAAACGTCTAACAAAGGAATAAAATATTTAATGATACTATTTTTGTTTTAAATTAACCAATTGTCGAACGTTTGCAAGAGAGATAACGGCATTTTTTTTAATTGTAAGGGTTTTTTTTTAATCTAGAGAAAAGTTGGAAAATCGACTCATTTTCTCAAATCATTAAAAAGTTAGCTGGCATCGCTATATTGTAGTAATATTAATTAAAGAAAGAGCTGTACACTCCATACACATGCCATGATGCTTACAATATTACATAAGTGAATTCTCAGGCTGGAATCGAACCAGCGACCTTTGGAAATCCGGTCCAATGCTCTAACCGCTGAGCTACCGAGATAAATATATTCTTATACCGAGATAATAATATATAAATATATTCCAATATTTTTCTATTTAAAATTTACCATAAGTATAAAAATAGCATTGAAAAATGCAAAAATTACAAAATCATAAAATATTACATAACGTTGATCAATCTGTCATTTAAATAACGTCATTTAAATGTCATTGCATTTCAGCCATTTGTTTGAAGTTGTAAGGGACAGAACGATGTTTTAAACCATGGTTATCTAATCGACAGTTGGTGAACACATTTCTTAAGCCCTAACAGTTCAATTTAGTCAGTTTTATATTTTAAAATGTCTGTTCTTGTGGAAGGAATTTAAAAGGTATCTTTAACTATTGCATCTTCATGAATAGTTTTAGCATAAACAGTTTGGTTAAAATGAATAATGTTAAAATAATAGTGTTGTAACATGCTGTCCAAGCAGTGCGCCCAGAGTGGTGGTACAAGTGACCCTCTCTAATTGGAAACTAAACGAAGGGACGGACAAAAGGACATCCCTATTTGCATATAATGTACCGGCCACAGTGAATTCAATAACCAGAGCAGTAATTCAACTCTTTCACCATGTTTCTATGTAAATGTTGTTGTTTCTGTAAAAGCTGATAAGTTTATTGCGGCCGTTCTTCTTGTCAGTTAAAAGATGACCTGAATGGCTGGTAGGGAAAAAAAATTGGACGAATCGAAAACACGTATCTATAAGACTATTTGAATAAAAATATTTTGACTTTGACTTTGACTTTTACCTGAATACTCTAGTAGCAGTAGTTGATAATGAAAGTTGTGTCTTGTAAAAATATACGTGATCAAAAAAAATCGTCTCGTTCCAGAAGTTGCCCGTCTGAGAAGAGCAAAATTTGAGAGGATCTTTAACCTTTTTTTATGAACAACATCGTAGTCGTTTAGCTTTTATCTTAATTAGGTAATGATAAGGTTTAAGGCGAAATCACGCCTCTCCCGGATCCTTAACTACTAAGGAACTGGCTATGTTATCTCTAACTCATCTCAAGTTAATGTCACTTAGAAGATAGGGGGAATCAATAAAATTATTTAAAATTTAAAACAGAAATCGTTGACCTCTTTCCATTCGGCGCAAAGACAAAGAGGGAATCTTAGGAGGTATGTACATAGTTGAGTTACTGGTTTAGATTTACATGTACTATGGTATGACGGAGTCATGCCTTTGTTCTTTGACAGAAACAAATGGTTTACGAAACACACTGCGAAATGATATTAGAATATGGTGAGTTTCTGTTTTTCTACTTTTTTGTAAAGATGTACTTCAGCGATAGAATGTAGGTACAAACTTATTACCCAATATTTTTATACGTTAAGACTTCTACAGTTAATTACATTTACAATTCAATTCTAAAAAAAAATGGTTTCTTGTTCTTTTGTCTACGAAAATTAAAATGGTTCCTTTTTTATTTTAGAGTTTTAGACCATGACAGTTCATTTTCTTGCTAGTTGTAAGTACTACAGTACAATTAACTTAAATAGTGATTGTACTGAATTGGATTATTGGGGTAATTTGGAGAGTAGTTGTTTTTCTGGACTAAGATATTCTTAAAAATAGCAATTAATGCAATCAGTGTGTAGTGAATAATTGTATATTTCTTACCTATTTATTGAAACTAATAGTTAATTGAAATAAAACAACTTTTACGGATATCAAACGCGCTATATTTTACGAACTAATTTGTAATTGTTCGTATTATTAGGGTTTTTAGGGGTTTTTGATTTTCCTGATGTTTCGGCACCTTTTCAGCTGCCGTGGTCCCCTAAAAAACCCTTAAAAAAACTAGAACTACGGACAATTACAAATTAGTTCGTGAAATATAGCGCGTTTGATATCCATAAAAGTTGTTTAATTTCAATGAACAGTGCGCGCCAAAACATAAGACATACCTACGTATAATATAGTTAAGTTCTGTAGATGTTATACATAATATATCTACAGTGAAAGTTCGTTCGCAACAGTTCCTCCTCTCTTACTTAACGTCCGACAGCGACGGAGGGTTCGAGATAAAACTCATATTAACCCTTCAACGGGCGTCGGTTAATTTGGCGTATCAGACCCCTCCCGACGAGGGGCGTATGGGACTCAAATGGTGATTAATTGATGCCATCGATGTTCCCGGATCAACATCCAGGGCAACAAACAGATTAATCGAGTTTGTTGTTAATTATCGTTTGTAAACAAATACCTTATTTGCGGACTCAGACTTTTGTCGCCGTTTATGGGGGAGAATTGGCAGATTTTATTGACTCTTTGTCTTTTTGAACAATGTTGAGATATATTTTAGGTAAAATATCTAGTTAAAACACACAGTAAAATTGGTTTTGTCATACTTACGATTTGTGAAAATCGGACATTAGTAAAAACAGTACGTATTTATATTATCGTATGAATTACAATCTACTAAACTACCAACAAACATAACTACATTTCAAAGTTATTAGCCATATTTATCGGAGGCAGCCGCTATCGTCCCGTAGGTGCATTCGACCCGCGTAATGCGAGCATTAGAGGGTTAACGGAAGCCATTGAGTAATCGTAATTGATCTGGGACGAACCTTCATAATCTAGATGTTGGACTAACTTCGTCTTTAGTTATTAACGTAGTTTTAATTAAAATGTAATGAGCTATTTAGTTTATATCGTTGTTTAGATTTGAGTTGGAAAATACTTCAATGAAGTAGAATTTGAAATAAATACTTAATTCGACACAGAATGGTTGTTAACTGTAAAGACTCAGTCAAGTCTTCATCATATGCAATTAATAAATAAAAATAATTAAATAATTGGGACAAAACAACATCTTATCTAGCCCAAAACACAGCAGAAATTTTAAGTATTTATAATTAAGAAACACTTAAATCACCAACAGGATTGGCAGTCCAACATTTGAACTAGTCCTACATTCAAGTCGTTTTCAGGATGTGACATTTTGAATGGGTTATTTGTAATATGTTTTTTAAATGTCATTGGAATGTCAATACAACAAAAACGCAACTTAATAATAGAAAAAATAATAATAAATAATTGCATACAATCACACCAATTAGCTGACGTTAAGTTTCATGAAGAACTTGTGTTAGGAGACCATATAACGAATAAACATTATTTATATATTTTTCAATACCCAGACCAAGTCAACTAGACAATACGTGTTCGTGCACAAAAATATTTGTTTTGTCCGGGGATCGAACTCGGGACCTCTAGCGCAGAAGGCGGGTTCAGTACAGCGCCAAAAAGGTCCTCTTAATAATAATAATAATGAAAAGGACATTATCGTTGTAATATTGTTTGACCTCGCGGTACGTTGCTGCAAAAGGTGT
The DNA here is from genome assembly GCA_910589605.1 of Chrysoteuchia culmella. Taxonomy (NCBI): domain Eukaryota; kingdom Metazoa; phylum Arthropoda; class Insecta; order Lepidoptera; family Crambidae; genus Chrysoteuchia; species Chrysoteuchia culmella. Next base: position 386,087 of record OU342660.1, read on the forward strand.
TTTCTGATTTATGTGTCAGAGGAAGCGGCTCCCTTGCGCAAGGCAAAGTTCAGTGCGACCTTTGGAAATGGCGGGAAAGGTGCGCTTACTGCCAGCCGTGATCTTTAGGCCTCGCTCGCCGCACGCGACATTATAGGGTTAATGGTACTTTATGGGGATAAAATGTTTTTGTTTTCGTGGATTAATTGGTAATTAAGTAGAAGAAATATTCGGTTCGAATAGTTTCTATTGGGGTCTGAGTGAATATTTTTTATAGTGGTGATCGTTGTCATTTGAACATTCATAGCATAACATAACAGTTTTGGTTAAGGTGTTAAAGACAAGTTTATTACCTTACCTTAGAGTAATCCAATCTTTCTTTCTTTCTTTTAAAGTGTTAGCATCGGTTTAGTAAATATTAAAAAATAAAAACATATTCAGTTGCTGGTAGGTAACATTAATTAATCAAACAAATAAAATCAAACAGCCAAATAACCAATTACTAACAAATTATAATTAGTTATTAGTTATTTTTTTGGGCCTACACAATTTGTTTTGATTTGTTTTATTGGTTATGTTTTAATCAAAATAAAAGATTTCTCTTTCCAACAAACAATGATTAATTTCATATTTTTCTTCTTCTTCTTCATTTCCTTATCTCTCCTCACATTCCTGCGCCAAGTCGTAGGTACGATCTACGGCTGTCGATTCAGGCAGTTGCGATTTCTTGAGGTCTCTTTCGTTAACCTTCCACCAGGTTGCGGGTGGGCGGCTTTTACCTTTCTTTTGTTCTGGAAGGTTCAATGCAATTCGTACCACATGATTCATTCCTTCTTTTCCCACCAGGACGATTTTTGGAGACTTTATCAGCAATAGGTGCAACTTTGAAGCTTCCTCGTATATATTCATTACGGATTCTATCTGGCCGGGTTACACCTCCTGCCTATCTTAGCATCTTCATTTCGTTTTTGTTTTATGAACAGCGGGAAGACTCTGAGCCTTCATCATACCTGATGTTAAGTATTGATAAGGCTGAAGATGGAAGCGAGCCTCTCCCGGAATCCTCAATCACTGAGGCACTGGCTAATCTTATCTCTAACTGCCGGAACACAACAACGCTGAAAACATTGTTGTTATGACGTCAGGCTTAGACAAGATGGTGGTAACTAGCCAGGCGGACTTACAACAAGTCGTTCCACCAACCAAACCGAATACAATAAGTACCCCCGCTGGAAACGAACCCGGTACCTTTGGGTCTGATCCCGGTGGTTGTACCACTGGACCACAGAGGCGGTTGAAATATAAATATGGACTTTTTGTTCATGTCTCTTCTTGATAGTCCAACTTTCAGTCCCATACAATAGTGGCGGACGAACTCATGTTCATATTTTTTTATTATTACAGTTACACGCTAACAGCCTTAAATTGTACTTTATGTAAAAAACAGAATTGCGAGAAAGAGTTCATCAAACCTACCATACCAACCAACAAAACATAATTGAACGGAAACACACAGGTTAACATTATTAAGAGATTATGCAATCCGCTAATAACCTGATTCTAAGAAAGTAAAACTAGCGATTTACAAGTTTACAAATGTATTAATAACAAATAAGTGTTTCCTTGACTGTTAAGAGACAAAGAAAGTATAAATATTGCTGTTGCATAATAATTTATAATTTACTATATTATATAATATGATGTAACAAAAAAGTAGGTATTAAAATGCGTAATAAATAATCGATTTATTGTTAACTTGGCTTTGAGAAAATTGGATCATAGATTTTCTTATAATAGGTAAATATTGGACATCAGCAAATAAATTTGTTTTTTTTTTTATATATATATATACGGGGAGTCTTTTAGCCTTCATCATACCTGAAGTTAAGTATTGATAAGGCTGAAGATGGAAGCGAGCCCTTCCTCGAATCCTCAATCACTGAGGAACTGGCTATCTTATCTCTAACTGCCTGCTGGCCTACCGCCATCTCTTAGCGCAATATTGTTTTCTGTCAAACATTATCGGCGCATTATTTTTATATGTCACTTCGTACCGTGAACCTCTTGAAACAAAATATTTTTTTGACGATGGTTTTGGTGTGTCAAAATATGACAACTTCTATTCGTTCGTTGACAGGAACAATGAATAAAGATGTACATGGAACTGAGATAGTTGTTTATAGAAACTTACATTATTCAAATATATCATGACTATTTGGATGTCGATATTTTTTTCCGAATGTTCAAGGTTGCCTAGTCAAGTCCGACAATACAAAGTGCCATCAAGTGCAGGTAGGCACGTTCTTTTTTATAATATTTCATCTCCATAGATATATCTCAATGTCGTTAGGCAGGAATGAAAAAATAAATACTTTATGAAGTTCGCGGTACGAATTCAAACACTATTGAAACAAAAGGAAAACAAAACGTTCTTACGACATGATGATCTCTTAAAAATGGCGGTAGGCCCCAAGGACACAACAATGCTGAAAAATTAATAAGCGTAAGTTTGACAAGGAAGAAAATAAAAATTAGTAATAATAATAACAATATTTCATGCTGGCATGCTGCTGTCTTCTTTCACAGCTCCGGCACTGCGAGGCTCCATGCATGCAGTGCAGTGCTTATCGTCGGAGATGGTTTTCGCTCACCTTAGATTCGGCTTGCCCCTCCGCGCCTGAGCGGGCTTAAATTACACGCTAGAGGTAGGGCATACAAGACTACGTGTAGTCGGTGTTTAGACGATTCGTTTCTGTCACTGACTAGTATGCAAGACAATGTTAGGGTTCTGTCACGGCTCCGGCGCTGTGACTAGTATGCAAGACAATGTTAGGGTTCTGTCACGGCTCCGGCGCTGTGACTAGTATGCAAGACAATGTTAGGGTTCTGTCGCAGCTCCGGTCGCAGACCATCTGTGACGACAATCAAGCTTGCAGTCTTAAGGCCACCCTGCTTCTGAGCACACGGGCCACTTCCCGTTCATGTTTATTCACATTCGTTCATCACGTTTAATCAGGGGCGTGCATTGGTTTTCCAGCGTAGTAGGCACTGTAGATCTAACTAGTAACTTTGCACTTATCCTATCCTTCTACCGAATATTATAAGTTTGAAAGTTTGTGAGGATATTTGGATGGAGGAATGTTTGTTACTATTTCACTCAAAAAGTACTGAACTGATTAAGATGAAACTTTACAGCAATGTAGCTTATATACCAGAAAACCACATTGTATGCAAATATTTATAATTATCCTGATATTCCCACGGTAACGGCAACCACGCGGCGAGTGAAACCGAGAGCGGCTGCTAGTCATAAATGATAAGGTTCGTAATATTTAGTAGGAATATTAAAATGCTGACGAGTTTTATTGTTTGAGCACGCTAATCTCCGGAACTACTAGTTCGAATTGAAAAATTATTTTTGTGCTGGATAGTCCATTTATCTCGGAAGGTAATAAGATATTTAATATCACGTTACGATTAATAAGAGCAGAGCATTAATGTAAAACGTTACAGAAACGGGAAAAAAATATTAGTTTTGGGAGCTTCCGTTGCGGACGGTGTGTAAACGGTTAAAGTTATGTAAAAATCATGTATGACGAAATTATTTCCCATCAAAAGTTCTAAAAAAAAGTCCGCGACAGCATATGTCTATGTTTTATGGTTAACTCACTATAACCCTTTTTCAGATAATAAAATTTGTTCTAAACTAATGTATTATTTGAGAAGCTGTTTTCATTACCATGATATTAATCCTTATCTAAATAAATACGTTAATCATCACAAGTATTTAATTTTAAACAAAATTGTCCTTTACATCATTAAATTCTAATGAATATCTTAGGAAATATGATAGTTTTAAAATAACTCCTCAACAAAATAACGCTCGCGACCAAATTCATTCGTCAGGTAGGCATGCTTACTTTATACTGATATATTCCGGAAGTTTAAGCTAGAACGTTACACGTACAAACAGCGCCCTTCTTGCCATGGGCGGTTTATACTTGAGCAATACTTTTTCTAAATATGTTGTATTCTTGTATGAAACGCTGCTTGTTTCGAGTAGGCAATTTCGAGACTGCCTATCGGTAGGTATTCAGTATTTAGCGTAAGGAATATCTTAGTGGGTGAGTGTTGAATAGAAGTTTGAACTAAAATAAAATAACTTTAACACTTATTGTATATTTATTTAGGTTTGAATGAGCTGTTTTTTCTGTTCTGTGGAGGTAGGCACTGCCTAATTGCCTATATGGAATGCACGCCCCTGCGTATAATCTGAAAAAGTTAATTCCGAATTCAATACTCCGATTTTCAAAAGTCCAAATTATCGTTTTCCGAAGAATTAAAGTCCCGTTAAAAAAAAACAAAAAGCATAATAAATGCAAAATGAAAATGTTATAATTAAATTCCCGATTTTTTAATTTTCGGAATTATGACATTCGGAATACCGTTACCGTTTCGGACTAATAAAACATCGGACTTTGATTCTTCGTACTTTCAAAATTCGGAAAACTGAATTTTCGTATTTATAACATTCGTGATTTTGAATAATCGGAATTTTAATCCGTCGGAAAAATGAGAATTCGGCCTTTTGAAAATCAATAATTTTCAAATACGGATTATAGTTTTTCGGATTGTTTGGGTGTTCCCAATTTCCCATAATAATGATATAATAAAGTATACCCTAAACATTAAATAAGTCAACTTTTAACATTATTTCCTTAACTCAAAATAATTTCCACCTAATTAAATAATTACAACATCATCATAAACATTTTTGGATGGCGTCACGGGCCCGTTTAACACGCCATTACCATCCGAGCCCATCTCGGTACCACTTAATATTAATTCAAATGTCGGTGGTCGTAACTCAAGGGCTGCAGTAAAAGGCCCGCCATACATTACGCGCTGACAACTGACTGCGGGCCGCGATTTATGGCTTCACGCATCGGTGGACTGCGAAATACAGGGACCGACGTAGAGTAGGGAATGACAGTTCGTCCACTGCTTGTGTAGTCGTTTACTATGATAAAATTTATTTTTTTTATGGAAAATGTTAACGGCGCTGTTTAGTTCGTTTAGTGCTGATAAAAATAAACAATATCTTTATTTACCTTAGAACTAAAACTATGACAATATTTATCTGGAGTCCCCTTTTAAACATAAAAATGTCTGTAGTAAGGGACTCCGCTCCTCCTTATATAAAACAGGACTAAGGTGTGCACATGATCAATAAAAAATACAACAGTACAAAAATAAAGGCAAAGAAAAAGCAAAACAATTATATACAAAGGTATTAAATTTCTTTTATTTCTCTGATTTCTTTGAAAAAAGGTCTATGCTACTTTTTTGTGGGCAAGGGACGCGAAAATGTAATTTTTGAGAGGTTTGTCTGCTTTGTATGACATACAGTTTTATTTTCTTTCAGTAGTTTTAATTTAAAGATAATAAATGTTTACAGATAGCTTAGGTACTTCTTCTTCTTTCTTTTTATTTAAGAGCTTACTAACAGCGTTATTTTTTTAACTTTTACTGCAGTAAGCCCTCTTCTTGGGAATAGGCAGATTTATTCCTGACAAATAAAAACGAAGCGAAGCCAAAGTGGCATCAAAGATTATTTGTCTTACTAAGTTTCGTCATAAACCAGACTGCACAATAAAGAAAAAATAACAAATACTAGATGTTATTAATATCTTGCAGTTCCTTAATTTATAAAATAGGTAGTGACTGCACCAGTCTTGACCTTTAACGCAACAAAAAAGATATCAGTTTAATATAATAACCGTTCAAATGCAACAAAATTATTTAATAACAATAAATGGATGTGTCTGGCTGTTCAATGTTGTAATACAATCTTGTAAAATTAAATAAAACCCTTTAATGTCAAGGCTTTGCTCCCAAATATGAGGTCTGACTTTTTATTTTCCGATCTCTAGAAAAAAGAACTTACGACGGCTTAATAATTATATAATTAATAAATTGTACGTTACAACTTTGTTTTTTTTTTCATTAGTAATTAAACGTCAAAACATATAAATAATCAAAAATAAAGAGCAAAATATGCTCTTACAAATTACAATACTTAGGTACAATGTTCTATTTACATTTGATATTTTTTATACTACAAAATGTACTAGGAAAAATCATCTAAGTCCTTCTCAATGCTATCCCAGAATATGAGGGTTCGAGTCCCACCTGAGCGATAGTAGTTGATTTTTTTTATAAAATTAATCGAAAATCATGAAATAGCTATTTATGATTTTGTAATTTTTGCATTTTTCAATGCTATTTTTATACTTATGGTAAATTTTAAATAGAAAAATATTGGAAAAAATTAACTCGGCCACAAGTGAATTCTCAGGCTGGAATCGAACCAGCGACCTTTGGAAATCCGGTCCAATGCTCTAACCGCTGAGCTACCGAGACTTGCGAACCACCGTCGAAATTCTCCAATACTTTTATATTTTTAATACGCTGTAGGCCAGCGTTGTTACATCAATGCTAGGAAATATCCTTGCATTCGAAAGAAACATCTTTTCAGGTGTTTAACGATCGATTAAGATGCAACTGCCAATAATTTATGATTTTGTAATTTTTGCATTTTTCAATGCTATTTTTATACTTATGGTAAATTTTAAATAGAAAAATATTGGAAAAAATTAACTCGGCCACAAGTGAATTCTCAGGCTGGAATCGAACCAGCGACCTTTGGAAATCCGGTCCAATGCTCTAACCGCTGAGCTACCGAGACTTGCGAACCACCGTCGAAATTCTCCAATACTTTTATATTTTTAATACGCTGTAGGCCAGCGTTGTTACATCAATGCTAGGAAATATCCTTGCATTCGAAAGAAACATCTTTTCAGGTGTTTAACGATCGATTAAGATGCAACTGCCAATAATTTATGATTTTGTAATTTTTGCATTTTTCAATGCTATTTTTATACTTATGGTAAATTTTAAATAGAAAAATATTGGAAAAAATTAACTCGGCCACAAGTGAATTCTCAGGCTGGAATCGAACCAGCGACCTTTGGAAATCCGGTCCAATGCTCTAACCGCTGAGCTACCGAGACTTGCGAACCACCGTCGAAATTCTCCAATACTTTTATATTTTTAATACGCTGTAGGCCAGCGTTGTTACATCAATGCTAGGAAATATCCTTGCATTCGAAAGAAACATCTTTTCAGGTGTTTAACGATCGATTAAGATGCAACTGCCAATAATTTATGATTTTGTAATTTTTGCATTTTTCAATGCTATTTTTATACTTATGGTAAATTTTAAATAGAAAAATATTGGAAAAAATTAACTCGGCCACAAGTGAATTCTCAGGCTGGAATCGAACCAGCGACCTTTGGAAATCCGGTCCAATGCTCTAACCGCTGAGCTACCGAGACTTGCGAACCACCGTCGAAATTCTCCAATACTTTTATATTTTTAATACGCTGTAGGCCAGCGTTGTTACATCAATGCTAGGAAATATCCTTGCATTCGAAAGAAACATCTTTTCAGGTGTTTAACGATCGATTAAGATGCAACTGCCAATAATTTATGATTTTGTAATTTTTGCATTTTTCAATGCTATTTTTATACTTATGGTAAATTTTAAATAGAAAAATATTGGAAAAAATTAACTCGGCCACAAGTGAATTCTCAGGCTGGAATCGAACCAGCGACCTTTGGAAATCCGGTCCAATGCTCTAACCGCTGAGCTACCGAGACTTGCGAACCACCGTCGAAATTCTCCAATACTTTTATATTTTTAATACGCTGTAGGCCAGCGTTGTTACATCAATGCTAGGAAATATCCTTGCATTCGAAAGAAACATCTTTTCAGGTGTTTAACGATCGATTAAGATGCAACTGCCAATAATTTATGATTTTGTAATTTTTGCATTTTTCAATGCTATTTTTATACTTATGGTAAATTTTAAATAGAAAAATATTGGAAAAAATTAACTCGGCCACAAGTGAATTCTCAGGCTGGAATCGAACCAGCGACCTTTGGAAATCCGGTCCAATGCTCTAACCGCTGAGCTACCGAGACTTGCGAACCACCGTCGAAATTCTCCAATACTTTTATATTTTTAATACGCTGTAGGCCAGCGTTGTTACATCAATGCTAGGAAATATCCTTGCATTCGAAAGAAACATCTTTTCAGGTGTTTAACGATCGATTAAGATGCAACTGCCAATAATTTATGATTTTGTAATTTTTGCATTTTTCAATGCTATTTTTATACTTATGGTAAATTTTAAATAGAAAAATATTGGAAAAAATTAACTCGGCCACAAGTGAATTCTCAGGCTGGAATCGAACCAGCGACCTTTGGAAATCCGGTCCAATGCTCTAACCGCTGAGCTACCGAGACTTGCGAACCACCGTCGAAATTCTCCAATACTTTTATATTTTTAATACGCTGTAGGCCAGCGTTGTTACATCAATGCTAGGAAATATCCTTGCATTCGAAAGAAACATCTTTTCAGGTGTTTAACGATCGATTAAGATGCAACTGCCAATAATTTATGATTTTGTAATTTTTGCATTTTTCAATGCTATTTTTATACTTATGGTAAATTTTAAATAGAAAAATATTGGAAAAAATTAACTCGGCCACAAGTGAATTCTCAGGCTGGAATCGAACCAGCGACCTTTGGAAATCCGGTCCAATGCTCTAACCGCTGAGCTACCGAGACTTGCGAACCACCGTCGAAATTCTCCAATACTTTTATATTTTTAATACGCTGTAGGCCAGCGTTGTTACATCAATGCTAGGAAATATCCTTGCATTCGAAAGAAACATCTTTTCAGGTGTTTAACGATCGATTAAGATGCAACTGCCAATAATTTATGATTTTGTAATTTTTGCATTTTTCTATGCTATTTTTATACTTATGGTAAATTTTAAATAGAAAAATATTGGAAAAAATTAACTCGGCCACAAGTGAATTCTCAGGCTGGAATCGAACCAGCGACCTTTGGAAATCCGGTCCAATGCTCTAACCGCTGAGCTACCGAGACTTGCGAACCACCGTCGAAATTCTCCAATACTTTTATATTTTTAATACGCTGTAGGCCAGCGTTGTTACATCAATGCTAGGAAATATCCTTGCATTCGAAAGAAACATCTTTTCAGGTGTTTAACGATCGATTAAGATGCAACTGCCAATAATTTATGATTTTGTAATTTTTGCATTTTTCAATGCTATTTTTATACTTATGGTAAATTTTAAATAGAAAAATATTGGAAAAAATTAACTCGGCCACAAGTGAATTCTCAGGCTGGAATCGAACCAGCGACCTTTGGAAATCCGGTCCAATGCTCTAACCGCTGAGCTACCGAGACTTGCGAACCACCGTCGAAATTCTCCAATACTTTTATATTTTTAATACGCTGTAGGCCAGCGTTGTTACATCAATGCTAGGAAATATCCTTGCATTCGAAAGAAACATCTTTTCAGGTGTTTAACGATCGATTAAGATGCAACTGCCAATAATTTATGATTTTGTAATTTTTGCATTTTTCAATGCTATTTTTATACTTATGGTAAATTTTAAATAGAAAAATATTGGAAAAAATTAACTCGGCCACAAGTGAATTCTCAGGCTGGAATCGAACCAGCGACCTTTGGAAATCCGGTCCAATGCTCTAACCGCTGAGCTACCGAGACTTGCGAACCACCGTCGAAATTCTCCAATACTTTTATATTTTTAATACGCTGTAGGCCAGCGTTGTTACATCAATGCTAGGAAATATCCTTGCATTCGAAAGAAACATCTTTTCAGGTGTTTAACGATCGATTAAGATGCAACTGCCAATAATTTATGATTTTGTAATTTTTGCATTTTTCAATGCTATTTTTATACTTATGGTAAATTTTAAATAGAAAAATATTGGAAAAAATTAACTCGGCCACAAGTGAATTCTCAGGCTGGAATCGAACCAGCGACCTTTGGAAATCCGGTCCAATGCTCTAACCGCTGAGCTACCGAGACTTGCGAACCACCGTCGAAATTCTCCAATACTTTTATATTTTTAATACGCTGTAGGCCAGCGTTGTTACATCAATGCTAGGAAATATCCTTGCATTCGAAAGAAACATCTTTTCAGGTGTTTAACGATCGATTAAGATGCAACTGCCAATAATTTATGATTTTGTAATTTTTGCATTTTTCAATGCTATTTTTATACTTATGGTAAATTTTAAATAGAAAAATATTGGAAAAAATTAACTCGGCCACAAGTGAATTCTCAGGCTGGAATCGAACCAGCGATCTTTGGAAATCCGGTCCAATGCTCTAACCGCTGAGCTACCGAGACTTGCGAACCACCGTCGAAATTCTCCAATACTTTTATATTTTTAATACGCTGTAGGCCAGCGTTGTTACATCAATGCTAGGAAATATCCTTGCATTCGAAAGAAACATCTTTTCAGGTGTTTAACGATCGATTAAGATGCAACTGCCAATAATTTATGATTTTGTAATTTTTGCATTTTTCAATGCTATTTTTATACTTATGGTAAATTTTAAATAGAAAAATATTGGAAAAAATTAACTCGGCCACAAGTGAATTCTCAGGCTGGAATCGAACCAGCGACCTTTGGAAATCCGGTCCAATGCTTGTGGCCGAGTTAATTTTTTCCAATATTTTTCTATTTAAAATTTACCATAAGTATAAAAATAGCATTGAAAAATGCAAAAATTACAAAATCATAAATTATTGGCAGTTGCATCTTAATCGATCGTTAAACACCTGAAAAGATGTTTCTTTCGAATGCAAGGATATTTCCTAGCATTGATGTAACAACGCTGGCCTACAGCGTATTAAAAATATAAAAGTATTGGAGAATTTCGACGGTGGTTCGCAAGTCTCGGTAGCTCAGCGGTTAGAGCATTGGACCGGATTTCCAAAGGTCGCTGGTTCGATTCCAGCCTGAGAATTCACTTGTGGCCGAGTTAATTTTTTCCAATATTTTTCTATTTAAAATTTACCATAAGTATAAAAATAGTATAATATAATATAATTTTATTAGACTTAGAATACTAACACTTGTCTCATTATATATATTTGAAATATGTAAATTTGTCAAACAGAACATACATTTGTATTCACAAGCAAAAGATTTTTACCAACATCCACGTAACCTAAGGTACCAAAATAGACTGGCTTTACCTTTCGCAAAACTACATATGGTGAGCTCAGGCACTTACCATATGTCAATTAAAATATTTAATAAAATACCAAAGGAATTCCAGGAAATACAAACAGAAAAGATCTTTTGCTCAAAACTGAAGGAATATTTAATACAAAAATGTTATTATACCTTGAAGGAATTTTTTGATTATACTTAAAATGTTTATGTTTAAGAACACATACTTTTAAAATATTTTAATTGCCATACCCTCGCAGGGTCATGTTTATGGGTCATTTTTTATGTATTTACCATCTGTAATAACCAACATGTTGCAATAAATGTTATGACTATGACTATGACTATGACTAATAGCATTGAAAAATGCAAAAATTACAAAATCATAAATTATTGGCAGTTGCATCTTAATCGATCGTTAAACACCTGAAAAGATGTTTCTTTCGAATGCAAGGATATTTCCTAGCATTGATGTAACAACGCTGGCCTACAGCGTATTAAAAATATAAAAGTATTGGAGAATTTCGACGGTGGTTCGCAAGTCTCGGTAGCTCAGCGGTTAGAGCATTGGACCGGATTTCCAAAGGTCGCTGGTTCGATTCCAGCCTGAGAATTCACTTGTGGCCGAGTTAATTTTTTCCAATATTTTTCTATTTAAAATTTACCATAAGTATAAAAATAGCATTGAAAAATGCAAAAATTACAAAATCATAAATTATTGGCAGTTGCATCTTAATCGATCGTTAAACACCTGAAAAGATGTTTCTTTCGAATGCAAGGATATTTCCTAGCATTGATGTAACAACGCTGGCCTACAGCGTATTAAAAATATAAAAGTATTGGAGAATTTCGACGGTGGTTCGCAAGTCTCGGTAGCTCAGCGGTTAGAGCATTGGACCGGATTTCCAAAGGTCGCTGGTTCGATTCCAGCCTGAGAATTCACTTGTGGCCGAGTTAATTTTTTCCAATATTTTTCTATTTAAAATTTACCATAAGTATAAAAATAGCATTGAAAAATGCAAAAATTACAAAATCATAAATTATTGGCAGTTGCATCTTAATCGATCGTTAAACACCTGAAAAGATGTTTCTTTCGAATGCAAGGATATTTCCTAGCATTGATGTAACAACGCTGGCCTACAGCGTATTAAAAATATAAAAGTATTGGAGAATTTCGACGGTGGTTCGCAAGTCTCGGTAGCTCAGCGGTTAGAGCATTGGACCGGATTTCCAAAGGTCGCTGGTTCGATTCCAGCCTGAGAATTCACTTGTGGCCGAGTTAATTTTTTCCAATATTTTTCTATTTAAAATTTACCATAAGTATAAAAATAGCATTGAAAAATGCAAAAATTACAAAATCATAAATTATTGGCAGTTGCATCTTAATCGATCGTTAAACACCTGAAAAGATGTTTCTTTCGAATGCAAGGATATTTCCTAGCATTGATGTAACAACGCTGGCCTACAGCGTATTAAAAATATAAAAGTATTGGAGAATTTCGACGGTGGTTCGCAAGTCTCGGTAGCTCAGCGGTTAGAGCATTGGACCGGATTTCCAAAGGTCGCTGGTTCGATTCCAGCCTGAGAATTCACTTGTGGCCGAGTTAATTTTTTCCAATATTTTTCTATTTAAAATTTACCATAAGTATAAAAATAGCATTGAAAAATGCAAAAATTACAAAATCATAAATTATTGGCAGTTGCATCTTAATCGATCGTTAAACACCTGAAAAGATGTTTCTTTCGAATGCAAGGATATTTCCTAGCATTGATGTAACAACGCTGGCCTACAGCGTATTAAAAATATAAAAGTATTGGAGAATTTCGACGGTGGTTCGCAAGTCTCGGTAGCTCAGCGGTTAGAGCATTGGACCGGATTTCCAAAGGTCGCTGGTTCGATTCCAGCCTGAGAATTCACTTGTGGCCGAGTTAATTTTTTCCAATATTTTTCTATTTAAAATTTACCATAAGTATAAAAATAGCATTGAAAAATGCAAAAATTACAAAATCATAAATTATTGGCAGTTGCATCTTAATCGATCGTTAAACACCTGAAAAGATGTTTCTTTCGAATGCAAGGATATTTCCTAGCATTGATGTAACAACGCTGGCCTACAGCGTATTAAAAATATAAAAGTATTGGAGAATTTCGACGGTGGTTCGCAAGTCTCGGTAGCTCAGCGGTTAGAGCATTGGACCGGATTTCCAAAGGTCGCTGGTTCGATTCCAGCCTGAGAATTCACTTGTGGCCGAGTTAATTTTTTCCAATATTTTTCTATTTAAAATTTACCATAAGTATAAAAATAGCATTGAAAAATGCAAAAATTACAAAATCATAAATTATTGGCAGTTGCATCTTAATCGATCGTTAAACACCTGAAAAGATGTTTCTTTCGAATGCAAGGATATTTCCTAGCATTGATGTAACAACGCTGGCCTACAGCGTATTAAAAATATAAAAGTATTGGAGAATTTCGACGGTGGTTCGCAAGTCTCGGTAGCTCAGCGGTTAGAGCATTGGACCGGATTTCCAAAGGTCGCTGGTTCGATTCCAGCCTGAGAATTCACTTGTGGCCGAGTTAATTTTTTCCAATATTTTTCTATTTAAAATTTACCATAAGTATAAAAATAGCATTGAAAAATGCAAAAATTACAAAATCATAAATTATTGGCAGTTGCATCTTAATCGATCGTTAAACACCTGAAAAGATGTTTCTTTCGAATGCAAGGATATTTCCTAGCATTGATGTAACAACGCTGGCCTACAGCGTATTAAAAATATAAAAGTATTGGAGAATTTCGACGGTGGTTCGCAAGTCTCGGTAGCTCAGCGGTTAGAGCATTGGACCGGATTTCCAAAGGTCGCTGGTTCGATTCCAGCCTGAGAATTCACTTGTGGCCGAGTTAATTTTTTCCAATATTTTTCTATTTAAAATTTACCATAAGTATAAAAATAGCATTGAAAAATGCAAAAATTACAAAATCATAAATTATTGGCAGTTGCATCTTAATCGATCGTTAAACACCTGAAAAGATGTTTCTTTCGAATGCAAGGATATTTCCTAGCATTGATGTAACAACGCTGGCCTACAGCGTATTAAAAATATAAAAGTATTGGAGAATTTCGACGGTGGTTCGCAAGTCTCGGTAGCTCAGCGGTTAGAGCATTGGACCGGATTTCCAAAGGTCGCTGGTTCGATTCCAGCCTGAGAATTCACTTGTGGCCGAGTTAATTTTTTCCAATATTTTTCTATTTAAAATTTACCATAAGTATAAAAATAGCATTGAAAAATGCAAAAATTACAAAATCATAAATTATTGGCAGTTGCATCTTAATCGATCGTTAAACACCTGAAAAGATGTTTCTTTCGAATGCAAGGATATTTCCTAGCATTGATGTAACAACGCTGGCCTACAGCGTATTAAAAATATAAAAGTATTGGAGAATTTCGACGGTGGTTCGCAAGTCTCGGTAGCTCAGCGGTTAGAGCATTGGACCGGATTTCCAAAGGTCGCTGGTTCGATTCCAGCCTGAGAATTCACTTGTGGCCGAGTTAATTTTTTCCAATATTTTTCTATTTAAAATTTACCATAAGTATAAAAATAGCATTGAAAAATGCAAAAATTACAAAATCATAAATTATTGGCAGTTGCATCTTAATCGATCGTTAAACACCTGAAAAGATGTTTCTTTCGAATGCAAGGATATTTCCTAGCATTGATGTAACAACGCTGGCCTACAGCGTATTAAAAATATAAAAGTATTGGAGAATTTCGACGGTGGTTCGCAAGTCTCGGTAGCTCAGCGGTTAGAGCATTGGACCGGATTTCCAAAGGTCGCTGGTTCGATTCCAGCCTGAGAATTCACTTGTGGCCGAGTTAATTTTTTCCAATATTTTTCTATTTAAAATTTACCATAAGTATAAAAATAGCATTGAAAAATGCAAAAATTACAAAATCATAAATTATTGGCAGTTGCATCTTAATCGATCGTTAAACACCTGAAAAGATGTTTCTTTCGAATGCAAGGATATTTCCTAGCATTGATGTAACAACGCTGGCCTACAGCGTATTAAAAATATAAAAGTATTGGAGAATTTCGACGGTGGTTCGCAAGTCTCGGTAGCTCAGCGGTTAGAGCATTGGACCGGATTTCCAAAGGTCGCTGGTTCGATTCCAGCCTGAGAATTCACTTGTGGCCGAGTTAATTTTTTCCAATATTTTTCTATTTAAAATTTACCATAAGTATAAAAATAGCATTGAAAAATGCAAAAATTACAAAATCATAAATTATTGGCAGTTGCATCTTAATCGATCGTTAAACACCTGAAAAGATGTTTCTTTCGAATGCAAGGATATTTCCTAGCATTGATGTAACAACGCTGGCCTACAGCGTATTAAAAATATAAAAGTATTGGAGAATTTCGACGGTGGTTCGCAAGTCTCGGTAGCTCAGCGGTTAGAGCATTGGACCGGATTTCCAAAGGTCGCTGGTTCGATTCCAGCCTGAGAATTCACTTGTGGCCGAGTTAATTTTTTCCAATATTTTTCTATTTAAAATTTACCATAAGTATAAAAATAGCATTGAAAAATGCAAAAATTACAAAATCATAAATTATTGGCAGTTGCATCTTAATCGATCGTTAAACACCTGAAAAGATGTTTCTTTCGAATGCAAGGATATTTCCTAGCATTGATGTAACAACGCTGGCCTACAGCGTATTAAAAATATAAAAGTATTGGAGAATTTCGACGGTGGTTCGCAAGTCTCGGTAGCTCAGCGGTTAGAGCATTGGACCGGATTTCCAAAGGTCGCTGGTTCGATTCCAGCCTGAGAATTCACTTGTGGCCGAGTTAATTTTTTCCAATATTTTTCTATTTAAAATTTACCATAAGTATAAAAATAGCATTGAAAAATGCAAAAATTACAAAATCATAAATTATTGGCAGTTGCATCTTAATCGATCGTTAAACACCTGAAAAGATGTTTCTTTCGAATGCAAGGATATTTCCTAGCATTGATGTAACAACGCTGGCCTACAGCGTATTAAAAATATAAAAGTATTGGAGAATTTCGACGGTGGTTCGCAAGTCTCGGTAGCTCAGCGGTTAGAGCATTGGACCGGATTTCCAAAGGTCGCTGGTTCGATTCCAGCCTGAGAATTCACTTGTGGCCGAGTTAATTTTTTCCAATATTTTTCTATTTAAAATTTACCATAAGTATAAAAATAGCATTGAAAAATGCAAAAATTACAAAATCATAAATTATTGGCAGTTGCATCTTAATCGATCGTTAAACACCTGAAAAGATGTTTCTTTCGAATGCAAGGATATTTCCTAGCATTGATGTAACAACGCTGGCCTACAGCGTATTAAAAATATAAAAGTATTGGAGAATTTCGACGGTGGTTCGCAAGTCTCGGTAGCTCAGCGGTTAGAGCATTGGACCGGATTTCCAAAGGTCGCTGGTTCGATTCCAGCCTGAGAATTCACTTGTGGCCGAGTTAATTTTTTCCAATATTTTTCTATTTAAAATTTACCATAAGTATAAAAATAGCATTGAAAAATGCAAAAATTACAAAATCATAAATTATTGGCAGTTGCATCTTAATCGATCGTTAAACACCTGAAAAGATGTTTCTTTCGAATGCAAGGATATTTCCTAGCATTGATGTAACAACGCTGGCCTACAGCGTATTAAAAATATAAAAGTATTGGAGAATTTCGACGGTGGTTCGCAAGTCTCGGTAGCTCAGCGGTTAGAGCATTGGACCGGATTTCCAAAGGTCGCTGGTTCGATTCCAGCCTGAGAATTCACTTGTGGCCGAGTTAATTTTTTCCAATATTTTTCTATTTAAAATTTACCATAAGTATAAAAATAGCATTGAAAAATGCAAAAATTACAAAATCATAAATTATTGGCAGTTGCATCTTAATCGATCGTTAAACACCTGAAAAGATGTTTCTTTCGAATGCAAGGATATTTCCTAGCATTGATGTAACAACGCTGGCCTACAGCGTATTAAAAATATAAAAGTATTGGAGAATTTCGACGGTGGTTCGCAAGTCTCGGTAGCTCAGCGGTTAGAGCATTGGACCGGATTTCCAAAGGTCGCTGGTTCGATTCCAGCCTGAGAATTCACTTGTGGCCGAGTTAATTTTTTCCAATATTTTTCTATTTAAAATTTACCATAAGTATAAAAATAGCATTGAAAAATGCAAAAATTACAAAATCATAAATTATTGGCAGTTGCATCTTAATCGATCGTTAAACACCTGAAAAGATGTTTCTTTCGAATGCAAGGATATTTCCTAGCATTGATGTAACAACGCTGGCCTACAGCGTATTAAAAATATAAAAGTATTGGAGAATTTCGACGGTGGTTCGCAAGTCTCGGTAGCTCAGCGGTTAGAGCATTGGACCGGATTTCCAAAGGTCGCTGGTTCGATTCCAGCCTGAGAATTCACTTGTGGCCGAGTTAATTTTTTCCAATATTTTTCTATTTAAAATTTACCATAAGTATAAAAATAGCATTGAAAAATGCAAAAATTACAAAATCATAAATTATTGGCAGTTGCATCTTAATCGATCGTTAAACACCTGAAAAGATGTTTCTTTCGAATGCAAGGATATTTCCTAGCATTGATGTAACAACGCTGGCCTACAGCGTATTAAAAATATAAAAGTATTGGAGAATTTCGACGGTGGTTCGCAAGTCTCGGTAGCTCAGCGGTTAGAGCATTGGACCGGATTTCCAAAGGTCGCTGGTTCGATTCCAGCCTGAGAATTCACTTGTGGCCGAGTTAATTTTTTCCAATATTTTTCTATTTAAAATTTACCATAAGTATAAAAATAGCATTGAAAAATGCAAAAATTACAAAATCATAAATTATTGGCAGTTGCATCTTAATCGATCGTTAAACACCTGAAAAGATGTTTCTTTCGAATGCAAGGATATTTCCTAGCATTGATGTAACAACGCTGGCCTACAGCGTATTAAAAATATAAAAGTATTGGAGAATTTCGACGGTGGTTCGCAAGTCTCGGTAGCTCAGCGGTTAGAGCATTGGACCGGATTTCCAAAGGTCGCTGGTTCGATTCCAGCCTGAGAATTCACTTGTGGCCGAGTTAATTTTTTCCAATATTTTTCTATTTAAAATTTACCATAAGTATAAAAATAGCATTGAAAAATGCAAAAATTACAAAATCATAAATTATTGGCAGTTGCATCTTAATCGATCGTTAAACACCTGAAAAGATGTTTCTTTCGAATGCAAGGATATTTCCTAGCATTGATGTAACAACGCTGGCCTACAGCGTATTAAAAATATAAAAGTATTGGAGAATTTCGACGGTGGTTCGCAAGTCTCGGTAGCTCAGCGGTTAGAGCATTGGACCGGATTTCCAAAGGTCGCTGGTTCGATTCCAGCCTGAGAATTCACTTGTGGCCGAGTTAATTTTTTCCAATATTTTTCTATTTAAAATTTACCATAAGTATAAAAATAGCATTGAAAAATGCAAAAATTACAAAATCATAAATTATTGGCAGTTGCATCTTAATCGATCGTTAAACACCTGAAAAGATGTTTCTTTCGAATGCAAGGATATTTCCTAGCATTGATGTAACAACGCTGGCCTACAGCGTATTAAAAATATAAAAGTATTGGAGAATTTCGACGGTGGTTCGCAAGTCTCGGTAGCTCAGCGGTTAGAGCATTGGACCGGATTTCCAAAGGTCGCTGGTTCGATTCCAGCCTGAGAATTCACTTGTGGCCGAGTTAATTTTTTCCAATATTTTTCTATTTAAAATTTACCATAAGTATAAAAATAGCATTGAAAAATGCAAAAATTACAAAATCATAAATTATTGGCAGTTGCATCTTAATCGATCGTTAAACACCTGAAAAGATGTTTCTTTCGAATGCAAGGATATTTCCTAGCATTGATGTAACAACGCTGGCCTACAGCGTATTAAAAATATAAAAGTATTGGAGAATTTCGACGGTGGTTCGCAAGTCTCGGTAGCTCAGCGGTTAGAGCATTGGACCGGATTTCCAAAGGTCGCTGGTTCGATTCCAGCCTGAGAATTCACTTGTGGCCGAGTTAATTTTTTCCAATATTTTTCTATTTAAAATTTACCATAAGTATAAAAATAGCATTGAAAAATGCAAAAATTACAAAATCATAAATTATTGGCAGTTGCATCTTAATCGATCGTTAAACACCTGAAAAGATGTTTCTTTCGAATGCAAGGATATTTCCTAGCATTGATGTAACAACGCTGGCCTACAGCGTATTAAAAATATAAAAGTATTGGAGAATTTCGACGGTGGTTCGCAAGTCTCGGTAGCTCAGCGGTTAGAGCATTGGACCGGATTTCCAAAGGTCGCTGGTTCGATTCCAGCCTGAGAATTCACTTGTGGCCGAGTTAATTTTTTCCAATATTTTTCTATTTAAAATTTACCATAAGTATAAAAATAGCATTGAAAAATGCAAAAATTACAAAATCATAAATTATTGGCAGTTGCATCTTAATCGATCGTTAAACACCTGAAAAGATGTTTCTTTCGAATGCAAGGATATTTCCTAGCATTGATGTAACAACGCTGGCCTACAGCGTATTAAAAATATAAAAGTATTGGAGAATTTCGACGGTGGTTCGCAAGTCTCGGTAGCTCAGCGGTTAGAGCATTGGACCGGATTTCCAAAGGTCGCTGGTTCGATTCCAGCCTGAGAATTCACTTGTGGCCGAGTTAATTTTTTCCAATATTTTTCTATTTAAAATTTACCATAAGTATAAAAATAGCATTGAAAAATGCAAAAATTACAAAATCATAAATTATTGGCAGTTGCATCTTAATCGATCGTTAAACACCTGAAAAGATGTTTCTTTCGAATGCAAGGATATTTCCTAGCATTGATGTAACAACGCTGGCCTACAGCGTATTAAAAATATAAAAGTATTGGAGAATTTCGACGGTGGTTCGCAAGTCTCGGTAGCTCAGCGGTTAGAGCATTGGACCGGATTTCCAAAGGTCGCTGGTTCGATTCCAGCCTGAGAATTCACTTGTGGCCGAGTTAATTTTTTCCAATATTTTTCTATTTAAAATTTACCATAAGTATAAAAATAGCATTGAAAAATGCAAAAATTACAAAATCATAAATTATTGGCAGTTGCATCTTAATCGATCGTTAAACACCTGAAAAGATGTTTCTTTCGAATGCAAGGATATTTCCTAGCATTGATGTAACAACGCTGGCCTACAGCGTATTAAAAATATAAAAGTATTGGAGAATTTCGACGGTGGTTCGCAAGTCTCGGTAGCTCAGCGGTTAGAGCATTGGACCGGATTTCCAAAGGTCGCTGGTTCGATTCCAGCCTGAGAATTCACTTGTGGCCGAGTTAATTTTTTCCAATATTTTTCTATTTAAAATTTACCATAAGTATAAAAATAGCATTGAAAAATGCAAAAATTACAAAATCATAAATTATTGGCAGTTGCATCTTAATCGATCGTTAAACACCTGAAAAGATGTTTCTTTCGAATGCAAGGATATTTCCTAGCATTGATGTAACAACGCTGGCCTACAGCGTATTAAAAATATAAAAGTATTGGAGAATTTCGACGGTGGTTCGCAAGTCTCGGTAGCTCAGCGGTTAGAGCATTGGACCGGATTTCCAAAGGTCGCTGGTTCGATTCCAGCCTGAGAATTCACTTGTGGCCGAGTTAATTTTTTCCAATATTTTTCTATTTAAAATTTACCATAAGTATAAAAATAGCATTGAAAAATGCAAAAATTACAAAATCATAAATTATTGGCAGTTGCATCTTAATCGATCGTTAAACACCTGAAAAGATGTTTCTTTCGAATGCAAGGATATTTCCTAGCATTGATGTAACAACGCTGGCCTACAGCGTATTAAAAATATAAAAGTATTGGAGAATTTCGACGGTGGTTCGCAAGTCTCGGTAGCTCAGCGGTTAGAG
The DNA here is from genome assembly GCA_910589605.1 of Chrysoteuchia culmella. Classification (NCBI taxonomy): domain Eukaryota; kingdom Metazoa; phylum Arthropoda; class Insecta; order Lepidoptera; family Crambidae; genus Chrysoteuchia; species Chrysoteuchia culmella. The sequence goes on from OU342660.1 coordinate 407,211, forward strand.
CATTGGACCGGATTTCCAAAGGTCGCTGGTTCGATTCCAGCCTGAGAATTCACTTGTGGCCGAGTTAATTTTTTCCAATATTTTTCTATTTAAAATTTACCATAAGTATAAAAATAGCATTGAAAAATGCAAAAATTACAAAATCATAAATTATTGGCAGTTGCATCTTAATCGATCGTTAAACACCTGAAAAGATGTTTCTTTCGAATGCAAGGATATTTCCTAGCATTGATGTAACAACGCTGGCCTACAGCGTATTAAAAATATAAAAGTATTGGAGAATTTCGACGGTGGTTCGCAAGTCTCGGTAGCTCAGCGGTTAGAGCATTGGACCGGATTTCCAAAGGTCGCTGGTTCGATTCCAGCCTGAGAATTCACTTGTGGCCGAGTTAATTTTTTCCAATATTTTTCTATTTAAAATTTACCATAAGTATAAAAATAGCATTGAAAAATGCAAAAATTACAAAATCATAAATTATTGGCAGTTGCATCTTAATCGATCGTTAAACACCTGAAAAGATGTTTCTTTCGAATGCAAGGATATTTCCTAGCATTGATGTAACAACGCTGGCCTACAGCGTATTAAAAATATAAAAGTATTGGAGAATTTCGACGGTGGTTCGCAAGTCTCGGTAGCTCAGCGGTTAGAGCATTGGACCGGATTTCCAAAGGTCGCTGGTTCGATTCCAGCCTGAGAATTCACTTGTGGCCGAGTTAATTTTTTCCAATATTTTTCTATTTAAAATTTACCATAAGTATAAAAATAGCATTGAAAAATGCAAAAATTACAAAATCATAAATTATTGGCAGTTGCATCTTAATCGATCGTTAAACACCTGAAAAGATGTTTCTTTCGAATGCAAGGATATTTCCTAGCATTGATGTAACAACGCTGGCCTACAGCGTATTAAAAATATAAAAGTATTGGAGAATTTCGACGGTGGTTCGCAAGTCTCGGTAGCTCAGCGGTTAGAGCATTGGACCGGATTCCAAAGGTCGCTGGTTCGATTCCAGCCTGAGAATTCACTTGTGGCCGAGTTAATTTTTTCCAATATTTTTCTATTTAAAATTTACCATAAGTATAAAAATAGCATTGAAAAATGCAAAAATTACAAAATCATAAATTATTGGCAGTTGCATCTTAATCGATCGTTAAACACCTGAAAAGATGTTTCTTTCGAATGCAAGGATATTTCCTAGCATTGATGTAACAACGCTGGCCTACAGCGTATTAAAAATATAAAAGTATTGGAGAATTTCGACGGTGGTTCGCAAGTCTCGGTAGCTCAGCGGTTAGAGCATTGGACCGGATTTCCAAAGGTCGCTGGTTCGATTCCAGCCTGAGAATTCACTTGTGGCCGAGTTAATTTTTTCCAATATTTTTCTATTTAAAATTTACCATAAGTATAAAAATAGCATTGAAAAATGCAAAAATTACAAAATCATAAATTATTGGCAGTTGCATCTTAATCGATCGTTAAACACCTGAAAAGATGTTTCTTTCGAATGCAAGGATATTTCCTAGCATTGATGTAACAACGCTGGCCTACAGCGTATTAAAAATATAAAAGTATTGGAGAATTTCGACGGTGGTTCGCAAGTCTCGGTAGCTCAGCGGTTAGAGCATTGGACCGGATTTCCAAAGGTCGCTGGTTCGATTCCAGCCTGAGAATTCACTTGTGGCCGAGTTAATTTTTTCCAATATTTTTCTATTTAAAATTTACCATAAGTATAAAAATAGCATTGAAAAATGCAAAAATTACAAAATCATAAATTATTGGCAGTTGCATCTTAATCGATCGTTAAACACCTGAAAAGATGTTTCTTTCGAATGCAAGGATATTTCCTAGCATTGATGTAACAACGCTGGCCTACAGCGTATTAAAAATATAAAAGTATTGGAGAATTTCGACGGTGGTTCGCAAGTCTCGGTAGCTCAGCGGTTAGAGCATTGGACCGGATTTCCAAAGGTCGCTGGTTCGATTCCAGCCTGAGAATTCACTTGTGGCCGAGTTAATTTTTTCCAATATTTTTCTATTTAAAATTTACCATAAGTATAAAAATAGCATTGAAAAATGCAAAAATTACAAAATCATAAATTATTGGCAGTTGCATCTTAATCGATCGTTAAACACCTGAAAAGATGTTTCTTTCGAATGCAAGGATATTTCCTAGCATTGATGTAACAACGCTGGCCTACAGCGTATTAAAAATATAAAAGTATTGGAGAATTTCGACGGTGGTTCGCAAGTCTCGGTAGCTCAGCGGTTAGAGCATTGGACCGGATTTCCAAAGGTCGCTGGTTCGATTCCAGCCTGAGAATTCACTTGTGGCCGAGTTAATTTTTTCCAATATTTTTCTATTTAAAATTTACCATAAGTATAAAAATAGCATTGAAAAATGCAAAAATTACAAAATCATAAATTATTGGCAGTTGCATCTTAATCGATCGTTAAACACCTGAAAAGATGTTTCTTTCGAATGCAAGGATATTTCCTAGCATTGATGTAACAACGCTGGCCTACAGCGTATTAAAAATATAAAAGTATTGGAGAATTTCGACGGTGGTTCGCAAGTCTCGGTAGCTCAGCGGTTAGAGCATTGGACCGGATTTCCAAAGGTCGCTGGTTCGATTCCAGCCTGAGAATTCACTTGTGGCCGAGTTAATTTTTTCCAATATTTTTCTATTTAAAATTTACCATAAATAGCTATTTGTTACGCAAGGCTGGAAAGTTGGATATCGCGGCGAGTTACCTCTATTGAAACCTGAGTAAGCGATGTTCAAAGATTGAATCCCGAGCGCAGCGAGGGTTTCAAATGTACGAGACACTAAAAACTTTGCTGCCGAGCGAAACACATTTTTTTTTACCATAGAACGACAAGGATTTTTTTTAGGTTATTTCCGCGGTGAACTTCCGGAAAAAAATTATTTTAACAAAAAGTTTAATCTAAATATACCTTAATTGAACCAGCAATTGAATGACAAAACCTCCTTTTCCAAGCGTGTGAGGTGAAAATAAATATGTAGTACCTAATAAATATTTGTAAATAGCGAAACATAGAAGGTCACCTATACTACTCTGTGGTTCTACACAAAGGGCATAGAAATTAAAAAAAAACAATGGGAACTATTGTGTCGGGGGTTTATGAGGCTTGCACTCGATGTGACTGGGGCTACTCTTTACAATTCTAATTTAACTGGTGCCATTGTTTGTGTGAACTGAATGAAAGCAAACCGGTGTTAGGAGCGCTTCAAGGACCGCAATCAAGGTTAATGCGTATGTACACATGGCAACAGATCACGTTTTGCTGTTTGACTAGTGTGTCGTTCTTATGTCGCTCGTAGTATTGTAAAACCTTATTTTACTAACTTTGCTATTAAATGGGTCTTGATATTACGGAAGATCCTCCGGAAAATGTTTGGACCAAGGCAGAGGGCGGATGGATTCTCCAGCAGCCCAACCTGCAGCTTCTAAAAAACGCTAGTCGCTCTTATATTCCAAAATTTCGGCTTGAGAAATGTAGACGCTCGTTTTTAGGGAAAGACATAGCCTTTTTTAATAAAGTTCCACAACAAGACTAAGTGATTGAGCTGCCTTTGCATAAATTTAAAATATATGTTAAAAAAACGCTCTTACGCAAAGGTTATTACTACAAGGTAGATGACTATTTAAAAGACCAAAATGCATGGAAGTGATACTAACATAAAACATGACTATTCTAATTGTATAAAAGGAAAATATTCTAATAACTGAGTATGAGAAAATTTTCCTCTTATATTAAATGTTTAAAGATTGTAGATTTGTGTTTGGCAACGACATGTTCCTTTGTAAATGTTGTTGCTTCTGTTAAAGCTGATATGTTTCTTGCGGCCGTTCTTCTTATCAGTTAAAAGAAGTCCTGAATGGCTGGTAGGAAAAAAAAATTGACGATTCGAAAGCACTTATCTATAAGTCTATTTGAATAAAAATCTTTGACTTTGACTTTGACTATATTATAGGGTCCTCAGACTCCGCTGGCTAGGTCATATAAAAAGAATGGGTAAGATCCCACATAGACTGGACGAAGACCGGTAGGCCGTCCCCGATATCGATGGTGTGATGTGGTAGAAGCGGATCTTCGTGAGCTACAAACTAGCCATTGGCAAGAAACCGCACAAGACCGGGACAAGTGGCGTATCGGAGGCCACACTTTCGGGACGCTAAGCTAACGGAGTAAGAATTAGAAATTAAAAAAAAATCTAGTTGCATTGATATTAAACGAGGCACTGCTAACAGCATATCAAGATAAAAGATGAGCTAGATCAATGGTCCACGCGAAAAAAGAATTCATCATCCACATCATTCATCCACGAAGAAATTGCGTTTCTTTATCACTTTTTACCTTTCTACGCTGCAGCGTAGCGCTGGAAACCCAGCGTTGTTTCATCAATTGGTTGGTGGATGGTTGATGGACAATATGTCCACTAATATGTGCATCTTGTCTTGATTGGTGAACTGAAAACGCAGGCGGAACCAACGGCAACGTGGATTCCGAAATACGAGGGAGCTTCAAGGTGATACATTTTTTATGAGCCACAATCACAGCAGCAGATAGATCCTTCCAAAAGACTTCTGACGACTGTTTCCAACTGTTTTTTTATAATTTTTTTTAACATGATTAGAGTTAATCGTGATCAGTGACAGTTGGTGAAAGTTGCCCAGCTACGAAACGTACCTAGCTACTAAGATCATGACATACTTATTATTGAAATTTTAATAACCAATGGTTTCTGGAAACTTATTTCACGAAGGGAGTCTTTAATGTGTAACAATTATTCAAATTAACCGATGCTTATCAGCTCACGTAGCTCGATAAACGTAGTACAGTCACGAGCAATTTAAAATCACTACACATACTCGTACAACCTTTGAAACAAAAAATTTTAAGTCACGGAAACAAAGCTGTCTGTGCCCACAAAAGGAATTAAATGTGTTGTAAGTATAGTCCTACTTCTTCTTCTTCTTATCGAGTGAGGATTAGTGGCCACCTCTGGTGTCAGAGTTTATCAAGCCGCCTATAACGCCTCTGACTTGGCTTGCCGACTGTAATCAAATACAACAGCCGGGGCCGACGCTTTAACGTGCCCTCCGAAGCATGGAAGCGCTCTTATCATGCCACTTTACGGTCACCCATCCGACACCTGACCGGGCAGAACTTAGCTTAACGAACGTGACCGAATACGATCAGTCTGTCAAGCGCTGCTATGAGCGCTTCGTCCTCCTAACTAATATTATCAATGCGAAAGTCAGTTTGTTTCTTTGATTGTTTGTTACTCTTTCACGCAAAAACTACCGAACCGATTTGGATGTAATTTGGTACACAGATAGAAGATAGCCTGGATTCAAACAGAAGCTACTTTTTATCCCAATATTCTCACGGGAACGGCAACCTCGCGGGTGAAACCGCGGGTGGCCGCTAGTTATATTATAAATGATTAAGTTTGTGAGGATGTTTGTATGTTTGTTACTCTTTCACGCGAAAGCTACTGAACCGATTTGTATAAAATTTGGCACGAAGATAGAAGATAGTCTGGAATAATACACAGGCAACTTTTTATTCCGATATTCCCACGGGAACGGGAACCACGCGAGTGAAACTATTAAATTATATTAAACCGCTATTGTGAACATATTACTGCTCGAGACTGTACGGTATGCAGAAACATTGTAAGTAATGGCCGCCGGTGCTGACCGTACGTCCGTTTTCCTAACGTTACATAATGTTATTTAGGTAGTTGTTTACATTTCGTTATTGTATGTCAAATTCGTGATCCATTGAACTGTGGTAAACAGGCTTATTATTAGACAATAAGCAATAGCATTTTGAACTGTCATGGATATTTTATAAGATTAGATATTTAATTATTAAATTAATAAGATAGCAACGACACCTACTTTACAGATGTCCTGCGGCTTCGATTCTTACTTGTATCTTTCCTATCTACTTAAGTATTTGTGTTTGTCGGTTTTAGGATTTAGTGTTGTAAGCCTGACTAGCTACCTCCATTTTATCTAAGTCTGTTGTCATAACAACGAATTCCAGCATTGTTATGTTTAAGCAGTTAGAATTAAAATAGCCAGTTCCCTTGTGCTTGAGGATGGCGGGAGATGTGATTTATTCTTATCATTACTAGGAAGGAAATTGGACACTTTTTTGTAGTAACTGAGCAGGCATTTGACCACCATCGTGCTTCATTTAAGGTGTTACATGCTTGCCCAGGAAATGAATATTCACTCTCACCTTGAAGAGACTAAGTTTATAGAAATCGGGGAACACATGAGCAGGCAGCGCATTCCTTTCTTTAGCGGTTCGCACGTGCCAGCAAAGCGCTTGGTATGGACCGTTGTTGGAATGTCAACGACCACGTAAGCTAACCTTCATCTGGCACCCCGGTGGTGGAAAGGGGCTGTAAAAAAAACAAGGTCGTGCAGTTCTCTCGCACACTCTCCAAAGTGGATCCTAAAAAAGACCGATAAACATTTCATATATAAAAACATAACTCCAGACTCGTTAAGTACCTATTCTGTTCCTACAACTTCCTCACAACGCAAGGTCCTCAAAAGATTTAACAGCAATTAAAAAGAATGACGATCAAAAACTTAATATTGAGTGAGTACAATTTAAATCTCGAGGATATCTTTCAATGTTATCTTATTAATAATTAAGGAGCGTTTCTACTGTATATTATACTCATATTCATTATTATATTATCCTGTATATTGTAATCCAAATGTGTTGTTCACTTAAATTGCTTTGTATAAAATAAAATGGCTCGAGGATGTGAGCCTGATGACCTGTAACACAGGTATATACCTAGCTCAGGCATCAGTCTCACACAAACTGTTATTTTAACATCATGTTCCCATGAAATTAGATTTTGTAAGTTTGTGATGAGAAAATAAAAACTTTATTTATTATTAAATTGACTTGGCAAATTCATTTTTAAGGAGCTTAACAAGAATATTGGTGCTGCCTTTTTATTGATTTTAAAATCACAAAATTGGTCTAATTTAGTCAAGTTTTATCTTAAAGACAATTTACTAGATTACATCTGACCTATTTTTAGTTCTGGCTGTAGTAGTGCCTTTGCCTAATTAGTGGTTTTGGGAGATTTTGAATAAAAAATTTTTAATTGTATAAAATATTTTTTGTTGATTTTCACCCTATGAAATTCGTTTTGTTCTCCATATACAACGGACTGGGGAAGTTCATAATTCGATGGATATGTCCAGCGATAGATACTACAGTGAATTAAATATATAAAAAAACACATTTTTAAGTACCTATATGGTTAAAACCAGTAGTTAATTTTAATAAAAATGAATAACGTAGGTATTTTGTTTAAATTGTCTTCTTCTTCTCTTCTTCTTCTTCTCTTCTTCTTCTTCTTCTCTAGCCGTCCTCAACCAGTGTTTTGGGCAGTTAGAGTCCAGTTGCTGCCCGCCATATTTTTGATGTCATCCTTCCATCGCGTTTGTGGCCTCCCTCGTGGTCGTTTTTGGTCCCACGGCCTCCAGTCTAGGAGTCGTTTTCACCAGGATTCTTGGCCGGCCCATTCCCACTTGAGGGTCGCTTATATATTAACCTAATTGTTGCAGGATACAAGTTAAACAAATGTTCCAAATGAAACTAACTGCCCACCAGAAGGCTCAGATATTCGACCAATGAGTCCTGTACATTCTTTCATACGGAGCTGAAACCTGGGTTACCACCCAGGATACTATATATAAACTGAGGGGGACGCAAATGGCAGTGGAGAGAAAGTTGGTAGGTGTCACTCGGAGGAACCGAAAAACAAACAAGTGGCTCAGAAAGCAGAGTAAAGTCACTGACATAGGCCTTACTGCCATTTGCGTCCCCCTCAGTTTATATATAGTATCCTGGGTGGTAACCCAGGTTTCAGCTCCGTATGAAAGAATGTACAGGACTCATTGGTCGAATATCTGAGCCTTCTGGTGGGCAGTTAGTTTCATTTGGAACATTTGTTTAACTTGTATCCTGCAACAATTAGGTTAATATATAAGCGACCCTCAAGTGGGAATGGGCCAGCCAAGAATCCTGGTGAAAACGACTCCTAGACTGGAGGCCGTGGGACCAAAAACGACCACGAGGGAGGCCACAAACGCGATGGAAGGATGACATCAAAAATATGGCGGGCAGCAACTGGACTCTAACTGCCCAAAACACTGGTTGAGGACGGCTAGAGAAGAAGAAGAAGAAGAGAAGAAGAAGAAGAGAAGAAGAAGACAATTTAAACAAAATACCTACGTTATTCATTTTTATTAAAATTAACTACTGGTTTTAACCATATAGGTACTTAAAAATGTGTTTTTTTATATATTTAATTCACTGTAGTATCTATCGCTGGACATATCCATCGAATTATGAACTTCCCCAGTCCGTTGTATATGGAGAACAAAACGAATTTCATAGGGTGAAAATCAACAAAAAATATTTTATACAATTAAAAATTTTTTATTCAAAATCTCCCAAAACCACTAATTAGGCAAAGGCACTACTACAGCCAGAACTAAAAATAGGTCAGATGTAATCTAGTAAATAGTCTTTAAGATAAAACTTGACTAAATTAGACCAATTTTGTGATTTTAAAATCAATAAAAAGGCAGCACCAATATTCTTGTTAAGCTCCTTAAAAATGAATTTGCCAAGTCAATTTAATAATAAATAAAGTTTTTATTTTCTCATCACAAACTTACAAAATCTAATTTCATGGGAACATGATGTTAAAATAACAGTTTGTGTGAGACTGATGCCTGAGCTAGGTATATACCTGTGTTACAGGTCATCAGGCTCACATCCTCGAGCCATTTTATTTTATACAAAGCAATTTAAGTGAACAACACATTTGGATTACAATATACAGGATAATATAATAATGAATATGAGTATAATATACAGTAGAAACGCTCCTTAATTATTAATAAGATAACATTGAAAGATATCCTCGAGATTTAAATTGTACTCACTCAATATTAAGTTTTTGATCGTCATTCTTTTTAATTGCTGTTAAATCTTTTGAGGACCTTGCGTTGTGAGGAAGTTGTAGGAACAGAATAGGTACTTAACGAGTCTGGAGTTATGTTTTTATATATGAAATGTTTATCGGTCTTTTTTAGGATCCACTTTGGAGAGTGTGCGAGAGAACTGCACGACCTTGTTCTTCTACAGCCCCTTTCCACCATCGGGGTGCCAGATGAAGGTTAGCTTACGTGGTCGTTGACATTCCAACAACGGTCCATACCAAGCGCTTTACTGGCACGTGCGAACCGCTAAAGAAAGGAATGCGCTGCCTGCTCATGTGTTCCCCGATTTCTATAAACTTAGTCTCTTCAAGGTGAGAGTGAATATTCATTTCCTGGGCAAGCATGTAACACCTTAAATGAAGCACGATGGTGGTCAAATGCCTGCTCAGTTACTACAAAAAAGTGTCCAATTTCCTTCCTAGTAATGATAAGAATAAATCACATCTCCCGCCATCCTCAAGCACAAGGGAACTGGCTATTTTAATTCTAACTGCTTAAACATAACAATGCTGGAATTCGTTGTTATGACAACAGACTTAGATAAAATGGAGGTAGCTAGTCAGGCTTACAACACTAAATCCTAAAACCGACAAACACAAATACTTAAGTAGATAGGAAAGATACAAGTAAGAATCGAAGCCGCAGGACATCTGTAAAGTAGGTGTCGTTGCTATCTTATTAATTTAATAATTAAATATCTAATCTTATAAAATATCCATGACAGTTCAAAATGCTATTGCTTATTGTCTAATAATAAGCCTGTTTACCACAGTTCAATGGATCACGAATTTGACATACAATAACGAAATGTAAACAACTACCTAAATAACATTATGTAACGTTAGGAAAACGGACGTACGGTCAGCACCGGCGGCCATTACTTACAATGTTTCTGCATACCGTACAGTCTCGAGCAGTAATATGTTAACAATAGCGGTTATAATTTAATAGTTTCATGATTTTGTAATTTTTGCATTTTTCAATGCTATTTTTATACTTATGGTAAATTTTAAAAATTAACTCGGCCACAAGTGAATTCTCAGACGGGAATCGAACCCGCGACCTTTGGAAATCTGGTCCAATGCTCTTACCGCTGAGCTAAAGAGTAACAAACAATCAAAGAAACAAACTGACATACTTTCGCATTGATAATATTAGTTAGGAGGACGAAGCGGTCATGGCAGCGCTTGACAGACTGATCGTATTCGATCACGTTAGTTAAGCTAAGTTCTGCCCGGTCAGGTGTCGGATGGGTGACCGTAAAGTGGCATTATAACTGAGCGCTTCCGTGCTTCGGAGGGCACGTTAAAGCGTTGGCCCCGGCTGTTGTATTTGATTACAGTCGTTAAGCCAAGTTAGAGGCGTTATAGGCGGCTTGATAAACTCTGACACCAGAGGTGGCCACTAATCCTCACTCGATAAGAAGAAGAAGAAGTAGGACTATACTTTTTAAGGAGCTTAACAAGAATATTGGTGCTGCCTTTTTATTGATTTTATAATCACAAAATTGGTCTAATTTAGTCAAGTTTTATCTTAAAGACTATTTACTAGATTACATCTGACCTATTTTTAGTTCTGGCTGTAGTAGTGCCTTTGCCTAATTAGTGGTTTTGGGAGATTTTGAATAAAAATTTTTTAATTGTATAAAATATTTTTTGTTGATTTTCACCCTATGAAATTCGTTTTGTTCTCCATATACAACGGACTGGGGAAGTTCATAATTCGATGGATATGTCCAGCGATAGATACTACAGTGAATTAAATATATAAAAAAACACATTTTTAAGTACCTATATGGTTAAAACCAGTAGTTAATTTTAATAAAAATGAATAACGTAGGTATTTTGTTTAAATTGTCTTCTTCTTCTCTTCTTCTTCTTCTCTTCTTCTTCTTCTTCTCTAGCCGTCCTCAACCAGTGTTTTGGGCAGTTAGAGTCCAGTTGCTGCCCGCCATATTTTTGATGTCATCCTTCCATCGCGTTTGTGGCCTCCCTCGTGGTCGTTTTTGGTCCCACGGCCTCCAGTCTAGGAGTCGTTTTCACCAGGATTCTTGGCCGGCCCATTCCCACTTGAGGGTCGCTTATATATTAACCTAATTGTTGCAGGATACAAGTTAAACAAATGTTCCAAATGAAACTAACTGCCCACCAGAAGGCTCAGATATTCGACCAATGAGTCCTGTACATTCTTTCATACGGAGCTGAAACCTGGGTTACCACCCAGGATACTATATATAAACTGAGGGGGACGCAAATGGCAGTGGAGAGAAAGTTGGTAGGTGTCACTCGGAGGAACCGAAAAACAAACAAGTGGCTCAGAAAGCAGAGTAAAGTCACTGACATAGTAAGGCCTATGTCAGTGACTTTACTCTGCTTTCTGAGCCACTTGTTTGTTTTTCGGTATTCCGTATGAAAGAATGTACAGGACTCATTGGTCGAATATCTGAGCCTTCTGGTGGGCAGTTAGTTTCATTTGGAACATTTGTTTAACTTGTATCCTGCAACAATTAGGTTAATATATAAAACAACTACATTGTTTTAATTGTTATCCCAAATAAATTAATTGTGTTAAATTCGATAGGTAAACATAATTAATAATTTTAGCTTTTCCCCCCAGTATCTGGGTCACACGACGCGTGGCGTAAACAATGGATCGTGGGCTGAATAATTATAATGCGGTATTGTGTAAATAATTGTAGTTTTTGTTGGCGATGACTAGCTTCGCCCGCGGCTTTGTTCGCTTGTATTGCGGGGAGATAATAGACTCGTCATGTTCCGTGTTGTGTTGAACGAATAATGTGATTATGTTGTACACTTTGCGATGTTATTGGATCGATAATGGTGGAGTATAAATAACAAAATGTCTAAGATTAATGGACAAATTATTAGAAATGATGACGACGTAAACATTGTATAGGGTTGGATTTTGAAATAGAATAAAATAAACTGTGTGTGAGTTATTAACGAAATATTTTTTTTTTAATTTAAAGGCCTTTTTAAGGTATGGCAATTACTATAGTATAACTATAATAAAGTTTAAGTATCTTTTTTATTGTTGGATAGGTGATGCGCTTGACCTGTATCTTGCCTAATGGAAAGCAAAGATGCGATCTAGGATGTAACGCGCTTGCCTATTCACTCGTGACTTGAAGACCCCCAAATTGTAAGTGTCAGGAAACACTTTACTTTCTTCTTTTATTAAATATATTTCAAGATTGTAGATTTGTGTTTGGCAACAACATGTTCCATTGTAAATGTTGTTGTTTCTGCTAAGGCTGATAAGTTTCTTGCGACCGTTCTTCTTATCAGTTAAAAGATGTCCTGAATGGCTGGTAGGGAAAAAAAATGTTGGACTATTCGAAAGTACTTATCTATAAGTCTATTTGAATAAAAATCTTTGACTTTGACTTTGACACAGACTCTGGCAAGGAGTTCCACTCTTTGGCAGTGCGGATAATAAATGTCGGACAAAAAATTTGAATTCAAAACATATAATTGGTCTTATAGTGTACACAATTTTTGTTAATTATATTTGTAACACTGTTGGTATAAAATTACTGCACCAAAGGGTCGTGCTGCTATCTGCGATCATCACCCGATCAAAAAAGCAAAACGCCGCTCAAAAACATTTTTCCATGACTAGTAACAAATACTTGTTTGTGTGATGACCTAAAATAAAATTTACAAAATTTTACACAAACAGTTGTAACACAACAACAATCTGATGCTCATTAGAGCTAATAAGCGCTTGTGCCGGTTATTAATAACCGGGAGTTGTTGACCTGCCCCAACGTGTGCGCGCGCACGTACGCTGGCAGTATACGGATTTCAGTTGATTAGGAGCCCTGGAAAATCTAAAGCTTGGTATTACAAAAGAGTCACATGATCAAGAAGGTCGTCAATAACTTGTAAAGGGTTTCTAATGATCAATAGGAAGACGCTTAGATCATTATCATACCTGATCATCATACCTGACGTTAAGTAATAATGAAATGAATAATAAGGAAAATGCGTCTCTCCCGGAATCCTCAACCACTGAGGAACTGGCTATCATCGTCGTCGTCAGTAACTTGTAAGGTCATGAGGTTGCATCCCTCAGAGATCACAAAACCAAGAAGCTGTAAAATAGGAGTAGCCTCCCGGAATCCTCAACCACTGAGGTGAACTGGCTATCTTATCTCTTAACAGGCGCAACACAACAACGTTGAAAACATTGTTGCTATGATGACAGACTTAGATTAATAGTGGTACCAGAATCGTCGGTCCATTTAGTTACTACCTATCTTATAACAGACTTTTAATGATGGGAAATGGAAAATAATTGCTCTAATTAAATTAAATATTGATATAGAAAATAATGTTGTTTGCTTGCATGTGCATGGAAACAAACTAAGGGCTTATCAGCTTTATTTTGTTAATGTTTAGGTATTTGCAACTTGACCTAAACAATTACTAATTTAATTAGCAACTTCTGCGCAAATGCGGTCAATATTAATTGAAAAATAACAGTTTGTTGTTTTTAAGTACGATTCCGCCTCCTGTAAATGAAATTGATATTCTATTTATTCCTATCACTATTTATTCTAGGTGTTCTTCGAAGCGCACCCATTTACATGCGCATCTAATGACGTTCACCCAAACTATTCCTCGAAGCGCATCATTTAGGTGATAAACCTCAACTTCAAAAGGTGCACTTCGAAGAATGTTACGCCTCATTAGGTGCGTTTGAAAATGGGTGCGCTTCTAGGAATACCTCGGAGGATCTTGTAGTGAGAACAACAAGCAATAAACTCGTTAAGGGCTGTTTTATTGGTCAAGAGCTGTTGGTTCTCAATCTCCACGACATCGATGATGAGCTGATCCAGTAGTTTCCCACTACTCTTTACTAAATACTTGGTCTAATTACCATTAAAAAGGACGTCATCCGGTCATCTGCTACTCCTGAAGACGATTTCAACAAAATATTAAGTCACCATCAGCACGTCAGGTTATTACAGATACACTGTGTTACAGGAGATCCGTAGGAAAACTAAAGTAACTGACATCGCTCGAAGGATTGCTCAGCTGAAGTGGCAGTGGGCGGGACACATAGCGAGAAAAACCGATGGCCGTTGGGGCGGAAAGGTTCTAGAATGGCGACCGCGCACAGGACACGCTCCGTGGGTAGGCCCCCGACAAGGTGGACCGACGATCTGGCGAAGATCGCGGGAAGCCGCTGAATACGGACAGCGCAGGACCGACCGTTCTGGAGATCCTTGGGGGAGGGGTGACCCAGCAGTGAGTGTTATGGTAGGTGGGTGTGGCTGTAGACGAGGATGACAACCTATTGAAGAGCCCGTGGCGCAGTGGTTCGCGCGCTCGGCCTCCGATTGTTAAGGTTAAGCAACGTTCGCAATGGTCGGTCACGGAATAGATGAACAATAATTTACTATCTCGAGCTCCTCTATGCTTCGGAAGGCAGGTTAAGCCGTTGGTCCCGGCTGTATTTGCAGTCGATAAAACTCACCAATCCGCATTGGGCCCGCGTGGTGGGTCATGGCCTATTCTCCTTATAAGGCAAGTGCCCCGGCAGTGGGGGCATTAAAAAATGGGTGATGAGATAATGACAACCGCCTCTATCACTAGCGACATAAGGTCGCTTTCAAAGTCAAAGTAAAAGACCTTGACTTTGACTGTACTTATAACAACCAGATTAGCAACACACTATATTTATCATCATTCATTAAAGTGTAATTCAATAATATGTTTATCACCGCCAAGTTCTTAAATAACAATTTTTATTAAAATCACATCGTGAAAATACATCAAGTACCACGTACATAAATACTTAACAAATAACCAAACAAACAAATCAAGTAGTTATGAAACGCACTTCTAAAACTTTATCTTTAAGCAAAAAGAGGCTCTATTTTAATATCATTAAGATGTAGTATAGTTTGCGCTGCGCAGGCGCATCCTTGTGGTAGGTTAGTGACACGAGGCGTTGAACTGCGCTATCGGTGCAGCGAGCCAGTCCTGATAGCATGCAGCCTTGTTGTGCCTACTATTTTGTACTTTTATTATAATCATTAGGAGAAACTCACCGTTTCTATGTGAAGCTAAGATAACAGTTTTGAAATGACATACAAAGTACATACGAAGTACGAGTAGTTAAGTACATACTTTTTATCTATAAAATGAATCAAAGTAGGGTTTGTTACTTACGTTTGTAACTCAAGAACGATTGGACTAATTTGGATTTTGGCACACATACAGGGAATTTTTTTAAACACTATCCAAATTTTAATGTTCATCTCAGAATCGGTAAGTGAACAACTTCTTCCTAGAAATATGGGTCGAAATACGACAAAAAAAAAAAATAGCATTGAAAAATGCAAAAATCAAATGTCATAAATGATTGG
The DNA here is from genome assembly GCA_910589605.1 of Chrysoteuchia culmella. NCBI lineage: Eukaryota > Metazoa > Arthropoda > Insecta > Lepidoptera > Crambidae > Chrysoteuchia > Chrysoteuchia culmella. Next base: position 422,697 of record OU342660.1, read on the forward strand.
CTGTTGCATATCAATTGTTCGTTAAACACCTGAAAAGATGATGCTTTCGAATGCAAGGATATTCCTAGCATTGATGTGACAACGCTGGCCTACAGCGTATTAAAAATATAAAAGTATTTGAGAATTTCGACGATGTTCCGCAATTCTCGGTAGCTCAGTGGTTAGAGCATTGGACCGGATTTCCAAAGGTCGTGGGTTCGTGCCCCATTTGAGAATTCACTTGTGGCCGAGTTGATTTTTTCCAATATTTTTCTATTTAAAATTTATCATAAACATAAAAATAGCATTGAAAAATGCAAAACTCAAATATCATATTTTTTTATTCCCATACTAAATCGATCGAGTGATCAGTCTGATTTGTATGAAGAGTTGACTCTCAAAAAGAGACATGTTTCTGTAAGTATATAGGATATAAGTATATAAATATATAGGAGAAAGTTGTTCAGTTACAGATTCTGACCCCCATATTCTAAGTCGTTCCTCCAAAACTTTTTACACTCCACTCAACCTCGTCGTGGGTAAAAATGGTAGTGTGCGCTAGGCCTAACACGGAGTGGCTACGTACTCTTTGGCTCCTCCAGGTCCTTACGGAGTTATGACTTAGAATACCGATTTCGAGGAGTATTTCGAAGAGGTTTTCAATGAGGTGTCGTTAAGTCGAGGACGAGTAAGTTTTGGAGGAACGACTTAGAATATGGGTGTGACTCTTAAAAACAACCTTTTACGTGAAACATTTAATCATTGCCTTTAAGTAATGGATAATCCAGTTTACTGTAGCCTCAAAGAGTTTTTGCTGAACTGATCCAGGGGTTAATTGTCTAATTCGTCATTTGGAAGATATTTACATACTTCAGGCCGTCACTATTTGACATTTGAAAGGGATTGCGAGTATTAAAAATATTGAATGAAAGAAATTGAACTGTCTAAGCAAAGTGACAGGCGAAAATATTTTTCAAATGTATGGAGAAGTGTCAAATGAAGTGTCATTTAAAACATCATTCGTTCGAAAGGGATTGCGACTGTAAGTTACACATTTACATAAATCACAATCACAATACCTTTGAAATGGATTGTAATAGATTTTGAAATTAAACAATTAAGGGGCAGGTCAAACAAAGCCATTTAACACAGTCGTGAATTTAATTAAAAACTATAAGCAAAAAAAAGGGATAGTCATTTCCAACGATATTTTCATATTACTGAAAAAAAAAATGGTTTTCTAGTGTAACAACTTCCAAAACAAAATACACCGTGACTCATTCTCTCAAAGAATCCAATTTCGCGTGGAATCGCGCTTTTCTTTTGCCCACACACTACGCCCACCGATTTACAATTATCTAAAGAAAGTGACTAATGTAACATGATTTTATTTTCGTTTAGCACTCAATTAGATTAATTTAATAGAGTTCAATGGCATGCCCCAAGACTGGGTGGAAAATGGCCAAGTTTTTCAGTCCACGTGCGTCACGGTCTTTATGAATTACTCGCGGCCGCTATACTAGAAAAAAAGTAACTTGTCTCATGTCGTATTTTTTATGTACTACGAGGATACTCTTACCCTTCATCATACCTGATGATAAGTATTAATAAGGCTGAAGATAGAAGCGAGCCTCTCCCGGAATCCTCAATCACTGAGGAACTGACTAGATGATCTGTGCCTCACATTAAAAAATATGTGTTCAATCACATTCAATTAGTATTAACCCTTTCGATGGTATAGATATGTCCCTGTATATATGACTGATGGGACTAACACCCATATTCTAAGTCGTTCCTCCAAAACTTACTCGTCCTCTACTTAACGAAACCTCATTGAAAACCTCTTCAAAATACTCCTCGAAATCGGTATTCTAAGTCATAACTCCGTAAGGACCTGGAGGAGCCAAAGAGTACGTAGCCACTCCGTGTTAGGCCTAGCGCACACTACCATTTTTACCCACGACGAGGTTGAGTGGAGTGTAAAAAGTTTTGGAGGAAAGAGGAAGAACGACTTAGAATATGTAGGTAAATCTCTCGTCACACTTTAAATCGAGGCTGAACCACCGTTTTTCTCTTTGTTAATAGGACCTTAATTCCCTCACGGTTTGTTCTTCTATTAAATTAGATACTATTAATACAAACATACACTACTACAAACAAACTCGTAAACTTAAGGGCACAAAAGATCATTATTTAATTGACTACACGTTTTAATGCGTAAAACCGAGTCTCTTTATTTGCCGAAGATGGTCAAATAAAGACAAACATGAAAATCTGCCACAAATTGGACAGAAGATCGCTTACGGTGCGCTTTATACACTTCATCTATCCATCATCAAATCAAATCAATATCATTTATTCAGTCTAGGCTGTTACAAGCACTTATGAACGTCAAAGAAGCTACGCCATCGGTTCACAAACCCTACGGCGGGAGACCGCGTAACGAGAAGAACCGGCAAGAAACTCGTCAAGGGCAATTTTTTTCTTCCTGTTTTATTTCATACAGAGTCGTCAAATTGAAAAGTAAGCTTAACATATCAGTAAGGTCAATTTCCATCACAAAAGAAAATACTAATTATAATATTACATTTTATGGTTATCCGCTTATGGTCATTGTGGACGTGCACTGCTGGATATAGGCCTCTCCTAGATCACGCCTATTGTGGCGTTCATAGCCTACTGCTACCACGCTAGCTCTATATACTTAACCCCTCATTATATAGACAAGAAAAATGGACGTCGTTCTTATTTTTTTTTAAGTTTACTCTTAACGCAGTATTGTTTCCATCTTACCACGCTATATCTTACTACGGATATCTTAATGTAGGTACGCTTGTTTTGTGAGGTATTCGCTAAATCATCACCTCCATAGTGCGAAGTGTGTCAAAATGACAACTTCAACAGAGCAATACTCACTCACTCATCAGCCTGTGGACGTCCACTGCTGCACATAGGCCTCTCCTAGCTCACGCCTATTGTGGCGTTCATAAGAGGCTATTAGCCTACTGCTACCACGCTGCACATTAGTCCCGATTAAATAAAACATGGACATTGATGCAAGACCCACAAGATTTTTTTTTGATCGTTAATACTAGGAGGACTAATACGAAAAAAAATATTATTAAGCTACCGCGACTATTTCTTGTGAAAAAAAAAATAAAAAAAAATGTATGGAAGAAATTACATTTCTGTTCATATCTCGAAATTCTTAAAAGATGTCAAGATAGCGATCACACATGTTAGAAAACAAGTGATTCTGAGTATTTCATGCGAAGATAATCTTTACTTACCTCTGCGTACTTTTGAGTTATTGCAGGTCGAAAAATCGTATTTTTTTGTAACTCATTATTATTTTATTAGTTTTTTATTTTACATATGTATTATCCACTCCATTATTTATCTTACTTTTATTATTTATTCTTATGGTTCTACTCATATCAAGCTATAATATGAGTTACAAAAAAATACGGTTTTTCCACCTGCAATAACTCAAAAGTACGCAGAGGTAAGTAAAGATTATCTTTGCAAGAAATACTCAGAATCACTTGTTTTCTAACATGTGTGATCGCCATTTTGACATCATTTAAGAATTTCGAGAAATGAACAGAAATGTAATTTCTTCCATACAAAAAAAAAGTTTTTGTTTTACTAAGAAATAGTCGTGATTGGTTCATAATATTTTTTTTTATTATTAGTCTTCCTAGTGTTAACCATTAAAAAAATTGTTGTGGCCATGGCATCAATGTCCATGTTTTATTTAATCGGGACCACTGTGGCGCTGGCCAGGCGGGTTGGTAGAGGGTTTGTTTCAAGTTTTCCTTCACTCGCACAGGTGTTCAATGCGTCGAGCCTCTTAGTCGACTCTTACGACATCCCAGGCATGTAAGGGAGTGGTGACATTGTATTCTTAGGCCGTCACCACACGGCACAACAGAGCAATAAGCTTTATTAAAATGCAAAGGCAATAAGCAAAGCGATGAGCAATAAGTCTCGGTAGCTCAGTGGTTGGAGCAGTGGACCGGATTCCCAAAGGTCGTGGGTCGATTCGCATCTGAGAATTCACTATTGGCCGAGTTGATTATTTCCAATATTTTTATATTTAATATTTATCGTATCTTCAACAAAAACATAACGCAAACAAATGATTTTATGATATGATGGTTTCCAATAGATGATGGTATGCCAACAGGTTGTATGGGTCGCAACCGACCCTCGGCCTTTCGCGGATATTACAATAACAAAAAATCTGCAACCATGGATCTAACCAGGTAAAGCCTTCACTCCAATTCGAATGCTATAAAAACGGAAGAAAAAGAAGCCCACACAAGTATCCGCCTCTGTGGTGTAGTGGTAAAACCACCGGTATAAGACCCAGGGGTTCCGGGTTCGAGTCCCAGCGGGGGTACATATTGTATTCGGTTTGGTTGGTGGTAGGACTTGTTCTAAGTCAGCCTGGCTAGCTACCACCATCTTATCTAAGCCTGACGCAATAACAACAATGTTTTCAGCATTGTTGTGTTCCGGCAGTTCGAGATAAGATAGCCAGTTCCTCAGTTCCTCAGTTCTGAGGATTCCGGGAGAGGCTCGCTCCCATCTTTCAGCCTTATCAATACTTAACATCAGGTATGATGAAGGATAAGAGTCTACCCGTCGTTCTTAAAAAAAAAACACAATATTTACAATAGTATCGCTATTGGTTCATATACCACTTGTATTCTGCCCAGTCTCCTTTATTCACTTTATCTTCTTATATTTTATTTTATAAAGAGATAAAGTTTGTAAAGGAGGGTATATTATTAGTAAGTATAGACTAGTGATGCAAAAAAAACCTGTTTATTTTCTATAGTAAAAAATACTTGCAAAAAACATGAAAAAAACGCGTATTTTTCTGGAGCATGTATTTTTTCAGTACTACAGAATTCTACATTATTATAAAGTTACCGTTAAAGATTTATGTTTATAAGTTAAAAAAAACTGGTTATTTTAAATCCTACCTACACCTTCACTTTTTCAGTCACAAATTGTTGACACAGACACATACGAAAGTGAAAATTCCGACTTTGACAAGACCACCGCTACTGACATAGACGAAGAGTAAAACTTAAATTTAATTTGATTCTTTCTATTTTTTAAGCAAAATGTAACATCACATGTCAAAATAAAGCTTTGCTTTCTTCAACATCATGAAATAAAGAAAGAAAAAAAATAAAGTCGTTTTTTTTCATTTTGCATCACTAGTATAGTCCAGAAAAAAACATGGACATGTATTCTCTAAATTTTCCCAGCGAGCGTTCAGGAGCAGGTTGCGTGGGTCGTACCCGACCCTCGGCCGGGCCGGCCTTCCGCGGCGCGGCCATTACAATAACAAACAATTCGCAGCCATGGATCTAGTCAGGTTTAACCGTTCACTCCAGTGCGAATGCTATTAAACAAAATTAATAATTTTATCGGAATCCATACTTATGAGTACCATTCTGTTTGTCAGTTTATGTGTTACCTTTTCACACCTAAATCACTGGACCAATTCTGATGAATGTTAGTAAAGAAATAGTTACAACTAGGCGATGTGCAGCACCTGTTGGTGGAATGTGATAAAAAATGGACAAAGCGCGAGTCATTGTTGAAAATGTTGAATGTTAAAACATCTGATGGTGGTGCCTTTCAGTCCATATTCGTTGAACCACGTCATCAGCAGCTAAGCTTTTGTGTGAAGTGGTGACCTTTAATTAATGATACTGGATTTGTTTGATTTTTTTTATAATTTTATAAGTCTAACTGTTATATTTTGATATACATATATTAGCAATTACCTAATGCAATTTTTTTTTATTTGCCGTGTGGCAACGGCCTAATAATACAAGTGTCACCACTCCCCTTCATGCCTGGGATGCCGTAAGAGTCGACTAAGAGGCTCGACGCATTGAAAACTGTGCGAGAGAAGGAAAACTTGAAACAAACCCTCTATCAACCCGTCTGGCCAGCGTGGAAGCAGTAGGCTAATAGCCTCCTATGAACGCCACAATAGGCGTGAGCTAGGGAGGCCTATGTCCAGCAGTGGACGTCCACAGGCTGATGATGATGAATGCTATTTTTATAGATTAGTACATTATTAGTGTACGATGGGACTGACGTACCCTGTGTTAAAAGTCCCTAAATAAAATAAGAATAAAAAAAATAGATTAGAACTAGTTGAAAGATATAGGCTACGTTTTTTCGAAACTCTATATTGAAGCCTTTATATTGAAATAATCTTAATTAAAAGTCGGACTGAATAACTGATCCAAACCTACCAAAAATTTAAATTATACAGCTTTCATTATTACAAAACAAGTGTTTAAAATATAATTTTAAACCTATAAAGTTTTCCTAAATAATATATTTAACTATCGCTTGTAGTGATCTCGAACTTTATAGTTTAGTTGAATAATTTATCGTCAAATGTGTTTATTAGGCAAATACAATACAAATCAGTACCATGCCGGTTCACCTTCGCCGTCTTTCCATAGATTTCAACGAGAACTTGTTGTTTTGAATCGCATTACTTTGTTTTGTTACTTTCATTTTATTATTTTCCGAACAAAACTCTACTGGTCGACCGAGAAGTCCTCGACTGTGCAGTGATGAATAGTGATGATCAGTGATGATCAGTGATCGTATAATCGGATGCATATTTACCTCAATGACCATAAAATGTAATATTATAATTAGTATTTTTTTGTGATGGAAATTGACCTTACTGATATGTTAAGGTCATTTTTCAATTTGACGACTCTGTATGAAATAAAACAGGGAGAAAAAACAGCCCTTGACGAGTTTCTTGCCGGTTCTTCTCGTTACGCGGTCTCCCGCCGTAGGGTTTGTGAACCGATGGCATAGCTTCTTTGACGTTCATAAGTGCTTGTAACAGCCTAGACTGAATAAATGATATTGACTTTGACTTTGACTTTGACTTTAAATTAAGGTGTTAGCTGTTATGGAATGCACTTTTGTATCGAAAAACATCAGCAACTTAGTTTGTTGTTTTTTTTTCTAAAACAGCTTTCTATTTGCAAGCAGGTTCGAAATTTAAATGAATTATTGGGTAAGTTACCTCCTTTGTTGCCATATTTCGGAGTAAAAGATCGTTCCATTTTTAAATAACACGACAGTTATGATGTTACTATGTAATTTATTTGGCCGCTAAACACGACAGATATGGATTTTCATCCAACTTTTGTCGGCCGCTGCTCGCATGTATGTGGCCAGTACAGCAATATCGATTTATCTCGAAGAAGGTTGTCAAAATAAATATGTCATATTAATCCCAAGCATGTTTGAGAAAATCTTGTTATTTAATGTTTTTTTGGGTTTCGACACCTTTGATATTCGAGTATGAAAATAGCAACCCACAAACACGTGTACTGAAAAAAAAAAACTTTTCCGAGTTTCCCTAAATCTTATTTTCAGTTTCCTGTTTAAACGTGAACACAGAGTTACTTCCGCATTTTTGTTATTACTACAGTTCGGTAGTAATATTTAGGTAAGTATTTATTACGTATTTATTGAAGCGCTCATGGCCGCGCTTGACAGACTGATCGTATTCGATCACGTTTGTTAAGCAAAGTTCGGCCCGGTCAGGTGTCGGATGGGTGACCGGAAAGTGGCATTACAACTGAGCGCTTCCGTGCTTCGGAGGGCACGTTAAACCATCGGTCTCGGCTGTTGTCATTTGATTACAGTCGTTAAGCCAAGCCAGAGGCCTTATAGGCGGCTTGATAAACTTTGACACCAGAGGTGGCCACTAATCCTCACTCGATAAGAAGAAGAAGAATTACATATTGAGATAGTTCTAGGTATGGTATGGTCCAGTGGCGAGGATATAAGTCGGAATATGTCGCGAAGTTTGCCAAACTAAACATTTCCCCATAATTTCTTTTAACTGTATGGTGGATTTGTGTGATTCTAAAAAGGGAAAAAGCTGGGAATCGTGTTGTATGGGCCTGTCGCCAATGGTATGGTCACAGATTACTGTATGGTGTATATGTACACAGTAGGTGAACTTCGTTTCAGTTTTCAGAAAAGCAATAAGGTTATTGTGATTTAAATACTTTTTAAATCTCAATAAGTACAACATTAGTAGGAACAGTAAAATGTTCCTACTAATGTTGTACTTATTGTGATTTAAAAGTTTTGTATAAATCGATTTCTTTTTAAAATATCGCTCTATAACAAACTACTGGCGTTAAGTTCCCCAACTGTACGTTCTATCTATTACTTTATTCTGAAAACTGTTAGCCGAAGAGTGAGTCTACACCTTCACAAATGTGACAATATTAAGATCATTAAACTTTTCGAACCAAAATATCGCAAACAAATGACAACACAATTTCCACTTCCACCGTGAAAGATAAGCGTTCATTTGTTTCAGCTGACTAGTAGGATGGTTACGAAGTTCGTTCGATTTTCGATCGATCCGTGCCGAATAGTGCCGTCACGTCACGTGGAATGGACACGCGACCTCAGCCCTCGATCGGTCACGTTTCCTCTCAAATGTTAGCGAGTTTTAAAACTAATCCTCGTATGTTTAGCAATGTACTGGTGGAGATCGTATATGTTATAGTACCTACCCCCGTTATAGTACCTACCTATTTTTGTTGAAAGTATGTACAATGATAAGACACTGGATTTTAAACTCAACCGGCAACCGCCTCTGTGGTCAAGTGGGTCAAACAACCAGGATCAGACCCAGGGGTCCCGGGTTCGATTCCCAGCGGGGGGTACATATTATATTCGGTTTGGTTGGTGGTAGGACTTTTTGTAAGTCCGCCTGGCTAGCTACCACCATCTTATCTAAGCCTGACCCCATAACAACAATGTTTTCAGCATTGCTGTGATCCGGCAGTTTGAGATAAGATAGCCAGTTCCTCAATGGCTGAGGATTCCGGGAGAGGCTGGCTACCATCTTCAGCCTTATCAATAAGTATTTAACATCAGGTATGATGAAGGCTAATAGTCTCCACGTCGTTCATAAAAAAAAAAGTAAGTTTCATAAAGAACTTGTACGGATAAGTATTAGATAATGGCTTTTTTTTTTGTAATTACTTACATGATGTACTACATACTCGTAGTAAGCAAACACCGAGACCAAGACGAATATACATGTTCATACACACAAATTCTTTCTATAAATGTTTTCACAAAACAAAACATAAACAAAAGAAAAATCATAGGCCGCCATTAGCCTACTGCTACAACGCTGGCCAGTAGGGTTGATAGAGGGTTTGTTTCAAGTTTTCGTTCTCTCACACAGGTTTTCAATGCGTCGAGCCTTTTAGTCGACTCTTACGTCATCACAGGCATGTAAGGGAGTGGTGACACTTGTATTCTTAGGCCGTCACCACACGGCTCAGTTAGAGATAAGATAGCCATTTCCTCGGTGGTTAAGGATTGCGAGGATTCAGCCTTTTTTTTTTTTTTTTGCGTGATGGGAATGCATTAACGCATACCAAACGGTTATGCTGGGCTCGCCTAGAATACCGGATTCGCAAATCCGGCACCCTATCCCCCGTCGCCCCCCGACACCCCTTCGAGCCTAGTAGGCCCGGCGGGGGCCCGAGAGAGAAGGGAGGTTCCGGTCACCCACTCAGCCTCATAAGACTGAATGGGGGGCCGGAAGAGGGGGGGGGGGGGCACTACCAGCTAAACCCGTCACTACTTGCCCTCTCACCGCCGGAGGCCATGGAGGGCCATTTGTGATATTCTCCCCTGTGACCGGCGGTTGCGAGCTAACAAACTTTTTAGCAAAAGAACTTGACATTGGTAGGAAGTGCATTGGCATTTTCCTAGATTTAGCAAAAGCCTTCGACACGGTCTCCATACCCCTTCTTCTTCGGAAGCTGGAGTGCATTGGAATAAGGGGCAGTCAACTTGACCTTTTTAATAGCTATCTCAGTGACAGGCAACAAACCGTTAAAATTTCTACAGCTGTGAGTGATAGTAAAACAACTGAATACGGCGTCCCGCAAGGGAGTGTTCTTGGACCCACTCTTTTTATAGTTTATATCAATGATATCATAAATTCTGTGCTCAAGAATGGTAGAATTGTGGCTTTTGCGGACGATACAGCTCTTATTTTTACTGGCGGTAGTTGGGAGGAGGTGTTTGCTGATGCTCAAACTGGTCTTACGAACATAAAAAATCAACTAACAACCAATTTATTGACCATTAACACTGATAAAACTAAATTCATGACTTTTACTATAACGGAACAGACGCAACCGTGCTCTAAATCCTTTTCCATCAAAGTGCATCAGTCAAATTGTAATTCGGCGCTTAACGGTTGTAACTGTTCAAATTTAGAAAATGTTACTACATTTAAATATCTTGGGATTACATTAGACTCGCTCCTTACATTTACACCTTATATTAAGATATTGACACAAAAACTACGAAGGCTTACAGCAATTTTTAGGAAAATCAGACATATTGCTAATAAAAAACTATTGAAAACATTATACTTTGCATTATGTCAGTCTGTATTGACCTATTGTATTGGGGTCTGGGGAGGCGCACTCAAAAGTAACCTTTTACCGTTGGAAAGGGCACAAAGAGCTGTGATAAAAGTCATTAATATGTTACCCTTTAGATATCCTACTGTTAAACTGTACAGTGACTTTGAGGTCCTTACAGTTCGCCAGTTGTACTTCTTGGAAATAATTTTAAAACAACACGCATTACAATATCAAAACAATTGTAATAATAATCTAAGACGCAGACCATGTATTGTAAGATCTACGTGTAAAACTAGTTTCGCTTACCGGTTTTCATATGCTATAGGACCGATATTGTACAACAAAATTATAAAAATTAATAATATTCTTGGCCAATCAAATTACATTTGTAAGAATACTTTAAAAACGTGGTTGTTAACACTTGATTATCAGTCAACGGAAGCACTAATCGAAATACAAAAATAATATTTTGTGATGCAAGGCAGGGCATAACAATTGTAAAAAATATCTTTGTTCATAGAAAGTAACTTTTATAGTATATAGACACCCACTCATACACACACACACACACACATGCATACATACACATACATACATAAACACACACACACACACACAAACACATAGCGCACACAAAAAATTGTTTATAACAAAGAGCATAAGTGCCTATAAGAACAGGTTCGACCTAGTTTAGGTACTTAAGTGTCATGTCTGGCTATGTTCTGTTTATTTTATGTCAATAAAGATTTTATTTATTATTATTATTTTTATTTATTTATTCAGCCTAACATCGCATGATGAAAGCTCAAAGTCTCCCCGTAAAAAAGCAAGTCGTTAACTGGAAACTTCTTTTCATTTCTTTTCATCAATTTCAACAACAAAGTGAAGCAACACGGCATGTTTTACTGAATATTCTGAATAGTTTTAGCATTACAGGCTGTTTGCGAAGTGTGCCTTAATGAATGCCCATTGAGCTTCAGCCATCTGCACAAACGTTGACTAAGTATTGATGTTTACTTTCATTTTAATCCAACTTACTTTTATACCGGGTTGAAAGAAGTTCCAATAATGCATTTTGTAAAACAATGGAACTGTACGTGAGTCACATTTGTTAATTTACATGTCAGTTTATATGACTCTGTGATCTAGTACACCACCGGTATCAGACCCAAAGGTCCCGGGTTCGATTCCCCATGGGGGTGCAATGGTACATGGTTTACTAATGTATGCCAGAATTTCATATGCAATAATTACGTTTAACATAATTTTATTAGCCATAATTCCATTAGAAATAACGTTTCTGTTGCCATAACTATCAAATTACATATAATTGATTGCTATAATTTCATTCTTCATAATCAATCAAACGCCATAACTACATTATTCCAAAATTTTATTTGCTATACATGTCATTTTCAATATATTTAATATCCATAACAATCATTTACCATAAAACCTATACTGACTATTTATTTATTGACTTTAAGTACTAGAATTGTGTGCAAATGCAAACCCCATGCAGGTGTTAGAAATTATGACCATAAGTACATGTATCAATGGATATGTAATTAAAATTCTACTGGAAATGTAAATAGCTTCAATTGTAGTTAAATTAAAGTATTGTTATACGAGGAATAAAGAAATAAAACCTTAGAATGGAATTTATTAAATAAAAACGACAATTTAAAAATGTTCTTTCAATTATAATGATTATTTAAAACACAACTTTAAACACATAACACATTTAATTAACATAATCTTTACCCTTAAGGAGAACATCAAGTATAACCTCAAATAAAATTAATCGAGAATAACACAGTATTAGAAAATAATAAAACAGTGACTATTACGGGAGAATAAAACAGTAATAATTAGGGTAGAATAAAACAGTATGGAAACACTTAGCTAGACCTCTAAATAAAAGTGAATCAAGTTCAAACAGTATTAAATTAAAATAGAATAAAACAATATTTAAGTTAATTTAAGGTAATTAGACAGTATTAAGGTACTTAGCTTTTAGACCGCTCTGCTCGACTCACCACACAAGACTGTTCACAAAATGTGTCCTCCATGCTCAGAGGGAGCCAAAAGAGGAGGGGGATTCTCCCGCCATTTTAACAACTTATCCGTGAAAATAATAAATTTGCTACCGTGGCGCCAACGTGTCAAATTAAATATTGTATGAAAATAACATACTTTAAATAAACTATTTGTACTAACTATAATATAAATATTATTAACATTATTTTTAATTTAATTTAACAAGATACAATACATGTTCAATATTTGTATTACAAAAATGATTAAGGAAAAAAACAGGAAGTAAACGAAAACCTGACCATTTGTCAATCGTCTGGCCAAAACATCTTTTTAGTATTTTACTGTTATTAAATATCGATTTTAATATTTTGATAAACCAATATCGATAAGCTTCAATAATATAATGAATTTAATGTTAAATTTACATAATAATTATAATTTATTATCTGCTAAACAGGAAATAACTAACTTAAGAATAGTCGTCTTTTTCAGATAATCAAATCACATTTTTTAACAGAATTTGGTTAATTGAAGGAGAAAGGAGAAGAAGAATGTTAATGAGTATGTATTCTAATATTAATTTAATGACTTTCTAAGCAGTAATTGACAAATAAATTTAAATTCAAAATTGAATATTCTTACACGGCCATACTGACAAGTACTTCGTTCTCGAAGTACTTTATTAATATCAAAAGCTTATTACCACTAAAGTCCAACCGTGTCATATTCACGTGAGAGATTCTACCGTTTGCCTCGCCATGCCCACTCCATCACCCACTGTCGGTGAAGACCAAGAGGACACCAAGCCAACGGTAACAGTGGATTTTCCACTGTGTGCCTCGACATGTCCACTCCATCACCCACTGTCGGTGAAGACCAAGAAGACACCAAGCTCACAGTGACAGTGGATTCCCTATGAATTGAACACCAAGCCTACACCAAAGACACTATCGACCAGCTATTCTATTCTAACACGGTTATCTATGACATAATCGCCCAATAATAAATAGGAACCTTCGATATACCTCCAAAACATTTACAAGATTTAAAGACGTCATTATCAACCAAAGCTTATTTCGTCGTAATCTGGAAGCGAAACATTGTTTGTTCAAAATAAATATTATTACAAGTACTTTTATAAATTTACATTTATTGAATAGACATGTTGCCGACACCAATCAAGAAATTAACTAATCTAATTACTTATGGATTTTGCTATATCATACAGACATTATATGATCACATTCACACACTGCTGAACTACTGCTGACCTATCTGAATGACCTTTTGAACATCATGGAAAAAAAAGCACATTGTACAAAAATACATACTTAATAAGTAAAAGTAAGCTAGTTTTATTATTTTTTACTAGCATCTTTAACAGCAGTGTTTTATTCTTCCCATTCCCCAACTCAAACACGTAATTATTGTTTAACAATAACTATTTTTCTTAAATAACCTATACCTTTCAAGAGCAAAGCGGTTATTGTGGAGTTGTGGCAATGTTTAATAGGGGTTATAATTCTTTACTACTAAATTCGTCTAACTTCTTTATCAAATCTGTCTTTGCAACTTATGATATTCGCTAACGCTTAATCGTTAAAGCCAAATCTTTTTCTACCTTTAAAACGACATTTTGTACAGAATCTACTTGAAACAATCGTTTACCTACCTTATTCGTGTAGGTACATAATATACTTAGTTGATTCTAAGGACAAACAAATATATATAAATAGAGAAAAATCATTCTTCTTATTTACATATTTTAATTTTCTGTAAATGGCTAGGCCAGTCTGACATTGTGTCTGGCTTAACGGCCAACAACGTTACCCACAGTCGTAATATTTCTAAATTTTATTAAATTATTAACTTTTACAATGTTATTAAATTACTAATTAACTTCTGGGGCGTTTTTAGTTTTGAAAATTAGAGAATAAGATGCTTGTTAGTGTAATAAACAAACTGAAATATCTGCAATAATCTATTGCAGGCAGACATGTATTATGCAGTCAGGCATATGCAGCATGCAATATGCAGCCAGGCATGTGCAGCATGCAAGCAGGCATCAGCATGCAAGCAGGCATGCAGCATGCAAGCAGGCATGCAGCAGGCAAGCAGGCATGCAACATGCAAGTCTTCTGTCACGGCTCAGACACAGATGGCTTTCGCTCACCACCGCAGCTTCGGCTTGCTGGCCGGCTTAGCCGGCCAGCCTCAGCCGCGGCGGCTCGCTCATTGCCACCTGCTCCTCAGCACGGGGGCTGCCTCACCCCTCCGCGCCTTCGTGGCTCTAAATTACACTCTAGGGGTAGGGCATACAAGACTACGGGCAGTCGGGGTCAACTGAGTCGGTTTCGAATATTATTCGTTTTTTTTTAATATTTATAGTTTCTAATAAAATGTTAAGGAGTTGATCCATAGAGCCGGAAAAGTTTTGTTTGTTTTGCATATCTTTTAGGCTAATTAAGTATTTTGTTTTTATATGTTTTTTACCTTGGTGTATTTTTTTTGTCTCCGTATCGGATTGTCAAACCGGTCACGACGGAAGATCAGCGCTGGTCGTAGACCACGCATTATACTGAGTCGTGACCGATTTGAGACAAATTTCATTGTTTTTATTTTTAAGTATGTTTTTGTGGCGTGTGATTGATTTGTTTTAAATTAATTAATTTTTCTTTCTTTCTTTCTTTCTAATAATTATATCATTTGTTAATATGGCATCTCATTTTATGGCAAATGAGAGTTATAGCTAGTAAATGAGTATATCATGCGTTATTAGTATAAATGAGAATAATGCAAACGAATATTATGACCGAGGATCATTATGGCAAAATAAATTATTGCAAGGAATATTATGAAAAACAAGACAATACCATGGTACATATTGTGTTCGGTTTAGTTGTGGTAGGCCTTCTTGTATGTTCACTTGGCTAGCTACCAGCAGCTTAACTGATCTAAGTCTGACGCTATAACAACAATGTTTTCAGCATTGTTATGTTCCGCCAGTTCGAGATACCTAATAGCCAGTTCCTCACTGGTTGAGGATGACCTTGAGGTGAGGAATACTACTGGACCCATTTGGATGACATTTTACACACAGATAGAAAAAAGCCTGGTTTAAACATAAACTATTATTTTTTCCCGATATTCCCACGGGAACGAGAACCACGTAGTTGAAAGTTAGTAGGGTATTTTGTCATGATGATGAGAAAATGGATAAGCCCCTATTCTGTCATTATATCTCTCACTTAGAGCAAAATATAATTGAGGCTCTCATTTAATATTAAAATATTAGTTAGTATGAAAACTTTTTACTAAAATTAAAAGTAAAACACACTAAGTTCCTAGACAAGCCCTTCGGCTGTGGAATTCGTTACCGGAGGACGACATATAACGTGCACAATCCTCAGATAGCTTTAAACGGCTCGTCAAAAATCGCTACCTGTCACTGACATCATAAAGCTTCAGTACTTTGTCTGTTCGTTACATAGTATTATATAATTATATAATGGTATTATTTAAGTATGTTAATGTATTGTATTTATAGCGTTTATGCATTATTAAGCGTAAATATCCTGTATGTAGAACACCATAAACTACCCAATTTTTCTCAGGCTTTCCATCCATCAGCCTGTGGACGTCCACTGCTGGACATAGGCCTCTCCTAGCTCACGCCTATTGTGGCGTTCATAGGAGGTTATTAGCCTACTACTACCACGCAGGCCAGACGGGTTGGAAGAGGGTTTGTTCCAAGTTTTCCTTCTCTCGCATAGGTTTTCAATGCGTCGAGCCTCTTAGTCGACTCTTACGACATCCCAGGCATGTAAGGGAGTGGTGACACTTGTATTCTTAGGCCGTCACCACACGGCACAACTACTCAGGTTTTGATCAAGCTCAACTTTATGGTTGCCTGGAAGAAATTGCTTTTTAGCGATAAGGCCGCCAATAGATCTTCTTTAAAAAAATACTTTTGTAAACTATCATGGTGTACAATAAATAATATTTTATCTTTAACTTTAAAACCAAAAAATATAAGAAATATTAAAACATTTCATTCAGATTTACTGCTGCATTGCTCTTTAAAAGCCCAACAATGTAAATATTAAGAGACTTTAGTCACGCGAGTTTGTTTGCACGTTTTTTTCTCGACACAAATCGCTAGCAGTAGGATTTTCTCGCTGATTCGATAAACACAGTTTGTATTTCATTTTAATTCAATAATAATCAGCTATGATAATGTTATTGGTGTGAGTGAGATATCTCGTGGGTCAAAGACCTACCATAGCTATACACAGTCATATGTGCAAACATATTTGTTCCTATTTAATTGCTATTAATATACAATTGTTTAGACATTGTTTTTTCTACAATTATGAATTTATTTTATATTATGAATAAATTAAATACAAAGGATTTATTAAAATGATTCAATTTGTCATAGTTTCATTTCAGGTTACGGTTTTCTTGAAAAGTGGGATTCTATTCTAACACTTTTTTTTAAATAGCTTTTTTAATAATTAGGACTGTAACTAGCCATACGCGCAACAATTAAAATGTGAACTGGCTGAGGAGTCAGTAGTTTTTAACTCTTTCGATCATGTGAGAACTTATCAAAGAAAAATAACTCGGAAGTCTCGGTAGCTCGGTGGTTAGAGCATTGGACCGGATTTCCAAAGGACGTGGGTTCGAGTCCCATCTGAAAATTCACTTGTGGCCGAGTAAATTTTTACCAATATTTTTCTTATTAAAATTTGTCTTAAGTACAAAAATCGCATTGAAAAATGCAAAAATTCAGAAATCATAAACAAAAATAACTAAGGCTTCTCATCCTGACACAGCCCAATGTGCCTATAAAAAATGTGTGACAATTTGACAAATATGTCAGATTTTCCGATTACTAATATGTCAAACCAAATGTTTTATGAAAAGCAAAATTGTAGAATTGTCGCGACAATTTGACAATTATTATCGGCTTTTCCTATAGTACCCAGATAGCACCAATGTTTGAAACGTACAGTTGTCAAATTGTCACCTGTCACCTGTGCTGACAATTCTAATCTTTATGAAACGGAGTCCAGGTTCAACAGCAAGGAGAGGGGGTTCCAAATGAGAATAAATAATCCCTAAACTGAATCGAAACATGTACAGAAACAAAGCACAAACGGTGACAGCTGAATGAGTACCTAACATAATCCTAGTGACAGTGATTGTATACACTTTGAGTGACAATGTCATAGTAGATCGCAATTCGCAATACTCATATATATATTTCGCTAGTGCTGTTTTGCAACTTCTAAATAAATTGTTTATCTTTTGCATTTACAAGATTTATTTATATGTCATAATTATGTTTTAGAAGATTATATATATATTTCATAACTGTAACTGCTAAGAATCCTTGGGGCACAAATTTGCACTAACTTTTTGTGAAATCCCAAATAACATAAAATATGTAAGTAACACTTTCAAAACGAAGTGGTACACAGCGCGTTCACATCCGGAAAAGTTGTTTAATCAATTCATTTTTTTATTAAAACTTGAACATACTTTAGAATTAACATTTGCACTTCATTTTTTTTATAAAAAACGGAACCTCAAAGTTTCAAAGCAAATTAATGCAACATCAAAACTTGCATCAAATTCTGCGCCTGAGTCGCTTCAGTATCTTAATAGTGATCTGACTGCGCGCCCTTGTGGCTTTTCGGCATTGTGCCTAAATGCTGGGAACTGCTTACATTACAGCATTTATGAACATAATACCCAATTTGAGGTGTAATACTCAAAAACATTAAGCCAATTCACATTAATTTTTAATGGCCTAACTATTTGCATTTAAGTCAACAATATTTTTCTGTTAATTATTTTTGAACATCGATGATTTTTTTACATTTCAGAAAGATCATAATGTGGCGCAGTGATTCACGCGCTCGGCCAGCGACTGTTGAGGTTAAGCAACTTTCGCAATGTCGGTCACGGGATGGGTGACCAATAATTTACTATCTCGAGCTCCTCCGTACTTCGGAAGGCACGTTAAGCCGTTGGTCCCGGCTGCATTTGCAGTCGTTAAAACCCACCAAACCGCATTGGGCCCGCGTGGTGGGTCATGGCCCGTTCTCCTTATCCATCCATAAGGAAGGCCAGTGCCCCAGCAGTGGGGACATTAAAAATGACTGATGACGGTGGTGTATTACAAAATGCTAACGCATCTTCTAACAGTGCCTTAGTTGGTGGATTGTGATTGCGAGAGGTTGCGGGTTCGAATATCGTCTGAACAGTAAGAGACAAGTTACCTTTTCTAGTTATAAGTTTATCATACTTAAGCCCTTATTACGAAAGTAAACAAGACTACACGAAAGATTATATAGTTCGATCTTAATTTTTCTCTTTTGTCGAGTGTAAATGCGGTACAGGTCGGTTAACGAAAGCTAGCACGTTCACAGTAGTCACACTAATGCAATAAAAAAACGTAACGTAAATGTAAAGTCATACGTGTTGGTAACTGTACATAATAACGCCATGGCAATAGTGTTACAAACACAAGTGTTAAAAACATTATTTTAAATTTAAATAAAAATCAGCACAGAATAAATTACTAATTCAAAATTTCATTCACAAAGACAGGCAACCCAATTGTCTCTAGTTTATAAAAGATCTGATAGTAATGAATAATGTATTTCTTTTATTGTTAAAATTTAAAAATACTGGTATAAAGATAAGCGGTGAAGTCACCGTGCAAATATGTGAAACATATGTTTTGCCACTGAACACTTGTGTAACTAATATTCTATAAAAATAAGTAAGCTGGCAAGGTAACTGCTATAAGTAAATTTAATGTTGTCATGGTAGATCTCATGACTATCAGTATAAGTAAATTTAATGTTGTCATGGTAGATCTCATGACATCTAAAATAAATTACTATTGACCTGAATGAACGTCACAACTTGCAGTACAGTAACCTTGTCCCGGTGGTCCTGTTGGACGAACTCGCTAAGATTTTCGAAAGAATAATAGCGGAGCGAGTCATCCAACATCTAGAGGACAACGGACCCAATCTGTCAGACTGCCAGTATAGATTCCGCAGGCGGAGAACCACCTTGGATGCGGTCATGGGCCTCAAGGACATAACGGAGAAAGCCATCCAGAGAGGGGAACAGGTGGTGGCGGTATCCTTAGACATAAGGAACGCCTTTAACACCCTCCCCTACTCTGTAATAAAGGACGCCCTCAAGTACCACCGTGTTCCATTGTACCTGAGGAAAATTATAGAGTCCTACCTTGAGGACAGGCAAGTCCTGTAAGTAGATGCGGAGGGCCGCTTGGTGACCAGGACGATGACGCGCGGGGTTCCACAAGGATCGGTCTTGGGACCACTCCTTTGGAACCTTGGCTACGATTGGGTCCTCCGTGGAGTCCTCCTCCCAAAGATGAACGTCTTCTGTTACGCGGATGACACTATGATCACTGCGAGGGGCGGAGACTACTGGGAGGCGAGGCGACTTGCTGGCGTGGGAACCCAACTGGTTATGGAGAAGATAGAACTCCTGGGACTTGAAGTGGCGGTTCGGAAAACGGAAGTAGTTTTATTTCACGGTTCCAGAAGGCAACCGCCAGCAGGAGCAAACATCGTGGTGGCCGGGGTTCAGATCCCCATAAAACCGCACATTAAATATCTTGGGCTTATCTTGGATGGGCGCTGGCAATTCACACATGGAGTCCTACATAACCTCTCTGTCTCCCCGGACGGGGGGGTATGCGCGGGCATTTCCCCCGGGGAAAAAAAAAAAAAAGACGGGTTGCACTCCGGGAGTGCCGGCAGAAGTGAAAACTTGATTATTAACGTTGAGCATGTTTGATATTTTGGAATGGTTAGGGAATAATTTTGCACCAATTGCTTTATCAGTATATAAGTACTATCATTTATGTGGTAGAATACAATATTCATTTATTGCGCTATCGTACACAAACATGACAAACCATATTAAAGTGAACGTTAAGTTAGGTAATAAGATATAAGAAAACATTAGTTATTATAGAGAATCGAAAAATATATATTGACAATAAAACAAGAGACAAGTAAAAGACATTATCAACAGTCTGTCGCTAAGCAACCGAGACCATAGTCAACCTGTCACCTCAACATTCTCCATCCGTCCTACGCTTTTTCGATCAGGTCACGTGTCCTGACGCGAGTTTAAGATTTTATACCCATTACAGAAAAAGTGCTCAACGCCGCTAAAGAAGTTTTCACTTCAAAAATAAAAAATACAGTAACCTTGTAATGCGAGAAATGTTATAAGTAAGTCCTTCCTTGCGAGTTGAAAATTGTAATATTAAAATAAATATTTTCTTTTTGTGATGGAAATTGACCTTACTGATATGTTAAGGTCACTTTTCAATTTGACGACTCTGTATGACATAAAACGGGGAGAAAAAATAGCCCTTGACGAGTTTCTTGCCGGTTCTTCTTGTTACAAGGTCTGCCGCCGTAAGGTTTGTTTATTTTTATCACACCATGATAATAATAATAGAGGTAAAACGCAGAGCCAGAAAACTCGTTAGGGATGACAAACTGATGAATACCGAGCTCCACAGCCTTCATCGTCGAAGAGTTGCTTCATTGCTGGTGTTCTATAGATTGTGCTTGGGAGAGTATGCTATTGAGCTGCATGAGCTCATCCCGCCAGCTCCTTTTTACCACCGGAAGTCCAGGCGTACTGCGGGCTATCACCCCTACCTGGACGATATTCCTCGTTTGCGTAGGTACAAGGCGCTTTTTTCAGCTTTTGTTATGCGAGTGGCCATCACAGCCAAAGAGTGGAACTCCTTGCCTGTATCTGTATTCCCGGCAGCCTGCAGTAAGCCCTGGTGATTTTAAAGATAAAATTTAAAGCTCTAATGATTAGACTCCTTCTAGGCAAGCTTAATCCATTTCGTCTCTGATTCAGAATGAGGTCGGGTAGCCTATTTTGTATTTATAAAAAAGAGTGTTTTATCAAATACTTATCTGTCTCAACTGCCTCTTTGGTCTAGTAAAACCACCGGTATTGGATCTAGAAGTCCCGGTTCGATTCCCAGTGGGGGGCATACGCTATTTAATAAGCTGGGAATCGAGCCCGGGACCCTGGTTCTGATATCGGTGGTTGTCCCGCTAGACCATAGAGGCGGTTTAACTTTAACATCAGGTAATGATATCTTGGACGCGCCCTCCAAGTCGGCCGCTCTTTCTTTGTTATCAAGCCTCAATCCCCCTACTCACCCCCCTTTCTCCTTTAGTTTAGTTTCTGAAGATGAGGTAAAGAAGAGTATCAGGTCCATCACTACCAAGGCTATTGGTAGTGACGGTCTTAGCATGGAAATGATTCTGCCCGTGCTGGAGGACATTGTGCCTGTAATCACTCACATTATCAACTTTTCCCTGCAACACAATGTCTTTCCTTCAGCGTGGAGAAAAGCCCACATCATACCCCTTCCTAAAACTCCTAATCCATCTTCTCTATCTCAATACCGCCCCATTTCCATACTCCCTATCCTTTCCAAGGTCCTTGAGTCTCTTGTTCATAAGCAATTATATTTCTTTTTCTCATCTAACAGCCTCTTGTGTCCTTTCCAATCAGGATTCCGCCCTTCCCATAGCACGGTTGGTGCACTGTTGAACATAACCGAAGACATTCGCAATGCGATGGATCACACTAAACTCACAGCAATGGTTCTGCTAGACTTTAGCAGTGCGTTTAACTGTGTAGACCTCGACCTTCTCATTGGTACTCTTCGATCTTTCAACATCTCTGACCACGTAATTGAATGGTTTCAATCTTATCTGTTTAACCGCTTTCAACGTGTAGTTAATAACGACACTGCATCCGATTGGTCAACTTTATCAGCTGGTGTTCCGCAAGGCGGCGTTCTTTCTCCCTTACTATTCTCTATTTTTATCAATAAAATATCCAGTGTTATATCTTCCCCGTTTCACCTCTATGCTGATGACCTACAAATCTACCGACACTTTTCTATTGTTGAGGTTACAGAAGCAATTGGTTCCTTGAATCGGGATCTGGACGCTATTCGGGCTTGGGCAACATCTTTCGGATTACTCGTGAACCCCAGCAAATGTCAGGCTATGATTGTGGGCAGCGGCCGGCTTAGGACTAATCTTGATTTGAAATCTGTTCCACCCATTATATATAATAACAAGATTATCCCTCTTACTGACAAAGTGAAAAATCTAGGCCTTATTATGGATTGCACCTTGTCTTGGTCTCCGCATATTAGTGAAGTCAGTAAACGGATCCATTATTCCTCTCACTCCCTCAAGCGACTACAATACTTCCTTCCTTTTAAAACTAAAATTATGCTGGCGCAATCCCTTCTCCTTCCCCTACTTGACTACGCCGATGTTTGTTATCTGGATGTGACCGAGGAACAGCTGAACAAACTGGAACGCTTACAAAATCGGGCCATTCGATTCATTTTCGGTTTGCGCAAGTACGATCATGTGTCCGTTTTTCGCCGTCAACTAAATTGGCTTCCCATCCGCCTTCGCCGTGATATGCACATCCTCTCTACCGTATTCAAAATTCTCAAAGACCCTAACTCTCCTCAGTATCTTTCCTCCCGTTTCCAGATGCTCCCTCCTCCTTCTCGCCCCAGGCGGCCTGGCAACACTTGTGCTTGTGCTGCCTGGAAGCAACACCAAATTCTTTCACAATTCCTTTTCTGTCCGAGCGGTACAGCTTTGGAATAAACTCCCAACAAACATTCAGGAATCCCCAAGTATTCACTCATTCAAGTCCAAAGTCAAGTCGCACTTTCTATTGCAATTATCTGAGTCTGAATCATGAGTCACTTACTGTACTCCGTCTCTTTTATGTATTTATTTGTATGTATGTATATTTTATATTTATGAGTATGTGTGTATATTTATGTATAGGATAGGTAAATTATGTAGGTATTATATCTATTTATGTGTATATGATGTAGATATTAGTTTCACCATTTTCTTATTTAGTTTTGCATTTAGAGTCACCCGCTTAATATTATCATCTCTTACACGTCTCAGGTTGGCTGGAAGAGATCTCTTTTAGAGATAAGTCCACCTTTGTACATATGTCTCAAATTTATTCTGTAAATGTATTTTCTAGTGCAATAAAGAGTATAATAATGATATTGACGAAGACTAAGCGTCTCATTTTAAATACTGTATCATACAACACTATTGCTTCTGTCTGGTCTTGAATAATACTTAGTAACACTGCAGTTTAAATAAAATAAATATCAGTTACCTACAAACGGAAGTTAGTACTTAAAACAATTACTTTATTTAAATAGTCGTCTAGGTCACAGCACAGATAGGCTAGGTCTAGACAACCGAGGCCAAGGTTGCTGCGTTGCTACGACCCGGGATTAACAGTGGAGACTTGTCTTTATTATTATGTTTATAATACACGGGAATGTTGTTTAAAGAATATGTAGTATAATCCAATCATGGAAAAAAAACTTGATGCTTCAGCAAATCCATACATTTTTTAAATCAGTGATTAGGTTCTTCACATTTTTATTCTCTGGAAGACACCAAAACAGTTTTTGAAACTTAAATGTCTTCTCTGGTCCCTTTTCCGATTGTGTCCCTTTTCATGCAAAAAGTACTGCACGATTTTAATTTTTTTTTGTAGAGAAACTGTTCTATGTAGACACTAGGAAATTGCTCTGAACTTATTTAGCAACCACTTTTTAAACTGAAGTCTAACATCTTCATCGCCATGCGCATAATAGTACCTAAACATCCGCGCGGGAGCCACGCGTTTCATGGTTCTGACCGATTTAGATGGCTTGTCATATAAATAGAATACGCATCCATCTGTAACCAATCGCGGACACTCGTGGTTGCTCGTCAACTTCAACATAGTATAACTGTCTTGACTTATTATTATTCGGCAGGAGGGACGCCGACGAAGCTGGACGGGCAATCAGTCACCATAATCGGAACCATTTCACCCAGTTCCCCAAAGTCCCCTGAAGACAGACAGGGGGGAATGATGATAGACAGGGCTTCGGACCCTCGAACCTACCTGTGCGCTTACAATACCTGTTAAGTTGACTTATCGTAAGCTGCTTTAGATCCTCTTCTTTCAGGTTGTCTACTTCAAAGAGTTCCCAGTGCAGCGATGCGTACATCGGGTATTCTGCCATGAAGTGGTAGCTTGTTTCTTCTTTTTCTCTACATTGCGGACAGATAGGGTACTCTGCTCTTTTTATCACTGATAGAAGGTGTCTGTTTACAGGACAGTGTTCTGCGTTATGTGTACTAGCCCTACCAAAGTTGCGATGGTTAGATGGATAGATGTGTGTTACTTAATCATGCTAAAACGGCAGAACGAATTTCGTACAAATTTGACACTCAGTTTATAGGCTGGACTATAACAAAGAATACCTAGTTAATATCATAGTAAAAATACACGGCTATTTTTAAACAGTAGCTTAAATTTTTAAGCTCGACTCATAACCGGAAATTTAACAAATTTCTCCTAGGAACATGGGTCGCAATACGAGACCAATTTTTGGACTTACCATACTAAATCGATCACGTGATCAGTCTGATTAGTATTATAATATGTATAAGAGTCGAAATTTTTTTTCATATTTTGAGCCGACTTTCTAGGAGAAAGTTATTTACTTAACGATTCTGAGTAGAACTTAATAACTTGTGGCCCAGTTAATTTTTTCCAATATTTTTCTATTTAAAATTTATCATAACTAAGAACTTTTAGATGCTGTTAAAATTAACCCTGTATATGACATGATTTACCGAATGTCCACGCGGACAAAGTCGTGCGTGGAAGCTGGTAGTAGTTACACGGAAGCTAGTAGATGTAGGGTAGGGAGGTAAACCTGCCTTCTGCGCAGAGGTCCCGGGTTTGACTCCCGGACCATACAAACATTTGTGCATGAAGATGTCTATTTATTTTGGCCTATAGTATATTTTTTACAGTTCATTCTCCTATTTTTATGCCTGTTACCATGCGATCCAGATGCCCCATACGGTGTCGTGCAGCCTTCGAGCGATCTGGACCAATTGGAATCTATTTCTTATTCGCCGTTAATCAGACTGACCTATATTTGTGTGCCCGCGCACCCATTACGTGTCATGGTAATAGCAATTGGAAATTCGTGGAAATTATTATTGTTACATATTTAGTGGAAAACCATTTACGTAATTATTTTATCATGATTGCAGAGTCGTTTAAGTTTGTACCTCGGTATAACAAACTTATTGCAACGGGAATATGCTTAGTCAATTATATTCTGATGTTGTTTTCAGCTTTTAATTTGTTTAGAATCTATTTTTATTTATGGTTGGAAGCGGTTGAGTAAATCTTAATTCGTTATTTGCTTGCAGGAAACCGGTGTCCAGAGACCAATGGAATATCTATTGCGTGTTTCATGCCTGCCTGAAGCCTGAGAGGCCTGAGAGGTTTATTTTATACATCGGCTTCCTTTGTAGAAATCCCACCCCAGTGATTGCACTGGGGTGGGATGATGGATCACTGGATCCACCATTCAGATCATAATTATTATTTCATTATTAAAATACACCAATTAGTTAAATATCCGTGGATGCGAGGCAGTTGCAAAGTGAACAAAATGTTGAATTTCTAATGTTTATTATTGTCAGATTTGTGAATTTTTCTTGGTTCGGCTGACCTTCTCCATATTTCTACCCCTCGTCACTGGTACGAGCCTCTTCCGGAATCCTCAGCCACTGAGGAACAGCCAGTTCCTCAGTGGCTGAGGATTCCGGAAGAGGCTCTTATCTCGAAACGCCGGAACACAACAATGCTGAAAACATTGTTGTTATGGCGTCAGACTTAGATAAGATAGTGTTAGCTAGCCAGGCATACTTACAACAAGTCCTACCACCAACAAAACCGAATACAATATGTACCCCCGCTGGGAATCGAACCCAGGAACCCTGGGTCTGATACCGGTGGTTGTACCACTAGACCACAGAGGCGGTTAAAATTTCGATAGCTACAAGTTATCTTGTATAAATATTAGCGTTTGTCCAATTAACAATGAGATGGCCTTGAAATACAAATTATTATCCACCTATTTTCGGTGGCGCGACACCTAATGGGGACGCGCGAACTAGCTCAAACCGCTTTGCGATATCTTCCTTTTGCAAATCGTATGTTACATCATAACTAAAACTGCAACTATAAACCTTATAACCAAGACTTAAAGGCTAATATTCTTTAATATTTTTATAGACGTTTATTTCTATTTGCAAGTGGATATTAATTTATTCAAATAATATAATATTTGCTGCGATAAAGGAGAGCAATGGAGGCCATTCGCTCGTGTGTTATCTCAAGTGGTCGCGTTTATTATTTAATGTACAGAAGGTTGTTTTTGTCTAAAAATGGGACAAAAGGTTGTTTTAGTAACTAAGCTGGATTAAGCTAACTTTTACTACAAATTGGCTGAATTCAGTGTAACAATATTTTTTTTTTATGAAGTTTGGGGAGACTCTTAGCCTTCATCATACCTGATGTTAAGTATGATAAGGCTGAAGATGGAAGCTAGCCTCTCCCGGAATCCCCAATCACTGAGGAACTGGCTATCTTATCTTTAACTGCCGGAACACAACAATGCTGAAAACATTGTTGTTATGGCGTCAGACTTAGATAAGATGGTGGTAGCTAGCCAGGCGGACTAACAACAAGTCCTACCACCAACCAAACCGAATACAATATGTACCCCCGCTGGGAATCGAACCCGGGACCCCTGGGTCTGATACCGGTGGTTGTACCACTAGACCACTGAGGCGGTTAGAATATTTTTTTTTCTGGTATTCATAACAAAAGTACTTCATCTCTACTATGAGCGACTCTTGTACCATATTTTCATTGATCCAAATTGTTATTAGTTACAAGTGACAAGCTGCGTAGTGTCGGCTTAGTATAGCACTACCTCCTCTCATCCCGTGGGTGTCGTAAAAGGCGATAAGGAACTTAGCCTTCTGGAGCCGGGCAGCAGCGTCTCCTACAAACTTGAACATACTGCGATCGCCAACCCGCCTGCCAAGCGTGGCGATTATGGCAAACCCCCCCCTTTGGGGGAAGCCTATACCCAGCAGTGGGTGTTATGTGGCTGAGACGACGACAACGACGAAAACGACAACGACAAGTGACAAAACAAAACTGTATTGTATCAGTAACAATGAATTTAGTTATGGAGATACATTTGGCCTAGTGGTTATCTAGTGGTCTTCACCTGCGAGTTTCCTGTTCCTGTGGGAATATCAGGATAAAAAGTATTGGCATTTTCCTTGACCTTGCCAAGGCATTTGACACTGTCTCGATTCCAACTCTTGTGGATAAATTAGAAAGGATTGGCATAAGAGGGCTTACGCAAGTTTTCTTTATGAACGTGTCCAGCTTGTTAAAATTGATAATTAATATAATATAAACAATATATTTTTTTTTTTAATAGTGGTTATCTATGACTAGCTTGTGCCTACGGTTTCACCCGCGAGTTTCCTGTTCCTGTGGGAATATCAGGATAAAAAGTGACTCTAAAAGTGTCTGTTACTCTCCTTTGCCAAAAATTTAGAAAGGACAAACAAACACACTTTCGTATTTATAATATTAGTTAGGATTAAGATTAGGATATCATAATATTAGGATAAATAAGTTTAATAAAAATGGTTTGTTTGGGGCTGACACAAGTCCACACGTTCGAGGTCGCCAGGCAAAGTCAAAGTCAAAGTCAAAGATTTTTATTCAAATAGACTTATAGATAAGTGCTTTCGATTCGTCCATTTTTTTTTTCCTACCAGCCATTCAGGACATCTTTTAACTGATAAGAAGAACGGCCGCAAGAAACTTATCAGCTTTAACAAAAGCAACAACATTTACAAAGGAACATGTCGTTGCCAAACACAAATCTACAATCTTGAAACATAATTAATATAAGAGGAAACCAAATGGTGTAAAATGTGAAAGCATAATATAATTACTGATAGTAAAAGTTTATTAAATACCTGGACCATAGTTGTTGACCATAGTTTGACGACCTGTTTGGCGCAGGGGTACTAAACCCGCCTTCTATTACAGAGGTCCCGGGTTCGATCCCCGGACAAGACAGATATTTGTGTGCATGAACATGTCTATTTGTCTTGGTCTGGGTGTTTAATATGTGTATTATGTATGTATTTACAAAATATATATATATATATATATAAGTATGTTTATCCGTTATCTAGTATCCATAACACAAGTTCTTCATGAAACTTAACGTGGGCTAGATAATTGGTGTGATTGTATGAAATTTATGATTATTATTAATATAGTAGTTTTAATAGGCGATAGGTCGTAGCAACGTGATGCTAAACATGCCGTCTAACATCTTTCTTTTTTTATGAACAACGCAGTCTCATAGCCATCATCATACCTGATGTTAAGTATGGATAAGGCTGAAGATGGAAGCGAGCCTCTCCCGGAATCCTCAATCTTTGAGGAACTAGCTATCTTAAAAAAATAATTGAAAAGGGATAAAATAATTAAAATTTCCCCGACTTAATTATCCGTCGGGGGCTGCCAATAAATGAACTAGTCTTGCAGTTTTATAATAACGTGATTAATTGGATTTATTTATATTCATGCTGATCAAATTTGTAATAGTGATGGCAGCCCCCGACGGATAATTAAGTCGGGGAAATTTTAATTTCAAACAAATGTTTACTGCAGCGCCCCCTGGTGAGTTCTCACCGTAAACCTTTTCTAAGAATATTCACCAATCAAACCCAAACCCATTACTGAAAACCACATCAAAATCGGACTAGTAGTTTTGGAGATAAATGGTAACATTGGTATGCAAAACAAATGTTTACTGCAGCGCCCCCTGATGAGTTGTCACCATAACATCTATCTAAAAATATGCACTAATCAATCCCAAACCCATCACTGAAAGCCGCATCAAAATCGGACTAGTAGTTTTGGAGATAAATGGCAACATTGGTTTGCACAAACAAACAAACAAACAACCTCTCACCGCAAACGCATATACCGTCTCCGTACCGTCGCAGGTAAAAACAGAGACTTTTTAACCAGATTTTATTTCGACTACGTTTTGATCTAACACCTAAACAGTTTAAGATTAGGTTTCAAATGGTAGCAGACAGACAGAATCCCCTGCGGCTTTTTTATGTCGCCTTAAACCCACTTGCGCCAAGCTGCGCTAACATATTTAACCCAGAATTAACGCTACTTTTGCATACTTTACAACCCCGAGTTAAATGTTAACGTAGGTTGGCGTAAGTGGTCCTTAAAGAGATACTCGGTAACAATCGCTAACGTTGTGTAGGCAGCTAAGCAAACGTGGTCAGCAAACATTTGACTTGGCTGTGTCCCTGGCTGGAGTGTACTCAACTCCTTGTTTCTAAGTTGGATTTTAGGGATCTGTTCTCTAATTTTGATAAGATATTTCATGCGCTCTTCGTATAAATTCTTACGGAGAAAATGATTTTACTGTCTAATACTAAGCCGCTTTAGATATACATTTTCGATGGCTAACTTCACCATATTTCAATTTCCAATGAAATGAAATGATGAAATAACAACTCACACATCGATATTCATCCTTCATCAGCTTGTGGACGTCCACTGCTGGACATAGACCTCTCCTAGCTCACGCCTATTGTGGCGTTCATAAGAGGTTATTAGCCTACTGCTACCACGCTGGCCAGACGGGTTGGTAGAGGGTTTGTTTCAAGTTTTCCTTCTCTCGCACAGGTGTTCAATGCGTCGAGCTTCTTAGTCGACTCTTACGACATCCCAGGCATGTAAGGGAGTGGTGACACTTGTATTCTTAGGCCGTCACCACACGGCACACGGCCACACGGCACGGTACATCGATATTACCTAGTAGGAACTATTATAACCGAATACCACAGACTTGCATTATTTATTACATAGGGTCTGACAATACCAACACAAAAGTTGGCATCTTATAATACAAGTAATAAACATGACGTGTCTTCTGATTGTTTTGACAATAAATAGCTGCTAAAATTTGTTCCAGAATTGTAATCATTTGTATTAAAAAGTTCTTAATAAAATCATACTAAGTATATATTACAATTACAATTATAATGTTTTGAAACAACTTTTGCGGAATATATATTTCGTACTATAATTTGTCGGTTTATTTGAGGTTTTTTGGTTTCCCGACGTTTCGGCACCTTTTCAGTTGCCGTGGTTAAAACGGCACCGAAACGTAGGGAAACAAAAAATCCTCAAATAAAAAGTTATAGTACCAAATACCTATATATTTCGGGTAAATAAATCGCACTAAATATTCCGCAAAAATTGTTTTATTTCAATTATGAGTGCGCGAAGAAACTTAAGATGTGTTGATGTGTTTTATTTAGCCTGGATTTCAAAGCTTTGAACTACACATACAAAACTTTTGACGAATAATTAATAAATGCAAATTTACGATAGCTATAAAACTCTTTTATTTAAAACTCTCACTTGTACTGTTTAGGAGAAACTGCAGTTTTAAAAGAGAGGTGTACTGAGTTTTGAAAGCCAGTTTAGTTTCAAATATCGCGCGCACACATATTATGATAGATGCAGTGACCCCACTTAAGCTAGGTTAGCGGACATTACCGGTTTCTGTTTGCTGTCAGGAGATAATTGATGAAACCGCCACCTAGCGGACAACATAATATTCGTAACCGATTACGATAGGACCACTATGATTACGAAAATACTAGGATAAAAAAGAACTTGGTTTTTTTCATTAGTTTTTACACAAGTATTTCCACTGCAAGTATTTTGCATAATGTAGATAGGTACTTAATGTTTGAATTACACTCGCATTATAATTGTAACTTGCCTTTATTTTACCAATAAATAATATCGCTCATTTTTAATGGGATTAAAAATGTAAAAAAAAAACAATTTTCTCAGATTTTTTGACATGATTAACGTTTATTTTTTAGTTAATTTATATAGATATTATTGAAAAATAATAAAGGGAACTAAATATTATTTATATCGATATCACACGACAAATACACAACACACAATCAAAAAACATAATAAAATTGTATGATAAAAGTTTATATTTTTCAAACGCGTTGGTCAGCCGAACGGCGGCGTGTTGTGCAACTTTCTAGTCGACTTGTTTTGTCCTCTGACATAATAATTAGCAGCCACTTTAGTGTCATTAGTCGTTTATATAATTCTTGCTCATATATTAGTCATATTATTATGTTGCAGAGAACGGACAAACGAAGCGAAAAAACAATGCAGTTTTTAGTTTTCATTCTTAACGTAAGAGTTAACGATTATTGTTAGAGAAATATCTGTTTTTATTGGTGTCTTTGTTAATAATTCACATCATGTATTCAGAAATGTGTCTGTGTTTGTCTGTTTATTGAGTTTTCAAGGAATTCGTTTAAGTTTTATAAATGCGAAAGTAAGAAGAAATATATATATATATAATACTAATAGTTTAATATTGATCATGATCACATTAAAATAGCATTGTAAAATGCAAAACTATAAAGTTATAATTAAATGGCTGTTTCATCTTAATCGATAGTCAAACATCTGTAAAAATGTTTCTTTCGAATGCGAGGATATTTCTCTCATTGTGAAACGACGGTGGCCAACACCGTAGAAAGGTGAATCCTAGAAATATTCGACGTGTCCTCATAGGTCTTGGTTAGTGCATTGGGTCGGATTCCCAAGGAAGGTTCGAATCCCGTCAGGGCGACATGAGACAAGTTGTTTTTTTCTAGTACATTTTCATGTTTAGTATGTCAATTTGTTTGTCTATTTGTTCCTCTTTCACGCAAAATCTACTGAATGGATTTGGATGAAATTTGGTATGTATGAACTTCAAGTAGTGGATTAACACATAGGCCACTTTTTATCCCGATATTCCCACGGGAACGGGAACCACGCGGGTGAAACCGTGGGCGGCCGCAAGTAAGACATAAATATTCTAGCCAGAATCCTGAAACGAAATTACCCGCTTTGGCTTAGTAATTATCGGTATCACCAGTGGTAGCACAAGAGTTCCTGATTCCCAGTGGGTACATATTGAATTCGCTTTGGCCGGTCGATGGTAGGACTGGTAAGTTCGCTAGTATTGTATTGCATTGTTGTATTTCGGCAGTTAGAGACAAGATAGCCACTGTTACTGAGTGGTTGAGGAGTCTGGGAGAGGTGTGTTTCCACCCATTACTTCACATCAGCACCCCTATAGCTATAGCTTCTGCTATCGCTATAGCTACCAAACCTTAAGCTCTCATAAAACCCTTCAACGATACGGTTTTTGTCTAATTCCTACATATTTCTATTTATCTATTGGATTCACTATTGCAATTTTTGTAGGAAGAGCCCTTGAAGAGGTTTGAAAAATCTATAGCTATAGCGATAGCAGAAGCGTTGGTCATAAAAAAGTTTGTTGTACACTAGCGGCTGCCTGCAGTTTCATCCGCGTGGTACCCATTCTCTTGAAAACATAAAAAAAATATCTAAGTGCTCGCCTACATCGTTTTAGGAGTCTTACTGTATGCAAAAGCGGTTCTGCCGTTTGGACTGTGCCTTGTCTGTCAGTCAGTCACGGTATCGTTTTATTAGTATAGAAAGATATATAGATTGTTTTCTAACTGGAATTCAACGAGAAATTAAATGACACATAAATGAAAAGCTACTTCTTAGTATAACTCCCGCTTGACCATTTCCAAGTGATTACCATACGTGCGCGTGAGCAGATAAGAGTTGTTTAGGAGCCGCGCCTTCACGCTCCGCGGCGCTATCTCTCAATGTGAATCGGACTTGTTTTTGTTCAGCTTTTTATTGGAATGAAAGCGTCTGTTTGTAGCTAAACCATTACATTGTTTAAACATTGGAGAATTGGGACAAAGCGGTTTGTTTTGTTTTAATTTAAATGATTATTAGATTTATAGTAATCCTACTAATACACGTCGGTAATGAGTGGAAGACACCTAGTTTATGGCCTGGATTAAAGGAGAAAATTTTCTGTCAAAAGTGCAATTTATTTATTTAGTAATTAAGGGTAGGTACTTACTGGCTTACAGTTTGCCCAAAACACCAGCAAGTTAGGATAAGTACATTATTATTATGATTTTTAAAATTATGACAGCGTAGAGAGAAAATTTCAGAATCAAAATCGTTTTTGAATTCTTAATTTATTGTACATATTTCATCTAATCTCGAAGAGCAAATAGTAACTAAGCAGGAATACGTGAAACTGCAACTTAGTTGGTAACCGTGCCAGAGCGCGGCCCTCGAACCCGCGACCCGGCATTGTATGCTAAGCGGCTGACTCATCGCGGTTTCAGCAATGCCACAGAGCAGTTGCACATAAAGGTGAAAGACAAAAGGAAGTTCCTACATTACGTATCTCAGCATCATCATCATATCAGCCACACAACACTCATTGCTGGGTACAGGCTGACTGGACGATGCACGATGGTGCA
The DNA here is from genome assembly GCA_910589605.1 of Chrysoteuchia culmella. NCBI lineage: Eukaryota > Metazoa > Arthropoda > Insecta > Lepidoptera > Crambidae > Chrysoteuchia > Chrysoteuchia culmella. The sequence continues at coordinate 456,724 of OU342660.1, forward strand.
GGACCATCGTGCATCGTCCACGCATGCTGCCCGCATCCAGTGGCTTCCCGCGAGCGCAGGAGACGTATTTTTGATTCATTCGCATACGAATTCACATATTCGCATGTGGATTTCGCTAAAAACCGAAAATTTAAAAAGTAACTGTCGATTGTGTTTTTTTTTATGAACGACGGTGATATCTAGCCTTCATCATACCTGATGTTAAGTATTGATAAGGCTGGAGATGGAAGCGAGCCTCTCCCCGAATCCTCAGCCACTGAGGAACTATAGAGATAAGGCTATCTTACCTCTAACTGCCGGAACACAACAATGCTGAAAACATTGTTGTTATGGCGTCAGACTTAGATAAGATGGTGGTAGCTAGCCAGGCGGACTTACAAAAAGTCCTACCACCAACCAAACCGAATACAATATGTATCCCCGCTGGGAATCGAACCCGGGACTCCTGGGTTTGATACCGGTGGTTGTACCACGAGACCACAGAGGCGGTTAAAATTGTAAGGTTGTACTTAATAAAATTTTAAAAACCGACTTCAAAAAGGAATATATTAAAGTGAAAACAAAAAAAATACAAATAATCAATGCCCTTAATTACAACAGAAACTGTCTCAAAGTATACTTTTTGGAGTCGGTGCCAGCTAGAACGAAAAAAACTGAACGTAGGCACTTACCTATAAGTAGAAGTGCAATGTAGAATGCACCATTGATGCCCTGATTGCCCTGGCTGGCACCGACTCCAAAAAGTATTTTTTGAAGACGGTTTCTGTTGTAATTAAGGGCATTGATTATTTGTTTTTTTTTGTTTTCACTTTTATATATTCCTTTTTTGAAGTCGGTTTTTTATTTTTTTTATTTCTTTTTTATTTATGTAATAAATAAGGTTAGTACTTTTAGCCATAAGCATAATTGCTTAGAAATCATATTCCACCCGTGATATACTTAATATTTAACAGTTCCGATAAACATGTGTGGTCTTCATCATCCTGTCTTGACGACAATGGGACCAACTTGGAAGTACACCCTTCCAAACAAAAAAAAATAATTATTCAAATCGGATCATAAATGCCCGAGTATTGGGGTAATTAGTATGTAATAGTTCCGATGATCACGTGTGGTCTTCATCATCCGTTCCACTCCGAGTACGACTGACTACGAGTTACTTAAGAAAACACTGAAATCCTACATCGAGTAGGTGTGCCTATAACATTTGAAGAGTTCCCTGGATTTCTTCAGGATCCCAGATCCTGTCTCGACGACAATGTGACTAGCTTGAAAATATAACCCTTTCGAACAAAACAAGAATTATTCAAATCGGTTCTTAAATGACCGAGTATTGAGGTAACAGACATTTAAAAAAAAACATACACACGAAATTGATAACCGCCTCTTTTTTTTGAAGTCGGTTAAAAATAAAAAAAGTAAGGAGAATTCTCGGTAAAAAAGATTGTAATCAGTTAGAACATAGAATAGACTTTTTTTGTATAATCTGGATTCTACTATTTAGAAAGCTGAAGTTAGTTTAGTCCAGTTGGATTAAAAATATTTTATTTTTGATAGCCCAATTTTTATGTACTTAAATAATGTTTTATGTAGGGTATAAAAAATTATCTATTTTTGGATGATTTCGATTCTCCATACAAACAAAATCACAACTTCCTATTATTTGTAAAATTAACTATTCACTGAGTCACCTGTAGTACAAACCAGTCTAAATATTGTTGATATCATAAAGAAAGCAATAAAACGATTTCAAAAAATAGCGGAGAGCATAATATAATATAGTGGTGCGTGATAAATGGCTGTGTTTACACCGGCGCGAGCGACGACCTTCCGAACTCGACGCGCTGCCCGAGCGGATTGTCGGATAAACATGTTGATTCTGTTTTTGTTAATTTTACACATGTGAGAACAGGCATTGCAGGCATCGCTTGCCTGTAAAGCTAGAAAACATGTGTTTGAAACTAATAGAATCAGAAGAACGGATCACATAGATACCTTTGTCGCGTATTAAAAGTACTTGTGATAAATTTTAAATAGAAAAACATTGGAAAAAAACAACTCGGCCACAAGTGAATTCTCAGATGGGAGTCGAACCAACGACCTTTGGAAATCCGGTCCAATGCTCTGACCACTGAGCTACCGAGACTTGCGAACCACCCCGTCGAAAATGTCCAATACTTTTATATTTTTGATACGCTGTAGGCCAGCGTTGTCGCATCAATGCTAGGAATATCCTTGCATTCGAAAGAAACGTCTTTTCAGGTGTTTAATTAAAGATCGATTAAGATGCAACAGCCAATCATTTTTGAATTGTTAATTTTGGCATTTTTCAATGCTATTTTTATACTTATGATAAATTTTAAAAAGAAAATTATTGGAGAAAAAGAATTCACCTGTGGCTGAGTTGTTATTTTCCAATATTTTTGTACTTAAAATTTATCATAAGTATAAAAATAGCATTGGATGATGCCAAAATTAAAAAAAAAGTACTTGAACTATACATAAGTTATACACGTCTAATAAAAATGAGTTTCCAAATGTGTGCTATGCGCAAAATTTATTAGTTCTTTTTAAATATTCCTTAAATTTCGAAGGCCTTGACAAGAAACGGTAAACACGCGGGCGAAACTGCGGGCGGCGACTAGTCTTATATAAATTATACATACTGAAAAAGCAAATTTGTTGCACAATAATCATGACAAAAATGCTTATGAAAGATGCTCCATTGTCGGTGGCAGCGACGGGTCATTTGTATAGTAATCTTCTGCGCTGAAGCGAACTGAGTTGTTGGAATAGTAGAAGTTCGAATTTTGTAGAAAACCGACGGGGCGTGGGTTGCTAAGAGGCTGGTGGTAGACCACGACCACGGTCTGTACCACGTATCCACTGCCTCCATTGACCCACGCGTTGATACTGTTCTCGGCGCGCACCCAGTCGGACTCCTGCGCAATCTCCGTGCCGGTCACTATACCCTTGTTCAAAGACCTCGTCATCGGCACGAAGTTGTAAATCTTATATGGCCCTCCGTTCTCGTACGCAATCAAATGACCGTTCTGATCATTGTTACCATCCGGTCGGTTGGTATGCTTTCCCATTTGGTCGATATTTGTTTTAATATGACTAGGAATATTTGTCCCACCTCTCGTACCTGGAGGTTTCACTGTGCTACGATCGATCTTCGATGAAATCAATAACGGTAGAGTCGGTCCTCCACCGTTGGGCTTGAGGTATGCGTAGCAATTGACTCCACTTTGGTTTTGTGACGAAAAATATTCTAACTGATTCCTGTAAGCCATCTGTGCGGCGAGCTGCTGGAGCGATGCGGCGTAGGAGTTCACGGAGACTTTCCTTACATCTGCGAGAGGATAAATCTGTCTTTTACTTCTAACGTCAAACGCATCATTGTAAGAAACCAGTTGCTTCATCAGACCTTCGAGCTTTTGGATCAAGTCGACGTCGTATGCTGCACTTCGTGGGTCACTGTTTAGCATTTCATGAGATTTTGCTTCTTCTGACGGGTTGCAAAGAACCAGCTCATCATCTCCCACGAAACAGGAATAAAACCCATATCCAGAGTTGTAGACGCAGTCTGTCAGGCATCGTCTCGGACTTAGTGGCGCCGATGGAAAGCAGAAAGTACCTTGTACTAGGAACAGTACCAATAGAACCACTGAGCGTGAACACATCTTACTTCTCTTGCAATCTGACCATTGAAATCAGTCTGACCCTTGGTTTTATACAAGTATGGTATGATAACGAGCAATGATAAACATTTAAACATCCACATTATTTGTAAATTAAACATTAAACGTACCTATATTTTTTTTTAATAAGGTGGAGGTAAAATCTGTATTCGTATTGTGAATATAATTGAGAAACTCTCACATTTTGATAAAGTACACTTATGACGTTTTCAGTTAAAAAATATAGGGCTTAGGTCATTTCATGCCGGTTTTTCTTTGAAGTATAGTATATAATCATACAGAGTATGTAATCACTACGTTTTAGATGGAGTAGTTTCTTTGAAATTAACTTTAAGAACTTGTAATAGCCATTGAAGAAATCACTTAATTTTTTTTCTTAAACCTTTGTAATGTTGTGTTCATGTGTACTCTCATCATCAGTTTGTCAAATATTGAATCTGAAATACGATAATCTTTTTCCTACCCTTTACATTCATAACGTCAGTTTGTTAAAAATTCACAATTGATTACGTTATCGACTGGTTAAACCCCCTGCTGACCCCAACTGTACCTATCCTTGCCGCATTAACGCACACAGAAACAAAGCTCTGTCCGCAAATGTCACTCAATGTTGTAATGTGACAAGGTTGCTTCGTGTTTCTATGTCATTGCACGTGAGCGTACATAACAAGTCCTGCCACCATCCGAACCGATCCGTCACAGATGAAGATATAGTTTTTGAAGTGAAAACTTCTTTAGCGGCGTTGTGCAATCAGAGTTTAAAATTTTGGGATTGGTAAAAAATGTTAAAGTCGCGTCACGACACGTGACCTGATTGAAAATTCGTAAGACGGAGGGAGTGTAGAGGAAGAAATGTCCCCCTCTGTTTCTACCGCGCGGTGAAAATGTATATGTTTTGTTTAAGCGGTTTTCACTTCTGCCGGCACTCCCGGAGTGCAACCCTTTGTTTTTTCTAATTATTGAGTTACTAACTAAAAACTACAAGTATTTAAACTGCCTCGACTTATTGGGTATTCGCCCGACAGTGATGTGTCCCAATTCCGTTATCGGAACCAATTTACAAATTACACCTTGTAAACTATCGGCACTCGTCGAATGTGCCAACACGCGATAAGCCTGTCACTTAAGATTTATTATGGTAGACATAGTACTCAACCGTTTATCTGGCCTAATATTAAGAATTCCGAACGCGAATTCGTACGCTTAGAGTATCGGAACAGCCACGTCCTTAGTCGAGTGGACTTAACCGCCTCTAGTGGTCCAACCATCGATATCAGACCCAGGGGTCCCGGGTTCGATTCCCAGCGTTGCTACATATTGTATTAGGTTAGGTTGGTGGTAGGACTCATTGTAAGTTCGCCTGGTTAGCTACCACCATCTTATCTAAGCTGACGCCATAACAACAATGTTTTCAGCATTGTTGTGTTCCGGCAGTGAGAGATAAGATAGCCAGTTCCTCAGTGATTGAGGATTCCGGGAGAGGCTCGCTTCCATCTTCAGCCTTATCAATACTTAACATCAGGTATGATGAAGGCTAAGAGTCTCCGCGTCGTTCATAAAAAAAAGCCTAAAAAAATTTGACCGGGGCAAAAGCTTTGTTTAATCCGGGCTACATACAATCTGCATGCTTTATATCCAAACTCGTTCTGCCGTTTTTGCATAATTAAATATAAAACATCGAAACTTTTACAATAAGGAAGTTTCAATTTTATTTTTTTAATAGCGCTATACTTGGAATTAAGCCCAGTGATTTTATTTTCAATTATCTTCATCCGATTTCTCTCCCCCATCCCTGAATCTACATGTCGGAAAAGATTATTGAATGAACAGACTGTTTCCCTATTTCAACACTATACGTGAAAAGATAAGTTAGCATCCTGGATTCCACTTACTTCCACCACCACTGAGAATATATTGCATAATTTTTATCGATTGCACAACACATTAAAAAATAAACACAGTCAAAATCGCGAGTTGAGTAAACATGGCAGATATAAACTCAGTGTCTCGACTAGCGATTTTGTTTGTGTTTTTAAGAAATTTGTGTTGTGAAATCAATAATAATTGTGCATAGATTTGTTGTACGTGGTGGTGGATATAAGCGGAGGCCAAGATCCGTCTTATTCTTTTACTGGTAGTTTTTAACCGACTTCAAAAAAAGGAGGATGTTCTCAAGTCGACTGTATTTTTTTTTTATTTTTTTTTATGTATGTTCTACCATAACTTCGCCAGTTGTTAACAGATTTTTATAATTCTTTTTTTTATCTGAAAGAAAATGGTTTATGTGTGGTCCCATATAATTTTTACGAAGATCTGGCTAGTAGTTTTTTCATAATCCTGAAAAATATCAATCACCTTTTGGCAAGTAGTCGTATACCTAGATGACATCATTGTTGTGTATGGGCTGATTTTTAGTGTAAGTAACGGCACATAATGTAACAAAAAAATCTGAAATAAAAACATTTTATAAAAAAAAAACAAACCGACTTCAAAAAGTAAAAAATAAAACTTTTGGAGTCGGTGCTAGTTAGCTAAGGCCAAAAAAAATATAGTTAATAGAAGTGCAATGTAGAATTGTAGAAAATGAATTGGAATTCTTAGCACTATAGAGCAAATCTGTGTCATCATCAGCCATTTTTAATGTCCCCATGCTTGTGGATGGATAAGGAGAACGGGCCGTGACCCACCACGCGGGCCCAATGCGGTTTGTTGGGTTTTAACGACTGCAAATGCAGCCGGGACCAACGGCTTAACGTGCCTTCCGAAGCACGGTGGAGCTCGAAATAGTAAATTTATGGTCACCCATCCTGTGACCGACCTTTGCGAAAGTTGCTTAACCTCCACAATCGCAGTCCGAGCGCACGAGCCACTGCGCCACGGGCTCCTCGAATCTGTACATTGAAAGCCTAAAGCAAGTAAAGTGTTTTCCGAACATATAGAAATAGTTTTTAAAGCCAATTTTTTTAGATCTCAATTCATATTTCAATCATATTCTCATTTATATCAAATTAACTTGTAACGTGAAGCCACTGCATTACTATCTCGTCTACTATAAATTATAATAATTTAAAAACAATGGCCTGTTTAATATTCACGATAACGTTTTGATAAGCGTATTTACATCCGCGAATCGCAACTACAGTCTACACCGATGATTAGCGAATAGCGACCTTTATACGACGGACTGTCGTCTTATCACCATTATGTTACTTATTGCTGTATAACAGTTGTATATTATTATTATTATTAAACATTTATTTCAGTCAAATTAATCCATACATTTAATATTATTAAAATTATGACTAAAATTAAAATTATATTATTATATATTTTTTTTAAATTAAATTATAGTGTTAGTAATAACTTAAGAACTATGTTAGTGTAATGTATAATGTCTACAATATATTATTAACATTAATTTTTAATTAATTAATTAATTCTCTGTATTTGTCTTTAAATCGTGTGCAATAAAGATTTTATTATTATTATTATTATTATCTGTATAAATAAATTAAAAAAATTAACCGGCTTCAAAAAGTAAAAAATAAACTTTAAGAGTCGGTGCCAGCCAAGGCATTCTTCTATTAAGGCGGTACCCCCACCGAATGTCGGCGAATGTAATGATACCGTCTAAAAATACTAGACTATGAGCTCTAAAAATTCCACGTTTAGTTTTATTAAAATTGTGAATTAGAATTACGATATTAAATAAAATTCAACGCGGCGCCACTTTCGGTGGGGGTACCGCCTTAACTCAATTTTTTCTTGCCTTGGCGTGCACCTACTCTTAAGTTTATAAGTCGGTTTTAATTTTTTATATTCAGTCCATACACAACAATGATGTCATCGAGCCTCGAGCAACTACTTGCCAATACGTAATTGATATTTTTCAGGATTATGAAAATACATCACAAATATCAGCCACATCTTCGTAAAAAAAATATGAGACCTAACCTAAACTATCTTTTTTTTTTATTAACGCCGGGGAGTCTCTTAGCCTTCATCATACCTGATGTTAAGTATTGATAATGCTGAAGATGGAAGCGAGCCTCTCCCGGAATCCTCAACCACTGAGGTACTAGGAAAGGCTATCTTATCTCTAACTGCCGGAACACAACAATGCGGAATACAATGTTGTTATGGCGTCAGGCTTAGATAAGATGGTGGTAGCTACCCAGAGGGACTTACAACAAGTCCTACCACCAACCAAACGGAATACAATATGTACCCCCGCTGGGAATCGAACCCGAGACCCCTGGGTCTGATACCGGTGGTTGTTACCACTAGACCACAAAGGCGGTTAAACATACATTAAAATATACAGTCGACTTGAAAATCTCCTAATTTTTTTAAGTCAGTTAAAAATGAGTTGTATTTATTACTCGATGAAATAAGTTTACTTAAATTTGGCACATAATGCTCTACTAAGCGTGGCATAATAGACCCCCAGTAGTCCAAACACGACTTTGAATCATAATAATAACAAGATTATAAGTGCGAAAGTGTGTTAGTTTGACCTTCCTCCACGCCCTAACTAAGAAACCAATCAACTTGATTTTTGGCATGGAGTTAGTTGAAATAACGTAGGCTACTTTTTATTTCGATATTCCCACGAGAACGGGAAACACTCAGGTGAAACCGCGGGAGGAAGCTAAGTTAAAAATAAAATGCTGCCATTTCTAACTCATTAATGCCAACGATCGCTGTTCGATTGGATAAACTAATTAAACTTGAATAGTTATATGGAGGGATTATCGTCAGTTCCTGGATAACGTGGATTATATAGTAGGGCTTCTAATTCATGATATAATGGGCATTAAAAGAGAGCCAGTAATCGTCTTACTGATTGCTGGGGTATAAACGCTTTGGTAATGCAAAGAAACATCTTTTCAGGTCTTTATCTATCGATGAAGATGCAACAGCCATATGATTTTGAATGTTTAAAACATTTTTAACATTTTGAAAAATATATAATTATGATTTTTGAATTTTTGCATTTTTCAATGCGATGATAAATTTTAAATAAAAAAAAAAAAAAAAAAAAAAAACCGTTATTTTTCTATTTAAAATTTATCATAAGTAATAAATGATTCTTTAACGTTATTACTTTTCGAATAAACGTTTAACGTTTCCCAAAAATAATACTGGTTGACCGGAAAGCTCCCCGTGTACGTACTTGCTCGGTCCAACTCGTATATATGTGGTAAAGTGATTAGCGCTTTTAAACTTAATGGCTAATAATAAAATTAAAAGCATTAATATCTGTACTTTTTTTTAGGGTTTCGTAGCCTAAAGGCAGAAAACGAAACCCTTATATTTTCGCCCAAATCGATGTATGTCACAGCCACTTTTTTGTTTCAATAACACGGGAAAAAAGTGCATGTTTACAAGGAAACTGGACGATTAGTAGGACAAATCATTGATCTTTGATGAGCTATGAACTATGCTAGCTATGAATGGTATAATGGCGTAGTGTGTTCTATATAATTAAGTATCAATAATGTTGTTATACGCTTAAAATTTTCTGAACGATTTGTTTTCATTAAACCGCCTAAATTTGAGTCGTGGTCGATCTACAAATAATTTTGAGGTTTTAATATAGGTAAATACACTTCGAAAATTTATACCACACTCTTGATATTGCAATAACAAAGTACCTACCCAAGATTTTTTTTCGAAATAAAAAGAAATATTTTTATTAAATAAAATAAAATAATATTAAATTTAGGGGATCTAAGGTTTGAACGCCAGTGTCTATGTACAATTTATGGAGTCCTGAATTGTATTATATCACTTCCTATTGGTGACAGACAGAAGTTTCATGAGACTGGTACCAAATAAAACGATACAATACATAAGTATCATCCTCTTTTGAACGTACTTTAATAAAATAAGTGTTTTGTCAAACGATTTACATAAGATATTCATGTAACACTACGGTTGATGCCTTTCAACTACACAATAGAGTTCAAACTCGAATAGCAATCGTGAAGTTGTGGAATACATACAAACACATTGAAATAACTCTTATTACAATCAGTAGAAGGTTGAAGTTTGAATGGGATTTTGTGTCTGTTTGCGTTCACTAAATTTCATTGAATGAATTTGTGTCAAGGTCCCGAGTGAATGAACTTTTTGTGTGTGTGTGTGTGTGTGTGCATTATCTATGCAAATTGTTTCGTTTGTGATTTACTGTTGCCTAGTACCTGCCTATTACGTGTTTATAATTGGTTGTAAACTTTAATTGCATTCTGGACGATGTTGTTGTTGTTTCATTGGTAATGATTTGTAGATCAACAGTTCATTAAAAACCTTTTTGAAGTAATAAGTATTAAACAAGAAAATATACCAGAAAAAAGCAACAAGTCTCATGTCGCCCTGACGGGATGAGACTAGTTGCTTGTTTTTTTTTATTCTATATAAAAAAGAACGATGACTGAAAAAAAATTTTGCCCAGAGCTTGGGCGGTTGGTCGGTTCGTTCGGGCTACGATCCTGGAAATTAATAATGGTGTCTGTAGTAAACGATACTTAGTGATTTATTGAAAAAAAAAAAACCCAATGAAAAGATAAAAAATCACAAGCAAACTCCGTAACTCAAACTAGTTAAGCAAACAAAGCCACACCACACCTGGATTTACAAGCGAAATGAAAAAAAAGAAATCAAACTTATTCAAAAGCTCTTATCTCATAGGCAAAGAGTTGCATTTGCTACAGATATCGATGGGTAGGTTCATATGCGTACGCGCACGCCTGCCAAGATCTATTTGCGGTTTGATGCGATAACGCGAGCCAGTGGGTGCGATCGATCATAGTGGAGTGAACCTTAGGGTAGTGTTACATGCGCCCTTCGCCCCCCCAAGGTTACTCACTATAGTCGGTGTTTTTTTAAGTTTAAGCTTCTTCCGTTTTCCCCAGAAATTCCGCCCACGTCAAGTAGTGATAGTCGGATTCGATATGTAGAGTGCGTTTCATATATTCTCTTTTTTGTTAGATCGCTACCCCTGTCGATTTCTGTCATAAGTTTAGGTTAATTTAAGATTATAATTTGATGCAGATATATTAAATTTTGGATTCCGTGCTAAAATCATTAGAAAGTGGTGAAAGAAAAATGTTTTGATTTGATGTTTCTAACACATTCGCGCCTTCTTGACATATAAAAAAAAGAATATAGGATGAAACGCACTTTATTGATAATACAGTAGAGTATTTTGACAGGTGTCAATGTCACTTCGTAAAAATAATCCAGTTAAAAACTGTTTTCGCAATGATTCAATGAGTGTTTTTTTTTTAATAAATAATACACTCACACCTATTAACCTAGCCCCAAAGTAAGCGCTGAAAGGCTTCTGAAAGGTTGTTGAAAAGGGATACTTGGGTAACGGATATAAATGCATATATAAGTATTTATGTGTTGAAATATATTTAAACGTCCATTACTCAGGTACAAATGCTCGTCTTCATCATACAAACATTTTCCCCTACCGAGATTCGAACCCGGGACCTCAGAGTAAGCGACACCTTAAAACTGATGTACGTACCACTCTACCACGGACGTCTTCAAGTACGTTACGGAGTATTGATTGCATTCACGTACACAAATAGAATAATTATAATAGCTAAATCCGACTATAACCACTAACTAATGAGTACACTCACCAGCATAAAATATAAAATTGATCGCATTCTTCTTTTCAACAGAGTCGAATTTTCTAGACGTTAAGCGCATATTTTAAACAAGAAAACTTACGAGGAAATATCAACTTGTCTCATATCTATCGCTACGACGGGACTCGAACCCGCATCCTTTGGGAGTCTGACCCAATGCTCTAAAACCAAAACCACAGTTATGATGTCAAGGTCAAAATCGTCAAGATATGAAGGCGGCAAGCTGTCGTGTCATGTGTACTCTTAACTCTTTAAAAATTCTACCCAAAAAAAAACTACCGTTTTCTTCCCAAACAAAATTTTTTACTCACTCACATATTACCACTGCTATGCATGTTGTTCTTGTATAAAAAAAATATAACGAAACCCAAAATTACATGCCTCCATAATAGTTACATTATGACCTTTTTCATTGTGTTAAGTGAACCTTGTAATAGAATTATCGAAAAAAACAACGAAAACAACAGGAAAAGCCTAGTTAAGAATTAAAATTAATTAAAAAAACATTCGATTTATTAATAAATTCCATGCCTCCCACTGCATTATTATGTTGAACAGAATATTTTTATATTTGATCTTGTTTCCATCTTTTCAGTTGACTTGTCTTTTGAAGCAGGCGGTTTTTTTATAGTTTTTTTTTAATTTATATATTTTTTATTTATATCTTTTTAGTAATTAATCGGTCATGATATACATATCTATTTGAAATCCTTAAGACTAGCTCTTTAATCTGATACCCATATTTAAGTAGGTAGTCTTGATTTTTTTTAATTCTATGTTAGGTTTTTATCATCACTTATCTAAGATCTAAGAACCAACCAATCTAACGATATATTAATTATCGAAATCCGTTCAACCGTTTTAGAGATAAAAGGTAAAAAGGAATAATACATTTAAACAAACAAACATACATGATACGCGCGAAAAACATAACCCTCTCTTTGCAGTCGGGAAAAAAGCGTTCACAACAAGTGGCCCTCGGGCATTGTACCTATCCTCAATTGTCTAAATTGACAAACTGATACCGATTAGGAATACTATCTAATCTTGACAGCTTTAAAGCTATACAAAGCTATATAAAAGATATCCTACGCTCTCTGAAGCGTGTGATGTGTTTCGGTTTGTGGGTGTGTTTCCAAATCGTATGGTGCAAGTTAATTTAGTTTTACAACTATTTTTTTTTTTTACAAGCAGGTGTCCGATGTATTTGTAGTTATTACACAGGCTACACATTTAAAGAAAGAAAGAAATTATTTATTTGCTCAATACAGAGTGATTCATTGAGATGGATGACAATTTGTGTTTACTGTGGTCTACTGTATTCTACCTTAAATATTGTAGGCATGCAAAAGTTATTTATTCATTTATATAGTACAATGTCAAATAATTAAGATCCCAATAGCCTCTGTCTGCAGTCGTTGAGAACTTGAAACTGAATTTGTAGAAAAACTTGTAATAATTAGTACACTGAATACTGAGTTTGTGAAAAATTGCGTTCAGGTCAATGAAGATTATTACTGGATTGTAAAGGGCAAAATGGTTGTGCGGGCTATTCAAATTTTTGTGGACTGTATTGCGGACGAACAAATAGGTTTCAAAGAACGCGAGGTTGACAAATATACAAGGAAGGGCACGATACCTTGACCGCCTCGTGGTGCTGCTTAGAGCTGGAGGTAGCCTGGGACGTCCCTGGAGTAGGCTGTTGCTGCAGTTTCTTGCGGAAATTCGGCGGGATCACACTTCACATAACCGATCAAGCTGTTCAGAGCGAAAAATACCACTAATCTCGCTAAATAATTACACACACGCGAGCGGCCATTTGCAAAGACAAAATCATTCTTCTTTCTGCCGGCAGTGTTGCCAACCGTTTTGCGTTGACAGCTACCACCGCTAGGGGGCGTAGCAATGTCTTGCTTTCTCTCCTGCGAGACAAGGTATGTGCGAAAGGGAAATGGAATATAGGGAAGTGAGGATGGGGAGTGTCAACCAAATTAAACAATCGAATTTGGAATCGATGCAGCCACATAACAAATTATTAACGCGGCACATTTGAATTGTATACCGGCGCAACCAATTACTATAATTTTGAATTTAGACGCTTGTTAAATGATTTGAATTACTGAAAGTTTCCATTCTTCAGCAATAATCCTTCTAATCACATCCTACTAATATTATAGATGCGAAAATTTGTGAGGATGTTTGGATGGATCTTTGTTACTCTTTCACGCAAAAACTACTAAACCGATTTCGATGAAATTTGCCACACAGCTAGATGATAGCCTGGATTAAAATATAACTTTTTATCCCGATATCACCACGGAAATGGAAACCAAGTGGGCGAAACAGCAGGCGCTAGTACAAGCATAATTTTAACATCGAAAGAATGCTTATTTGAGTTATCTCATTGAGATTACGAGTAAGAAATATTTCTTACCATACAGAGAGATCTCCTATACAATACAGACATCAAAATTTACTACTTTTCGTTGCTATACTACGCTATAGCTTGCTCAGTAGACATCTCTCCTTACCCTGCTTAATTGTAAGGCCTTATTTTTAGACGCGGAACCTACAAATTAGATTATCGCACGCGCAGCCAATTACACCAACACACAGAACGACGTGCGAACTCTCAAGTTACATTTATTATACATATATTATGTAAATTTTTACATTTTATTGTGTGTTCGTTGCGAGAGCGGCGTTTTTCGGTAGCCTGCCCTGGTGCAATTTATGCGGCTTTAGAGCGTATTGTAGTCTGCTGATTTCGACATTGCTGAGTACAATAGTAGTATATACAATAGTATTTAGAATCACAGTAACATGCTAATGACTATGGGGTCAATACATTTGCTCTCAAAAGTTTAGCTTTGGTTATTCTAATAAGTGAAGTAGAACGTGAAATGAAAGCTTTTAGCGAACGAACCGGAATGCCTAGCTATTATTTTTAGTGTTTGAAAAAAATATGTTAATCAAAAATTCTTTTAAAGTACAAAAATTTGTTTCTTATATAAGTTATGATACTTAAAAACATGTTCTTATATTATTTTTTTTCAACCACTTTACTAACATCTTGCTCTGTAACTGAACTCCTCCGCCACAGTTAAAGCCGAAACGGCTTTTGTAGTGGCGAGTAAATTAAATATCATGTCTTTTGTAATACTTTTGGTCAACAAATGTAAAAAAATAATTAAAAATTCATAAAAATATAAGTTAGTGAAGTTATCGTAAAAAACAGTACCTACCTAGAGATATAAATATTATATAAACTTATTATATAAGGAACAAACCTTTGTTTGTTCCTTATATAATAAGTCGAATAACGAAAAAGAAACTTTTTTGAGTCGAGACCGGTTTTGTTGATACATCCAAAAACAAGTATTTTAAACGAAGCTAATATGATCAGTGTGCATAGACGAATCGTATTTTGTAAGTTCTCTAATTTGGAAATATTTCGTGACTCTAATAATTATAGCCAAATCAACGTTTGCTGCGGAAATGTTGCTTTTAAAAACAATATTATACTACTTACCTACTTATTTTCATTTTATTTAATTTTAACGAAGACCAACAACTGGCTTAAACATAAATAGCACTAGAAATAACACCAAGAAGTCATTTACAGGTCCTCACATATATATATAACCACAAAAAGCGATACAGTAGCAAACAAGACGTTACACACTAACTATATATATTAAAAAAAAAGTTAATCACATACATAAATCAAAGAAAATAACACATTAAATATACAGTACCTACTGCACACATATTCTTCATAAAAAGGAAAAAAAATAAAGCCTAAGCAAGCTGAGTTAGTCAAAATTTGTACTTTATCTATTTAGAACTTAAATAACAAAAAATAAATCAACATTGTGATTATCCATTATACGATATGTATAAACAGTATGACATCACTAAGATTTAAGCCTGAAACCCCTTAAGTGTCTGTTAAAAACCACCTAATCTACATAACAACGTGATATTAGATACTCAATCCTCCAACACGGGAAATATCTCGGTAACCGCTGTTAAATTTAATGGCACCACGCTCCCTGTTATGCTCCTATCACAATTATCAACAATGCTGCAGAAAATGCATTTTCTGATGAAATCACTTCCATTGCTCTTTTAGTTAACGCATCTACTACTACTAAGCCTAAAGATCGTGCCAAAGCAGCGAGTGAAGCCGTGGCTATTGATGTTTGTGAGGTTTTTAAGACTGAATTTGTTAGGTTGGCAGCTTTTATGAGAGTAAATCCAGTCTACGGCCCGTTGGCTGTGGTAAACAAGACCATTAAGGACTGTGTCTCAATTGATGGAGATGTGTTTTCCAGCAATGTCACTGTGTCGCTCCGAGACGAGTTTAATCGAATCATTATGGACACAGTGTGTGCGTTGGTTTCGATCTGAGTGCCTGAGTATTTTTAGACTATGTTGCCATATATTATGTTAGAGTTTCAAATGTAGTTTGCAGATGTATACAGATAAATACTTCGGATGTTTATGTTGATGATTTAATTACTGGATTAAAAAATTTGATTATGGGCCTGTTTCACATTCTAAACAAAAGATAGCTTACTTGACATATTTTTCATATACCAACTGTCAAATCATATGTCAAGAAGCTACTTAGAACTTACTTTTAGATTGCGAATGCCCTATGCATAATATTGGGTCTGCTTCTCAACGCTTTCTGTGTTTTGTGTAATAAGCTCGCAACATGTGCACAACAGGCTGTAAAATATTTAAGAAACGTCTTAGATTAAGCTTCAAAAATATCTTTAAAAATAATTTTGGTTGGTGGTAGGATTTGTTATAAGTCCGCCTGGCTGGCTACCACTATCTTATCTAAGTCTGACGCCATAACAACAATGTTTTCAGCATTGTTGTGTTCCGGCAGTTAGAGATGAGATTCTCAGTGATTGAGGATTCCGGGAGAGGTTCGCTTTCATCTTCAGCCTTATCAATACTTAACATCAGATATGATGAAGGCTAAGTCTCCCCGCTGTTCATAAAAATTCTTGGCTCATCTCATGATTATACACCAACTCTGTTAGTACTTACATGTAAGGACATTGAATTTCGTGTCACAACTGCTACGGCCCGACAAACAAATAAATTAAATGTCAATAATAAATTCGTTCATGCGTACAACTTTGTCCTTCGTCTCAAAACTTTTCGAATTTGATCCTTAAATCTTGGTAAATAAGATTGAGAGGGTCTTGGAGGTGGTACTTACTCTGTATGGTTTTGTGTCATAAAAGCATGTCATGTATGATATTTTTAGCACACGTGCGTCCAGAGTCATCACAGAATTAAAGCCCTTCATGACAATATTAGAAACAAACACAAATTCACACAGTTTAGAGATGAAAATATATAAGATATGTAAAATTCTATAGTAGGAAGTAGTAAAATATGTTTTTTTTTCAGTAAATGACTGTATTTAAATGTTTAGTTGTAGTGGCCGAAATTACATGTTTCGGAGGACTTTGAATTTTGTTTACCTTACAGGTTTTCATAACTGACAACTGACTGACTGACTGACAGGTCGGCTGTACAATTTCAAAACCTAGTAAGGGGCAGGAGACAAATTTTACAGGAGAGCCAAAAAACTAGTTGATCACTTTGAGAGCTTGCCGCGCTGAAACTAAAAAAAACTGGTATGATGAGTCTTGGATCAAAAGATGCGGTATATCCTTGGCTATCTACAGAGTATAACTATATACCATAATAAATGATAGATCAAGTTTTATAGCACTTACTAATTGTTAAATTGTTTTTTTAACTTGGACTCAGCTGGTTTTACAATTTAAAAACCTAGCAAGTGTCGTTACTAGGTTTTTAATTTTGTTTTAATTAGTTCCTTAGTCCTCAAACTGCTATTGAATGAACCTAGTAAGTACGTGTATATTTTAAATAAAACTCGTTTTTTTAATAACTATTTAATTTATGAAAATATTATAGAAAAAAGTTATCAGTCGGTAATCATTTGCCCTCCTGAAACTAAATCTTCGGATGCGTCACAAACAGGTATTGTAGTTTTTGTAGTGCTTGTCTGATTGGGACTGTAGACGTCAGAATGTGACCTGAAATAGAAGATAGCTATGCTCAACCAAGCACCACCCACCCGTGCAAAAAACAGCAGAAACAAATGTACTAAAGTATAAATACCCAATCGTCGTTGAATTGCAAGCAACCGTTCCATTTAAAATAAGTTATTTGTTTATCACTAATAGTACAGTCGATAAGTAGACGAAATATTAACTTTTAACTATTCATTTTAACTGTTTGTCTTGATTTTTCCTATACACATCAATAAGGTGGCATTGTAGTGTATGAATTCCCCTTCGAAGAGAAAAAAGTTATTGACAAGGTATTTTACTAAACACATGTTATTCGCGTGTGACATTTCATGTTCCATGCTATGTTTCAAGAATTACGAAGTGTTAAAAGACCTATGCCGAAGCCGTACGTAATATATATGCGTTGTGTAGGTACATCATACTAAATAAGATTTAGTAAAAATTATTGCGGGGAAACGACCATACTGGCACGTACATATTATATAGGGCACGAGTAGGCGGCCAGGGCCACGAATCATTACGTAGTTTTGACATTCATTGCGTTTTCAAACGATAATCATTTAAAACATATTGATCTTCAATAACTCGTTAACTATGAGGTTTTCAGATTTGGCCCCATACTAGAAAATGATAGTAATGATGGGGAGAATACTCGGTTTTCGTTTTCGTTAATAGGTCTGTTGACACCCTGTATAATAATTTATATGATATAAAAGTAAGCACCGGCTTATTTGTCACGTGTACGTGCTGAAGTTTAAATATCATATACGACAAAAACAAAAACATCATTTTTGAAGTAAAAATACAAACTGAAATAATCATAAATCTATAATCATGACTCACAAGATGGTTATCGACTGTACCTACTTCTATAATAGACCTAATAGTATCCCACAAAAGCCTTAAACAAGACATTTACATCACAAAAAGCTTGAAAATCTGTTACAAGACACTTGAATATTGTTGAGGTTATGAAAAAAAGGGTTAATTTATACTTTATAATCAAAACATAATTTTACTTACATATTAGCATCTTGATGTTTATTAAAGGCACTTAACATTAACTTCAACCTATAAAACTGTTTTTTTGACATCATAAACCACCGTTAATTATTAAAAACAGATGAACAATTATTGCAGAGGGTTTGGCGTCTTGTCGCTTACTGACGTTAGCGCGCGTAATTCAACCGTTCGTTGACAGCTTTAAAAACCTAGTAAGTCGCATGACAACTTTAAAAACCTAGCAACGGACATCCCTTGCTAGGTTTAGACATTGTCAATGTTACTTGCTGTGTCTTTTAAATTGTTTTTAGGCTCTTTCGCGTTACGACTGTGTACTTGCTAGGTTTTTCAATATTTAAAATCCTATTTCTAAAACATTTATAGATGTTTTGGCGATAAGAATCGGTGCCTTATGACTTTAGAAGCCCAATAATGCAAAAACCCGTTTTTTCTTGGAGGTGTCCCTTGCTAGGTTTTGAAATTGTACAGCCGAGGTGACACTGACAGATGGCTTGACTTTGATAGAACCCTTTTTAACCGACTTCAAAAAAGGTGGACGTTCTCAAGTCTACTGTTTTTTTTTATGTATGTTTTAACGTCGTCAGTTGTTAACCGATTTTAATATTCCTTTTTTTATCTGAAAAAACAAAGTGAGGTCCCATATATTTTTTACGAAGATCTGGTTAGTAGTTTTTTCATAATGCTGAAAAATATAATTTTCGTTTTGGCAAGTAGTCGTTTACCTAAGTGACATCACTGTCGTATATTGGCCGTCGTGTATTTTTTTTTGTAAGTAACAGCACATGATGTTAAAATAAAAATAAAAATACAATTAATAATAGAAGTGCAATGTAGAATGCTTTAGCTGGCACAGACTCCAAAAGTTTAATTATTTACTTTTTGATGTCGATTTTTTTTTTTTATAAAATATTTGTTCGAGTTTACTTCACTTACCAATATTTTCTTTGATAGGAATTTTGTTCCATCACAAGTATTATTCCTGGGCTCTTCTACATAAGAAGGAATTTATTTACAATAGGTGTGAATAGCTGAAGTAGCAGGTTAGTGTCAGTGCACTTCACCTCAGGATTCATAGTTACTTGTCCCTATTTAATTTTGCTATTTACTTACCTAATTTACTTTAATTGTCAAGTTAAGCCCTTTAATTAATATAAAGGGACCCCGAAAGGGTGTAACGTTATCTTGTTATTGGTAAACTTTCATGCATAATTTACTTAAATGATTGTTTCATGAGTGGACACCATGTGGCAGGACAGCCCTCATATAAACGTTATTTTGGCTAATCGCTTTAGCCTGAGCTTTCCTGTAATAGCAACAGAAAGGCATTATACTGTGGAACATAATTTATTAACAAAACAAACATTGGTAATAAATTATGTTCCACAGTATTCCTTACTAATATAATGTGGTGACGGCCTAAGAATACAAGTGTCACCACTCCCTTACATGCCCGGGATTTCGTAAGAGTCGACTAAGAGGCTCGACGCATTGAACACAGGTGCGAGAGAAGGAAAACTTGAAACAAACCCGTCTAGCCAGCCGCCAGCGTGGTAGCAGTAGGCTAATAGCCTCCTATGAACACCACAACAGGTGTGAGCTAGGAGAGGCCTATGTCCAGCAGTGGACGTCCACAGGCTGATGATGGATGCATGATGGAATATAAACATTTGCAAATAATACATATAAAAATAAGCAAGTTGTCACTTTAGAGGTTAGGTCTGGGGAAACGATGTTCCCCTTGCTCAGCTTCTATAGTGGAGATTGCCCCTCAGGCTTCGTAAGTAAGACATTACAGTACAGCCCCTTTTATTGTTTACATATTAGTGACAAGAATATCTGAAAATTAAAGATAGTTAACACATTTGTCCATACCTCGCAGGTGACGAGACACATACGGTGCCCCTTCCAAGAGAGCACTCAGCCCGCGAAGCAGAAAATTCAGTACGCTCGGCGTTAGAGGACAGTTCAGGGAAGCCTGGGACTCGCCTCCGGCTGCTTTTAGTTTCTAAACTATGCTATGCATACGATAGTAGAAGTCTTATGTGCTGACCCTGTCCGTGTGTACGCATAATTCAATCTCGAGAACTACTATAGCTAGAAAGCTGAAATTTTCTGAGGTGATACATAGCCATGTCAAACCTCTAAATACGGAGTTTAGAAGTCGTCTGATGCCTTCGCTACGATAGTGAAGGGCGCCGATCTTGTTTTATCCTGCTATTACCCCGCTGTCAAAGTTCTATCAGAGGATCACCACTCCCCAATCATTTCATAGAGCGGTGACCCCATTCGTCTACTAAATTAACCAAAAACTAACATTTAGTTTTATAAACATTTACAACATCATCATCATCAACCACCATTCATTCACATCATCAAGTTTAGGAGTTCATCTTTCACCCATGTTGAAATGAAATAAAATATTTGTTTATTTTCCCATCACAAATAATAGAACTTAAAACTAGTTGATATTATAGGCACACTGTACGTGTTTCTTCCATTTGTGAGGGACTGGTGCCTGAAATAGGTTTCAGAAATCAAAACCTGCGCTACAGGTCGCCAGGCCCACCCACAGACAATAGACTGACCTATAAATAATGGGTGTAATATGATAGTACACGTCTTAAATTTAGAATTTCAGGGTAAGAAACTTAAAATACAAAGCAAAGTAAGCTAAATTATATAAAATACCTTTAATAAGTAGATAGCCAAGAGAGTAAAGACATTGTGTTTGAGTGAGAGCGTGTGTGTGTGAGTGAGATCGCATGTGTCGTATGAGTGTATGACTGCTGTGTGTGTGTGTGTGTGTGGATGTTTGAGTATAGGTGAAAGCGAAGAGATTGGCAACGTTACGAGATACATTCTTTTTTAATCATTAAAATATAACCTTAATCATTTCAGTACTTAATAAAATTAATTACATTATATTTAGTACATTTATGTATATTATTTCAGAATGCAGAGTAGTTTTTCAGTCGCGTCGTAGTCAAGAGTCTTCAAGAACTTGGTTACAGCAGTTAGTAGTCAGGAGTGAATAGATATGAAAGGTCGCAAGGTCCGAGAAAGGAGAACAAGTGATGAGCGAATGATGTTCTAACGGCGGGTATATTGCATACTTTATGTTTTGCAGATAGATTAGTTGTATTGTATTATCATCAAAATTTCTCAACACATTCCATCGGGTTAATATCCATGGGCAGGCAACCACGCACCCCTTAATTTATTTAATATTAATATTACTAAAATTATATCATAACACCTACCTATTTTATTATGACTATATTGTGTTTCTTTCAGCTGCTTCGGTTTATATAGAGTTCATTAGCTCGTAAAAAAATCCTTTTAATTGTCACTGAATAGTATTTTGTCTCATTAAGTTGTTTGGCCTAGCAGAGAGTAAGTCGTAGCTTACGTTACTTTTTTATTAAACTAACTAAAAAATTACATTACATTTGGCATGTACATACAACAGTTAATTTGCCAAATTAGTCGTACTATGTGAAGTTGAGATTCGCTTGCATTTATTTTGAAGTCTTGTTTGGCAGCCAAACTTGTTGTGAGATAAATTTTTAACGCACCTTAAATACGTCATAATAATGATTCATTTTTGATACCAGATTTTATAATTTATTATAGTACTCGTTTTGAATGGCTAATAAGAAAATATGACGATACAGCACTTAACTTCAGTGTTACTATGAAAATAAAGCAAATTTTAACTATAAGTAAGCATTAAATATTGATATTTTTAATTTCCCTTTGCTTTTGATAGAGTGTCTCACCAATACATTAAGACGACACATAATATAGTTATTTCAGGTATACAGAGTTAAAATATACGACAAAATGTTTTCCGTAACTTTGATCATGAGTGGAGTTGGGTTGTAAGTACTGTTTTTACACAGATTAAACTACCTACATATTTTAACAGGGTCATGCAGACATTTGTATAAAAAATATTGAAAATCGTTTAAATCATATTGAACAATAACATTATAAGCAGCACCTAGTTTTAAGAAAAGACGCTTTTTTGGAAAAAGTACGCATTTTTTGTTATAAACTGTAGGACGGTTAGAGATGTGATTTTAACCACCTCTGTGGTCTTGTGGTACAACCACCGGTATTAGACCTAGGGGTCGATTCCCAGCGGGGATACATATTTTATTCGGTTTGGTTGGTGGTAGGACTTGTTCTTAGTCCGTCTGGCTAGCTACCACCATCTTATCTAAGTCAGAAGCCATAACAGCAATGTTTTCAGCATTGTTGTATTCCAGCCGTTAGAGATAAGATAGCCAGTTCTTCAGCGATTGAGCATTCCGGGAGAGGCTCGCTTCCATCTTCAGCCTTATCAACGCGCTAATCTCAGGAACTACTGGACCGATTTAGAAAATTCTTATACCAATAGAAAGCTACATTTCTCCCGAGTGACATAGGCTATATTTTTATCTCGATATTCCCAAGGAAACGGGCACCACGCGGGTAAAACCGCGAGGATCCGCTAGTATATTATAAACCTTAATATTAAAATGAGAGAAACCAAGAGGACAGTCTTGCGCACACGCCGCGATAAACGATAGCACTCTCATTAAGGCCATAATAATAGGGTTGGCATTATTTGTACTTAAAGGTATTACTAACATAAAGATGTACAATATAGGTATTAATTACAATAGGTATACTAACCCTACCTACCCCTTAGCGATATAAATAATAAATAGCATACAACCACCTACATAGTATATTTGGTACTATATTTTAGGGGATTTTCATGGTTTTTTGGTTTCCCGACGTTTCAGTCGCTGTGGTCACTTATCAAGAACTCAAAAACTTATCTTTTACAACATTTTTTTTATGGAAGCAACACTGAAATTGCGAAAAAAGCAGTTGCTTCACACATTTTAGCTGAGTTCATATTTAAAGCATTTTTTTTACAATTTCAGTGATTTCATGAGTTTTACAAATGGCTACGAGGTTTTGAGTCAACATAAATAACGTTGTATTTTTGCGTAAATCCTAGGGATACTGCGCAAAGATTGGTGTTGTCATTTGTCAATATTACTGAAAAAAGATAGGGTTTATGTATTTTTTTTAACACCTACGACTTTAAAAAATGAAAAAAAAATTAGGATAAGATAATTTAAAGATTCCTCACCTTTATTATCCGTCGGGGGCTGCCAACATTATTTTAAATTTTAAAACTACTAGTCAGTTTATGATTTTTGAATTTTTGCATTTTTCCACAAACAAGTCCTACCACCAACCAAAACGAATACAATATGTATGAATCGAACCCTGGACCCCTGGGTCTGAAACCGGTGGTTGTACCACTAGACCACAGAGGCGGTTGAAATCGTCGTTTGTAATTAAAAAAATCCATTTTAAATTTCAACATAAATATAAATAAGTAAGTATAGCAATAAAATATCTCAAATCATTCACAATACAACTGCAAAACTAGTACATTTAATGGCAGCCCCTGACTGATAATTAAGACGGGGTTTTCAAATTCCTTTACAATTTACGTTTTTTATAACTCTTCAGTGACAGCCCTGTTACAGCTATGGCACAATGGATGCGCTTGCGTTGTTAAAATCGCATTAAAATCCAATAAGTGCCGCTTGCGAGCCATCTGAACATCTCCATATCTGTGCACTTTGGAGTGCAGTGGTTAGGAGTGGAATTGGTGAAATTTTCACAGGTTTATGATTTTTAAAGTTCGCATTGTTGTATCTTTAAGGTATGATATTTTTTTCTAGAAAAATCGATTGAACATTTTTTACTCTTAGCCATCATCATACATGATGTTAAGTATTAATAAGGCTGAAGATGGAAGCGAGCCTCTCCCGGAATCCTCAGAACTGAGGAACTGAGGAACTGGCTATCTTATCTCGAACTGCCGGAACACAACAATGCTGAAAACATAGTTGTTATGCCGTCAGACGTAGATTAGATGGTGGTAGCTATTCAGGTGGACTTACAAATCGTCCTACCACCGACCAAACCGAATACAATATGTACCCCCGCTGAGAATCAAACCGGGGACCCCTGTGTCCGATACCGGTGGTTGTACCACTAGACCACAGAGGCGGTTGGAACTTACCTGGTATCCTGAAGGCGCAATTCCACCAGTGTGCGGAGTTCTACACAAATGTTCCTCTCGGTGGACTCTCTTTAGCAAACATTTACAAAATGTACGTGCACTCATAAGCATAAAACTAATAAACTAAAAAAAAAATTTAACATGAGTGGATTTTTTCTATTGTTTTTCTATAAAAAAGATTCACAGGTTCATTTTTATGTCTAAAAAAAGTACTACACGTTGGTTATGCCTATTATATTGAATGACACAACTATTTAAACGAATTGTTAGCTCATACTTTGACACATTTTCAGTAGGTATAGAAGACATGAAATGAGGTATTTTCAGAAACTATTGTTTTGATATCTACGAGGGCTGATTGATAAGTAAACGACGAACTTAAAAAAAGATACGCATAAAATTATTACATTATATTTTGGCATCTTTTCGAAAATAAAACGCCAAATTTGGATTTGATCGAACTTATGGAATATGTATAAATAAATAAATAATAATAATAATAAATATTTCCATACAATCACACCAATTATCTAGCCCACGTTAAGTATCATGAAGAACTTGTGTTATGGATACTAGATAACGGATAAACATACTTATATACTTTTTTTTGTAAATACATACATAATATACATATTGTACACCCAGACCAAGACAAATAGACATGTTCATGCACACAAATATTTGTCTTGTCCGGGGATCGAACCCGGGACCTCTGGCGCAGAAGGTGGGGTTAGTACCCCTGCGCCAAACAGGTTGTCAGGTTGTATGACAGGACCTTGAATTTCTGTGTCGTGAATTTTCTTAACAATGGGAAGAACGCACCTCTACACTCATCTATGGTTGCAGTCGCCAAACTCCTGAATGAATTGCGGTTCGAATGCTACTGCATCCACCCTATTCCCCAGATCGCCCCATGCAACTTCCATGTATTCCCAAACTGGAAGAAAGGGTAAGGTGGCCAGAGATTTTCAACAAATGATGAAGTCATTGTTGCCGTAGGCGAGTATATTGAAGGGTTGGAGAAAACATTTTATCAAACTGATGTAACGGCATTGGAGAAGCGCTGGACTAAATGCATTGAGGTAGAAGGATACTAGGTTGAGAAATAAATTTATTTTAAATGGATTATTAAAGATTTCTTTGTCGTTTAGGAAACTTATCAATCAGCCCTCATATATCCTGTTCAATTGTAAGATATTTTGTTTTAAAGGAAATTTCAAGAAGGCTGAATGGACTTTGTTACCATTTTGATATGATTAAAAGCGTATGTAATGGGCCTTTGACCTTCTGTTCGTTGACATGATTTTGCATTTACTTACGCAACTTAGGTTTTATCATTGTTATTATGATTGCACATAAAATACAGTATATATATTTTTTATCAGTTGCAATCAAACAAGCTTACAGTGGGTGGATGTTCGGCTTAACTTGATAAGTTATAGAACAATTGATTCCATTGACTTCGGATCAAATAGATAGATATAGTGCTATAAATAAACTGTATTTAATATCAGTTTGCCTAATAATCATAACAATATATTATTGTTCATATGAAATTATAGAACTTCTACATTATATAAGTGCCTAAGTTAATAAGGGGAATTAAGAATTATTTCAAACGCAAAAGCAAGTAATTTTATAATTACAATTATGTTAGTTTTATTATATAACTTTAAATCAGGGTATTCACTTCTTACATTTTATTTTGTAGATGCAAAATAGTTTATATATTTTTGTTAGATGGCGCTTTTCGAAGAAAAATGTTCCAGCAGATTAAAAATACTCAGTCCTTCCGTGTGTTACTTTCTAGTAAAAAAAAAACAAATGAATCAAAAAGTTATATATTTCAATATTTTTTTAAATTTTCTATTCTATTTTGTAAGAATACAAGTAAATACACAAATGTTTTGATTTCTATTCTAAGGATCATTGTTGCCTAATAATTTTCATTTCTCGACATTTCTAGTATGTTTGCCGTGTTTCGTGATTTGATGTGGTGTGGTGTAGACTGTTTTTTTTAATTTGTGTACAGAAATCTAGCCCATTTAGCACTAAGCGGTCCCCGGTGAGGCGGTACGCGCGTTACTTTCAGTTTAAGTAAAATTGTAAAGAACCCTAACCCTTCCTTTGCAGTCCAGCAAAAACGATTTCGTCATATCTTTCAAATTTCAAATAAAACAAACAAATGTCAGGCTCTAATTCATTAAAATAACAATAAAATAAAGACTAGTGTTATAGTGATTGATGAGAAAAAAGATTAAAAAAAATTAGGAACTCGATGAAGCAGTGATTATCGGACTACGATTACAGGCCGTTTTTATGGTTTGAGTAGGACAGGTGAGCCTTAAAACAAGCACACAGGCCCAATGCGGAATGGTGGGTGTCACCGACTGCAATGCAGCTGGGACCAACGGCTTAACGTGCCTTCCGAAGCACGGAGGAACTTGTTAAGGCATTTTCCGTCACCCATCCTAAGACCAACCTTCGGAAAAGTAGCTCTGCCCCCGCAATCGTAGGCCAAGCGCGCTAATCACTAGTCCATAGAGCTCCTTGACTAGATTGTCAAAAAACAAATCTTTATTGAATTATTTAATGGCAATGAATCATCGAGAACAATCAGCTCTTATCACTAGGTACGTATCATCGGCTGCTGATAACTGCCGTTGCCCACTCGGATCCTTAATACACCTGCAATGTATATGTCGTAGGATAATTTGAGTAATAGATTTTTTGCGAAAATCCTAGGGTATATAAATAGTAGTAATCCTAGTATCGTATTTCGATATTTCGGACAAAAAGATAGGGTTTTGCGAAAATATGAATTGCGTTAGTAACATCCTGCACTCTGATTCTCAAAAAAATGCAATTCCTGTTTAAAATAATTGTCCATGAATTGTTCGTAATTTGTTAGCCAGTAAAAAAAATTACGTTTTGTAATATATGACTTATTCATTACATTGGTAATCATTATCTTGTGCTAACATACATCCAATAAGAGATAACATACAATAACATACAACCACTGGTGGGTATAGGCCTCCCCAAAAGGGGGGTTTGCCATAATCGCCACGCTTGGCAGGCGGGTTGGCGATCGCAGTATGGCCAAGTATGTAGAAGACGCTGCCCGTCTCCTGAAGGCTGAGTCCCTTAGTCGCCTTTTACGACACCCACGGGATGAGAGGGGATAGTGCTATTCTAAAGCGACACTAGGTTTTAAGCAGCTCTCATATTACAAGAAAATGGCTAAGTTCTAGTCGCATTCGAGCTACAGGGCATTTACAGTTTTCCAAATACAACTTGATAAATCGTTTTTATTCTTGTGAGGAGTTGAGAGAGGTACAGTTTTTGGATGGACTCGATTGCACAAATGGTAAGGCTCTTCTTCTTCTCGGGTGAGGATTAGTGGCCACCTCTGGTGTCAGAGTTTATCAAGCCGCCTATAAAGCCACTGACTTGGCTTAACGACTGTAATCAAATGACAAAAGCCGGGATCGTCGGATTAAGGTGCCCTCCGAAGCACGGAAGCGCTCAGTTATAATGGCACTTTACGGTCACCCATCTGACACCTGACCGGGCTGAACTTTGCTTAACAACGTGATCGAATACGATCACTCTGTCAAGCGTGGCCATGAGCGCGACAATGCAAATACACAATTTATTGGTTTTTTTTAAACACCTTTTGAGGTCAAAAAGTATAATAGTTGATTGTATGACAAGGAAGCAAAATATTTTTTTTGGTGAGGGCGCTATTTTGAATCTGGAACGTAGCGAAGGATTCAAAGAACATCGCCTTAGGGAAAAACAGTTATGCTCCCGAGTCTACTTTTCATCCCCTTCTATGATAATAAATAAGAGTCGATCAAAAAGTTATTAATGAGTAAGTTTAATTTTAAAAACTACATAATATGAATTTAAAAAGATATCAAAAACTAAAATATTTATATTTGATACACTGGCATACTTTTGCTCTTTTTTAGGGTTCCGTAGCCTAATGGCAAAAACGGAACCCTTATAGATTCGTCATATCTGTCTGTCCGAAGTATGTCACAGCCACTTTATTCCAAACCTATGAGGATTACACAGTTGAAACTTGGCAGGTGTATTCTGTAAACCGCTTTACGGTTTTTACACAATAATAAAAAAAATATTTATATTAAGGAGGGGCTACATGGAACTGAATTATTATTATTTTTTTACTGAAACGTACAGCGACAACAGTAATTCTCATATTCACATATTACTTTCAATTTGCTTTCGATTTCTAGGAACGACTCCTGTTCCAATCATGCACGGTCAACCCATATCATCAGGAATAATGAAGCTTACTGCAGGGGAAAGAATTTCTGAAATCGGTTCGGTACTTCCAGAGATAATACAAATTCACAATCATACAAACTTAGGTTTAGTTTACACTTTATTGTATGGATCGGTTCTTAAAAATATTAGTGTAAACCAGTTTTATGCTTGAAACAACGATAAATGACAATGACAATCACTGATCAATAATTGGAAATCATCATCACATAGTGAAAATTGGTGGAAAATACAGTAAACTTGATTCATTTCATTTATCAAAAAATCCCTATATTTATCCCTATAATATAATCCGGTACCTAGTTAAAAAGAGGAATATTTTAGTTTTTGTCTATAATTAATCTTGAATATCTATTAGGTAGGTATTTAAAATGATTATTATTTTTTAAGTATCATAGTTATAACGTCTGTTTATTGCTTTTCATTTGGTTTCATAAATCAATAAGTTTTTTTTGAGTATTTTAATACTTACTTATTATTAATCTTACCAAGATTCAATTTTGCTTTGTGTTTTTGCCTTCTCAGTGCACCAACACGCCACTTTACAGAAAGAAAAGTAGTTGTTAACAGATTCGCCAAAGCGCTCAGAGATGGCGCTAGTAGTCCCATTTTCACACACCCCCGGCTGCATAACAGATGTTTGAGAAAACAATAATGCATTGCTAATATCCGAATAGGTATTTGATGGTTTTCGATAGGAGCTCGCTGAATGCAAAGCAAATATTGTGCTATTGTTTGGTCGAATGGCGCGTCTAATCGATTTGGCCAGTACCACTAATGCTGTTTATTCGTTTTCAGTCAATATCAGCGGTATTGAATGAAAGCAAGCGTAAACATGGAAATAGGAAAGAAAATGGTAATTTCGTTCAAATTTCTATAAACCTATTTCAGTTCCTATTATAAGCCATTAAGTTTCTGTCGATTAACTGCGATAGTGATGTTCGGTGGCGTCAAACTGTCGATAATTTCGAGCTGTGGTGTCGGCTAATGTCGCCGGGCAATCACGTCGTTTGCTCTGCGGTTAGAAAGCGAAATTGCTTCGACTTAGAATTATCTGTTGCACAAAATATGCCAAGTCGTACCGACAGCACAATATTGGGTTACATAAACCTAAGTGCAGTGTTCATGGCTCGTTTCGAGGTTGATATGACTAGTAAAAGCTTATCTTTTGGATCACAGCTCGTGACTATTTTGGTATACTTAACTTTTGTGTTTATACATACATACCTATTTTTAGGGTTCCGTACCTCAAAAGGAAAAAACGGAACCCTTATAGGATGCCTTCGTTGTCCATCCGTCCGTCTATCAAGACCGTTTTTCTCAGAAACGCGTTGAGGTATCAAACTGAAATTTATTCTAATACTCAGGTCTACTGTCCCTTGGAGCTGTAAAAAAACCAAACTTCTAAGACAAAGCAATCAAAAGATACAGCCGTTTATACCGCAAATGTCCGCAAATTTTCGAAACTCGCACGGGAATCAAAACCTACAGGTTACTTCCCGTGAACTTTGAATCTTGAAATTTGGTACGAAGTAACGATTTATAGTAAAGATAAAGGAAACATTGCGAAAACCGTAAATTTTTGGTTACATTATTAATAAAAAATATTTTACGGAACCCTCGGTGCGCGAGTTCGACTCGCACTTGGCCGGTTTTTACATCATATAATTCCTTGCGGGGTGGGATGCTTGAGAGTAAAAATTGTATAAATATCATTCTTCTAGTCACGAAAAACCGACACCAAGTTTTGGCATTGATTGGGTGGGTCTATGATTTTGTCCGGAAACAAAGATCCGTATATACTATGACCTTTACCGATCCTTGCTGAAACCACGCCAATGTCGTATTTGGTTTCGACATTTTTAACCGACTTCAAAAAAGGAGGAGGTTCTCAATTTGACTGTATTTTTTTTTTTTATGTATGTTCTACCATAACTTCGCCAGTTGTTAACAGATTTTTATAATTCTTTTTTTATCTGAAAGAAAATGGTTTATGTGTGGTCCCATATAATTTTTACGAAGATCTGGCTAGTAGTTTTTTCATAATCTTGAAAAATATCAATCACCTTTTGGCAAGTTGTCGTTTACCTAGATGACATTGTTGTGTATGCGCTGATTTTTAGTGTAAGTAACGGCACATGATGTAACTAAAAAATCTGAAATAAAAACATTTTATAAAAAAAATTCAAACCGACTTCAAAAAGTAAAAAATAAAACTTTTGGAGTCGGTGCTAGCTAGCTAAGGCCAAAAAAATATATAGTTAAAAGAAGTGCAATGTAGAATGCCCTGGCTGGCACCGACTCCAAAAGTTTTATTTTTTACTTTTTGAAGTAGGTTTGATTTTTTTAAAAAAATGTTTTTATCAAAATTCGTTTTCTCTATGACACAATACAAATTATAAAGTAATATTACTTGTTTATTAACTATTAAATCTGTGACTGTCATGTACTTGTACAATAACTTGAGAGTATCATAGAGAAAACGAATGTTGAAAATGTCAAAACCAAGTACGACATTGGCGTGGTTTCAGCAAGGAATCGGTATGCTTACGATTGGGACCGGGACCGCAGTCCTAAAATCCTCTTTGGAATCAATTTTTTTTTTTATGGGGCGTTCGGGACCACGAACTGTGGTCCCGAACGCCACCTTAACATTATTTAATATTTTTATCGGTATTTTGGGTGCTATCTTTATTTCCTATGTCGGGAAAGAAAAGTCAATACTTTGACTTTTCTAGTATCAGGGCAGCATAACCCACCAGGAGTTATGTCCATTGAATCCTTTATCACTAGAATACATTTTCTCGTTGGTAACCCCAACAGGGTTATCATTTATGAAGACCTAAACTCAGAAGCAGCTATATATTACATTGAAATCAGTCATCTTTTAATTAATGATTTACAGTTTCAAATCTCTGAACGGGTTCTACTGAGCTTCCATAGTAATAATTTAGTCGATCTCCTACAAACGAGACTAATTTCCGTTGGACCGTCCATTGGACTGGTGGACCGGCTCGGCGATTGTTTATGATGAGATTCGTGATATATGACGTAAATTTGTTCCACTAAAAAATCTGTTAATAATTTATGGTGCTGGTTAATCCATGGCATTGTAAATTTTTAACACTTTTATTTTATTGCTTTTTAGTATTTGCTATGCAATTTTTTATCTGATAAATTTTACACTAGAAAATGTACTTACTAGAAAAATATTTATAGTCTTCTTAAGGGGTCTCAGAAGGGCTCCCAAGACCGTGGGTTCTCGTCCCGTCTTGATTGATTGAGACTTGATTTTTTCTAGCAAAAATTTTTTTGTTTGTTCCAATGAAATCCAAAACAGCTGGATCAACGAGAAGTTACTATCAGACAGCTGATGTTATAAGGAGCAACCAATGCTAATCATATTTTAGAATAAGGTTTCGCCCAATCAACCTTATAAACCTGCTTCTATTCTAAGTCCACGCGAACGAAGTCACGGGCGGATACTAGTTTGTGATAGTATCAAATAAATGTCCTATCCTTTTGTCCGTATTGGTTTTGATTATAAGGTTCAGTTGTCTTTTTCGTTTTTTTTGTCAAAGCTATGGTCCGTCAATAATGGGCAGTGAAAAATCATGAATATGTAGATTATACTGCCTTGTGTCGTTTATAGAGAGGGTATAATACTGGCCAGAACCGGTTCCAGGTCGAAACCAGTTGTGCGACTATGAATATATTTAATATGTATAAATGTAAGTATGTTTATTATAGCCGCTTCAAGCTTGTTTATGGCTAGGTTAATTTAATGCTAATGTATGAAAATGCTGCTCAATGTTTTCTTTCTTTATCAACTAAGATCGTGTGTTTGAGATAACTTATCTTTTTTTTTAATGCTAGTGTGTGCTGTAAGCCGCGGATGGCTTTTTGTTATCTTGGTTTTGGTGAAGGAAAGGGGTCGGGATACGAAAACAAGAAATACCATTATTGAAACTATGTATTTTTTTTTTCAATAATTTCTACAATTTTTACGGTCTATCAAATAAATATCAATTATAAACAATTGATACATTTTTATATTATTATTGTTAGTTTTGTATATGTCGATTTCAAGAAGTAAAATGTATTTTTGTAGCATTTTAATATATTTTTAGATGAAAGTGAATTCTAGTACTATGATATTGTGCGTTCAAAACACTGGACCCTACAAACATTTAGATTTCGTTTAAAAACGGTTAGTCTATTGAATTACATTTAATGTAACAATTAAACTGTTTGAAGAAATGCATTCTGCATGAACATACATCCACTGGACTACGAGACGCTCTGGGCGCCGATAGAAAACAATCTTACAAAAAATTACAATCTTTATATTAACTTAAATAACTTAATACTTTTTATAACTATAATAATATAACCTGAGATCTCTGCCGGGGCCCGGGGCCCCGCGTCCTTATTGCCTCCTATCGCTCTCATCATAACGGCTACTTCATAATCTGCTTGCGTGTTCTCTCATTCATAAAAGTATATTTTCTCCATTTAAATTTTATACATTACAAAAGTAGTATCACAAACAAATGTACGAACTAGTACAATTACAAAAACGTACACATATCCCGACCTCCGCGGAGGTCGCTCTAATAAATACGATTACGATACATGAAATATACGATCTACTCAACTTCAGATAGAATCGAACTCGAAACAAAAAATAATACCTAAGACTACTCGATCAGGGCATCAGTATCACACGCGCGGCGGCGCTGAGATCAGAGGCGCACGCGCCGCCGCGCCACTCACGCGTCAACCGACTCACAATTATTAAAATATCCAATAATAAAATACAAACAATGATCGTACAATGATTAACATAAGTACAGGCGGCGCGGGGGCGTGCGGAGCGGTGGGCACGAACGCGAACAGGGAGATCGGCGCTCGCCGCCGCGCGCCGCCGCTCGCGACGCGCCGCGCTCGCCGGCCGGCGTTCGGGGTTCGGCGGGCCGCTTTGCGCCAACAAAGCGGTCGCCGAATGCCCGCGCCGGCGCCGGCGGCCGCGGCGCGCCCCGCGCTACTAAAGTGCGCTGCTGCGCGCTTACTCTATTACTATACATTACATATCACGCTGTGCTTTTTTCTCTTATTAAAAATATATAATAATTAATATACATATAATAATATTGATATTTGTTAAAATAACGATACGTAGATATCGAGGAGGGCAGTCAGTCGGCTCGCTCGCATCACGCGCTTGTATCACAGGCGGTTCACTCGGCCTGGCCTCGGAAGAGTTTCTTCTTTTCTATCGTGAACTGGGGGCTGATGATGATGGTGCCGCTACGCGTTAAATTTCTATAACAAAAGAATCACTCCGTTAGGCTAAAAATCAAACATAAAGAAGTTTTTTTATTTTATTTATGATGCTACTTTATAGGATACATTTTCCCGTCTGGGAAGCTCGTGAGACGGATCGACTTTCCTAGTGAAAATTTTTCATATAATAAAGTCAAATTACAGTGAAAACAATGAAACTGTAAATCAGCAGAACTCACTTTAAGAATTGCGGCAACAGGCTGGTCCAGTTCGTCGAATCGTGTTCTAAGTGTAGATGTATCTCATGCGTGGTGAGCGTGTTGGGGTCTATCTTGAAGGCGGCGAGCCGTCGGCCGGCGACGTCGACGATGAGCGCTCCACCGCGCGCACCGCACGGCTCGCCTTCCGCTAGAGCCAGCGTCTGCCGCGCCGCTCGAGTCAGCAACTCTGCTGGCACCAGCACCTCCGCCGCTGCCAACTCGCTGGCTCCTTTCGCGGCTCTAAGTTCTCGCTCGAGCCGCTGAGCCAGCGCCGCTTCCGTCGGCACCGGCATCGGCGCTTCCCGCCATGTTGGACCGTTCCATGCTAAAACAATGGAAAAACACATTTAAATTTCGAACTGAACACAATTTTTTTTATAACTTTCTAATGTTAGAAATGTAACTAACTATTTTTTGAAATAAGAACACTGCTAATTGAAATTTATACGAAATCGAAATGAGGTTAGAAGTTTTGATTGCTCAACTGTACCTAGCAACAGAGTTAAGTAAATGAGAAAGTGAATCTAATGGTGCTTGCGGGGCGCAGCGAGCACAGCAGCGGCACAGCTGACGTGTCAGCTGATCGGCCCTTGCTGCGCGCGCCGCTTAGCAACATCCGAACGGATAGAAAGCCGCTTCCCTCACCACCAGAATAGAAAGTAGACTCACCTTTTTCACTGTTGAATCCCACATTAAACTGGTTGGTGACCGGCAGGATCTCCATGTTTTCCAAATTTTTACTTATATTGTACACTTTTTAATACGATAAAAAATTTAAAGCGTTCCGTTCCGGAACTTAAACGCTAGAAAAATATCACAAGTCTCTTTTGTACTGCGAATGCGCACTGAACCGGCTTCACGACCGGCGACTAGTTATCGTGAAGAGATCGATGGGAAATTGAAAATGTCCGGTTAACACGACTGCATCAGATCTGATCTCGTAACCTTAGGGCTTCGTCACTCGCCCACGGCTCACTGTTCGACCCACCCGACCCTGTCGTTCTGTGTGACGGACTGACGATAAGGGGCCGTGCAGCCGGTTATATAGATGCCAGCGGCGGGGGGTGCGGGGGGCGTGGCGGAGGGCGAGCGCGGGGGCCCCGCGCGCCAGTTGCCTCTGAGCGGGCTAGCGGGAGGTCGTCTCCACGCCGCTCTGTACCGGCTTTTGCTAAAAGCCGGCCGGCTTCTTTGTTCCACTGCCGTCGGTTCCCAGTGGAAATTTAGTTGTAATCGTCCTAAAATCCCCTTACTCAATACCTCCTGATAACTAAACAGTGCGCGTTAACGTTTCCAATCCCCAAAGAACATTCTCGATAGGTAGGCGAACCTCTGTTTTGTGTTGTGAAGGCTCTTCCAACGGAACGTTATTTTTGCATTCTACTGTGTTACTAACTAGTTGTAGGAGCCTAACCGGTAATTGGTATTGTAATGAAGTTATAATTATGTTGTATAGTTGTATTTTGCTACTGGTATTAATTATGTATGTTGAAATGAAATCTTGTGTATTGGATTATGAAAATTGATATCAGGCGTCGTACCGGCTGGCACGTCTCGCGTCTCGCCTTGAGATAACGACGATAGCACGATAAGTTAATAGGCACTGTTTATTGAATAAATCCACGTAAGTACGTGAAAAATACCATGTATTTTGAACGTGATATCATTTTGTTTGAAATCGCTCTATTTTTTAGAAATATTTTTGTGAATGTATGAGCTGACAATTTAAACTTTCAGTTATATTGAATATTTCGTTTTCTTATATTGTTTGTAAGATGTCCATAAAAATGTTTGAAATTGAAACATAATGTAAAAATATGTATTTTTCATGAAAAACTAAAAATGTGAACAATATTATAAGGAATTGTAAAACTGTTAGAAAACCAAGTTATCACATCTTATTATGGTGAAAAACTAAGAATGTGAAAACATTTTCTAACGATTTTAAAATTATATAAAACATTATAATTCTAAAATCGCTAGAAAATCAATTGATCACAAACATTATTTATAGGTAAACTCAACGTAAGTATTCGATAGTGATCAATAATGTTTGTCGTAATCATGACGTTGCCTGCCACATATCTCATCTTATTTATACTTCTCAATAAGTAAACAATAATTTATGTGAGAACAGATAGTTTATCGAAAGTAAACATACATTCAGTAATAATAAAAATCCACAATCGCTCTATTGAAGAGATAAAAGCAAGTAAATAATCGAGTTAATTTAACCGGCTCAGTTAATCTGAAGCTATAGTTGCGTCAGATGTTTTAAAGTTTCCGATCGAAATAATAAACCAGTATTGGTATCACGTTGAAGTAAAAATGTAAACTTCGAAAAATCACTTGGAAATTTTAACTAAAAAACAATGAAATATAAAAAAAGCTATCTATCCACGACTTTTTCGTGTTCAATTAGTAGATAAGATAAAGCTGTAATATAATGTAAGCAAACGTGATTATCTTCAATGATGTTAAAAATCGGTACGGTGTCATTTAATAAGGCTTTTAGGTGCTTAAAGATATTTAAGCACATAAAGAAACACCACGTACAGATTCACTTCAAACTCTTCTAGAACTTACATTTCAATTCGATAGTACAAGACAAAGAAAAAGAGTTCCAAATTCGAACCGAATACCGAGTCCCGCAACGCCAACATAATAATCGCAAAAAGCGTAACAAAAAAGAAAGAAGTAAAAAAAAAGTGTTTGACTCGGTTGCTAGTGTTGCTACGCGAAGCCGGCCGGCGCGCTGGCCTTGTAGACGCGGTGACTCACGGCGACACTCAGCCTGCGGAGAATATCGTGACTTCGATATTACACTGACTATTATCGCTTCCTATATTCCAATAGAAGTCATAAAACAAATGACAATCGACTATTCTTAATTTCTTACACATTTCAAAATCTTGCCACTCTTTAATTCGAAACGAGGAAGCGACAAAGACGTTAGTTTTAGTGACAAAATTGAAAGCACTTTTTTGAAGTCATTAAAATATTTAAAACAAATAGACAATAGGAAAGTCAGGTTTCGACAAGTCACAAAGAAAAGTGAGAAATTATTGTTTAAGATTAACAGTAGTATTGCAAGAAAGAAATCTTTCTTTAATGTAATGTAAGAATTGGAGAAATCGTTAAAGCGAAATGTCTTTTAGTGAAAAATGTTATACTTGTACGGAATGGGGCGTGGCTCGCTGATTGATTTCTTTGTTTCTTTTGCTAAGGCTTGTTGAGTTTGCGGATTCCCATCTTTCAAAGCTTCAGTTTTTTTATTCATATGGTTAGATTGAGTAATATTTATAAAAAAATGGTTTTTAATCCAAACTTTTATCATCACCGGTAGAGATTACGTAAATGTAAGTTTTAAATAACAACTTCAAAGTCATTTCCTCAATAATTCAAGATAGGTTATTCTTTATCAGAGACAATGATAAAACTGCACGAGCGTATTTGCTTAGTAAACAAAAACGTGATGGCTCCATCGTTACAACTATGAGATAATTGCTCAAATATTTAAAACAAACATCGTTAGAAGTTAAAGTAGTACAGCAAAAATGATTTCGATAACATGGTAAATGTGGGGCCAGATCGGCTGTAACGTTAAATCTATTTCTTGAACTGATTTTGAAGCGTCGCTTTCTGACAATTTTGAAGTCCATACAAAAGTAACAATAGAAATAGTAAAATGCATTATGAAACCATAGGCCCGTCTGTAATACGATCTAAATGTTACAAAATCATAATCCTCATTGGTTATTCCGAAAACGGAATACATACAACTGCTACTGTATCGTGTCTCAATCGTACCCACCTCGGCCGACACACAATGGGCCATCTCTCGCCCGAGAAAAAAAATAAGACAGGACTCGACAAGTCTCATCCCCGAGAGAACCGGTCCCGACCTGTTCCACCACTCGGACAGGACGGACAACCCGTTCTTAAGCTTACGCAACCGATTGTTGAAACCGAAGAAACGATAAATCGAAATGGTAATTGATACGCTCATCGAAGCCAAAAACTCAAAACGGACAAGCAAATACTTATTTATCGAAACGTTAAATTGCAAAAGAAAAACGAAGCAGCGAATCGACATGAGTTATGAATGTTAAATTTTAATTAGCCCGATCCATTATTTATAAGGTGGCCTCATAATACTCGGTGTTTATAGTGAGCCGAGCGCTTTGATCGACTTTGTCGATTTAGATTTTATTGCTTTACGTAAAGATTCACTTTCGTGTGGAGTTTTCGATCTGTTCTTTCGTTCGAACGTCTCATTTATATGACAAACATTGGCCATAATCAGTATTCTAAGGCTGCGCCAGCGCTGTGCCAAGTTTAGGCGAGTGCTCATTAGCAATTTTAAAGTGTGCTTTGTTTGTGAACAGGGCACGTGTGTGTGTCTATTCTATTGTATTGTATTGTTGTTATGTTTTCTTTTATATGTTTAAGTACCTAACATAAAAAGAGAGCTGTGGATTAGAATATGAATGTTAATGTTCGGAAAATCTTTTCTCCGATAGGTTCCAATTTGATGTGTTCGATATAACTTGTTTTTACTTGCCGTACAATAACAGTTTGTGATGTCATTGTTTAATAATGGTTTTATAGTAAACATTTAATAAATAACCCCTATTGTATACTGATGACTCTATCTGCATTTGCTTTAATAATGATGTGATATGGTACAAATAAATGATTTTCAATAAACATGGTTTTATTTCTGTTTTCAAGTCCTAAATGTCATTAAAAATAACGAACGATTAATTCTAGAGGTTATTAATATCGAATTAACCGGGCTACATTAGTGAAATAGGTTATCGCACTTTAATAATTGTTATCTTTACACGACAAAACTCAGCATTATCTTGTGTCATTATGTTCTACCATGACACAGTATTTTGTGCAATTTAGATAAAATTATAATTATCGAAAATAAGACTAACTACTTCGAGCCTTGTGAGACCTGGTTTTAATGATTTATCAATTATTATCTTCTTTTGTTTGTTTCTATTAATAGAAAATTGAAGATTAAAATGTGTTTATTATAAATCTTTGACTTTTCAGTTGCGCTCTAGTACACAAAGCATTTTTGCTATTTCTTTCTAGTACCTTTATCATGGTCAATGCAAAAGAAAAATATGATTTAACAATTTCAAATTAGCGTCTAAAACTTTGAGACGAAAGGAGTGCTTTCATCTAAAATGAATCACAAAAAACTTTCTCAAGCAATTTTTTATTCAGCTCAAAGAATATCTAGTCTCAAGTTCTAACCGAACAAAGTCCAAGCTCAGACAATAAAACACTGAATTACACCAAGTTACATAAGCCGAGAACACACAGAACAATCCCAAAATTTAGTCAAACAAATGAGACAATAGACAGCAATGTTATGCTAAGCAGGTTGGCTATTGTTTTGGCAGAACTTGGCTCTTGAATGATATACAGCTATTACTATGGTTAAGTATGTTGATTGAAACAAGAATATCCAATGATATTATGGAAAGAAAGATTGTAAGTATGGCCACTGCTGGCGAGAACTTGGCGCGACACTACCGCTGGTTCTTGAAGGACATCCAATATCTTTTTATGAAGAACGGGGAGGCTCTTAGCCTTCATCATACCTGATGTTAAGTATTGATACGGCTGAAGATGGAAGCGAGCTTCTGCCGGAATCCTCAACTACTGACGACCTGGCTATCTTATCTCCAACTGGCGGAACACAACAATATTGAAAACATTGCTGTTATGGCGTCAGACTTAGATAAGATGGTGGTAGCTAGCCAGGTGGACTTACAATAAGTCCTACCACCAACCAAACCGAATACAATTTATGTACCCCCGCTGGGATTCGAACTCGGGACCCTTGGGTCTGATACCGGTGGTTTTTATCACTAGATCACAGAGGCGTTTATTACTATGGTTAAGCATGTTGATTTAAAAGAAGAATATCCAATGATATTAAGGAAAGAAAGATTGTAAGTATAGCTAATAAATGGCCGTAACAAAAATACAGTAACCGATCTTCAAAACTTAGAACCAAAGCTTTTTAAATTGTAATTTATGCTGTATAAGTTAGTTTTGACATAAAAAATGTTTTACTAAAAACTTCATCAACTTTCTTTCAAATTGTAGTTTATGACATTAGTTTTTCTAATCCATTTTATTTAGAAAATATAATTGGGTATGTTTTGACCTTTGTAAGTTATTGTAATTTTACAAGAGTGGTAAAGTACAAGTTTTGAAGGTCAGTGTATTTGGTTGATTTAAGCATACAAAATGCTAATTTTCAAAGTAAGTAGGTATACATTTATTTCTATCTAAGATGAGATTCAAGTGACTTAGGAATTATCAGTCTTTGAAAGAAAATTGTGATCAGAAAACTAGTAGACAGTTAAATATGAAATCACATTCATTTGGTAATGTTAACAGCTGAAGGATTCATATTAGCTTTCTGGTATAATAGAATTGCAATTTTTTAGGTTCCGGGTTCAATCCTCGCCAAATTCTATATTTTACAATCAGTTATTTTGAAAAGGGCTCTAGTCTACTTTCACAAAGTTTTCAGGAGACACAAAAAACGGTATTACTTTTTGTGTATTGCATCACTAGGATTCAATACTTCCATTAAATATATTCTTAGTTATGTTGTTATTTTGTAACAAAAATGAGAGATGCTAGTCGTTAGTAATGACAATATAAGCAATTTTGAAACCTGGACTTACGCCCTTTTCATTTTTTTATTTTTTTATTTATTTATTTACAAGGTTTTAATAAATAAAATCAACAAGTTTTAATCATAATTAAAAGCATTTATTAAAAGAAAGCAATAATTATGATTTAGCATCCTCTTCTATTGTTTCTGCCATGGTGGTAGGCCAATCAGTGACAATTTTGTTAAATCAATAAATTTAGATGGAATATGCTTTATAACTTTTTTATGTCATCATTTTTTTTTTAATTATTAATACTTTACCCAGGTATGCTTTTTTGGTTGGTAGCAATAAATTATCTCGCCCAAAGGCCAGTTTAAAGTCGTACTTAACTAATCCATCAATGTATTCACTTGTTTTCAGAATACCTGGTGTTGAAGAATCATAATAAAATTCATGTAACAATGATACATTTTCATGCTTCTAGGAACTGTTTTCTCTAAGACTGTATGGTAATACATTTTTTTTTTGTAAAATTATCTCCACCAGTTTTTAGAATATCAGCGTTTACTTCAAGTATTGATTTAACGTTTAGTTTGAAAAAGTCATAAGTCCGGGACATATGACTTTTACAAAATAAATGTTAAGTGACAGGACCTTTATCTCTTTAAAGAAAAGGCGGACAAGTGCCGTTTTCGGCGAAAACATGGACAAAAATTTCTACATACTTAACTCAATTTTGACAAAATGTGTGACTAGTGCCCTTTTCAAAATAACCGTATAACCGCTCGTACTTATTTGTCGTCTATATAATTACATTACTTCCTTGGTATGTCGTTGGTTGGTTCAGACTTCAGACTAAAGTATTTCACCAAAAAATAGTACCTATCTTGGCTAATATTTTAAATTGTTATATTTGCCATTTTTATAAAGTTGGCTTTTAGCCATTTTCAGAATCGAGAGTTGTAAGACATGATCATATATAACGTTCGTTTTGAAGTTATTGGTTGAAGTTTCGCTTTGCTGCGCTGGCGAATGGCCAACAAGCTAAAGATGAAGGCTAGAACACACTGGCAGCGAGGCGATATAAAGCTAGGTTTGTTTCATATAAAGATTTCAGTCAAAGATTTTTATTCAAATAGACTTATAGATAAGTACTTTCGAATAGTCCAAATTTTTTTTTCCCTACCAGCCATTCAGGACATCTTTTAACTGATAAGAAGAACGGCCGCAAGAAACTTATCAGCTTTAACAGAAACAACAACATTTACAATGGAACATGTTGTTGCCAAGCACAAATTTACAATTTTGAAACATATTTAATATAAGAGGAAAATTAAATTAAAAGAATAAGGAATTATAATGAGCTGTTAGAGCATTTTAGTTATATTGTAAGCGATATGGTCCTACACGAAATTTAGATCCGTTTTAAACAGTAATATTTCCTTATTGCGGTAAAAACTGATACTAAAAACTTATATTCCCCGTCTGGTATCCAGATAAAGACAAAACAACACAATTGATATTTTCAAGACCTAAATACAATAAGAATACACACATTTTGAGTACAATCGGTTTGATATCATTACCATCGCTTAAAAAACGGTGGTAAACGACGGTAGTGAGGAAGAATGTAATGAGGTTTAAGAATATTTTCAGTTATTTCTCAGAAAAGAAAAAGAACTTGCACTATCTGTACATTTTAATACTGATCGAGTATCCACTAGCTCTGATAATTTGCTATATCAGAAACAATACCAAAAATAATTTCTTACCGATACGGGCGAAAGAAAAGAGGACTTCTTCAAAGTAGTATCCACCATCGGCACTGAAATGTCATATTTTGTTGACCAAACAAACTTGCGTCCTCCTTCTGAGCTCCGTGGGTTACCGAGGGGTGACACGGTGGTGGTTAAAACGGAGTTTCAAGGCATACTTCTTCATCTTCTTATATTTAATGGCGGTTCCATTTTGGATTTCGCCAGTATCCAGTTTTTATTAAATAATGATTATAGAAATTGTACGGTAGATTGAAATGGAGTCTCACAACACGTGTTATTACGAAAAGAACTCGGGTGAAACTCCTCAAGGCGTACACAGACTACCGCCTAGGTATTTTTTCATAGCGAAGGTAATTAGAAAAAATAATTCGACAATAAAATATTTATGTATCTCATGATTAAAATTGAGTGTAATGAAATTAACCTATTCGTATACGATGAGATTTTCATCCTTTTCATGAAATTACTTGGTGTTTAAGATTTTAGTTGCAAACACTACGCTAACATTTCTCAAGTAAACCAGCAAAAGGACGCCGAAGGAAGTGAGGATTCACAAAGTTTTGTTTTTATTTAATATATTACTAACATTATTTTTTACTGTAAATGTAATCAGAGATATGGTTACTTCAAATATTTCCGTTCCGCTTTTAGTGTGATCTGAGCTTAATTCGAAGCTAGGGAATAAAGACAAAGACTGTGACATCGCACCACACGATAACTTGGGGCTCTAGCCTTAAATTCTAGAGATAATATCCTCAAACTTATTAGAAATCATCAGTAACAATAACATGAAGTAAACAGTTATGGCCATCACTGTCCCTGGACACTAAGAAATCTGGACCCGTAGACAAAATAACATCGTTATGTAGCGAAATGATGATTCGATTCGTTATTGTCTACATATATTCGCCAATTAACTTGCGATAAGACCACGTGATTTATGCCAATCCGCCAATCTTCGTTATCGTTTTTAAATTGTTACTTTAGCAAGGGGCCCAGTAGTATCTAAATATGATTTTTTTTTTGGTTACGTTCTTTATAGTGCAAGTTTTGGGATTTGATATTTTAGAAGTTTTTAACCATCCTTAGAAATTGAAATAAAACGGACAATTACAGCTTAGTTCGTGAAATATAGCGCGTTTGATATCCGTAAAAGTTGTTTTATTTCAATGAACAGTGCGCGCCAAAACATAAGATGTACGTACATCCTTAGAAAGTTAAGTAGGAAGGTGTATTAATCAAATAATGTTTGTAAGAATATGGTTAGGTAGGTAGTTTTAATTAATCAAACCCGAACCGAAAGCCGGTGTCCAGAGAACAATGGAACATCTATTGTGTCTCATAATTCGTCTGAAAGGCTAATATAGATATTGGAAATTAGATGAGTTAGACTAGACATCCACATCTCAAAGAAATAAAAAAAATCTAGACCAAGTGGTAACATTCCTCGGTAAAGGCATCGAATGTGTTGTACAGTTAAAATCTAGATCTTTTGGCAGTCCCCCAGACGTAAACTGTTCTATAGTCATCATTTAGTCATCATCTAATGATAATTCAGTGGTCACCGACTATTACCGTTACTCTTCAGAAATCATGAATATTTCAGAAGTTAAAGCATGTGATGTAAAATAAGACACAAAAGGTATTTTTCCCATTTCATTGTGTTGTACAACTTTTACGAATGACACAAAACTTAGGTCTTAGTTAATACCTATGATAAATTTTAAATAGAAAAATATTGAAAAAAACAGCTCGGCCACAAGTGAATTCTCAGATGGGACTGGGTGGGATTCTCCCATCTGAGAATTCACTTGTGCCCGAGCTGTTTTTTTCCAGATAAAAATAGCATTGCAAAATGCAAAAATTCAAAAACATAAATTATTGGCTGTTGCGTCGAATCGATCGTTAAACATCTGTAAAGAAGTTTCATTCGAATGCAAGGATATTCCTAGCATTGATGTGACAACGCTGGCCTACAGCGTATTAGAAATATAAAAGTATTGGGGAATTTTGACGGTGGTCTCGGTAGC
Organism: Chrysoteuchia culmella; assembly: GCA_910589605.1. NCBI lineage: Eukaryota > Metazoa > Arthropoda > Insecta > Lepidoptera > Crambidae > Chrysoteuchia > Chrysoteuchia culmella. The sequence continues at coordinate 501,625 of OU342660.1, forward strand.
TCAGTGGTTGGACCGGATTTCCAAAAATCGTGGGTTCGTGTTCCATCTGAGAATTCACTTGTGGTCGAGCTGTTTTTTCTTTAAAATTTCAAAAGTATAAAAATAGCATTGAAAATTGCATATGCATATTATGAATCATAATTAAGGTTAGGAGGTCATTTTCGGAACAAGAAATTATGAGAATTTAGGTCATTTCAGGAATGGGTCTTTTCAGTACTCAATGTTCATCCAGAAAAGGGCAATTACGTAATGATTAAGCAAATCTAGTAGATACCAAAAGAAAATTCAATGAAAAAAAGTTTCATGTGAAAAGGACATTTCAAAACTTTATCATTGTAAAGAACATCAGATGATCGTGCTTAGTTCCTCATGTACTTATTTTAGTAGATTTGAATAATACAAGCGTTTTCGATAACAGCTGGGCATAACAAAGTTTAAAAACAAAGTCAAAGTCAAAGATTTTTATTCAAATAGACTTATAGATAAGTACTTTCGAATAGTCCAAAATTTTTTGTCCCTACCATCATCAAACATGTAAAAGAACTCAGTTTTATGTCTTCTTCTTTAATAATACCTACTGCACACCATATCTACCACGTGTATGATTATTTTTTATTGGCAAACGTTTAATTTAAACATTGGTTCGAGTATTTACATAAATGTATTGTTTGCTTAAGATAATGAAATCTGAAGGACACAAGGAAACGTAACACGAAATGTGATTATCGTACGATTTGGCGGGTTTTTAGTGAAAATATATTTATACCTTACATATATCGTCGTCTGAGCCACATGACACCCACTGCTGGGTATAGGCCTCCCCCAAGGTTCTCCACGACGATTGATCCTGCGCGGCCCGCATCCAGCGGCTTCCCGCGACCATCGCCAGATGGTCGATTCACCTTGTGGGAGCCAGCCCACGGAGCGTCGTCCTGTGCGCGGTCGCCATTCCAGAACCTTTCCAACGGCCATCGGTTCTTCTCGCTATATGTTCCGCCCACTGCCACTTCAGCTGAGCAATCCTTTGAGCGATATCATATACTTAAGTTCCGAACTACACATTATATTATTTGCAAATGAGAAACGAAGTTAAAGATGAAACGAAGTTAAAAATTATGGAGAATGTATTTTAAAAATATTGCTAGTGTTGATCTGACCACAAGGTCAGCATGTAGGTACTTAGACACAGAACTATGGTTGATGATTTGTTTTTTTTATTTGAGACAAACAGACATGTAGTCATACTACATGTATGTTTGTCTCTTCATCTTTTACACAAAAGCGAATTTAAACTAATTGTTAATCTCGCATTTTCAAATAAAAGATTATAATTTTACACAAGTATAAATTACCGATGGTAATAATAAGTATAGTCATGGATAGTAACTAATATTTGACATGAGGAAATAGTAATTCTACAAAAATTACTGTTTTATATTGCGAGAAATTGACATAAATAACACGAGAGTAACCAACGCGATGCAATCCGAATATGACAATAACTTGCAACTGTTCTGTTACTGTTGGAATCCATATTAACTTGGAAGTGCGACAGTAACTCGCCTATCTGTATATCTAGAATCTTTTCAGGGCTGAACCTTTCACATTCTTTTTATGAAAATTATATTATGGATCAGTACATTTGTCTTCTCATTTTTAGTCATCCCTAAGGAAGACCAGTGCCCCATCAGAAAATAGCTGATGATATGACGCTGTCGATTAGACAGAAAATTGTAGACAATTTTTCCCCGAATTTCATACTGGGAACTGCAGTCAGCGAGTGAATCATTTTTTATACCTTAAATAGACTTGCTCTAGGCCTCATTCTGAATCGAAATAAATCTTATTTAAGAAGAGGTCGAAGATGGAGCGTGCTTCCCTAGAAAAAGCCTATTTCGCTCCCGGAATACAGACGCAGGCAGGGAATTCCACTCCCTGGCATAATAAAAGATAAGGAGAAGCGCTTTGTACGCAAACGTGGAATATCAACCAGACAGGGGGGATAGCCCGCAGTACTGTCTGTACATGGTAGAACAGAGCTAGCGGGATGAGGTCTCGTAGCTCAATAGCACGCTCTCCAAAGTACATTCTGATGATGTACAATTATACAAGCTAGTAGTTAGTAGCTAGCAGTCATCCTTTCTTCAATGATTTTCATTTCATTTACTCGTGATTGCATCATTTCAATGAAGATAGACGTTCCACATTTCCTCGGTTTTAATCTTTTATCGCAAAATATTCTAACTGTCTGCGTCTTGACCTAGATAACAGCGAATTTAGTAAGGGACCATAATTTATTAGTGAAATGTATCTCGATTCTTTGGCCGCGCGCCCGAATTATCGTGGGCAATAAAAATTTATTAACAAACCTCTTTGTTTGTGTCGAATAATTTTATTTGGTGCCGAATGTATTTATATTTATATGTATATGTGTCAACGTTATATTTTATATGTATATGTGGCAACGTACTACGACGTTGTATTTTAGATTGTTTGCTAAAAATATAATGACTTTTCCCTTTCCTTGTCTGCCACATTGAAATAAGAAGTTCGAAATAGCGATTAGAATAACTGAAGGTTTACCTTCAAGAAAGAACTGAAGTAAATTTTGTTACAACTTTGATTTTTTTTTAATAGAAAGCTTTCAAAATCTGTTGGAACATTGCGACAAAGTTGGAAAAAGTTTATTTATAAGCGTTTTGTCAGTCCAAAGTTTGTAAGTTTATTAAACATTATTGCTTTCGATTTGTTTCTAACTTAAATCAGTAACCTATATAAGATCTTATGAAAATACTGAAGGTTTTTTCAGAAAAACAAGGGTGTAAACACAAAACAAAAAAGGCTGTAGCTCACGAAATATTTCCATATTTCATGTGGTATTTTCATTTACCATCATTCATTCGCCAACGTAATATTACAACGCTGATGTGGAAATTACTAATATTTTAGGCACAACGGTGATTTACAGGCGTCTAATAACCTCTAATGTTCGCCAATTATGATGGTTTCGTTATTACTTTAATGGAGTTTTATGCCCAAAGTTGGCCGGAAAAATATAGTAAATTGGATTAGTAGGAACAATAGCTGTGAAGGGACGAGGGACCGGCCAGCAATATGATATTACTCGAGTAATTATTATTACAACAGTTTGGTCACTAAAACATTTTTACGAGACGGTAGTAATAATTCGCCATTTTGATTTTTTATCATCAGTAATGATCTATATACTTAATTCAGGTTCGCAAAATTTGTGACGACTCGATAGGGACTTTGGCGCGTAGTACGCGGCCGAGTAAGGTATCAAATTAAAGGTACTCGAGTCTATTTGTTCCGAAAACTATAAAATATACAAAATGTTAAACGTGATGATCACAAACTGCAATTAAAAAGTGTCATTATTTAACCCGAGTATCGGGTTGTAACCGCCCTAGTCAGTAATGAAGTCGAAGTAAATGTGAAAATGGTTTTCCATTTTACATTAATGTTAATTTTATTGATAATCAGTTCTTCTTAATGCAAAATTGTATTAAAGTATTTGGATTACTATTTATTAAACAGACGATGGATTAGGATCATCGAAATGTGAGAAAATGTTCTTATTTTTTTTTCCTATACATACAATGGAAAATTTGTGGTCATGGCTCAATTAGTGATCAAGGCCCATAGCACGCAAGTGTCATCGGCGTCGACATCGACTTTATTTGACAGATGGATGTGACATATTGCTCTTAGTCTTAGGTACGTTTTCAGTTGTGTCAAAAAGAAGCAGCAATAAGTCACATCCATCTGTCAAATGAAGACTTTGATACCGACGCCACTTGCGCGGTACGGTCCCAAATAAATGTGGAATAACCACATTTCTGTAACAGTTCATAGTACATACCACCGTTGTGCTGTAATAAGAATGGACACGTTACACTTATCAGACTTATCAATTCTAAATATAAAATGTATAACTAAGCTTTAGTATAAGTCTAGTACAGACACGATCTACATTTCTTTTATAACTTTCTTCGTCAATATTCGCTAGCTAGTATATTAATACTGCAGGCGCGTAAAGAATTTTGAGGTTACTGTGTTCATAAAAAATATAAATAAAACCAGAAGTGTGTGAGTGCGGCACTAAAATAAAGTGTTGATGACGCGTCGCGCGTCACCATCGCGGCAGCGGGCTTCCGCGACCGGCCACACTGCGCATACGCATCCAGTATCTGGTCATCAGCCATTTTTAATGTCCCCACTGCTGGGGCACTGGCCTTCCTTTTGGATGGATAAGGAGAATGTGCCATGACCCACCACGCTTTCCACACCCATTTTTTTATTTTATATTTGTGTAAACTAAAACAACTTTTATTCTTTTATTATGCGCACAGCCAGAGAGTGGAATTCCCTGCCTGCGTCTGTATTCCCGGGTGTCTACAACCCTGGTATATTTAAAGCTCGAGTGAATAGGCTTTTTCTAGGCAAGCTCGCCCCATCTTAGGCCTCTTCTCAATCTAACGATTCAGAATTAAGCCAAGAGTAAGTATGTAAAAAAAAAAACTAATATTAGAGAATGTTTGTTTATAAATTATTAAAAAAATATGATTTTCTTCATTTTGTTAGTTCATAACAGATCACCGAAATCACAAAATAAGTAATAAGTTTGGTGGACCTATACAATTGACAAGTGATGAGCATCCGTATATGATACGGCTACGTTCAGACGGCATTATTTTACCCGCAAACGACACACTAGTTTTTTTTTTATTAAAAAGAGCAGTGGCAGTACTTAATACTTGTCCACATATTCTCCATGTGAGAAAATATCGTGTTTAAGAAATATTTTTCACGTGAACTTCCGAATTTGTCACCTAAGAGGCCGAGTCTGGCTGCTTTCAGAAAAAATATTGCCTTGAATGTAGCCTAAATTAACTAAATATAAAACGTCAAACTGACAGACGGAGGAGTTTTTTCATGATTTTATTATCAAGATTTTAACTGTTTCAAAAGTTCCTGAAAGTTGTTTCATACGAAATACTAATATCCGCTATCCAGCATTAATTACTAGGTTCAGTGTAAATACATTGCTAGCCAGTCGTCAATACAAAATTTAGCCATCTCCTTTTACTTACAATAATTTTACTGTACCTACCTACTAATTTGCATGCTGTCATTGACTGCTAAATGGGCTGAACTAGACCTTCAATGTAACCCTATTTATATGCAAATAAATGTATCTTTAGTTTTTTTCATAATCCTGAAAAATCATCATTGTTGTGTATGGGCTGATTTTTTTGTGCAAGTAACGGCGCACGATGTAACAAAAAATTGTGAATAAAAACACGGGAGTCGGTGCTTTAAAGTTTTATTTTTTTTATGTTTTTCAATATCAAAAGTTACCTTTAAACCATTAAATGTATAAATTATTTGATATTTTTTCCTATAAAAATGTACAATTCACAATTCCTTCGATACGGAAAGTGTTCAGGATATCAATTTGAGGTACTGATTGTGCATACGTTGTGGTATCAAATTGATCGTGTTTTCGAGTGATTTTATAAAAACTATTTCTTATTCGATAGCATTGACGCTCGTGACGTCCTGTGACGTCACAGGACGTCTTTACATTTGCGTAAATAAACAGCATTAAAAAATTGCACGACGTATCATATTTTTTCTTATGCTTATGATATTTTTGAAGTGAAAACTTCTTTAGCGGCGTTGTGCACATCAGAGTTTTAAACTTTTGGGATGGGTAAAAATGTTAAAGTCGCGTCAGGACACGACTTGATCGAAAATTCGTAAGACGGAGGGAGAGTAGAGGACCAGCGCGGCGTAGAAGAGGAAGTAATATCCCCTCCCCTCTTTCTACCGCGCGGCGAAAATGTATGCCTGCTCCTGCTGTTTCGTTTAAGCGGTTTTCACTTCTGCCGGTACTCCCGGAGTGCAACCCGTTGTTTTTTTAAGATTTTCATAGTTTAAGATTAATTTGTTTTTTTTAATGTCTCAAAAATGTATTTTGGTTGTAATGTGTTGTAATGGTTGCTGAATAAATATTATATATATCGAAATAACCGTCCCGTCATAAAATTGGCCCAAAATCTTCTGACCCTGTATTTTAACTGGTAGCTGTATAGTTTTTTTGACCGTTAAAACTAACAAATCAGAGCAGAGTAGTACCAGTCACGAATATTGACAAAAAATAGTAAAACTATGACGGAGGTTATTTTAGAGTTTAGGCGAAAAAATCGATTTATCCTTGACTCATTTTTGCGCTATTTATAAATTAACAGTTACAATTTTCCTGATTTATTATGGTGTCAATGTTTACATTACTCAATATATCAATATAAATATAATTCCGTCTAGGCTGTTACAAGCACCTATGAACTTCAAAGAACTACACCATCGGTTGACAAACCCTACGGCGGGAAACTGCGTAACGAGAAGACCGGCAAGAACTCCTCAAAGGCATTTATTTCTCCCTGTTTTACTCATTATTATGTAATTAACTTTTTAATTATAGTGATTATAATTAAACTGTCACAAACAGCTCATATAGTGTGTGTGTTTTCATTATAGTTTAGTTCGCTTATAATGATTGTTTACTATACAAATACTATATTTGCCAATGAATAGGATAAATAAATAAACTTTTTTTAAATAAATAAACTTATAACTGTTTAAATGTACATAACATAAGTTACCGATACCGTTAAATGAAGATGTTATAAAAACAAAAAATAAGATCTTAAAGCCTATTCAGCATATACGATAGCATGCAAATTATTATTATTAATAAAAATAATATGAATAATTCAAAGTTAGGTGTTTATTACAATCATTGTTATGTCAATATCATAAATTAAATGTCAGAATTAAAAGTTAGATAAGAATGTCATATTTTGAGGTATTCAAATTAACAAATCATTAATTCAATGAAAATTAATAAATGCATCATTTTATTAAAATGTCATTTATATTTGAGGAAAGTGTTCAATGGAATAGAAAGCTTTATCTAGTAACCAATTCCGTAGCGATTTATGAAATAGAGTTACAGGTAGACGTTTAGTATCATCCGGTATTTTATTATATATATTTTTACATATCGCATAACTATTAAGAAACGTTAAGTTTTTGGAACAGTGTCTAGTACTAGTTTATTAGGATGTATAAGACTTCTGCTAGTCATTTGTTTCGCCACCAAGAACAAACGACCATTATTTCTAACAAACTTTCCAATTTCTAGGATATAAAGTCCTGCTACGGTCATAATTTTGAGGTTTCTAAAGTAAGGCTTACACGATATATCAGGCGCATAGGGTTCTTATGCATCTCTTTTGGGATATAAAAACCTTCTGAATTTCATTGGCGTGGTATTTTAAAACATACAGCTTTACTATGACGATACCTAACTTTTATTTGCTTTTATTATGCTAACCGTAACAAATCCTACTAAAAAGTTATTTTAAGTCACTTATTAAAAAGGAACACGCATTTGCGCAGTGACAAAAAGTTTCCAACTTTTGATGTCTAAAAATATATTTTATAACAATATCTGGTAGAAACGGGTTGAAGATCGTGATCGATCGATCTATTCGAAGAGCATTGTGTATAAACTGCAAGCTACAATATCATCTTTATTACAAGGCAACTGAGTCCATAATCGCAGCACAAATGTCACGCTCGATTTGCCCCCATAGGACACGCGTGCGCGCAAAAAATGGCACTGTTATCTGTAAACATAGTGAAAATACGACAGATGGTCATTTTCCGATATTATCCAGTGGATAATCAGGTATTTTTTAACCTTCAGATACAGTTCTTAAACGATGGTTTAATTGGCCAATGTTTTGATTATGTCTGCAAAAGATATCCCTGTCCCAAAAGTCACTTATTTATTGTTCTAATAATTGAATATTTGGCCAATCAGAGCAAAATACAGCCTATTTTTTATATGAATGACGGGAGACTCTTAACCTTCATCATACCTGATGATAAGTATTGATAAGATCGAAGATAGAACCGAGCCTCTCCCAGAATCCTCAATCATTGAGGAACTGGCTATCTTATACCTAACTGCCGGACCACAACAGTGCTTAAAACGTTGTTGTTATGGCGTCAGACTTATATAAGAATACTTACAATAAGTCCTACCACCAACCAAACCGAATACAATATGTACTCCGCTGGGAATCGAACCCAGGACCTCTGGGTCTGATACCGGTGGTTGTTACCACTAGACCACAGAGGCGGTTAGAATTTATGCCGCGTTAGAGTTTTAAATAAACTATTTTATAGTTTTGTGATTTTGAATATATTTGTTAGTATTATCATACTAATACATACGCATAGACACAGCATCTTCTTTCACCTCTTCTCTTTTCTAAATTCTAGGTAAATTTTAGTCTAGAGTCTAAATATAAAGCCATTCTAGTCAAAAACTTTTTAACGGTTTTTATTTTGCATTTACGGTGCATTTTATCCCGTCTCAGCGTTATGGAGACAGTTGACTTTTTCTAGTATATTTTCTGGTTTAAAATCCGTCGAACGTTCTAGAACTCCTACTGCAGTATCTCAATAGATGTTTTCTAGTATATTTTCTGGTTTAAAATCCGTCGAACGTTCTAGAACTCCTACTGCAGTATCTCAATAGATGTTTTCTAGTATATTTTCTGGTATAAAATCCATCGAACGTTCTAGAACTCCTACTGCAGTATCTCAATAGATGTTTTCTAGTATATTTTCTGGTTTAAAATCCGTCGAACGTTCTAGAACTCCTACTGCAGTATCTCAATAGATGTTTTATAGTATATTTTCTGGTTTAAAATCCGTCGAACGTTCTAGAACTCCTACTGCAGTATCTCAATAGATGTTTTCTAGTATACTTTCTGGTATAAAATCCATCGATTGTTCTAGAAGCCCTACTGCCGTACCTCAACTGTGTTTCGTCAGCCGTCACCGTTGTTGCCAGGCGCGCTGCCATTGTATGGCTGGGGACCTGCCATTGTACGGGGACCTCTGTAGGGCCCTAAGTGCTCATTGTTAATACGATATTTACAGCGGTGTTACCCCTCCCTATTATCCTGTCCATGTTTGTTGAAATACTTGCATTTTTTTGTTGATGTATGCAGCATACGACTAGCTTCGCAGTGGCTCTATGTAATGCTTACGTGTGTCAAGAGTGGGGTAAGTAAGGTTAGGTTAGGTGCAAGATACAATATCGAGAGTAGGTAGAATAATATTGGAAAATCAGTATAGAATCACATCTCACTTCTAGTACACTTATGAGGAAAGCTGTTGAAACGTCGGAAAATAAAAAAAAAACAAAATAACCCGCTAAATTAATATCCGTAAAAGTTACATATTTATTATAAGCTCCGTAAAAGTTGTTTTCGGAAGATGTAAGTGTAATATTTTTTTTTATCTACAGATATTAAACTTTACCATTTTATAAAAAAAACCCTTCTTATCTTGTCGACAAAATCTGCAAAAAGTTTTTGTTGCGAATAAACAATAAAGGTTTATGATTTATTCCAGATATCATTTAGAAACAATACAATTATTTAAACAACATTATTACTAACCAAGCATTGTTATAATTTCAACAGCTAATACATTACGCGCCTTTCCCTCTCAAGGTACGAACAGCAAAAGGATCAGGCGAGAACAAAGCGACTTTCACTTTGACTTTGTGACGTAAAGTGACTTTGTTATTATAACGAGTGACCACTAAGCCGCGAGGGTGGAAACGTTGAAACTAGCTGACGCAACGGAAGGCAATGTTTCAGGCGGACGTTCTGGAAAAATGGCTGACGAAATATTATTTGCTCTTGTGTTTAATCTTATGTTTTTTTTTATATTACAACTTACGTACGTTTGTTTATTTTGAAAGGTGAAGGATTAATTATGATAGGTATCTTTAGTTTATGGAATTAACTAAAATGCTATTTTAAATTTAAATTTATTTATTTATTTATTTATTTATTTGCATAAAATATGGTCATACAAAGTTGTTATAGTTAGGTTTCCAACATATTCTGTCGAGTGGTTCGACGTGCAAATATTTTGTTAAAGTGATACAAGTTATTACGAATGCTAATAATCCAGATACAATTAATAAAAATACAGTTAACAATAAGTCAATAATTAAATTGTGGATGTCAATGTGATTAAAGTAAAAATGTCTGAAATTTAATTACAATTGTCAATCATAACTACAATTATTATATAAAGTTCCTTCTAGTTTTTTAAATGTCAATGATTGTATCGTTCAAATAGTCATTTATACAATAATATGTTTTTACAATTAGGACGTGAAATAGTTTCCCTTTGAATTTATTAAGGGGCAGTTCCTTAATATTATTCGGCAATTTATTGTACAGTCGTATTGCCATACAAAAAGATTTTGTTTGCATGTATTGTGAGTTGTTGTTGAGGAATGCACAAATCGTCGCCTTTTCTTCCTCTATAATTAAAATCACATTTCTTTAAACAGATGACTGTGTTTTTTTACAAATATACAAAGGTGATGTCCAAAAATGACCCAGAATCAACAGGAATGAAATGTGTATGTATGTATGTGACGTGGCACGTAGCGTGGCCAACAGCATATGGCAGCACAGCACATGTTCAATGGCAATTCTTTTTGTTGAAGGTAGGTTTATTAATTATTATCACCCAAGAATTCCTTTACACTATAGAACATCCTCTCAGAAAGCCAGTTATATAATGCAGTCTTAAACCTGCTAAAGGGTAATTGTTTTATACTTTCAGGTATTTTATTGAAAATTGAGATGGACATCCAGTTACAGTTTCTCTGATAAAGGGTGCTCCTAGGAACCGTGGCAGAGACCAGTCGATGACCATTCCGTGTGCTTCGCAAGTACACATCCTTCGCTTGTTTAAAGTGGGACATATTTAATTTGACAAATTTGGCAATCTCCAAGATGTAAATACAGGGCAAAGGTAGTATTTTGAGCAATCTAAAAAGAGGTCTGCAGGGTTCATCGGGTGGAGAACCACATATGGCCCGCAAACATTTCTTTTGACAGATAAAAGCTTTACCTACATCAACACTATTTCCCCATATTATGAGCCCATAACGGAGTACTGACTCAACATAGGCAAAGTAGGCACTAAGTGCAGTGCTTCTAGATGCTATTTTAGTCAATTTGTGAAGAGCAAAAGAGAAACTATTGATTTTTTTGCATACTACCTCTACTTGCTTCTTCCAGTCTAATCGTTGGTCAATTTCAATACCTAGAAATTTTGTTGTATTCTCTTTTTTAAGTATATGTCCTTGGTAGATTATGTCAAATGTTTTATTATTAAAATTAAGATAACTAGTTTTATTAAGATTTAGTATAAGATTATTATTATGCAGCCAGTCTATAATTAATGAAATAGTATTATTAATGTCAATTTTATGTTCATCCAGATTTTTGGTTATTGTTCTTACTACTACCGATATGTCGTCAGCGAACAGAATGCAACGGTGATTTGTTATTTTTGGTAGGTCATTAATATAAACCAGGAATAAAAACGGGCCGAGTATACTTCCTTGCGGAACACCAAAATGATTTTCCCTGTACTCTGATTTATATGTTTGAGCTACCTTATTCTTATCCAACCGAGATACTTGTACCAATTGCATTCTATTCTGCAAGTATGTCTGAATCCATTTTAATGCAACACCTCTTATGCCATATCGTTCCAGTTTTGATAATAATAATTTGTGACAGACAAAATCGAACGCTTTAGACATGTCGAAAAAGAGGCTTGTTGTGTACATACCGTTATTTAAGCCTGTCAATGTTTCACTCACAAGGTTGAAAACAGCTTGCGTAGTGGACTTAGTTTTCTGAAATCCGTACTGGTCGTTATTTAAAATCTTATATTTATTAAAGAAAGAAGTGAGTTTCTCTAGCATAACTTTCTCATAAATCTTTGCCAAAATAGGTATCAGTGTTATGGGCCTATAATTATTTAAGTTTAGTTTGTCACCCTTTTTAAACAATGGCTTAACTACTGAAAATTTAAGCTTTTCAGGGAAAGTACCTGATACCATTGAAAGATTTATTAAATGTGCTAGAATGGGGCCTAGTTGTTCGCTGCATGCTTTCAAAACTTTTGTGCATATTTCATCATACCCTTCTGAAGTGGTATTATTTAATGAGCTTATATATTTTTTTATGTCATATTCGTCAATAGGTGTCAAGTATATGGAATTTTTTAACATGTCATTTGAGGGCTTGTGTGAATTTATATTATAGTTTAATTTATTAGTACATTCGATAAAGTAATCATTAAATTTTGTTGCAATTTTTTTGGGGCTAATAATAATTTTGTCATGATATTCTATTGATTCGATGTGCTGATTTTTGTGAGTTTCGGAATTTAGCTCAGTCTGTATCACTTTCCATGTTGCCTGGCATACATTCTTGCTATTTAAAACATATTTATTATTATTTAGTTTTTTAGCTTTTTGTATACACTGTTTTAAAAGCTTAGAATATGCAAGGTATTTATTTTTGTTTGGTATGTTACGTTTTTTGTAATATTTTAGTCGGAGGGCTCTATTTATACCACAGCTTTTTTTAATGCCTTTTGAGATCCATTTTAACTTATTTATTGTGTTTATTTTAACTTTACAAACTGGGAAACATAGTTTGTACAATAAGCAGAACCAGTCATAAAACATATTAAAGGCCTGGTTTGAGTCAGTTTCCTTGAATACATCTGCAAATGAGGTCTGTGCTAGATAAGTTTTGAACTTCTTAATGTTCTCAGCGGAGTAGCACCTTTTATAGTTGTATATAACTCTAGGAATAACAGGTTTATTTTTTGTTTTAAAAATCAACAATTGGGCTGTGTCATGATCAGACAAGCAGAGAGGAAGGGTTTTTCCTATAGCACCTTGTATGTTACTAAATATATGGTCAATACATGAGTTACCTCGTGTTGGTGTTGTTATGTGCTGGGTCAAATTATAATTTACTAAAATGTCAGAAAGGGTACTAGTCATATTATTATTTATCAAAGTGTTAATATTTTACAAGAATACTTTTAATAAAACAGATACGTTTTACGAAAAAATTGCCTCTAAAGTCCCATCTGGGCAATTTGGTCACAAATTTTATATATTTGTAAGAATTTTATTAATACCTAAGTATAATTATTTTTGCTGGTCAGAATATTTTTATACTTATGATAAATTCTAAATAAAAAAATATTGGCAAAAATCAACTCGGCCACAAGTGAAACTAGTCCAATGTTCCTCAGCTACAGAGCTACCGAGACTTATCAGTGGTTAGAGCATTGGACCGGTCGGTTCCAAAGGTCGTGGGTTCGAGCCCCACCTCAGAATTCAATTGTGGCTGAGTTGATTTTTCCAATAGTTTTCTATTTAAAATTTATCATAAGTATAAAAAAAGCATTGAAAAATACAAAAAAATCAAAAATCATAAATAACTGAATATTTTGTCAACCAACAGAACGAACAATTGTAAAATATGTTTTACCACACGACATAATCGTTCCTTCCCCCTTCCCCCCACTTCCCCCCACAAATTGCTAGGGGCCTACAGCGAAATGACATTTTGTTTCATATTTTTTCACACTCCGTCGCGGCACCAGATTGGAGCGCATAATTACATTGGTTTTTAGATTTTACGATCAAAACGCGCTCCGTAATTTGATTCGGAGTTTTTAAATTCATTTTTTTGGGCCATTAAATGTGGCCCATAATTGTTCAGCGGTTATATAAATCGTGATTATGAGTTTCGGGAAATAAAAGTGTACTTTTGTTATCAATTTTGAGATTGGTTTATATTTGATTTTATGTTCTATGTCTTTCAATTTATTGTGTAAGTAAATAAATATTATCAGATCAGTATAGTGGTATTTTTCCCTTTTTAAACCGACTCCAAAAAAGAAGGAGGTTATCAATTGTCGCGTATATTTTTTTTGTTTATGTTCACCGATTGATTACTCGAGAGCGCCTGAACCGATCGAAATCATTCAAACGTTGTAACGTCGGTTTTTTCCCATTTTTTTTACGTAAATGAATAAATGAAAATAAAAATAAGACACATAAAATGGTCATAAACTTGTTAAGCCGGACATAATACTAACACTTAATTTTAGAGGTTGTTAAACAGCAAGTAATTAAATACAATGAAAGTTATAAAGTTACTAATTGGTAAGTTTATTATAATATTAAATTCCTTTTCTCTTTTTATGAACACTTATTTCAAAATATATTTATATAGGTTTACCAATAATCACAAAATATGTAGCTTAATTCCGCAAGAAAAAAACATGCAACATACACCGTCCTGAGCCAGCAAATTAATGCATGCAACCAGCACTGAGTGTGTGTTGTTTAGGGCCATTTCACTCTCTCGGTGCTGGTTGCACGGTCTAACAACTCCTGAGGATGCTCCGTGTGTGGGCGAAACATGCGTGTAGTCGGTGAAGGTGCAAGGTGTGTTTTGCATTTGCATTTATTTGCCAGCGCATCTTGCAAAAGTTTTTTCTTGCAGAATATATCTAAATAGCTACATATTTTTTGTTTTCTACTGAGATATGGATTTCCGCCAAGTGACGCCTGATTCTACCAATAATGTGCATGACTGTACAACACTTTAGTACTTTGTACAACTAACAGTAACTCATGCACGACTCACGAGTAATATAAATTGTTATCACTATAGAACCTTGTCACAATACAATGTTTTATGTTTTTGTGGCCACAGAAAGCTATATTCCGTGTGTTTCAATGTGATAAGGTTGGTTGGCAAAACTTGGCTAATCGGTGATATGTAGTAAATCTGTGATATGTAGTTTACTCGTGCTTCAAATTGCATTCGAAGTGAAAGTTTTTAAGAGTTAAGGAGTTTGGGAGGACCGCTACTCCACCTTCAGCTGTGTCATTATATCTGTTATTCTACTTAAAATCAGGTATGATGAAGGTTCTCCCACGAACTATTACAGAATGACTACATATCACCGATGAGCCAAGTTTTGCCATATATATTATTTTTAGTTCTCGTGAGTGTACTTCCAAGCTCGGTCACACAACGATCTGGGTTTGTCAAATGGGTCAAACAGTAGGTTTTGTTGCTAACCGCCGGTTAATTTACCGTCATTTTCCGTCATTAGCCGTCATTGTGACCGGTCGTTACCGGGCAAGGCCGTCTCAAAGCTATTCAGTAGTTTTATTTTGATCTCAATTAGCTAGAATTAAAAGTTCAAAAGTTGTGGTATTTTTATTCGATGCAGGTTGATTTTTGCATTTGATGAAGTATTTATAAAGAATCTTACTAATATTACATATGCGAAAGTATGATAGTTTGTTTGCCTGTTACTCTTTCACGCAAAAACTACTGAACCGATTTGGATGAAATTTGGCGCACAGATAGAAGGTAGCCTGGATTAAAACATAGGCTACTTTTTATCCCGGTTCCCACGGGAACGGGAACCACGCGGGCGAAACCTTGGGAGGCCGCTATTTGAAACATAACCTAAAGTTACGTAAAGTTATAACTTTTTAATTTTGCATTTTATAATGCTATTTTAATGTGATAATTTTTAATCAAGTAAATATACTAGAAAAAAGCAACTTGTCTCATGTCGCCCTGACGGGCCGGATTCCCAAGGATGCGGGTTCGAGTCCCGTCAGGGCGACATGAGACAAGTTGCTTTTTTCTAGTATATTTACTAGATTAAAAATTATTACCTAAAGTTTTTAGTTCAGTACAAAAATAGGAATTTAGGCAATTATGTTGTAGCCCATCCCGTGACCAACCATTGCGAAAGTTGCTCAAATGCCACAATCGAAAGTTTAGCTAAAAATAGCGTTTAGCTATTTCTATGCGATGGTCTCACAGGTGCTCATTAAAAATATAATAAAATCACATTTTTATTCAAGCTTTATTATATGTAAGATTGTCTCATAAAGAAATTAACAACACAAAAGTATTCTTTCACTTTGATGTACGCATAAACATTAATTTCAAGATTGATATTAAATTTCCTAAGTTACGAAATAAAATTGAGTCTTCGGTGAAAGACGAATATTAGGGGAATATCATTTGGACACCGAATATTTCTTATTTTCGCGAAACGGAGACAATATTTACGGAATACAATTTCGCCGAATCTAATTTACGGAACACTTAAATTAGAAATATAATACTTGTTTCTTTGCTTCTTATTGTTACAGAAGTACTTTCTTATATGATTGTTACACGCGGCTTCGGCCGTGATGGTGTTCGGTTATATCGCTGCTCAGAGATCACTTCAATTTACGCGACGAAAAGTACCCTAGGTTCTTCGCCAAGGTCTTATCTATCTCTCTGCTAAAATTAATCGAAATTGGTTTAGTAGGTTAGGTGTGAAAAGGTGACAAACATTCAAAGCTTCGTATTTATCACATAGCACTCTTACGATCGTAAGTATTTTTCCAAATGTTTAAGTCACGGTAACTGGTAATAGTGTGCAAATTATTAATAATAACCAGTCATTGTTAATATCGACCTCTTGATTTGGTGTATGTGATTAAAACTATCTATATCTTATATTAATAATTATGGACTGTCTGTGGTAAAAGTAATAAAACGAACATTTTAATGAATAGGTATTTATTTGTATAGGTTAACAGTCAATTCTGACAGCCTTTTAATATAGAAAAAAGCCAACAGATGCGGGGGGACGGGGTGTGGGGTCTCGGGGGCAAAGCCTTCCGCTATCAAAGAAGTATTTGTACTTGTAGGTTAGAACCAAAAAGCGGAGCGAGTGTGCCGCGGCAGCGGCCGGCGAAAGCCAGACTTTCTTGATTGCATAAATATAGGTGACACGTTTTAGTTCTTTTTTCAAATAGTCGTCTTTCGTCGTTGGTTAACTCCTCGTCCCCCGCTTCTATTGACGTTTTGCTATGTTAAAAATATATATTTTTTACTTACTTCTTTGAATATTAATTACATTGACCAAAAGCCTGTTGCAATTATTAATAATGATCGATCGAAGTATATAATTAATCACTTTACAAAGGTAAAGTAAATCGTCGTAATAATTATTAATTGTTGATAATTACAAATAATTGAAAATTATTAACATTTACCATAACATTATATACCAACTCGTAGTTGTCTTGTCAATTAACAGGCTATACTATGCACTGAAAAACTAGCAGCTGGCGTGATCTATGTATGTAATTTTTTGGGTTTTTATAAACTTGCCATCTAAGTAAACTCGTCACCTTTGGAAAGATCCATATATTGAAAGTAAATTCGCCAGGGTTATTGTAAACTCGCCATCAAAGTTAATTCATTTCAATGTACGTAAGTTTCTCTTTCGCCACTGCTATGGAATTTATGTGTAAATTCGTCAAAGGTTACAAAGGAAAATTATTTTTGTAATACTACCAGTGGCGAGTTTACATTATTTTTTGCCGTTTTTCAGATGACGAATCAACTCTGATGGCGAGTTTACAACTTTTTTTTACAAAATGTGAAATTAAAAATTGTTTATCCAATATTCCTTCACTATTAATAAATATAATAATAGAAACGCATAACTAAATAGTAAACCAACCAACTCCAGCTCAAATCAAGTTCCGTACCACAACAGACAATTTCCCACGCACCCTAAATTAGTTTAATTAACGCAAACTGTTGACGGCATGCTCTAACATTGTTAACGAACCAACATTGTGTACTTTAACAGAACCGAAAATTAAAGAAATGTCCTATCTAGTATATGTGCAGACAAGACATCAAACTTCACACTTACGCCCTAGGAAAATCACTTTTATAATGTAAGCAATAAGGATCAAGATTAAAAAACTTGATTTTGTCGACTCCAGCGGTCCTACCATCATCTATGAGAAACCATGATGTCTTATGAACGTTTTGTTGTTATCGAAGCTGTCACATTTTGACACACTTCACACTTTGGAAGCGATGATTTAGTAAAGCCGTCAGAAAACTTCCGTGAAAAAACAAGCTTATTGAAATAAAACAACTTTTACGGATATCGAACGCGCTATATTTTACGAACTAAGTTGTATTTTCCGTATTTTTTGATTTTTAGGGGTTTTTTGATTTTCCCGACGTGGTCACGGGTGGTGTTTGATATCCGTAAAAGTTATTTTATTTCAATGAACAGTGCGCGCTAAAACATAAGATGTACGTATGAAAACAAGCTTACTTTATGAGATTCGTAGTACGAAATAAAGTGGTAGTATTGAAACAATACTGCGCTAAGAAATGGTCTGTTTTAAAACGTTACTCGTGAATGACCTAAAACGGCTACTCAATTTGCTGAATATTTTTTGATAGTGAAGATATCGATGAAAAGAAAACGCCTTAATACAATACCAATATTCGAAAAGTTCCCAAGATTAACAAAATTCCTAGAACCTAGGAAAACTCCTGAGTATCATTTTATCATTTTAACTAGAAAGTCAATTTTGTTTATTTAGCAATTTAGTCAAACAGTTTTCGAAGAGAGGCTGATAAGTACGAAGTTTAGCAAAATCTAAACTCATTTTGTACCTTTATAAACCTTTAAATCTTCTACAAATGAAAGAAATAAGAAAGAAAGAAAAAACGTTTATTTGTGACAAACATTAGGGCGAAAAAAACGAAATAAAAACTAGTAATAGAGAAGAGAAGTTTGTCCCAAAACGGCCCCGAATCAGCATGATGCTTGGCTTTTGACCAGCACTGGTCTTCAGTCGGTACCGTTTTGGTGGGGCTGAGAGCTACATAACCGGCTCCTTATCATTTAAAACAAAAAATATGCAAAAATATTAACATAACAAGGTAAATAATAATATTAAAATAAAGGGCTAAAAATGGATTATGCCAGTGCCAGCACAGACTCGGGTTGTTGTGTAAAAAAAAAACTTTAGTCTGTGGCGGGTGCTGACTGACAGCTGAAAGTGATAGCTTTGCTTTGCCTTTTGCACTACGGGACGTTGGCGGAATTTCTGTGAAAAACGGAAGACTTAAAAAAAATGTTTTCTGTGCAAGTGTGTGTGCAAGCAGGCAGGCAAACAAAAGCAATGAATTAAGCACAACAAAGCTTAATTTCAATAGCAAAAAGAATCAATTTTTAACAATTTTACCAAAAACATTGTACCAAGATCCGCTTCTTAAACACAAGTAAGACGATCCATAGTTATTAAGCTAATCGATGCTAACGCGCTCGTGGGTTGCTTATCAATCGGCTCCTAGACACTGCACCGACTTGAAAACAAGCGAAGACTCAGCATACTAATTCTAATGTCTAAGAATCACATCAATTCTACAGAACCCTGAGAAAAAGCGATATATTTATCTAGCCTTATTGCTGATATTTCAAGGTATAGACTTTACATTTTGCCCTTGAGGGAGCTCATTTATTTATGTCGCTGTTGAGTTAGGGCGTCAAGACAGGACAAACAAACACACTTTTAATTATATATTTATAATGTTATTTGTTAGGATTAGAATTAGGTTAAATGTGATTGTGGTTTGTGTCTTATTGTTATCTTTTCATGCCTGAACCACTAAACCAGTATTGATGCTTTTGGTACTAATAAGTCTTCAGCTTTTAGGGTTTTTAACCGCCTTAAATTTGGCATTTTTAGTGCGATTTTACACTTATGATAAATTTTAAATAGATTAAATTTTTAATATTAGAAAAAAACAACTCGCCCACAAGTGAATTCTCAGATGGGACTCGAACCCACGACCTTTGGAAGCTACCGAGACTTGCGAACCACCTTTAATTTTTATATTTAAAATTTATCAGTATAAAAATCGCATTGAAAAATGCAAAATTTCAAAAATCATAAATTATTGGCTGTTGCATCTTAATCCATCGTTATAAACCTGAAAAGATGTTTCTTTCGAATGCATGCATTGATGCATTGCATGCATTGATGTGACTACGCTGGCCTACAGCGTATTAAAATATATAAAAGTATTGGAGAATTTCGACGGTGGTTCGCAAGTCTCGGTAGCTCAGTGGTTAGAGCATCGGACCGGATTTCCAAAGGTCGTGAGTTCGAGTCCCATCTGAGAATTCACTTGTGATTATTATTAAAATTTATCATACGGGTTCATTATTAAAAGTTTTATCTTAACCAAAACGATAAATAGATTCGTTCCAATAAATTCTTAAAGATAAGAAAGGTCAATATTCAGTGTTCATCATGCAGTGCTTCGCTGTGCCAAGTAGATCAATATCTAAAGATTATTATGATAGGTAACATAAGGTACATAATGATTTATCACAGTGACAGATACTGTTACACGACTGATGACGTCAATAAGTCAGAAAAACAAAGTTCTAACTTTTTAATTTTGCATTTTACAATGCATTTTTTTTGTGATAAATATTAAACAAGAACATATTCTAGAAAAAAGCAACTTGTCTCATGTCGCCATGTCTCATGTCAGGGCGACATGACACAAGTTGCATTTTCTAGTATATGTTATTGTTTAATATTTATCAAAACAAAGTTCTTTTCACGTTATTTTTCAATTTGTTTTCTGTTAATCAGCCAAAGAGATATGTATTGTAAATTGTAAGAGAAAATGTTATAATTCTTTTTTTTTATTCATGACGGGGAGACTCTTAATCTTCACCATACCTGATGTTAAGTATTAATAAGGCTGAAGATGGAAGCGAGCCTCTCCCGGAATCTTATCTCTAACTGCCGGAACACCACAATGCTGAAAACATTGTTGTTATGGCGTCAGACTTAGATAAGATGGTGGTAGCTAACCAGGCGGACTTACAACAAGTCCTACCACCAACCGAACCGAGATTACACAAAGCTTTTTATTTTATTTTTGTCCATTCGTCCAAAAAATATATTTACTGAACGAATACTAAAGTACTAATAATATAAGTAGGTATTCACGAAATTTAGTTTTGTAAGCAGCATGTTTTTAAATCTCTATTTCCATGGAAACATGAAGTTCTTAGTCTAAGTTAAGGTCTGTATGTTAGAAGTATTTATTTATGACATTATTACTTAGTTATTGAATAAAATTTAATTTTGGACATTTAAAAATACCGTAATTCGACATTAAAAAAAAAAAATTATACCAACCGAATTGAGAACCTCCTCCTTTTTTGAAGTCGGTTAAAAACGCTACACTTAGAAAAAAATCGTTTAATTGAACTTTGTTTGGGGAACTGCTAAAATGGCCACGAGATCGAAGTCGCTGGTCTGCTACTGCTAATTTAGTTAAGAAAATATTTATTTATTTCCTTATAATCGCAACGGCTACGAGAAAGTGTTGACCCCAAATACGCAGTTCGTAACTAATAATAGTGCAGTAACACTGTTATTTACAAAATAAACGTAAGCGGATATCAGTGGACGTATTATTATTCCGTATTATTATAAATAAAGTATTATCTGTCAGTTGGCTACAAAAAAATTCGTGTAGCAACGCACTCCCACAACGAAGGAACTGGTTGTGACCGGTGCGCGCAGTGATATCGGCTGCACGGCTTATCGGCTCATACGTCATTTGTAACCTTATTTTCTTAGCTTTATAATTATTGTCTGTTTACTGGAGATTAAGATTTTAAGTCACATGAGATTTTTTTGTTAAGTATATTAAAAAGGAGTACAACGAATGAACGGGCCGCCAGGGATCAGGCATCCAAAAATGTTTCTTATTAATTCTACAAAATCATTTTAATACCTATCGTATGATTATTAAATTTCTACAGCGTACATTTTCACAACCATAGTAGTGAGAATTGTACTAATAATTTGATTTTTTGGAAAATCAGCAATAGTCGAGTAAAAAAAAATTATTTTTATGATAAATTTTCAACAGAAAAACACTGGGAAAAACAACAACTCGGCCACAAGTGAATTCTCAGATTTTTTCCAATATTTTTCTATTTAAAATTTATCATAAAAATCATAATGATTTATTTTTTTCGAGAAAATGACATTAATTCCTACACTCAAATTGATCTCAATTATTGATTAAACTTGAGTATGCAATCATATTTTTACGTTTTCCCCAAAATCTGATTGCAGCTTATTTTTTAAAGGCCGTTTGAAATTTATAATACTTCTGTATTTAAAAAAAAAATATCTATAAAATTTAAAATAAAAGCAACTAAACAATAAATAAACAAAGGATGATAGAATATAATAGAAAAAACTGTATTTGATACACACAAAACATTTTCTTGTTATCAGTTATCATTATCATAGGAACATAATTTGCATGCATCAAAATAGTCTCCGCTAAGCATATGTCTTGGCACTAACCAAGACGCTGGTCTTCCGCGGATGCCATCCAAATAAAACTACAAATAAACATAAAGAAATAAAATAAAATAAAGTGGCTTTATGGCGCTGCTAGCCTAATGATGCTATATTACCTCAAATATACTTTCTAGAAATCAGTATCTAATTATATTATATTTTTATTATCGTATATAAATAAAGTAGTATTAGTCAAAGTCAATATCATTTATTCAGTCTAGGCTGTTACAAGCACTTATGAACGTCAAAGAAGCTACGCCATCGGTTCACAAACCCTACGGCGGGAGACCTTGTAACGAGAAGAACCGGCAAAAAACTCGTCAAGGGCTGTTTTTTTCTCCCTGTTTTATTTCATACAGAGTCGTCAAATTGAAAAGTGACCTTAACATATCAGTAAGGTCAATTTCCATCACAAAAGGAAAATACTAATTAAAATATTACATTTTATGGTTATTGTAAACGTAAACAATTTTTAACTGGCAAAGAAAGACTTGTCTATCATACATTACAACATTTCCCGCACCACAAGACTACTACACTGCAAGTTGTGAGGTACATACAGGTCAGTATCAATTTATTTTAGATAAAAATATTTAGGCTTTAAGCACAGCATTAAGATAAGCAGACTGAGGTAGACCCATTTCCGCTGGCGGCACCCGTTCACGAGCATGACGCATGAACCAGCCATCGCTTCGCTCAACCATATTTTAGGGAACGTAACGACCCGCCTCACACGACACCGCCGAAGAAACGTTTGAGTGAGCATGACGTACTTCAGGTACTTATGTTAAGCTGTATAAATATAAAAAACTACAATGGCAACAGCAAAAAAAAGAAAGATAAAAGTGCCTTAATGTAAGACACAACACAACCTACAATGTCACTAGAAGACGCATCAGCTGGGTCACAATCTCAATCGTAATTAAAGTTAAAAAAAAAAAAAAAAAAAAAGCTTTTATATATTTGGAATAATTGAAAACATTATTTATCTTTGTTTACTAACAAATAATAACATAAAATCAAAACAACATATATCTCTACACATTTTAACACAAGCAAACATGAGCAGACCCATCCCGCTGGCAGCACCCGTTCACGAGCATGACGCATGAACCAGCCATCGCTTCGCTCAACCATATTTTAGGGAACGTAGCGACCCGCCTCACACGATACCACCGCAGAAATGTTTACAGAGAGCATGACATACCCAAGCAACCTGTGTTAAAAGTTGAATCTAATACTTTACTAAACATTAATTGAATGACACTACAATTTGGAAAAAACAAAACTAAATATTTATGACCAAGCTGTCTCGTCATTCAAGTAATCTTTTATAGTATAATATCCTTTTTTAAGAAGACAATCTTTTACATTCATCTTAAACTTTTCGAAAGGCAAATCCAAAATATTATCTGGAATTTTATTATAGATACGTATACCTAGACCCATAAAAGATCCAAGGACCTTCTTTAATCGGTACCGAGGCATAACAAGTTTATTTCTATTTCTAGTATTGCGATCGTGCAAATCACCATGTTTGATATACAGGTTGATATTACGCCGTACAAAAAGAATACAATTTAAAATAAATTGAGAAGCAGCTGTCAGTATACCAATTTCTTTAAATTTTTCCCGAAGGGATGTTCTGGAACCCAGTTGATAAATGGCCCTTATAGCTCGTTTTGTAGTATAAATATTGTATTAATGTCAGCTGCTACTCCCCACATAAGAATACCATACGACATGATGCTGTGAAAATAACTGAAGTACACAGTCCTAGCAGTCTCTATATCAGTCAGTTGTCTGACTTTTCTCACAGCGTAGGCAGCAGAACTAAGCTTGCCAGCTAGTATTGCAATATGTGGACTCCATTGAAGTTTACAGTCCATAGTTACACCCAGAAAGACTGTTGATTCTACTAAATCTAATTTTTCATTGTTCATAACAATTTCCATGGGTACTTTCTGAACATTTGGTAAAGAAAAAAGTTTGTTTTCTTTGCATTAAGCTGTAGATTATTATAATTAAACCAAGCTAGTACTTGCGAGAGTGTTTTGTTTACATCGTCAAAATCAGTTTTATTCCTATCAATGTATTATGTACATAACATTGATGAATATATAAAATAATATGTTCTATTGATATTAGGGTGACTATAATCAATAATACAAATTTTCACCATGGCGACTACAATTTTTTTTTTTGTGTTTTTTTATTAATTCTACAGTCCTTTTTTAATGTTTTTATGTTTTTATTTATTATATTATAATAATATAAACCTCCGTGAAAAATAACTGAAGCATTTTCTGTGAAAAGAAAATACTTTTAAAACAATCTTATATCCGATACCTCCAAAAATAAATAAGTGACTTTTGGGTCTAATGTATAAGAATAAAGGATGTTCCAACAAATGAAATCTTACTCAACTCCCTACTGTAGATTTTTATCAGCAGGAGTCATATGATCGAGAGTTTCGCGTCCGTTTTCTTAAAGGTGGGTTTCCAATAATTGCAAATAATGTTCAGAAAAAGAAACCACCAATGTAGGATTTAATGTGAATTTTAATTTATTTTGACTGGACTACAAGGCAAATCTAGATTCTTAAAATGCCGATTTTTTTTAGAAGCAACGAGAAACAATAATCTAAAGTTGGTTTAATAATAAGCCCAATTTTTGTAGATTACTTTAATTACTTGTAACTTATCAAGCGCTCAAGAACCAGTTTTCCTAAAACATTTCAATATAATAATAATAGTAAGCAAGCTTTCGGCAAGATTGAATCGGCAGGATATCCATTTCCAATAATTATTCCCGTCGGAAGTAATGAATCATTAAGATGTATCCTGGTCATTAATTCCGGTAAATTAATGGCAAACGGTCGGAGGCGATATCTTGCCCACGAAGCCATAGTGTTCATTAAGTTCGGGAAATGAGGAAGTTATGAATAAGTGGATGATTATGATGATAATGGCTATAATAGGTGACACGATATCATTATTATGTCAGCAATGTTCATTAATTTCTATTGAACAACCAGACGAATGAATACGTGCCAGTATTTTTGGGGATATCCCAAGAACTCGCCGCATTTTGCTTGAGATCATCCGTATCGCTACGGGTTATTTCCTGAGGATACCACTCCCCAAGGATCCTGTCCCGGAGGATCCCGATCTATCTTCTTGAACTTAATCAATACTATGTTCGCATTCGTTTTTCTCCGGGACAGGATCCTCGGGAATGGGATTCTCAGGGAAAAACCCATCGCTACAAAGTGGAACTCTCAACGTACATAATATGTATAGACAAGAATCAATCAATGAATAAATTTAAAGTTTTTTATAAACAATTTCAACCCCATTTTTTCCCGAAGGGGGTGGAATTGTCAAGTACTCTGAAACACATTATATATAAATGTTAAACCGACACCCTTTACACAAAATTTGAAGATCCTAACATTGAAACTGATCGAATATTCATACAAACTTTCATCCCCTATTTTACCCCCTAGGGATTGAATTTTGAAAAATCCTTTCTTATTGCTCATCTACACCACAAAAGGTATCTACCCTCCAAAAACGTTGTCTCTACTTTCAGCCGTTTGGGCTCTACTCTCATGTCAAGAATCAATCAATTTAGTTTAAACTTTAAACTTTCATTGTCACTTCCATAATTGATTTTGACGACCTCCGTGGCAGAGTGGTACATACACCGGTTTTAATGTGCCGCCAAATGTTTGTATGGTCTATACTAACGTACCTAAGTCATGGACGTTTATGTATATTTCTACATATATATGTATAATTATATGTATTTATATCCATTACCCTAGAATCCCATAACACAAGACTTACAGCGCTTACCTTGGGGCTAGGTTAATTGATGTGAGTGTAAGAAATGTTTATTTTTAATTATTATAGTAGAAAACGAAAAATATGTCGCGTAATTCCGCAAGAAAAAATGCAGATGCAGCCCAGTGACACACCTTGCACCTTCACCGACTACTCTACACGTGTTTCGCCCACACACGGAGCATCCTCAGGAGTTGTTAGACCGTGCCAATCTCAGCACCGAGTGAGTAAAATGGCCCCAAACAACCGTATTTAATGCTTCCCACTCCCCCCTCCCCGCCCCCAGTGTGACGCATCGCGACAGAGAAAGTGAGACAGAGTAATAATTATTGAAAATGTTATAATAAATGTAAATTAAATGTAAAAGTATGATTTATATATGTGATATCGATTTTTTTTTTTTTAAATAAATAAATAAAAAAAAAAAAAAAAAACGAAATGTAAATTAAATGTAAAAGTATGATTTATATATGTGATATCGATTTTTTTTTTTTTTTTTAAATAAATAAATAAATAAAAAAAAAAAAAAAAAAATCGATATCACATATATAAATCATACTTTTACATTTAATTTACATTTATTATAACATTTTCAATAATTATTACTCTGTCTCACTTTCTCTGTCGCGATGCGTCACACTGGGGGCGGGGAGGGGGGAGTGGGAAGCATTAAATACGGTTGTTTGGGGCCATTTTACTCACTCGGTGCTGAGATTGGCACGGTCTAACAACTCCTGAGGATGCTCCGTGTGTGGGCGAAACACGTGTAGAGTAGTCGGTGAAGGTGCAAGGTGTGTCACTGGGCTGCATCTGCATTTTTTCTTGCGGAATTACGCGACATATTTTTCGTTTTCTACTAAGATATGGATTTCCGCCAAGTAACGCCTGATTCTATCAAATAATCAATTATTATAATTACGAATAAGCGGAAGAGGAAACAAATATGCAAACATGGTAAATATTCCTGTTTTCGTAATACCTAATGATGACGATTAATTTTAAAATTGTCTATTGGAACGTTTAACAATATAAGATTTTGAATAATCAAAGTTAGTTTTTAAGTTGTTAAGTGGATTTAACGACGATTGCACCACGATTACCATTTTTTCCTACCAACTATGACGAATTCTGGCATTGCAAGAATTCTTGCTGATAAAAGTAGTTTTATACAGCGGCTTTAAATAACAATGAGAAAAACATATGAAATATTCTGTTTATAATTTATTTTCTTGCAATGAACGATGTATTTTTTAAATCTTTTGGGCAGTTTTAATGACAAAATCAAACTTAATCCAATACTTATCTTTTTATTAAAGCAAGTCATAAAAATTTATAGGATTATAATGAAAGCACCTGTTTATTAGTTATTTATTTCTTAAGAATTTCATATCTTAATAGCTTCATAAAATGTTGAACCAAGTCTTCTGTATGGCGCCATTTTGAATTGATAAATATTGGTTTTGATTTAAAACTAAGTTGCACAATTGAAATAAACAGTACAGTTTTCCTTAAATTATATGCAAATAATTAAGTTTAGTCATTATCTCATGGTCATTAATTATTGATGAAGTCACAATAACAATCAAATTAGTAGGTAGAAATTGGTCTGGTATTTTGTTATTTAAAAAACACTACGTGATAAGATCAAATAAATAGAAGCCTCGAATTTATAATTTGTTATATGTTCGGTTCAAAAGTAATTGGCGAATTTTGAAGTTCCGTAAAACTTAATGTTCTGTCAACAATTATATTTTTGTAACAACGACTACTGAAAATAAATCAAATTATTTAGTAAGAACTTCTTCTTCTTCATTAATTAACGGCTTGCTCACGGTAAAATTCGCGAATTTTGCCAATATCAAGTTTATTTTATAGTATTTATAGAACTTGTACGGTAGATTGAGTTAAAATGGAGCCTCACAACACGTGTTATTACGAAAAGAACTCGGAACTTTAATAAAAAAATCTCTTTACACCTCTATTTTCTAAAAACTGAATACTATATAAATAACTGAACTGAGTATTTAAGAACGTAGTAAGAACGTAACGTAGAAAGTAGCCTATGTTTAATCCTGGCCATCTATCTGTGCGCTAAATTTCATCCAAATAGGTCCAGTCGTTTTTGCGTGAAAGAGTAACAAACCTCTCGACATCCTAACACCCTTACAAAGTGTCGCATTTATAATATTAGTAGAAAGTAGGTTAGGATATTGTATATAAGTGATAGATAAGTTTTGAGTCACTGTTTCTATGTAATGAGTTTGTCTATCGCCTATCGAAGGCAACACGACAGCAATTTCACAATTTCATCATAGTCGAATGCGTCGCCTGATTCTGGCGCGCG
Organism: Chrysoteuchia culmella; assembly: GCA_910589605.1. Classification (NCBI taxonomy): domain Eukaryota; kingdom Metazoa; phylum Arthropoda; class Insecta; order Lepidoptera; family Crambidae; genus Chrysoteuchia; species Chrysoteuchia culmella. The sequence continues at coordinate 530,096 of OU342660.1, forward strand.
TCATGATGGGTGACCGCACGTCCATAGGAACGTTGGATTTTATAGTCCTTTGGCTCGTAGGATTTCTCGTAGAGGTCAGTCATCCTCACCCACCATCCTAAAACCATCAGTATGGGATAACATGACGAGAACTTTTTTTTTATTGCATTATTAATGCTATTTTTATACCTATGATAAATTTTAAATAGAAAAATATTGGGAAAAAACTACTCGAATGAATTGCCAGATGGGACTCGAACCTTTGGAAACCACTGAGCTACTGAGACTTAGAGCATTGGACCCGATTTCCAAAGGTCGTGGGTTCGAGTCCCATCTGAGAATTCACTTGTGGCCGAGTTGTTTTTTTTCAATATTTTTCTAGTTATAATTTGTCATAGATGATGAGAACAATTACTGCAGCAAATAGTAAGAATTCTTACAAATTCTTACCTATCCTTCCTATCCTTCCTATCCTTCCTATCCTTCCTATCCTTCCTATCCTTCCTATCCTTCCTATCCTTCCTATCCTTCCTATCCTTCCTATCCTTCCTATCCGTCCTATCCTTCCTATCCTTCCTATCCTTCCTATCATTCCTATCCTTCCTATCCTTCCTACTAATGTTATAAATGCGAAAGTTTGTGACGATGTTTGGATGTCTGTTACTCTTTCACGCAAAAACTACTAAATGAATTTGGTTAAAATTTGACACACAAATAGAACATAGCCTAGCTAAAACATAGTATACTTTTTATCACGATTTTCCACGGAACCACGCGGGTGACACCGCGGGCGACGATAGTATGTCAGTTTGTTTGTTACTCTTACATACAAAAAATACTTTTTTTTTTTTCTTTTTATTTACGACGGTGAGACTCTTAGCCTTCATCATACCTGATGTTAAGTATTGATAAGGCTGAAGATGGAAGCGAGCCTCTCCCGGAATCCTCAATCACTGAGGAGCTGGCTATCTTATCTCTAACTGCCGGAACACAACAATGCTGAAAACATTATTGTTATGGCGACAGACTTAGATAAGATGGTGGTAGCTAGCCAGACGGACTTACAACAAGTCCTACCACCAACCAAACCGAATACAATATGTACCCCCGCTGGGAATCGACCTGGGTCTGATACCGGTGGTTAAAACAGATAACTACTATACTAAACAGATTTTAATGACACTTGGTATGTAGGGACTTCAGGTAGTGGACTAACTAGGGTAACTTTTAATCCCTGTATTCCCAAGGGAACCACGCGGGTGAGACGGCGGGCCGCTGATAGTCTTACATAATAGACGACGACTTGACGACCTATTTGGCGCAGGGGTACTATACCCGCCTTCTGCGCCAGAGGTCCAGGGTTCGATCAGGGTCCCGGACAAGACAAATATTTGTGTGCATGAACATCAGGCCTACCGCCATCTTTTATAAACCGTCATGTTGTACGAACGTTTTGTTTCAATACTGTTTAAATTGCAAACTTGACTTTATTTGACACAAGACGTCGTAGCAGGTTTGATTGATAAAAATCTTGTTTGAGTGAATGATTGAGCGATGACGCCACAAAACTTCCGTCAAAAGACAAGCTTGTTTTAAGAGGTTCGCGGTACGATATGACATTTAACAACATTGCGCCGATACAAACTGACATTAAACAATATTGCGTTAAGAGATGGCGGTAGGCCCCCATGTCTATTCGTTATTAGTCTAGGTGTTTATTGTGTATATTATGTATGTGTTTACAAAAAAATATATAAGTATGTTTATCCGTTATCAGTATCCATAACACAAGATCTTCATGAAACTTAAAACGTGAGCTAGATTGGTGTGTTTGTATACAATTATTATTATTAATAGGCTGAGAAATCAAGTACAGTGTCAAGGGATTTTGCAAGTTGCTGATACGTTCTTGACAGAACTATCAGACGCGTAGACGTGAATTCTCAGATGGGCCACGAACCCACGACCTTTGGTTTCCTTTGGCTTCCGGTCCATTGCTCTAACCACTGAGCTACTTTATTATTTTTTTGTTATAAATTTGTCATTACTATAAAAAATATCTTTAAAAATGTCATAAAATATCAGACAAACTGTTAGTGGTCCTATACCTGTTAGGGCCGGATCTCTCCCTGCACAGCGTCGTGAGTCGGATGTTGGATAGTGAAAGATCCTGGCAGGCGATGGTCTCCTTCTGTGAAGAGGTGATCTTGCAGAAGGAGGCGGCGGAACGGGTCCAAGAAGAGGATGCTCATGCAGACCGTCTCCGCCGCAGGCGGTTGAGGGGGAGGAGGAGGCAGTTCGATCGCCTCATCCCTCTTTAGGTTAAATGGGGGTCGGCGGCGGAACGGGGAATTCCATCGCCAAGGGAGGACCTCCCGTGAATAAGAGGTGCTTATGTACCATTGGGTGTGTCCAAAAGATACACGCGGGCGGAGGCCCGGTGACTGTCACCCCAAACCCGACAGTCTCCGCTAACGCGTGGAGGGAACAACCAGGGGGTTTTAGTGGGTTCGAGTCCCACATAACCTACCTGTCTCCCCGGACAGGGAGGTATGCGAAGGCATTTCCCCTGGAAAGAAAAAAAAAAGTGGTCCTATTCCTATGAGAGTTGTATTAATTAGGGAAATCCTTAAAAAAAATGAGAATAGAAAATAGGAAACATGTGTAACTTATCTACCATTCGTGAAAATCTCCGCCACCGCCTCTGTGGTCTAGTGGTACAACCACCGGTATCAGACCCAGGGGTCCCGCGTTCGATTCCCAGCGGGGGTACATATTGTATTTGGTTTGGTTGGTGGTAGGACTTGTTGTAAGTCCGCCTGGCTAGCTACCACCATCTTATCTAAGCCTGACGTCATAACAACAATGTTTTCAGCATTGTTCTGTTCAGGCAGTGTGAGACAAGATAGCCAGTTCCTCAGTGGCTGAGGATTCCGGGAGAGGCTCGCTTCCATCTTCGGCCTTATCAATACTTAACATCGGGTATGATGAAGGCCTAGGAGTCTCACCGTCGTTTATAAAAAAAAACAGTGATAATCAGATCCATATTTACCTAAAGTTGGGGTGTTGCCTAGTATGGAATGCACTTTTGTATCGAATAATCGATCGATTTTGTGACTGGACTTTTTTTTGACTTTTTATAATTTCAATCGAGTTTTAATTGATTCATGAATGACGTTGGGGGACCTACCTTATTTTAAAATACCTTATTTTTGTGCTATAATGCACGGTGCATTATACGTAGCACAAAAATAATATATAAAATGTAATTTGACATTCTCGACATTTTCTGGAAAAACGGGATTAATATTTAATAAAAAATATTTTGAGAAACCGCTTCCATAGTTTCTTAGCCAAATATTAACTTTAGGTAAATATGCATCCGATTATCCGATCACTGCTTATAATCCATTTGCAAAATACAAACGAAAGTGACCTCCACTTTCGTTTGTACAAACATTCAAGCTAATACACAATATATTATTGTATAGTAAGTTCAGAATGCTAAATCAAAATCCTTTGTTGCATATTTTACAATAACGACGGTCGATAGAATCAGATAACGTTCGCGTGACTCATTTTAACGAAAGTTATTAATCCTTTTATCCGGTTAATACACGACGTCTGGTCACATCGTAAGCAGTTGGACGCAACGTGACGTTTTGCACACACACCCCCAACGCAACACAGTGACGGAATTAAATCTTATGGCCTTGAAGATAAAGTATATTTTGAATCGATACAAATTTTCCTGTGCACTTCAATTTAATATTTACGGTGTTTTTCATTCACATCAATAACTCTTATGCAGTCTGTAATAAAGTCGAAAGTACTAGTTTTTCCGCAAGACAATAGTTTTCATCGTGACTCATACGCACATGTTTTAAGGTTGAAATTCGAATGACAGTAAATGTAAGACTATTTTGCTGAATTTGTTGCATCAGACCGACTGGCTCCTATGACTTATATGACATTTATGAGTAATTTTGTTTTACACAAATTATCTTTGTGGTTTTCACTGTTAGGTTGGTCGTAAATAATGGTATTATAACAAAACTGACATGTTTATACATTTATTATATTCTTTCTTTTCTCATCATCGCCAACATCAGCCAATTCATCATGTTCCCAATGCTGGGGCATTGGCCTTCATTGGGGATAAGGAGAATGGCAGTGGGCGGAGACATAGCGATGGGTAGGCCCCCGACAAGGTGGACCGACTATATCTGGTGCGAGGGCGCCGGAAGCCGCTGGATGCAGGCAGCCGTCGACCGGCGTGGAGATCCTCGGGGCAGGGGTTTCATGTAGCTGTGACGATGATGACGACCATCGTCATCATCGTCTCAGCTACATGCCACCTTAGAATGGGCATTGAAGAACTTAACACGTGGACCCAATAGTCACAATAAATTGTCTTTTATTCATATATATATGCCATCTTATTATTATTTATTACTATTTATGTATTCTATACAAAGTCAGCATGGATCTTTGAACGAAATCACGGCAATAAGTAATACTAAGTATCTTGTAGAAAGGACGAGAAAGATAACAGAGGTTCATCTCACGTCTGACCTTTACTCTATTAATCTTTATTACGCCATCCGGATAAAATCCGGAAATAAATGAATTATTTACATACATAAGGAAAATGTTTAATGCCTATCTCATCCTTTTTTTGGTAGACACCTGAAAAGATGTTTCTTTCGAATGCAAGGATATTCCTAGCATTGATGTGACAACGCTGGCCTACAGCGTATTAAAAATATAAAAATATTGGAGAATTTCGACGGTGGTTCGCAAGTCTCGGTAGCTCAGTGGTTAGAGCATTGGACCGGATTTTCAAAGGTCGTGGAGTCCCATCTGAGAATTCACTTGTGGCCGAGTTGGTTTTTTTCAAATATTTTTCTATTTAAAATTTTTCATAAGTATATAAATAGCATGGAAAAATTTAAAAATCATAAAAAAAAAACTCCGTTCTTATAGTTATAGTTAAAGTAATTGCTCATAGCTTAGTCATATATTACGCAAAATTGAGTTAATTAGGGCAACACGTTTTGCTATAAAATAGCAAAGATAAATAACGAACCGGCCGTTAAATGCCGATTAAAATAAAATTATTATACTTATCTCATTACGGCTAGCTTAATAAAGACACGTACGCTACCGTTAATTTTATCGTAAAAAACGATTAGTAATGACCGTTATTGGTCTTTAATTATTAGAATTGGTGTTATAATATCCGCCCAGCAGTCACGTATCCGATCGTTATACAGAATTTATACAGTCTATTGCTATTTAAAAGTGAAAGACGTTATAGACTGCAAATATAAGAAAAAACATTGCAGTGTTTTTGGTCAATGTAAAAAAACACTTCTTCTTCTTCTTATTATCGAGTGACGATTAGTGGCCACCTCTGGTGTCAGAGTTTATCAAGCCGCCTTTAAGGCCTCTCACCTGGCTTAACGACTGTAATCAAATGACAACAGCCGGGACCGACGGTTTAACGCGCCCTCCGAAGCACGGAAGCGCTCAGTTCTAATGCCACTTTACGGTCACCCATCCGACATCTGACCGGGCCGAACGTTGCTTAACAAACGTGATCGAATACTATCAGTCTGTAAAGCGCGGCAATGAGCAAAAAAATACTTATAAAATAAGTTAAAATTCAACAAAACATATTTCTGTGAAATAAGTCTTAATACTTTCATGGTCATTGTCACGTTAATTATTATGACGAAAATCGGGTTTTTTTCCATAATTGTATTTGCTATAGCGCCATACAAATTTGGTATAATTTCATTCACATAGATATAAATTGAGATCGAATGTCTACGTCCGTAATTAATAAAACAAGTTATTACAGAAAAACTCTAGAAACTAATAACCGCTGATACTAACAATTGTGTATTTTTCATTGTGTCGGTTAAAATCGGACAAAGGGTAACTTGAAATCAATATTCTTTGTTATGACAAAGAAGAAGACACAAAATACCTAGTCTGGTCTGTGTGACCTAGATTTTGTGACTCACTATTACCTAAGTCACATATAAAATAACAAAGCAATTTTATTTAGAAAGTATGTGTATATTTTATGGATCCATAAACGTTGTATAATTATATTATTTCAAAGTTACGACTGATCGTATTTTTCATGGTAATGAGTCATTTCTAGTATAATTAACTAAATTTTTTAGTTTACATATTAAAAGGGGAACCAAAAGATTTTCCCGGGTTTTTCCCAATAGACTCATAACTTCCACCACATAGTATATAATCTATAATTTGTGGACTTACATTATTATTGAAATTATTAAAAAGTGTATGGGCAGCACACCCAGAACCTCAATTAATGAGCCTTAGTTTGAAAGATAGCATATCCATGATTTATTACTTTGTGCCAATGCGCATCAAATGGAGATCTCTAGTTATATAAGGTTGAATATGCGCATCCTAAATGATAAAATATATACCAAAAAAAATCTTCTTGCGGCACGATTATTAGTATTACTGCAGCCTCTCGCGGATTTACCCGTGTGGTTCCCGTTCCCGTAGGAATATCGAGATATAAAGCATTATTTGTTTTAATCCAGGCTATCTACTACCTGTGTTCCCAAAATAATTCAAGACGAAATCAATACAAATTCATTTATAAAATAATTGAAGGAGTATTTGTTGGGAAACTGCTTCTTCACTATGCAGGAGTTTTTTGAGTCCTCCAAACTATAATGCGCGAGTTGTAAACATAACTCATAAATAAGTACCTATTTTAAGTAAAAGTTGGTCAGAATGTTTGCACCATCTTAAATACTTAAGTATAAAAATTGTAGTGCCCTAACGGGGTTCATGATGTTACTAATTATTTACTATACCACCATGTATACATCTACTCATGAAACAATAAATATATTTGTATTTGTATTTGTATTTGTATTTGTGTGCCAAATTTCAACCAAATCCTTTTAGTAGTTTTTGCGTGAAAGAGTAACAAACATACAAACAGCCTCAGAAACTTTCACATTTATAATAATTATTAAGTAGGATTTCTCTCAATTCATATTGCAAGAGTAAGTTATGTCTTCTATAAAAATATCAATGATTGCGAAGCAACATTTCTAACAAAGAAAAAGCGCTTGTTTAATTTTAAAACATTGTTATGGCTAGCCCCCTCTTGTTATAAGTTTTCTGAGGTAACGGATCTACGTCAATGCGGTCTTTGCGTGTTCCGAACAAAATAAAATAATGACAGTTTTTTTTTATTGTGAAATGTTACGTCAAATGATAGGACATGATCGGACGTGCTTTCGGTCCAATGACGTGTATAAAACCTTGTTGCTAAGTACTGATTGAGTCATAGTATCTGAGTTATAAATTATTAGCTGCTTCCCGCAGTTTCAACCTAGTGGTTGCAATTACCGCTGGAATATCGGGATAAAAGTATCCCGTGTCCCTCTCCAGGTTTTCAAGTATCTGTGTTTCAAGTTTCATCAAAATCCATTCAGCCGTTTTTGCGTGATTGTGTAACATATATCCAAACATAATCCAAGGTGCGCTGGCGCATCCGTTGCTAGGCAACAATGTCATTGAGGCATTGAAGGAGGAGGTAAAGCGATGTGCTTCAAACTAACACCACCCAAATTAACTGGCTATCTCAAACATGACGTATCGCAAACGCCTCAAGCGCCATGATATTCAGAACCTGGACAAGAGATTCTGAATCATGAGGGAACCTCCCACTCTAAGCACTGGTTGAACAAGCCTGCTTATAATTCTAAGACTGATTGCAGACAAGCCCAGAATATAAAATTAGAAATATCTATGAAATGTTGTGGCCAGTATACTACGAAAATAAGCTACGAAAAGATTGTTTTTGAGCACATAGGAACTTTTACCAGCTGTTAGGTTTTCGAATTTAGGTTCGAATTACATTTTGCATTTAATTAAAAAATATAATCCATATAAATAAAATTAATTGCCTAATGTGTTGCTAAGCGGTAATCTCGAGCACGGCTCGAGTCATCAGTATTTTTATATATTTTCCTTAAAAGTTGGAGGAAGGTTTTTATGACGAAAAAAAATGGAAAAATTACACGGGAATCACGCGAGTGAAACCGCGGTCAGCCACTAGTTTACAAAAAAGGTACTTTTGGACAAATATTTCCTTTTTTGTTTACCGCTAGTTCTTCAATAAACAGTTGAAATATGCTTACCAATTTTATATTGATCGAACAGTTGTCAATACAGTGGTGGTCAAATAATTAGAAACAGTAGTCGATTTTCATACAAACGAGGTAATTTTGGAGCCTTGGTTCTCTGCCAAGGATTGACCGAGCTGTGATCTGATAATGGCGAACCAAGGAGTGAATAGAGGAGATTAAGATTGGTATACACACCCAACTGATCTATATACAAAAAGATGTAGGAATCGTGTTTTCAGTCAAATAGTGTTTTCAGTTTCGGGAATTCCATACATTTTTATGCTATTTTCGCTGTTTTTTACACCCATATTCTAAGTCGTTCCTACAAAACTTACTCGTCCTCGACTTAACGAAACCTCATTGAAAACCTCTTCGAAATAATCCTCGAAATTGGTATTCTAAGTCATAAATAACTCCGTAAGGACCTGGAGGAGCCAAAGAGTACGTAGCCACTCCGTGTTAGGCCTAGCGCACACTACCATTTTTACCCACGACGAGGTTGAGTGGAGTGTAAAAAGTTTTGGAGGAACGACTTAGAATATGGGGGTTAGAATGTTGATGAGATTAGTCGGGTGTGTAAAGCAATCTGGATCTCCTCCATTCACTCCCTAGATGACCATTGTCAGATCACAGTTCGGTCAATCCTTGGCAGAGAACCAAGGCTCCAAAGTTACCTCGTTTGTAGGAAAATCGATTTTTTCATACAAACGAGGTAACTTTGGAGCCTTCCCTAGATGACCATTGTCAGATCACAGTTCGGTCAATCCTTGGCAGAGAACCAAGGCTCCAAAGTTACCTCGTTTGTAGGAAAATCGATTTTTTCATACAAACGAGGTAACTTTGGAGCCTTGGTATTTCCATGTCAAAAATTTGTATTGAAAAATAATTAAAAGATTTCATGCGACAATGAGTCATTCTTGCGCAATATATCTTCTAGACTATACTTACCTTCGTTTTTCAACATAGTTCATCGACATAGAGAATCATTTCACGTCTGCGCATGATTGTCAGCAATTTGTCGTTACCATCGATACGTGCTTATAGTGGTTACATAAAAGATATGGGTGTCTGAATCACTGGAAAGTGATTCATGTTAGGATACAGTTGGCAGTCATTTCATCATCCAATTTGCCAGAATATTTTTTGTCCGATTTTTATAGCAAGTTACCGCGTTGCCATGCGGTATGTTTATTTTAAATTATCAAGTGGTATGACTTATCCAAGTCGATTAATATATTTTATGAATATCCATCATGTCAAGGGATGTGGCATTAGGCTTTATGCTACAAAAAAATCTTTTGATTCGATAACAAAGCCATTTTGATACAGGTTATTCTTTCAGATTTCCTGTAAAAGTTATAGACCGATAGGGATAGGTTTTGAGGTTTCAAAAATATTAAAGTTCTTGATTTTTGGTATACAGTTCCAGGACCATTTACTTAACCTAATATATGATTTTGTGTCATCTTAGGTGCAGGCATAAGTATATATTGACGTTTTTGTCTTTTTTGACATTATCGGCCGGAAAGAAAATAATTTTGTGTCATCTCTCTCCACGGGAATACTGTTATGTAACCATTACTTACGACGTCGCCGCAGTAGCTCAAAAGAATATTAGAGTTGGTGAAATAAATGTTATAAGTTTTATAACAATGGTATCTTTTGTTTTATAATGTTTTGTGTCGGATTCCTCCATGGCATTTTCAGAATCTTTCCTTCTTATATCATATTAGTTATTTTCGAGTAACAGTCACTATAGGTAAAATATTTTCCATAGTATGTCATAAAAACAGAAATCGTTATCAAACTATAAAAAGTGGGGAAAAAATTATCGCAATCACTAAGGTAGGTAGGGTAAAACCACAAACCTGTTATTATTTACAAAAAAATAACCTACGAATCTCTCGTGAAGAATGTGTATTATAATATGGTTAGGTTAATAAATCTTTATTGTAACCATTTTTTTTTATAAATAAAGAATACTGTATGTAAATTAAATCCAATACATCTGAATTAAATTAATGTTAATATTTGCATGCTTTTGCTAGAGGAGAGGAAATACATTTTAATGATTTTTAACATGTAACCCTGTCATGTGCAAAATAAATATATTTTTCTATTTCTATTCTAAGAGCTGGTGGAAGTACCATACTTAAGATAATAAAACTGATAGCCCAAAACTTTTAATGCTATTTTATTACATCACACTCTTGTATGCACGTATCTTTTATTTATTATTAGTAATTTAGTTATGGTATTTAATAGTATTAGTCGTTGTTGGAAGTTTTTTAACCGACTTCAAAAAAAGGAGGAAGTTATCAATTCGTGCGTATGTTTTTTTTTATGTTTGTTACCTCAGTACTCGGTCATTAATGAAACGATTTGAATAGTTATTTTTTTGTTTGAAAGGGTTAAAGTCAAGACAGGATCTGATGATGGGATTTTGGTGAAATCGAGGGAACTCTTCAAATATTATAGGCACACTTATATCGATTTCGATGTTTTCTTAAGTAACTCGTGCATTTGCTTCAGTTAAGCACCATTTGGTGGAGTGGAACTGATGACGAAAAATAACAAATGGTCGTCGGAACTATCAATGCTTAGCATTTCAGGGAAGCGATACGATGTCTTTAATGTGGTTCATAAGCAATTTATGCATGTCTCAGTGCATGTGATGAAGTGGAGCTGATGATGAAGTACCAGGAGAAATCCTCAATAATTAACGTCCCTGCACTGGGAAAAGCAGCATTTTGTAAAAGGTGATGAGCAGTTGACTTATGTAAAGTTATTAGTGCAGGTTCGGGACTTCTACCTTTAAAAATTGTTAAATAAAAAACTTTTCATAAAAAAATTCAAACCGACTTCAAAAAACTAAAAAACGAAAAATAATACTTTTGGACTCTGCAAGAAAAATAAAAAAATGAGACCGCAATGTAGAATGCCTTGGCTGCCACCGTGAAGTCGGTTTTTTTTAATTTTTATTAGAACTAAATTGATGCATTATAAATAAAGTAATTGCTGACATGGTTAGTTTTTTGTTGTCTCTTTTTGACATAAACATGACCCTTACAAAACTTAACAACGAATAAAAAAAAGTCAAAGCGATGATTTTGCCGTAAAACACACCATTTTTTTTTTTGTGTTCACAAAGTAAGTACTAGACTTTCTAATAGTACACCTACTTTAATGGTCGTCGCAAAAACCGACCATACAGGACTTGCTTTCTCAATGCGTTTGCATATTAAATCGATGGCTGTTTAGGAAAACTGAAGAAAGTTGCGCTCGAAGACGATTGCGTAAGTACTAGTTATTGTGTACAGAGGACACCACGTGAAGTATACCTTTTTGGACTTCAACAAGTCCTACCACCAACAAAAGACGTGATGTCCCTTATCCCGAAAGTAAGTGTTCGTTAAGCAACGTTCGGCCCGGTCAGGAGTCGGAATGGTGACCGTAAATTGGCAATATAACTGAGCGCTTCCGTGCTTCGGAGGGCACGTTAAATCATCAACATCGGTTCCGACTGTTGTAAGTCGTTTAGCAAAGTCAGAGGCCTTAAAGGTGGCATGATAAACTCTGGCACTAGAGGTGGCCACTAATCCTCATAAGATAAGAAGAAGAAGAATGTTAATAAGTTAGACTGAAGCGTTTTCGTTGCAGATTAGAAAATAAATTAGTAAAAAAAATATCTTTATAGCGATGGGGAAATAGCAGTCCTAAATCCACACAGAAGAAACCACGGGAAGCCGCTAATCGATAATTAGTGATAGCAAAAGATAGATTAGAAAATTAATTTGCCAAAATATGGTTACAATTAAAAAATTTAAACAAATATAGGTACCAACATATTCTGCTGACTTAGTCAACGTGCAAATATTTATCATATAATTTTGATTCAATTCATATAAACATTAAGTAATTCATTTAGTATTTGACAAATCTATTTAGTATTTGATATTTGAAAAGGTAAGGTAACAGGTATATATTAGTATATAATATATATAGGTATATATTTCCGTTAATAATTACATCTGGTGTAAATATTGTGCAATTTATTCTTGAGATATGTACTACTTGAGACATTCCCTATCTACAGTGTGTGACCCCTTATCTGGTAATGGCCGTTATTAATGTGACTATAATGTAAGAACATACTGATGTCTGTCAATGCAAATGATTAATTTCATAGATTACAAGTTGTACAGGGTTTTTTATTTATAATATTATTTAAAAATCTATAATTACCTCAGTATATTTGATAGAATCAGGCATTACTTGACGAAAACCCATATCTTAGTGGAAAACGAAAAATTAAGGAAATGCGGAATTAACCTTTTTATTTTTCGTTTTTTCAGCATAGTGTAAAAACTTTTCAAAAGTAAAAGTAGTATTTTACAGTAGGCTGACGCATATTAGTGCGGGCAGCACCGCACCGCACCGCATAACAAAAATCCTCCTACAACAATTTCGTAAATTTTATATGAACTATCGCATACTGCAGTGCAGGCGGGCCATATCGTACCGCACGTAAAGCGAATCGCTTCCTTGGTGTATTTATTCGTTCCGAATTTGGGATGTAGGTACCTAGTCTTCGCGACACTAACGTTAACTGTCTTTTCTTTCGATTCTTTCTCAGTTTCATCATACTACGCCTACAGAAGTTGAGGAGCCCGTGGCGCAGTGGTTCGCGCGCTCGGCCTGCGATTGTAGAGGTTAAGCAACTTTCGCCATGGTCGGTCACGGGATGGGTGACCAAAAATTTATTTTGTCGAGCTCCTCCGTGCTTCGGAAGGCACGTTAAGCCGTTGGTCCCGGCTGCATTTGCAGTCGTTAAAACCCACCAATCCGCATTGGGCCCGCGTGGTGGGTCATGGCCCGTTCTCCTTATCCATCCATAAGCAAGGCCAGTGCCCCAGCAGTGGGGATGGGAAAATGGCATGAAAAATAGCTGACAACGACGCCTACAGAAGCATAGGTTCTTCGTGTCACAAAATCTACAAGTTTCGCAAGCAATAAATTAAAGAGCAGTGCCAGCAATATGCTGAGGAGTCCTGAAACAATGTCGGCTTCGCTGCCATCAGGACAGTCGGTATTGCATCATCATTGAGGTGACGGAATTTACGAGGGGCACACGGACAGACGAACGGTTTTTGTAGCTAAATATGTTTCTTAGACGAACAAAGGAAAGTTCTTCTGCTCATGGAATACCGACCGTCGGTTTGCTTTTAAAAGTGTCAAATGTCGGTTTGGTTGGTGGTAGGACTTGTTGTGAGTCCGCCTGGCTAGCTACCATCATCTTATCGAAGTTGTTCCGGCACTTATATTAGCCAGTTCTTTAGTAGTTGAGGATTCTCATCTTGATTTTTACTCGGAATCACATGATTATAATAAGAAGTTATAATAATATACTAAAAAAAAAGGTTTTGGGATAGCAACCGCGCACCGGATGACGCTCCGTGGGTAGGCCCCCGACAAGGTGGATCGACGCTCTGATGGAGGTCGCGGGAAGCCGCTGGATGCGGGCAGCGCAAGACCGATAGTCGTGGAGATCCTTGGGGGAGACCTATAGTGTCGTGTGGCTGAGATAATGATCATGACAATATAGTTATGATATATTATCTTTAATCAATAGCGTTTCGAACGCCCGTCTGCTCGCCCACCTCCCTTCTAGCAATCGCACAAATGATTCGGGAATTTACGTCGTCGACGCAGGTGCCACCTACCGGCGGTTTATTGCGCGACACAATGGAATATATTTGAGGACTGCCTATCAAGTATACACGCTCGAATATTAGATCGAGGCGCGTCGACGAAAATGGTTGGCGCTTTTTCGAATGTCGACGAACGAGCGAGTCTTAGGGTGTATAACATTGTTTTAATTTACTTAATGTATACCAACAAAAAAATAGAAAAGAAAAAAATAGCCCTTGACGAGTTTCTTGCCAGTTCTTCTCTTTACAAGGTCTTCCGCCGTAGCGTTTGTGAACCAATGGCGTAGCTTCTTTGACGTTCATAAGTGCTGGTAACAGCCTAGACTGAATAAATGATATTGAATTTTGAATTTTGGAAAAAAAAGACAATTTGAAATATGTCCGATTGCGGTGAATTTTTGCAGAGAAGGCCACCATCACCTTTATGGGCTAACAATGTCACCCAATGATGGCCGTTCAGGGATTATGTCTTTCGCGATTGTACAGTGAACAGCAGCTACGCCTTTATATATCTGTTAAATTTCTCCAATCTTTGGCCCAAAACATACGTTGAGTTCAGAGTTGTCTGTAAATCTTTGACTTTTTGTATAAACCGAAAATAATAACTTACTTACTTTGACAGACGTACTGGAAGACATAGTTTATTTCTGTCAAGGTGGAAACTTGAAAACGTGCTATTTTCACCGGGCAAATTCTCTATAAACCGTGTCTCTTTCACTACGGGACCTTGGCGGAATTTCTGTGGAAAACGGAAAAAGCCAAAACATAAAAAAAATTAAAAAAATGTTTATTTGTCTGTTGAGAAGTTTTTTCCGGACAGAAAACTAAAGTAAGTCAGTTATTGTGATAACTAATTTAGAGCAACCACCATTGACACAAAATCATATTTAGTTAAGTCCTGTTAGAAAGTAGGAGTGTGTGTGTGTACAACATGGGAATGACTAGCGTGACCAGGGTCAGAGGGGACCCAATAAAACCCCTTTTTATGGCTCCCGTGGTAACAACCTGGACAGTCATTAATTAGTTAATCATGTGATGAGTACACCTTTCAACGACATCAACGCAATTACTTTGATTAGGAAGAGTTAAAAACAAAGTTATGTGTTTAGTTTATTCAAGTGTGTAAGTTGTAACAATTCATGCAACAAAAACGAAAGCATCAATAACTATACAAAGTCTGAGCCTTTGTTGTATTAAACAAAATCTTTCTAGGCAGAATTAATTTAGCATTGGTCTTGTGACCTGTGTATTCAAATCACGACGAATGCTGGTATTTTATTTATAAAAACATTAAAAAAGTAGGTCTGGTTAAAATTAGTTACTGCTTAATTGACTGTTTAAATAAATAAATAATAATTCAGTTCAGTGATTCGTGACGTCATTTAACATGAAATAAACAAACAGTAAATGCTATTTAATCAAATTACGTGTTGGAAATTTCGTTTCGTTTATTTGCAACTTGACATAAACAGCCCCTTAAGTCACTCCTATAGTTTCAGGGTCTACTACATGAAATCCAATACCTTTTGCTCGAATATCAAATGCTCGTAAACTTTTCCTCAA
This sequence comes from Chrysoteuchia culmella, assembly GCA_910589605.1. NCBI lineage: Eukaryota > Metazoa > Arthropoda > Insecta > Lepidoptera > Crambidae > Chrysoteuchia > Chrysoteuchia culmella. The sequence goes on from OU342660.1 coordinate 545,547, forward strand.
AGAATCATACGCTTGATACATCATAAGCTGAACAGTTTATTTGACCGAAAGCATCACTTTTTGAAAGATCATGGAAAGTAATATAGAACAAAAAACTACCTAGGTATTTAGCGCAATGGTTTAAAGCACCCGCACCACTTATTCATTTTATATATATATATATTTTTTTTATATATATTTAGATTGTCGTCACCCTTTCGATCTCCCGTTCTTATATTATTCAAGATTCTGCTGCAGCGATTTCGATTTTTTTATTCTTTGAGGAAAGTTTTTCTAGCATTTGATATTGAAGTAAAGGGCATTCGATATCAAATAGGAGACCTCTAGTTTCAGTACTGCACCAAGTTGTGCAACGACCTTAAAAGTGGTATTGTTTACGAGGTGATATTCTATATCTGTTCACTACCGGTAGCCTCGAATAACGCTTTGGTTTCAGAATAATATAATGAAAACAGGTTGAGAGTAAGTAGTTGTTTTTTTGTCGTATAAAAGTCTCAAAAGAGATATTGCTTTGTCATGTAATAAAGAAATGAATTGATCTCTCTTCGAAATTATGGTAAAAAATCAAATGAAAAAATGTTACATTGGGACGATCTTTGAGTTACACAGGGTTGCTAAATCCGCAGGTAGGTGACTTCAAAGACAGGATTCGACAGGATCTGACATAGTACAGTATAGCAAGTATAACAGCTTTTTAACACATGTAATGAATTTGCAAAAAACAATGGATTTGAAAAAAGACGCCTCCAACACGACGGACAATATCCACCCAGTCATTGCATATTCTTCTACACTTTCTATTGCTGTTGACAATATTGTCGTGTCATGTTGAGACTTGTCGTGACTCGTGATCGTCGTCGGTTTGCGGCAAGCGAAACACAATGACCAAACAAATTAAGATTCTATGTAATAGGAACCACACTGTGGTACCTATAATCTGTGGTAACCACAGATTAGTAAGAAGTCTGACTAAGTGGTGATTGATGGTCGCTTCCATAAAACTATAATTATAGAAATTACCTATTTAGTTAGTTTTACAGTAACTTTAAGAAAGTATATGAGGTACCGGCAGAAAATGTATGGCATGAATGGTTGGTAGGAAAGAATATTGAAAAATTCATAATTTTATTACTTCCATAATAAAAGTTTATTTGACTTGGCTTTTTAGGTAAGTGATGAAAAAAGAGATACTAAATAACAAGGCAAATTGAAAGATGACATCCGTCTACCCCAAGGAAAGTATGCAAATTCAAGAATTATTTAATCATGACCAAGCAAATAAAACCTGCATCACGTTACTTTCTGAAGACAATGGAAGCATGTAATGTAACGTGATTTCCGGTCCCGTTCGTGCAGTGACGAATTTTCAGGGCGCTCCATTTAAAGAGCATAAGTTTTCGTTTCATGTTGAGTCACGCATGCGCCGTGCCTACTAGCGCGTTATCACACTTGACGACAGAGACGTTGAGTCATATCTTGATGTTACAGGGGAACGAGGCGAACAGAGGCAGATTTCAGAGCGCAGGGAATAAACCCCGGATGAGGAAAATCTTAACGTTATGAAAATATACCTACATTCAATGAACGTGACCCAACTGGTTCGTCTGCCTTAAGACACTGATCATCCTACCATAAGGGGTAAGTCAACATCGCGAGGTTTCTGGCGAAGCTGCTCGTTTGAGCAGCAGTCGAGGGACAACCTCGCAGTGCGTCGATTTACGTCAACACAATCATCATAAGCCACGCCGAGAATACGAGGCATCTGTATTCGTTTGAAATCTTATTCGTCGTCTCAGCCACATGACACCCATTGCTGGGTATAGGCTGGGTAAAATCTTACTAAAGTCTGTAATTCAGCAGAGTAATTAGACAGGTGTCAAATGTAATTTTCTAGAAAAAATGGTACTTAATAATGTAGCTATTATGTTAATATTGAATTTGTGTACTTGAACTTGATCTGAGGAAATCATTACGAATAACAGATTATAGCAGAATTATATTTACAAAGTGGCAATGGTAATTGTGAAATTATTCTACTGGATTAAACATTCGTCTTTAGTTTACGCTTGCACGGCAACGAGGCAAAGACCTCTTCACATCGCGAGGCTGCCTCGCTATGTCGCTACACGCTGTTAGACACTTGATCTTTGACCGCAATTAGTGGTCTGTGGCATCACGCCACATCTTCAGCGGTTGGTGCCCATGCGTCTGACCGATGATGTTGCGTGCGCGCAGCCTGTTTACTATACTATCTTACCGTGTTGTTTTTCAGGGAGAGTTACCGTTGAAAGGTGATAATTATTATGGTTGTCTGTCAGAAAAATTGGTTTTTAATACCTACCTAGTACTAAGGTGGTATCTACACAGCTGAAATGATCATTTTTTTTTTATTTCAATTTTAATTAGGGAAATTGGTGCAATTGGGGAACTTCCCATGTCAAGCTTTTTTGGTAAACGTTTTTTCAAGACGTTATAAGGTTAAAGAAACAATTTATTATTCAAATGAAATACCTTATGTTCTATTATTTGTGATAACGTTTTTTATGAATCTATTCCTTTTTAACCGACTTCAAAAAAAGGAGGAGGTTCTAAGTCGACTTTTTTTAATGTATGTTTTACCATAACTTCGCCAGTTGTTAACAGATTTTTATAATTCTTTTTTTATCTGAAAGAAAATAGTTTATGTGTGGTCCCATATAATTTTTACGAAGATCTGGCTAGTAGTTTTTTCATAATCCTGAAAAATATCATTCACGTTTTGGCAAGTAGTCGTTTACCTAGATGACATCATTGTTGTGTATGGGCTGATTTTTAGTGTAAGTAACGGCACATGATGTAACTAAAAAATCTGAAAAAAAAAATTTGATAACAAAAAATCAAACCGACTTCAAAAAGTAAAAAATTAAACTTTTGGAGTCGGTGCTAAAGGCTAACAAAATATATGAATGCAATGTAGAATGCCTTGGCTGGCACCGACTCCAAAAGTTTTATATTTTACTTTTTGAGGTCGGTTTGATTTTTTTTATAAAATGTTTTTCGAAACAATGCTCTCTAAAAAACTCAACTTGTTGACCTTCAATTTCTTTGGTTATACCTTGCTTTCGCTTAATTTAAGTAAGTTATAGTGTATATACTATCTACCTACTACCTACTATTATTATAGGTATTTTGTTCTGGAGAAAACAACTTAAATAAATAAATATTTCTTACACTCACACCAATTAACCCCCAAAGTAAGCACGGATAGAAATACATATTAATAATATTTTTTTTGCAATAAACATATAAACAGCCATGACTCAGGTACAAATGCATTCATCATACAAACATTTGCCCCTACCGGGATTCGAACCCGGGACCTCAGAGTAGGCGACACATTGAAAACCGGTGTATGTACCACTCTACCACGGACGTCGTCAATCATGAAATTATTATAAAATAGTACCAACTAGTTATTTTAAGTCATGAAAAAAAAATTGGAGCGGATTTCGTATTGCACAAATAATTTATCTGTCAATTGTTGTACATACATACATATTCTCAAATATTTCCTAATAATTTAAGATGATTGCTCCGACATTTATCTCTAGAAACTATATCCATACTAATATTATAAAGCTAAAGAGTTTGTTTGTTTGAACGCGCAAATCTCTGGAACTACTGGACCGATTTAGAAAATACTTTGACCATTAGAAAGCTACACTTCTCCCGAGTGACATAGGCTATATTTTATCCCGATATTCCCACGGAAACGGGCACCACACGGGTAAAACCGCGAGGATCCGCTAGTCATTTAATAGAGCTCGTGATTCTAGGCACGTAGGCATCTAAATTTACTAATTAGTAACACAGGTATTTATTATTAGTTTTTAATTGAATTCCTGCTGTTTACGGATTTCGACTGTTACTAGCTGCCGGCCAGTACGATTTCGTTTTTTTTTTTTCTAAACTTTGTCTACAAGTTAGAGAACTAACTTCACAAGTTAGAGAGTAACTACGATGTGAAAAATCATGTTTTTTTAGTTGCTTCGTCGTGAAAAAACCTCAGAAGCAGTACTTTCCTATTAATGTTTATGTTAGTGACATTAAACTAATTTATTATTCGATTAAAATTAAAGGCATTCATTAAAATAAATCACTTTCAGTTAAATGACAACACAATGATTCATTCAATACACTTTTAAACAACAAAGTAAATCGCCTTCAATAGCTTTGCCATTTAATCCACTATTGCCTCAGCGAGGAATGAACCCGGGTCAGGGCTCAACACTTCCGAAGTTCGTTTGTCAGTGGCACATTTCCTTAGAAACAATAGTGAACGCCTATTTGCTATTAATTTCGTAATTTAAATAAATGGCCAGTTAGATTAATTGTCTCCAGTATTTCGTAAGTTAGTGCCTTGATAGCTGTAACTGTTATTTCCTTTGCGAATGAATAAATAGTGGAAATGTTGAATGATATATTTGTCTTTAAACGTTTCGTAAAAGCTTTGGGGTCTATTCTGAAAGCTTCTGCTTTCTGTCTAGATGAAAAGAGCGCTTCAAGCTGTACGAGAACCTAGCGTGTCGAAATTTTCGTACCTACGATGACGTCACGAGCAAAATTTAGTGATGTGTAAATTTTATTGACGAGCTCTTGCAAGCAAGCACTGCACAATTAACCATTTTCGTTTTTGATTGACGCGTATGTTCATGGCAATGGTCTCAAGCGGACTGACTTAGGTCGTAATACTTTGAGCGTGGATCAAACTATGGGCACGCAAGGTATATCTCACTATAGGTCTGTGATCGTGACATTAGTACAATAAATAAAGAGCTCGTGGCCGGGCTTGACAGACTGATCGTAATTGATCACGTTTGTTAAGCAACGTTCCGTCCGGTCAGGTGTCGGATGGGTGACCGTAGAGTACAGCTGAGCGCTTCCATACTTCGTAGGGCACGTTAAACCGTCGGTCTCGCCCGTTGTCATCTGATAACAGTCGTCAAGCCAAATTAGAGGCCTTATAAACTCTGACACCAGAGATGGCCAATCCTAAAGAAGAAGTACAATAAATTTCTCCAATTTCAATAACACATTACATAAACTACATTAAATATTACATTTTCCATAACACAATAAACCGTGGGATAATAATATCTATGGCAATCAGAATCGAAGGGATGCCGCAATGTAAAACTGGATTTCATCATATCACGTGATAGTTTTTTTTTTTCATTTATTGACCAAAAGTACTACAAAATACATGATATTTAATTTACACACCGCTACAAAAGCCGTATCGGCTTTAACTGTGGCGGAGGGGTTCAGCAAATACAACAAATTTAAAATGTTAGTAAATTGTTAGAAAACATAATAAATATAAGTTCATGTTTTTTTTAAGTACCTATTATAACTTAATAAGAAACGCATTTTGTAGTTAGTAAAGAAATTTTGATTAGAAGATTATTTTTTTATACACTAAAAATTATAGTTACAATCATGTGATTTTTTTCTAATAGTTCTAAATGTTCTAATAGTCTTTCATACCTTCATCAAATCAAAAGGCATAAATGTTGTATGACTATCATAAAGCACTAGCCAGAGACTTTGTTAGCGTATTATAGATTATAGGTAAATTATTTCTCAAACTTTGAACTTAAAAAACCTGGATTTCATCACTTTCGTTCCCCAAAACACATTTTCTTATCTACATTCATAACTACGAAAAATATTTCTCAACTATTTCACAATGAAACGACAGAAAACATGTCGGAAGATGTTCTTATTAAAATAGGTAAATTAGACTGACGCAACCACGGCTAAAGTCAGGGCATAGTCATTACCAGTTCCTTATCACATCGCACGATGTCGTTCAGCTGATAGCATCATAGCCACTGATAGCAACTGAGTCTATCAAGTGCATATCACTTAAGCCTAGCAACACGCCCTACATTTTCCAAATCAGATAGGTACAAGAATATCTTTTAAAAATTTTGAATACCAAAAAAAAAGTGGAAAAAACCAAGCTTTGTTACCTGGAAGTTAGGGTACCTTATGGCGAGCCAATCCCATGTGGCTAATTGTATCCGATATAACTTTAAAGGTACAAAAATTATGCAAAAAAAAAACATTGAACAAAAACATGACTAACATTATAAATGGAAAAGTTTCAACCTATAAAAATTTTGATGAATTATTATTTTGCTACCTTTATCGTGACATTGGATTACTCATTCTCGCAAAAATACTTTTTTACAGACTTGTTACAGGAACGAAGTTTACAAGTAGAAAGTCATACATACCTAGTATTTTTGTATCACTAAAAACTTGTGTTTTGGACACTAGATAACGACAAAAAATTCTTAAGTATATACTTTTTTTGGAAATAAACACCCAGATCAAGACAACATAGACATGTTCAAGCACACAAATATAATTTGTCTTGTCCGGGGATCAAACCCGGGACCTCTGGCCTTTACTACGGTGAAATTTGCCTACATTAAAATTTTCGTAAACAGAAACCTTCTAATTCTCCAAGGTCAAATATAAAGGTCGAAATAATCTATAAAGATCTATAGAGATACAGAAAAACAGATACCAAACAAAAGTTTCTAGTCTATTCTGAGTTACCTACTTTCGTGATAATAAGTACTTCTAAGTATAAAATTTCCTTTGCACCTTTCAAATCGTCGCTTAATCGCTTCATCACAATGTAAAGTGGAAATGTACTGTGATGCTTCCAATAACAATCACACAAATAATTTTTATTTCAAAATGGCCACTTTTAAATAAACATGACCTGATTAGTAACGTAATATCAGTTTAGCATATGCCTGTAGGACAGTTAATTTTAATCCAATTTGTTCATAAAGAACTGTAGTTACCAACGAGATATTGTGGTTACTTTGTTTCGTTTTACCGGACCGACCAGACACCTTGGCACCTGACTGGAACCAGAGACGCTTACTGTAATACCAACATGACACAAACGAACACTCCTATTCCTTATGCATACAGTTCAAAATCGCATGCGACTGTTTGAACGACGGCAAAACGCGATAAGATTTGCAAGAAAATGCAGCCAATTTTATCTCCATTCGAATGTCCACTCTAACCCGAAGGATTTAAAGTTACTTATTGTTTGGCAAGCCAATTCTTCTACGTGCTTGTACCGTATAACACCATTAAGAAGTCGCATTGGATTTCCTGCCTTATGCTTGAGATGATAAGGTTGGGTTTTGTCCAAGTGTTACCGGTTGCTACCTTAGCAGGTAATGACGTCACAGTCACGCCACTCGGCTGATGCAAGTCGCAGTCATCGATGCGTTTACCTACACTCATTAGTTATAATAGATCAACACACGAAGGCATATTATTGTTATATTATAACGTAGACAATTACTACACAGAAATTAATGGAAAAATATCTGGGCTTAATACCTACCTACTTTCAAGGTCTGCTGTAGTTATTAAGAAGATTTTCCTAAGGATAAGCTGTGGTGATATCATCATGATTGTATTGTACATGAGCGAAAGTAGCTTTGTCTGTTATGTTTTCACTACTTAGCCAATTTTGGTAAATTTTGCGGTAGAGTTGATGATGAATACTAGTTTTTGGTTGGTGGTAGGACTTGTTGTGAGTCCGACTGACTAGCTGGACGCCATAACAACAATGTTTTCAGCATTGTTGTGTTCCGACAGTTAGAGATAAGATAGCCAGTTCCTCAGTGGTTGAGGATTCCGGGAGAAGCTCGCTTTCATTTTCAGCCTTATCAATAGTTAACATCAGGTATGATGAAGGCTAAGAATCTCCCCGTTGTTCATAAAAAAAAGTTTACCTCTTAGTATTTGTTTAAGTAGTAAGAATACTTTGTAATTTTTTTTAATGAAATAACTATCTCCAGTCTGAAGTCAACTAAAATACTATCCCATATCAAAAACGAGAAAGAGTTTAATGATTTAAGATTAATCAAAACATTATATGAAGGCTAAAAGTATCCCCGTCGTAAATAATAAAAAAAAAGAAAAAAAAAACCATAAATATGCCTTACTTTGCAGTACCCTTACAGCGTGTCAGAATTTTCTGGTAATCCTAATAATTTCCTATTTCCTACTAATATTATAAATGCAAAAGTTTTTGAAGATGTTTGGATGTTTGTTCCTTTTTCACGCAAAAACTACTGAATCGACTTAGATGAAATTTGGCACACAGATGGTTTATAGCTTAGATGGAAACATAGGATACTATTTATCCCAGTATTCCCACGGGGACATGAACCACGTGGGTGAAATCACAGACGGCCACTAACAGTAGTCAAATACTTATGGTAAATTTTAAATAGAAAAATATTGGAAAAAATTTACTCGGCCACAAGTGAATTCTCAGACGGGAATCGAACCCGCGACCTTTGGAAATCCGTACCAATGCTCTTGTCCAATCCGGTCCAAAAATAGCATTGAAAAATGCAAAAATTACAAAATCATAAAAAAAAAGTAGTCAAATAGTTTGTGACTTGCAAATACATAAACCTACCTCGTTTTATAATAAATTATCAGTAACTTTTGTTACTAATTCACTAGTGATCTCATTATTGTATTAAGGCCTCTGAATGAAACAGATTTCTAATAACTTCTAGAATTATCTAGTGCCTACATTGAACTGAAATAAAGATATGATAGCAACTGTAACACACCTACCATAAGGTGTAATTGTCAGTCACAAAGTCTACAACATGTAAATTATTATAATCAGTTTTGATTGTGAGAGGGAAGACAACCCTTTTTTTTAAAATAAACCAGAAACTAATATAGTCATTCGAATTGAAAAAATCCGTAGTTTTGGTTGGTGGTTGGACTTTTAAGTCCTCCTGGCTAGCTACGACCATCTTATCTAAGCCTGACGCCATAACAAAAATGTTTTCAGTATTGTTAGAGATAAGATAGCCATTTCCTCAGTGATGAGGATTCCGGGAGAGGCTCACTTCCATCTTCAGCCTTATCAATACTTAACATCATGTATGATGAAGGCTAAGAGTATCACCGTTGTCCATAAAAAAAATATTTACCTCTTAGTATTTGTTTAAAAAGTAAGAATACTTTGCAATTTTTTTATGAAATAACTATCTCCCGTCTGAAGTCAACTACTCGTAAAATACTATCTCATATCAAAAACGAGAGTTTAATGGTTTTAGAATAATCAAAATATTAAGTAGGTAATACCCGACAACATAGTATATTATCAAGTATATTATCACGTCATCGCAAAATATTAATTATAGTCAATACTCAGAGCATTATTGCTTAAACAGATTTTAAGTGTGTAAGTGAAGAAATTAATAAAAATAGAGAAAAGACTTTATAAAAATATAAACCTGTTTTTTGTAAAAAAAAGAAGAGCACGCTTCTGTTGAATCTATAAAAGTTTTTATAAAAACAATACGCTCATATACGCTTTATAAACTAGGTTTGATTTAGAATGATCTAGGAAAATATTAAAAACAGAAAGGGTCTAAAATGTCAGGAAGCAATCTTTACCTAGAAATAATGGATTTTCGGTAAATAAAAATATTTACTTGGTCACAACATTAATAGTTATTAAAATTTAAAAGTCATCTCACAAATATCATCTGTAGTTCATTATCTTAACCCTAAAGTCGTCGGTGCATCCGCCTGCATAATATGCATCGGAAAAAACTTCCACTCATTCTGCAGTTTAAGGACAGTAATGACAGTTTGCATTAAAAGTTGTCAAACCCGCTGGGTTCCGTCGAGTCATTCATTAAATTACTTTAATGCTTATTATCACGCAGGTATATATGACGATATAATCATACATTTAATTTAAACAAGCAAAATTATAATATCACTTATAAGTTCTTAATTTTTCATTTTACAATGCAGTTTTATGTGATAAATATTATACAAGAAAATATACTAGAAAAAAGCAACTTGTCTCATGAGACAAGTTGCTTATTTCTTGTATAATATTTATTATAATATCACGGTAATTTACACATTAGATATATATACTAGAACAATGACCCTAAAACTAAAACCTTAAAAATATAATATAAAAACTAAAATATATTATTAAAAGGAGTCCCTTTAGGCAAGGTTCCGAAGATACTGGCAGCGTTCCCCCTTTGAATAGCTAGACTAATTCTTTGTCCGAGGTAGCTGCCAGCTCTTCGGTCTCCTGTGATGTCAACTAACCTTTTTGCAATTTCCTTAAAAAGCCTTATAGCGGTAATAGTTGTCAATTGTCAATCGGCATATGAAAGCAAAAAGCTAATTTGCCTTATTTCGTTGGTCATGTGATGTGATAGGTTAGATATTTTGCTGTTTTTTTTCATACCATTTCTTATGTTCAGAATAAATCATATCTATTTTTAACAGTATTAAAATTACAATTTTAAACGTTCTACACTTGAAATTGTCCATTCATAAACACTATTAATTCACTACTATTTGAGCTCATAGTTAAATGGTTAATTATTTATTACAGAAAAAGTATGGCGCTTGATTTTTGTTAGCTTATTTACTGTCATTAGATTTATGGAAAATGAAATATTACAAAATTTATTAAAATTTATAATTACAAGAACCCTAAAGTACTTTATAACTGCACAAAAGGCTATTAGCATAAAACATCAAGCTACATTTATAAAGGTTCGACTTTCATACCAAACACCGTGAAATCCTTTTGTCTTCGTTTGAGCCAAACGATTTTAGACCTAGAGGACTACAGTTTAGGGCATAAGGGACCTTAAATGTAAGATCGTTTTTATATGTTCGCTGCATCGTGCTTTCTAGCACGTACGCAACCACTCAGGGTTAAAAAGAAAAAAAAACCAGCTCGAATATGAGCGTTTGCATATGTAGATATATTATTTTAAAGGGAAAAGCCTAATTTTGGCGCTTTTTCAAAATGCCTGCACTCCATTCAGACCTTATTAAATGGATAGATTATTTAAGTACGAGTAATAGTTACTGATACTTAGTTATTTTACGGGGATAAATGCAGCTATTGATCACTATTATTTTCTAGATAAAGGTTTTTTTTTTTGCAATTTTATCTTGCTTATAAGAATGGCCGATCAATTTTGCAATATTATATGATAAAAATGTATAAAAATAAAATATTAATGATAATTACCATATTTTACTTTTCAGGTGGACGGCGGCATTTCGCTACCGCCCAGAAACTAATTTTTGTCACCTTGTCCACTTAAATAAAATTACCTATATTATAAATAATTACTCAGAATTCTTTCTATCGGTTTGTTATAACAATTACCTACTTTAATTTGGATTCGAGCTTGGAAGGATAAAAACCCTAAAATAATGTCGTACCTATTGACTGATATTTGTGAAAATGTCATTTCAATGTAAAATAACCATAAAACTTTAGCAAAACTTAATTTTAATATGAAAAACTAGAAAAATTAACAATCTGATTCTCTTTTAGAAGAAAATACCATGCCCATAATAGAAAAAAGAGATAGAAAATGCTACTTTACCTACCCAATAATTTAAAAATTTGGAATTTTAAATGTAATTGTTATATAATATCATAAATTATTGTCCAGTACACTCACAAATTGTAACCGCTGCATAAGTGGGGTTAAATATCTCAATCATTTATTGATTCCATTAATAATAATAAAAAACTCTTTCTTAATAAAATGCCATGCCAAGAATGATTATAGAAAGTAGTACCCCATAAAAGCCTCCAGAGACTTGTCAAAATCACGAACATGTCACGACACGTTACCGCACGTTCGGGGGTTTGATTTACGAGAATCACAGGGATTTGTGGGAAATATTTAGTCCCACTTCTAAAGGGGACAAACAGGATAACGTGGTATATTTAATGTTTGGACGTTAATCTTTCCATTTAAATAACAAAAAAAATCTATTTTATACTTATTATAGGTAGAATTATTTTTAAATATTATTATTATAAGTTATAGTAGACTGTTTGGCGCAGGGGTACTAACCCCACCTTCAGCGCCAAAGGTCCCGGGGGTTCGATCCCCGGACAAGACAAATATTTGTGTGCATGAACATGTCTATTTGTCTTGGTCTGGGTGTTTAATATGTATGTTATGTATGTATATACAAAAAAATGTATATAAGTATGTTTATCCGTTATGTAGTATCCAGAACACAAGTTCTTCATGATACTTAACGTGGGCTAGATAATTGGTGTGATTGTATGCAATTATTTATTATTTTTGTTAGAATTATTTTTTTAATATTATTAATATAATTAATATCACACACTAACATCAATTTGACTCCGAAATAAATAGTTTAAGCAAGTGAGTTACGGATATATAAATAAATAAATAATTGCATACAAACACCAATTATCAAGCCCACGTTAAGTTTCATGAAGATTTTGTGTTATGGATACTAGGTAACGGATAAGCATACTTATATATATATATATATATTTTGTAAATACATACATAATATACATATTAAACACCTAGACCAAGACAAATAGACATGTTCATGCACTCAAATATTTGTCTTATCCGGTGATCGAACCCGGGATCATTGGCGCAGAAGGAGGACTTATTACCCCTGCGCCAAACAGGTCGTCGATGTCGGAAATATAGATATTAAACACCCAGACACAGGACAAATATAAATGTTTATTTACATAAAGATTTGTCTTGCGTGGGGGTCGAACCCGCAGGCTGAATATCTAACAAAAAAATCACCTAGCAACCAGTTTCGGCGCTGTCATTACTGTCACATTTCCATACAGTATGTATGACACAACAGCGACAACACTGAAACTGAAATGAGTTTTCTTCAGATAATCAGCTCTTCGGAGCCGGGATAAATATCGATTGTGCCCGTCAAATAAAAATATACTCGTAGGTATTAAAATAAATTGTGTTTCGCCCAGATTTACACATTTGTGGGCAGTTAACTTGGAAGATAATTTGACATATTTTTCATACTACACCTGACAAATGATATCTGTTAAATAAGCTATTCACCCCCTGATTATGTAACTATTTATCTATCAACGTTTCTATCAACGTTTGATTGAAACTACAGGCACATTGCTGCTTTAGTAAAAATCAATGTGACAACTATCTTACTAAATCAGCAATGTAACGGCACTTTCAAAATCTGTTAGCTTCAGAGTTAGATGTTTAACTAGCAGATCTTAGTGGTGGTGCAACCATCCCTAATCTTATAAAATTTGTTCCTTGAAAAGGGTCTGTAATTAATAAATGTTTGCGCTTCGTTTTCGCAACGTACGTATAAGAGAAATGACACATGTTTGCTTCCGTTACTCATAAATGAAAATTATTTATATTATTAAATAAACTTTTGTATTAAAACCATTATCAACAGCTGTTGACGCTGTTGTGCAGAGCCAAGAAGGCCACACGATGCATTAATCAACATTAACTTTATTTGTCACCGATAATGTCGCATTATTGCATTATCTTACTTCCCGGTTATGTTTTTAACAGCATTAAAATCGACTTTAATCATATCTAATACTAAACTTATGTAATAAAGTTGAAAAATTTGAAAGCGAGCTTCTCCACAGTAAGTACCAGTACCTGGTGCTACGAGTCTGGGTTTTTTTATTTTTGTTTATACTATGTCATTCATAAGATTGTAACGATGCCATTTCGTTCTAGCCTTATGGATGGATGAAACCTCTATAATGGCTAGAAACTCCGTAGTCTCACTCTATGGTAATCAAGTTGTATTCTTATCTGTTCTGTCTAAATACAAATTTTCTCCGTTCCACGATTCCTGTTCGGCTCATTTTGACGTAATCTTACAGAAGCCAGCAGGCAGGGTATATATATTACTAATCATACTTTTCTAAACCAACCATATTTTTCATAAGCATCAGGAACCCGATACACGGGGTAAGCATAACTACCTACTTTTTTACTCATTATTTAGATTAAGTATTTATAACTAGGACTTTTGCTATTTGTATTTTCGTATTGTTACAGTTCCTTATTTCCATTAATAAAAGACAAGTCTCCTGGAACGATTCTTTTATTTGGTTCCCAATTTTTTTAAACGAGTGCGGCGGTTCCGACGTTTCGGCGACTGTAGTGCTGCCGGACTAGGAGCCCCGTCACAAGCTACAAGATGATTTAGGTAGGTAATCAAAACCAAGTACTTACATACAAGTAAACGATGAAAAAGACTAGGGGAACATTGACTCCTTCCCTATCCCTATTCTTATTATTTTCTTTATTATTCTTTAGGGCCTTCTATAGTTTTATAACTCATCGTAATCAAGAAAACGCTTAAATTTATCCGTTCAACCAATTAAGATATAATTATTACGATGACAGTTTAGTCATGTTCACATTGTTTAAAGGAGATTCTTGATTTTGCGTGCAATCGTATTCCAAAGTAAATAGTCGTCTCGAAAACAAGGAACAATAATAAATGACGAACAGCCAAACAACACTGAAAGATTAGCCAAAAAGTTGGAAAACATATCCTACTGATTGAACAAAAACGAAAACACATGACAAACACACTATCTCGAGGTCGTCCCTTATCTACAAACATGGCGATGCAGCTGAAAACGATAATATTGAACCTTAAACTCAAGTAATAAGAGCTGTAATCGACGCAATCGTGTTTGCTGTCAAATCGATCCGTGATGTAGATCCACTGAAAGTTACGCAAGCCCTATAAATAGAAGGAGACATGATGTCTACCGAAGATCAGTTACTTCTAATACATACTACTAACGTATCTGAAACAAAAATCCCTGTATGTATTTATTAAATTAACAAATAAACAATATAGGTAGGTATGTTCTTCGTTTCGTAAAGTCTTTCTAATTCTAAAAAAATTTATTTTGAAATTCTTCCGGCTGCATTTGTAAACGCCAACAAATCAGCATTGGATCCTTGGCCCATCCCTCTTATCCATTCATGAAAGACCTGAGAAGAAATTCTTACTGACATCTCGAATTCGATTGTTTTCAAGACATGATTTTTCTCTTAAAAAAGTAGGTGAAATCTTTGCTACTGTCAAAATGTTTTAGCCTCAATGATCCTCGCCTCAATCTTTTATTATCAAACATGTTTTTAGAGACTGTTTAATACTGCTTTGTGGTTCATCGACAAATTCGAGATGTCCCCCTGAGCACCAGCAGTGGGGGCAAATTGAAATATCTGATGATGATGAAAAAAAACATTGATTCACATGTCAAAAGTGACATCTCAAGACAAGTCAACAATGTCATCGCACATCCATCGCCCGATCAGCTGAAAGTTACGCAAGATCTATGAATAGCAGGCGACTGTGCGTCTGCCGGGCTTATGCAGATCCATGCTAATGATCTCTGAATATGTATTGGCACTCGCTACACTCCGTATTTAAAGGGTACACGAATAAATTAGCTTTGCTAATTAATTGTGCTCGTGAAAGTAATAGTAAACTGAGTTGGCTTTAACCATTTTAGGAAAACGACGATTTAGCTGAAATTAAGCAAGCGAATCGAATTATTCAAATGTAAGTACCACCTATGAAATGGAATCAAATCCAATCAAGTTTCCACCTCCAACAAACACCTGCATCGTATTTCTACTTCTAAAGCAAGAAGCTGCAAGAAAATTTGAAATCACAGCCTTCCATCTTTAGTGAATCATGTTACAGTAGGTAACAATTTTCTGAGTCTAACCACACAGTATATTTATCAAAAGGCCAATCCAAGGTTTATAAAGTAGGTAAGTTCTATTTTGTAATTAAATAGCACAAAATGAACGGTAAAAGGCAAGTCTGCCTAGGTTAAATGAAAAACTAGTGTTATGTAGGTAACCAGTGGCTTGTGAACTAGCGCAAAATATAGACTGAAAAAGTTGGTTCTAGCCTTGGACTTTTGCTATATCATTGCCGCATAATTTGTTAACATTTGTATCAATTTCATGGTGGAACTGTTCATGAATATACCTTTTTACTGATGTTGCCATAAAAAACTATCAGTCGTTCTTTAATCACATTTTTACGTCTGTACTTTTTTTGTATGTAGTTTTAAGTAAATAAGACATTTTATTGAAAATATAATAAATAAATAAATAATAAATATTTCTTACACTCACACCAATTAACCTAGCCCCAATGTAAGCACATATATTTATACATACATAAGTATTTATGTGTAGAAATACATATAAACGTCCATGACTCAGGTACAAATGCTCGTATTCATCATACAAACATTTGCCCCTACCGGGATTCGAACCCGGGACCGCAGAGTTGACGACACCTTGAAACCGGTGTACGTACCACTCTACCACGGAGGTCGTCAATATCAACAATAGATGTTAACAATTCTCGTCATGCAAAATTTGTTTCTATTATTTTAATTACTTTTTCATCCAATCGGCTTTTCGCAGGTGTTTTGTATGATATTTGTTTTTTTTCCTTAGTTTTTGTATCCGTAAAAAATAATTGAAAAAGCTTACATACCTAATCATGAAATAACCACCAAAATAACATGATTCATAGTCAGGGTGGTACATCCTTGATAGAGTCCAAAATACAAACCTTGCTAGTTTAATTTAAATTTTAAATGTGACATACTACTTTACATTGTTATGTAATGTGCTAATCGATTTTATGAGGTAATATTGGCATTTTATAATTAATATTCTGCTTTGACATTTTCTAATTTAATCTAATAATGTATGATTTGTTAATGTATGATTTTTATTTTTATTAATGTGACATACTACTCACATAATGAAATGAAAATGTAATAATTTAAAAATTGAAATTTAATTTGCGTACTCTTCTGAGAGTGGGACATAATTTTAATTTTATATCATCTTCTCTGCAAATAAATAAATTTATTAAAAGATATCCTCTTATCTATGTTCAATAAGACACGTGTATGTACTCAGACACAACTATTAACAGGTTACTATAATTGATACTCGACAATCGATCGAGTTCATTATGATTCTGACGCAATTTAACGACCAAGTGTCAATCCTTTATCATGTCTGATGCAATGTCTACATGTAGACTGTTTTCAAAAACCCTTATCTTTCACGGACAATGATGTCCAATTATTGGCACGAGTTTATTACTTACCTATGTGCAGATAAGATAGTTGTTACGTAATGTTATTAATTAGTTATATTAGTAAGCTCTGTTGCAACTGCGCCTCCTATTTTAATACGCGATTGACTCATAGATTGATTTTTATAGTTTTAATGCGTTAGGAAAGGACATGATAGGTTCCTTTTTGTTTAAATTGGAAACAACGAGATACTTATTTCGAATCAATGTAAGGTGTTCAGTTATATTTGTATTGATTTCATTTCTTTATAATAATGATGGAAAGGTACGCTATCTTTTTTCTCGTTTGCTATAATTTCGTTAGCAACAACCTGAGTATAATCATACTATTGGCAACTGATCTGATTTATTCGGACGAATTGTCCGTTTGCCGGCTGTATCCACAAATAAAGTGTAATCTAATAATTTAAAGAATACAATTTGCTTTAAGAGATAACTCTGCTGCATATTATTATTATGTAGCTAGATCATCATATTGACGTTTGTCTGCAATCAAACAGCTATTTTCGCGACTTTCTTTGTTTAAAACATTTTTATACTATGATGTAACGTATGACTAATCGTTATTGCAGTAAAAAACACCCTTCAACCTGTATTTATCTCAATGTCAAACGACACGTGACTAGCTAGTATCGATTGTGTTTATACCGATATAAAACCGATCGTATGAAAAACGATCGTATTATTTTACACAACTATAAAAAAATATACAAAATGGCTATCAAGATCGGTAAGAAATAACACAATTTAAAAGAATAAAATTGTAATCGCTCTCGCAGAAAAAACACGCATAGAAACTTATGCATAATGCAAGCAAATAACTGCAAAAGAAATATCGTGTAATGGCGATCGTGGCGTGATCTGAATTACTTCGCTCAATTGTATCATTTACCAAGCAACGAGCGACTGTAAACATCATGAGTAATACATCGCTGTTTCTATTCAAACCAACGAACAAGAAACAATGACAATAACACCAATAGGTCTTTAAACAGATAAAGCTAGCACAAACGCATCGGATATCCTAATACAAGAGCCTAATAGACGCTCATTAAAATCAATTAAGTGAGCGAGTTAAAAATATTCTTCGTTTTCCATTACTCGTTTGATTGATACAATTATCCAATATATGGAATAATGATCAGTAGTGTAATTTAAAGTCTGTAAATATGTCGCGGGTAATGATGTGATAAGTGGTATTGCAGTTAGCTGGTCTGCCGTGCGACGAGGCACGTAGACAACGAGATCGTTCTAGATGCTCTGACTGATTGCTTTAATAAAAACAGGAAAACTTTTATAAAAAAAAACTTCGCTCCAGCTATTGACGTTCGCCGCTGGTGGTATCTTGGATTTCCATGAATGTCTTCCAACGGGGAAAAAACCAAAGCACAATAAAACAAAAATTCACTAACTATAACTATTACAGATATAAGTATTTTTTATCTAGACTTTTCAGTTACCTCTATTTGACCGTTCAAACCCTGGCGAGTATCCAAAACCTGAAGTCTAAAATGCGAACATTAAGATAACTGCAGTCAATCTAATGCGAAAGGTGCTGGCAATTTATCATTACAAAGTCAAACAGTAAACTCATACGTGAGATGGAAAACGTTTTATTACAACGATAAAACATTGGTTCGTAAAAAGTTTGATAGCTTATCGGCAACGTCACAGTCAACTTTATTCACTTTTCTTTTCACTGATCACTTTTCTGGGCTATCGTTGTCTCCCAGAGTCAAAGGATTTTCATCAATGCCAGAAATTACTACATATTGAGTTGAATTATACTTTTTCATCTCTTGTTCAAATAAAATGTTGTTTATAGCTTGTTTTATCATCGACTGCGTTCTCTCGTCGTGTTTTCTTAAAGAAACTGCTATGTATTCCCCAAAACTGTCACATTCGTCTTTTTTCTTAGATAATTCTGATCTCCTAAGAAGCTTTAAAGCTTCGATGAGCCTATTGTCTAGTTGGCTAGTAGTCACTTCTCTGGCTATCGGTCTTCTTACTGTTTTGGTCAGTCTTGGTTTGTGATGTGGCTGCATTCTGAACTTCTTGGCTCTGACGAATGGTTCTTCCGCCTCGTGCTTGATCATCACTTCCTCGTGAAGCCTATTCTCGTATAGACCGTCGTCGGCGTCGTCCATTGAGGCATCATCGTCAGATTCAGCTCGTGTTTTACTTTTTCTTTTGATATTGATATGCTGTGGACAAAATAGACAAAGTTAATTAAGTTTTGAAAAGAGAATCCAGAATTTTTGTCGTAATTTATTACTGCTATAATTATGTACACCTAAGTATTCAATTAGTAGAAGTTATTAACTATTTATGGTTGCTTCTCTAAGTAAATATTTTAATTTTAAATCGTACTTAAAAAACAGTAACATTCCGTCACAATTTCATATAATAATGTTTCATTATTAAATCGCCCAGCTGTCATTCTTTAACTCAATGGAATATTATCGAAAATACATTGAATTTAGTTGATGTAAAAAATATGAATACATTGTTTATTGCAATTGAGTTTTGTGGTTTGATAACGCGAAATATAGAATATGCATTTATTTCCTATTTGTCTTTCTATCAGCCAATCGCAGGCCGAGCGTGCGAACAACTGCGCTACGGGCTCCTTCGATTTCCTATTTATTTAATAACAGGTACCTACGTTATTACTAAAGATAGCCCAAAATAGCTGCTGATACTAAGTATACATAACTTGTATATATAATTTTTATACTGTATGTATGTACAGTGTGTAAACTGCAACTACTGTTTATACAAAATGTCAATTCCGCACTCAACGGCTAACGTTTTAAAGTTCAAAGTCGATTGGAGAAAGGAGATCATTCTTTTTGAGCCTTTCTACGAAAGTCGCGGCTAACACAAACAAATGGTACCTAGGTTTGTTTTTAAATAATTACTGGGCAGGCATTTGGCCACCATCGTGCTTAACAAACAGGATGTGGTCTAAGATGTTGCATGCTTGCCCAGGAAATGCCTATTCACTCTCGCCTTGAAGAGGCCAGGGTTGTAGGAAT
Organism: Chrysoteuchia culmella; assembly: GCA_910589605.1. Lineage (NCBI taxonomy): Eukaryota > Metazoa > Arthropoda > Insecta > Lepidoptera > Crambidae > Chrysoteuchia > Chrysoteuchia culmella. The sequence continues at coordinate 565,667 of OU342660.1, forward strand.
CGGGGACACATGAGCAGTAAGCGCATTCCATTCTTTAGCGGTTCGCATAAGAAATGTGTCAGCAAAGCGCTGGTGTCATTTGCATACCCAATGGTATCAGACACCAGCAGGTCTTTAATGTGCAGACGGAACAGTGTCGCAGATAGGACAGATCCTTGGGGGACACCTGCATCAATTTCTTTTAGGTCGGATGTTTGACCATCCACTACAACTTGGATGGAGCGATTGCGAAGGAAGTCGGCAATCCAAGTGCAAAAGCTACCAGAGATACCGTATGAGGGAAGCTTAGCAATTAGGCTGTCATGCCAGACTCTGTCAAAGGCTTTGGAGATGTCGAGCGATACGGCAAGGGCTTCGCCGTATTTCTCGATAGCTTCACTCCAAAGATGGGTGGCCTACACGAGAAGATCTCCAGTCGAACGACCTCGACGAAAACCAAACTGACGATCACTGAGGAGGTCGTTGTCTTCAAGGTATGCCAACGTATGGTTAAATGGCTAATTTTGAACTTGTGTACTTTGACTTGGTGTAATCCTAGAACTTTTGTGACATATCAACTAGCAAACGACTTGTTCTAACCATTCGTACCATTTTTTTTGTTGCTCAACACTTTCAGAAAATGCCCAAAAATTTATGGAGCCCGAATGATCTCCTTTGTCAGTATTGTAAGGCCGTACCTTATTATTTTATTTTATTATTTATTATTTTTACCACACACAGAAACACAATAAATATTTTACAAAAAAGCACTATGTATACCACTTAGGTTTGTGAATAGTACCTATTAGATTCATACACGTATACAATAAGAAGTTATGTGTTATTTTATACAATTATTCTTCGCAAATCAAACTTAAACGTTAAAGGTTCGACAGTGTATTGTCAGTAAATAAATTTTATCATAATGTAGACAAAAAATAATCTTTTAGTTTAATCTTAATGTTATTTCTTGTAATAGCATTACGCGTGGATGTAGGCAAAGAATTGATCAGCCGTGGAATTTGGTATGCGCTCGTCCGTTCGCCGTAGTAGTTGTGTGCCGAAACAGTAACAAGTTTCTGCTGTGCAACTCGACGTGTGCATATGGGTGATTTATTTTAATTTGTAACTGTTCTCCAAAAAATTGCTCCTTTAAGAGGTGGAACTTAACCTTATCATATACTGGTAAAGTTTTGCAGTATTTGAAAAAATCATATTCATTTTTAAAAGATGATTTTACATTTGGCGAGATTATTAACTTAAGCATCCTGAGTCGCAATCTATAGATTGGGTAAAGATAAGTCTTGAAGGTACGGCTGTAGCTGGAGATGATACGAAGATACGATTGAATCAAAGTGCGCATTGTATAGTAAAATTCTAGAGTTAATTGATAAGCCTGTTGCTGACTGTACTATGAATGAGTAACAATGTTTTGTAGAAACAAAAACAAACCTATTTTAATTACTTAGCTCATACATACATGCATAATTCATTGTTGTTTCTGCTGCAAATTGCATATCAATGCAATGCAAGTCACCAGTGACAGACGGACAGGCTTCACAACAGGTAGCGAATCATTAATATAGATAAGTTTTAATTATAACTAGAAATTACAATAACATTGAAAACATAAAAAGTTAAAGTTATAGTGGTATCACCACCGGTTTCCGGGTTCCGGGTTCGATCCCAGTGGGGATATTTGGTTTGGATAGTGGTAGAACTTGTTTTAGTCTGCCTGGCTACCTGACACCAATATAGTAAAGATCTGATGCTGTAATAAAACAACAATGCTGTCAGCGTTGTAGAAATGACGTAGCCAGTTCCTCAGTGGTTGGGTTGGTTACAAACGAACAAAAAGCGCGATTTCACCATTTCAATATCGTGATATTTTCTATCCTAAACCTAATTATATTCTTCTTCATAATTTGTTCTTCATAATAAAAAGCAAATAAACTATTAAGAAGTCTAAATTAATGAAAAACCAAGTGAGGTAAATGTATTTTGATTTCTAAGCCGCGTATCGATAACAATTCTGTTGTTATTTAAAATTACATAATTTTCATTTTAATGTGGGCTAGATAATTGGTGTGATTGTATGGAAATATTTATTTATTTATTTATTTTATATAAACACACCACGTAGGGTAAAATTATGATTCTAAAAAGGACTTTAATACATTATAATACGATTGCTATTGCGAATTTTATGTATTATTTCAGTCAAGTTAATATGCTAAGCCCGAGGGTCTACTACGACTACAAAGATAAAACGACGATTTTTTCGAACAATCATTTTCTTAGGGCCGATTTCACCACATCAACTTCTGGATAGCTTTTATGGAACATGATGTCAAAATTATCTTCCAAGTAAGCTTTCCAGCACTTTCCGTTCGGTGGTGAATGAAACCGGCCCTTATACTTATTAGAATTTATATCGATGCTGAAAAAGTCTCGAAAGTTAACGAATGTTCGTCCGATTAACGTATTTGGCGTTTGGAGTAGACCCCCCTGATGTAAAATGTGTAGTGGAGTTAAATCCAACGATAATTAACCGCCTAGATCTTGAGTCTGACCTTGACATTGAAACCCATTCAAATGTGGCAGCTGTTAAGTTTTATGAATCATAAATCGATTATGAACTCAATATGTTGCAGTTAGAGTTCAAAATTGTTGGTAGCTAGGTACTGTATTACATAATTACTATAAAAGTCATACGGAGTTAAACCTACAAACGTGTAAATTCTTTTCTTTAAAGGGATTCTTCCTATCTATTATTTTCATGTAGGTTAAAAGTAAGTATTAAAAAATTTAATAAAGCTACAACTTAACACAAAAACGTTAGTAACTAAATCTCATAAAACGAATATCTACTATACCTACTAGACCTAAACTTTTTTGATACCTACTGTTACAACAAACTCAAAACCACTACCTGTACTCCGTCGTCATCGTTCATTTCCAAATGGCTCGGCAAAAAGTTCAAATAAGGATACAGGAACCACGTCGAGCGCTCGCCCCTCCGAACTTTCCCCTTTTCGCGGCGATGCGAAGCAAAAATCGAGTTCAACTTCTTCCGCAAATCCACAATATCGCATTCGAATCCATTCGCTAATTCCATGTACGCGGAGTACTTCGCATTCTGCGCTCTATACAGCTCGTGAGTCGTATCCCATAGCACCGGCCGGTTTTTGTATTCCTCGACCAAGCGAATTACCAAATCGTTCGTCCATTCTACGTCGGCCATTTTGTTGAATTTTCGCGCGTAACGCCCAAGCCAATTGAATTAAAAAGATAATTAAATGCGGCGAGAACAAAAGAGTTTAGAATACGGAACGGCGCGGAGCGCGCGAACGTGGGTTCGGTACGTGTTCGCTCGCGCGCGGCTCGAGCGTCGACTGGTGGCGCGGTGGGCCGCGGGGCGCAGTCGCGTTCGGAGGGGTTCGCCGCCGCTCGGCATTCGGTCGTGTTCGTTGAAGTGTGAGTCTCTACGCGCGTGTCGAGCCGCTAGGGATGTGCGCCGTATCGATTTGTCGACTCACTACGAACGTTCTAGTATTGTTGTTCACTTTCAACTTAATTTCGCTTGGTACGATTACGAACAGTGCTTGATAACTGAGAGTGATGTGGCATTGCTATATTTTATTCTCAGTGGTCAGTTTGCAATGCAAGTAAATACATAATCATGACATGATTAACTAATCGACGCGTCGTCGGTCGGCAACTGTTTCATTGATAAGCTTATTCAGCGAACACGCTCGACTTGTCTCAATACAAAGGCGTCATTTTCCTCATCGTTCGTCAAAAACTTAATTTGCATTTTAAAATGTTAATTTATTAGCATATAATAATTTGATTCTCATCAATATAATTAATTACTAGATAACTTCCAGCTTATAAATAATCAACTTATTTGCCTTACATTCAAACCCCTCGAAAGCTCAGAACTAATCAGCCACTCCTTTCCTCACCACTCAACTTGACACTTAAACGACAAGAGACACCAAGAGTTCACATGTCTGGTTAAAATGGTGACTTAGCGAAGCGAACGTGGAACCGTCCAGTTTATCTTGAGTTATGAATTCTTTAGTGTAGTACGGAAAGCGACCCTTGTGAAGGGTCAAGTGTAAACAGTCTTCTTCTAGAGAGGACTGTAAGAGTGCCTTTCCACCGGAGATGTACGCTACGTTGCTATGGATGCGTTTGATAGGTATCCACCAATCACGTTCGTTTGCTATTAAAGCTTAGCTTTGATGGAAAGGTGTTGAGCTAAGCTATGTTTTTATAAAGCAGGATGCATGCTTTGGATGCATGCTATGGATGCGAGCAATGGCTTTTTTTACATTAAATAGGCTTACTCTTGGCCTAATAATCGTTAGATTAAGAAGAGGACTAAGATGGAGCGAGCTTGCCTAGAAAAAGCCTACTCACTCAAGCTTTAAATATACCAGGGTTGTAGACACCCGGCGCAGGCAGGGAATTCCACTCTCTGGCTGTGCGCATAATAAAAGATGAGAGCTAATGGCTGCGCGATTCCTTACTGTCGATACATCGCATAGCACGAGCTGTGTATCATCTTTGCATAGCTACCTCACGGCGGCACATCTTCATAGAACATCTTACTCGCCCCGCTACAATCATCAGTGGAAAAGTCACATACTTTCGTAGCTTAGCTTCGCATCCTCGTAGCTTATAGCTGTATAGCACATCCACAGACTACCTATCTTCTGCTCCATAAAGTCGTCCGACAGACGTTTTTACAGAGCAATCATTACGGTTTCGCGGGGCGAAAGGGCCATAATTAAATAACGCTCGTTTGGGACAATGACAATGTCCTGTCAAATACTAATGCTACAGCCAGACTTGCGCATTGTCGCGAACTTTTGCCGTTTTCAAGACAAATCTGGCCAAGCAATATCCACATTTCAGGACACGGACAGAAAGGTGATTATTGCTTGGCGAAACTTGCCGTGGAAGTAGCAAAAGTTCGCGACAACGCGCAAGCCTGACCGTTTTTAACCGCCTCTGTGGTCTAGTGGCACAACCACCGGTATGACCGGTATCAGACCCAGGGGTCTCGGGTTCGATTCCCAGCGGGGGTACATATTGTATTCGGTTTGGTTTGTGGTAGGACTTATTGTAAGTCCGCCTGGCTAGATACATTGTTGTGTTCCGGCAGTTCGAGATAAGATAGCCAGTTCCTCAGTGGCTGAGGATTCCGGGAGAGGCTCGCTTTCATATTCAGGCCTTATCAATACTTAACATCAGGTATGATGAAAGCTAAGAGTCTCCCCGTCGTTCATTAAAAAAAAAAGTTCCCTCACTGCAATCGGTACTCGTTGCAGTGGAGCGAAACAAGTGTGCGACGCGTAACTTAAGTGGCAAGTATGACTTATCTCATACGAGCAATTCAAAAATAGAGCTCCTGGCCGTAGCATAACAGAGCCTTGTAAACGCGGCATTGCGCAAGGTTTCAAGGGTGTTGTCCCACTGTTAGTCACTTACGCTGTGACACATCTCTGATGGAAAGGCCGCCTTAGGGCTGTGTTAACTGTAGGCTGGTCGTAGGGAGATCACGATTCAATTAATGGTACTGTTTTCTATGGCCAACGTTTGTCCGCAAACATAATTTGATTAGAATGCCTTGCGATGTTTCCATTAGAAGCACTTTGGGTGATTTGTGCCGGCTCTGGGGAAGCTATTAGGTTTATTAAATTACCCCTGTTTTTATGTTTTACGATTGTGTTTTCCTAAACGTCCTTCCTAACTGGTTTTCCAAAGCTTGTTTGTATAGGTAATATTTGGAATCATACCTTCGAGTTAACTACGTTATTCAATATTCATGTAGTTTTTTTTTATACAGCGAATTAAGCACGTCTTTTACACTTGAACTAAAAAAAACTCTTTTTACAAGCGTACAAAAGGGCGCTCTCAAGATCTGTGGGTCTACAATGAGTTTTTCTTTCCGTTTACGGTACAGTAAATTTTGTATGCGAATCTGTACAGCACCTCTAGTGGACAGTAGCAGAACTACAGATTCTCATTCAAAGTGTCTCCCGTTTACCGCACAGTAAACGGAAAGAAAAACTGGTGGTAACTGATCATATCCTGAGAACATCGTTTATCCATATCGATACTTAATATTACTTACGTACATCTTAAGTTTTGGCGCGCACTGTTCATTGAAATAAAACAACTTTTACGGTTATCAAACGCGCTATATTTCACGATCTAAGTTGTAATTTTCCGTATTTTTTGTTTTTTTAGGGGTTTTTTGATTTTCCCGACGTTTCGGCACCTTTTCAGCTGCCGTGGTCACGGGATGACCTACTCTACTTATATTACCTACAATTGCGAAAGTGTGTTTATTTGTTTGTCCTTCCATCACGCCCTAAGTAAGCAACTAATTGACTTGATTTTTGACATGGATTTAGTTGAAAGATCGGAGAGTAACATAAGTTACTGTTTATCCCGATATTCCCAAGGGAACGGGAACCACGTGGGTAAAACCGCGGACGGAAGCTAGTTTATAATAAGACATGGTATTTAGTAGAGTCACTTCCATACAAAACTGATAAGCCTGTCTCTCGGAACAAAAACTAGGTAATTTTATTATTTCAAAAAACTAGTTTCGAAAAGATTTTGCGATAATCCTATAACGATCTCGAAAAGTAACAAAGACGTATTAATATTTGGAGATTTGGTATTTTTTTCTATAAGCTTTGTAAGTAAAAGTATAGCTCGTCAACGGTCCCGTTCAAAAGTTTCCAATCAATTTGTTTTTATTTTACGTCCACACAAAGTGGTGTACCTCAAGCTTATATAGGTGGAAGCAACTTCCAATTTCCGGGCCATTGTACAAAAACGTCATAACTTAAAAACAATATGGCTGCGGTGGCGAAGGGAGAAGGAAGATGGCGAATGTGCACGGGGAAGATTGGAGCTAAGCTTTATCGACAGAGCACCGTTAGTAGGGTTAAAGTTTTTTTTTACATTAAATATTTGATATTTCCACAAAAACAAAAAAATCACACGATTTTTTAGGGTTCCGTACCAAAATGGAAAAAAGGAACCCTCAGTCAGTCTGTCTGTCTGTCTGTCACAGCTGGATATCTCAAGAACTACTAATGCTATGAATATGGAATAGTTTTAGATGACGTTTGCCCAACAATTTGTCAATTAAATATACATATTTTTTTACAACAGGGACTGACAGGGGGTCTTAAAAATTTAAAAATACTAGAACATAGCGGTATCATAATGAAAGAGCTCTGCTTGCACATTCTCAAACACTTTTTATTTTGTTTTTAGGCCCCATAGTTTTCGACTTTTGATGAAAATTGAAAAAAAAAATATCTCTTCAATTTACACAGAGAAAATCTGAAATTATTCTACGTGATAGAAGTTTATGTAAAGATTAAAGAAAACATAAAACAATATCTCTAAATAGCATACTTTTTAGAAATCTTAAAAGTGATCTTAAAAGTGATTTTATACTTATTTGCTTTTGTTTTGGTATGCTGATGTATGAGGATAATATTATTATGATGTACGGAACCCTCGGCGCACGAGCCCGACTCGCTCTTGGTCGGTTATTTTTTTTATTTATTGCGTCAGAAGTTTTTTTTTCGTTTTTAATTTAGTCTTTAATTATGTAAGATTGTACGGCTGTACCGCACTTTGATGAAAATATTACAACATTAAATTAATCTATACTAATATTATAAAGAGGAAAGATTTGTATTTTTGTATGTAACGAATAAGCTCAAAAAGTACTGGACCGATTTTGACGAAATTTGGTATAGAGAATCCTTAGACCCCAAGTAGTAACATAGGTTATAAATGATCCCAAAATGCCCACGGGCACGGGTGAAACCGCGTCTGGCCTCTAGTAGTTAATAAAAGTATTAATTTAATATTGACTCTCGAAAGTAAGGTTTACACAAACCTTCGCTAAAATACATTCAATAGTTTCTCCGTTAAAAGTAAACAAAATATTTTATATTCAGATTTGCTATTACGCATTCGTTTTGAAAAAAAATACCATTCAATTATACTTGAAATGGAAGTTGACTGTGTAATTAATTACTTTACTGACTTAATCCTATTGTATTTTAAGAACAATTCCTTATGTGATAATTTTTAAATACTTAAGTAAATATACTAGAAAAATGCAACTTGTCTCATGTCGCCCTGACGCGACTCGGACCCGCATCCTTGGGAATCCGGCCTGAATTATATATTTTGAGAACTGTGACGATTATCTTCAGTCAGATGAAAGCGATCGACTAGCTTGATAACATTGATATTCTTGTGTTTTCTTAAAATGCGTATAAAAAGGCACAAGAATTTCCTTCAAAAAGTATTACCAGCCGAAAACTCAGCAAAACTTCCCAACACAACGCAGAAAAAAATCCTCACATCATCTCAAACCCTCAGTTCGAGCGTGCATCTATCGCCATCAATTCAACCGTCAAGTGAGGACTTATCGGCCGCGGGCCCGGGTTCGAACCCCGCCTATCTGCACCCAACAAAGGCAGCATTTGTGCTGCGAAATTTACGAGGCACTTTTATGAGTGCCAAATAGGAAGGTCCCTCTTTACGAGGGACCCTGCATAATGAGCGTATGCGACGCCTTTGTGCCCTTTGTTGCTACTTCTGCACATTGTAATTTTTCCGTTTTTAGTAATCCCACTTTATGAGGGTAATTAAAATTTTCGTTTTGTTGCATGGGAACTCTTTAGGTTGTAAGATGTTGGAAGATCCCCATATTTAGTTATATTGACATGTAGGGGTACAATAGAAACCCCAGTTGTGGCCACGAACCTGGTTCTGGCTAGTTTGGACTTTGATGCTATGTGAATAAGGATGAAATGAAAGTGGCAACAGCTGGGGCTGAAGAGTGTCCACGACTGGATTATCTACCCTACATAAAGATTCTTAGTATAGACATAAGCTTGTATTAAGGTTAACTGATTTGTTTTCATGAGCAAATAACAAATTATTGTATTAATATGATTAAGTGGGAGAACTACCTAGATAAATATAATTGAACCAACTATTAAACAGTCCGTGAATTAAACAAACAAATGTAAAAAATAAAGTACCTACTTGATCTGTGTTTTCAAAAGTATTATTTTAATATAAAACAACTCTTTAAAAAACCAATGAAGTATTTCGTAAATCTGTCGACGCATCTGTTTACGAATGTACTGTAAAAAATTGTAAGCATTTCAGGGGGTGAGCTTGATATCAACAACTATTGCGTGGGGCTGCGCCCCGCGAGTGAGTTCTGCGAGTTATTATGACGGATCAGGGTTGGACTGAGGCCCAGGCCCCAGGGCCCTAACAATATCCTACTAATGTTATGAACTAGTTGATGCCAGCGACTGCGTTCGCGTGGACTTTATGTATCAGCTTTTGCAGCCGTTGAAATCGAACGTGGTACACTGTTACCGCCTTCACCGCGTGGACGCCCAGTGTTATTTTTGTATCAAGTAATGGAAAAAAAAAACTGATTTTTTTTATGTCAACAGAAAATGCCCATCCCACTAAGCGACTTTTGCGAAGGCACCATATCCATTTCTCTTATAGTTTAGCTGGTCTCTTAGCTTCTTGAATCAGATTTTCCAGATCTGAAAATAAAGTGTACCCTATATTACGGCCAGACCTAGTGGCTACATGTTACACAAAGTTTTATTCAAATCCATTCAGTAGTTTCCAAGATTAGCATGTACAGACAAACAAAAAAAAATCAAAATGGTTTCAACGTTTTCTTTTACTGTTTTTACGTCGCCTCTAATTAGTTTTTGGTAAATATATTTGATTTTACAGTTGTATTGTATGTATAGATAGATAGATCTCCCATGCTGGAGTGGGAGTGAAAGAAATACAAAGAAATACAATTTCCCCTCAGACAATGGGACATCTTTTGTCCCTGGGTGTCATTACACCTGGAACACGCGAAGACCTTTCTCTCTCTTTCACTGACAACTCGATTTCTGGTGGCAGAATTTTGATCCTCACAAAATAAGCAATATGTCGTCATATTATCATAGTATATAATTTTCTTTTGATAATTTGTCGACCTCCGTGGTAGAGAGATACGGGCACCGGTTTCAATGTGTCGCCTACTCCTGGGATCGAATCTTGGTACTGACTCAGACTGATCGTATTCGATCACGTTTGTTAAGCAAAGTTCGGCCCGGTCAGGCGTCGGATGGGTGACCGTAAAAGGGGCATTACAACTGAGCGCTTCCGTGGAGGGCACGTTAAACCGTCGGTCCAGGCCTTGCCATTTGATTACAGTCGTTAAGCCAATTCAGAGGCCTTAAAGGCGGCTTGAAAAAATTCTGACAACAGAGGTGGCCACTAATCATCACTCGATGAGAAGAAGCTGGTAACTTTGTCACTATTGTTTTTTAGACTAAAATCTTACCAACAGTGGGAAATGTTGAAGTTATGTAATTTGTTCGTCGAATCAAACTTAACAACATTATCAGTGCGCTCAAAAAAATATTACCTTGAATACAGATTTGTATTGATAAGACTATACTTACAATAACAATGTAAAGAATATTTAAAAAAAGTGTGCTTATTTTAATTAATAAACAAGAAAAATTAAATTAAATACTAACTAGCGCATTTTAATCGTTTCGATCGTGACGCATATTTTCCACCCAATCAATTGTCGTGGTCTATCATTAATAATCTAGACCAAGTTCAGAAGTAGGTACCTAGTACCTATTAACGGCAAAGCAAGAGATGTACCTGTCTCGTATTATGTCGGTCTTTAATAATTAACACCGACAACTAGATTTAAAAGTAGTATTTCTGATAGATATTTACTTGCAATATTAAAAATTGTAATAGTATTTTTCTAAGATACAGCAATTAAAAACAACAATATATTAGTCTCTAACTGTTTTAAACGTCTTTGGAGCTGCAATGGAAGAACCAGGCCCTGAAAATCTCAGGTTGAGAGTTTGTGCCTCGGCTGCAGTACAAAAAAAAGTATAAGTATATATTTTATTATAGCTAAAAGGCAACGTCGTCGTTGTCTCAGCCACATAACACCCACTGCTGGGTATAGGCCTCCCTCAAAAGGGGGTTTGCCATAATCGCCACGCTTGGCAGGCGGGTTGGCGATCGCAGTATGGCCAAGTTTGTAGGAGACGCTGCTGCCCATCTCCTGAAGGCTCTCCCTTAAGGGAGTCCCTTAGTCGCCTTTTACGACACCCACGGGATGAGAGGGGGTAGTGCTATTCTAAGCCGACACTACACAGCTAATAATAATATAATATAATAGCTAAAAGGCAACAGCAGGGAATAATCAAAATATCTACCACGAACGAGACCTACTAAATACTCTACTTAACTAAAAGACAGTTCAGCACAGTTTTGCACTAAGTTTTACCACTAATACTGACCCTTATTTTCATTTTCTGGTCCTATGTTTTAACTTACAACTTACATTACATTACAACTTACAAATATATATAATAAGTTTATGTATCCTTAGATTCTTAATCATCAATATTTAGGTCTTACCATGGAGCGTCGTTCGGTGCGCGGTCGCTATTCCAGAACTTTTCCTCCCCAATTGATTCTCCTCGCTATGCATCCATAGCAAGCTTATACCTATATCATATCTCCGATGAAAAGCACCCTCAGTCCGGCCCCCCATCCCTGGAGTAATTCCGGCTAAGCTCCTTTATTATGATTGCTGCCGTTTGATAATGCCGCTTCTCCCGCGTCAAATTAGCTTCTGAGTGACGCGCGATGTCAAAGTGACGTTGTGTGACGCGCGACTTTGGACCTTATTAAGATGTGTTCAGATTTAGATATTAACTAAAGTGTATCGTATAGGAATAGTTTAAAGGGTCTTTTGAAACCGTTTTTCTTATTGCCTTATTATCGTTAAAATTCTTAATTGACAAAATCTTGTAGGTGCCCAGTTTTTTTATTGCAAGTATAATCGGGGAACTATCCGGTAGACCAGTAGACTTTTTTTAGGGAATGTTATTACAAAAATTAACAGATTTGTAGAAAACTGACGAATTTTTTCCAATACTTTCATTTGTGCATTTTTAATGACACTCAATACAAATTTGCTGATTTTTAGTAGTAACGCAAGCAACCTACCTACCTATGCCATTTTATAGCTAGTTATATAATAAGTCATTCAAAATAAACTAACTTAATTTCTAAACGGTCCCATTCACCGTTATCTAGTAAAACGCGTTCAAAAATACTCCGAACCCATGCTTCTATTTTTATATCGCAGTTAGCATTAATTGCTGCCAATATATCACTCGTTTTGTGGCCGTGAACGAAACGAAATGGAAAAATGTTGAAAAGACCGCGTTTAATTTATGTGAACGTAACATTGGCCGGTAACGAAACGCTTCTGGCTGAATAAAAAAAGTTTGTTTTTGAAAACAGAAAGTATGTACCTACAGGGAAATTTGATTTAAAAGTATTTTAAATATTCAATTGGTTGTGGAGTTAGTCATAGACAGAATAAACAAAAAAAGTTTAAAATAATATTACTTAAATCGACAAAAATCTGGGTAACAAATTGTGAATATTTTTTGGGTTTTGTAGTCAACAAGTAGAGGAGCCCGTGGCGCAGTAGTTTGCGTGCTAGGCCTGCGATTGTTGGGGCTAAGCAACTTTCGCAAAGTCGGTCACGGGATGGGTGACCAAAAAGTGGTTGGTTCCGGCTGCATTTGCAGTCGTTACAACACTTCTTCTTCTTATAGTGGCACTCAATTACTGGAGGTTTGCCGTCAGCTTGCTGAATTTGTACTTGGAACTTCGGAACAGTTCTTCGACGCTGGTGATTCCGGTCCATTCTCGTATGTTTCTAAGCCAAGATTTCTTTCGTTTACCAACGTGTCTTTCAATGTGTCAACGTTAAAAACCACCAATCCGCATTGGGCCCGCGTGGTGGGTCATTAACCATTCTCCTTATCCTTCTATAAGGAAGGCCAGTTCCCCAACAGTAGGGACATTAAAATGGCTGATGACGTAGTCAACAAGTAACCCATATAAGTACATTAGAATGACTATGAGCCCGGTAGCTCAGAGACACTTGGTACTAGAAAACTGCGTAATTAACCATATTAAACAAGCTCATAAAAGACAACCAAATTCTCCGAGAAGTGGTTTATGGACTTTCATCAAGTCTATGCAAAATGGTGATACTGTCGTGTTGTTTATGTAAGTATCCCTCACACCCCTTACATACCCTTTTAATAGGATATAGGGGCTATGCAGCTCCAGTCGTAGCTGTAGTCACTGCGACCTATACGATCTATTGTAACTCGCCACCTTGTTATAGTATATCTCTTTTATCCTGGCGGCCTCCAGGAAGTCTAAAATGTTCCTAGCTTTGAGAGATTTTAGTTCTGCTGGTGGTAGTGCAGTTGGATACTGCGTTTGTGAATTAGGGGTCCGCACACCCACATTCAAAATGTGACCCGGCAATTTAGAGAAAAGAAGTTTTGACACATCTCAAAACTGCTGGGTTTGAGTCCAATTGCCCTTCGCACAATGACGGATTTACTAAATAAATAGCTGAAAAAAGTTCTTAGAACTTTCTCAAAAGTATATTACACCAAACAGTTAATCCCAATAGACATTAAAGACCAGCGGGCCTACCATCATCTATTAGAAACCATCATGTCATAAGAACGTTTTGTTTGCGTTTTGTTTTTACGTCAGTCACATTTTGACACACTTTACACTTTGGAGGCGATGGTTAAGCGAAGACGTCACAAAACTTCCCTCAAAAAACAAGCTTACTTTAAGAGATTCGAGGTATGAAATAGCATGTTAAGATTGAAACAATATTGCGCTAAGAGATGGTGGTAGGCCCTCTGGTCAACTGACGCTCTACCCATTAGGGCCACGGCAAATTAAAACCATCGTTGCCCATAAAAAAACAAACAGACAGGAAATTTGCATATTGCAGGCCGATTTAATTTAATGTGTCAGTACCGGAGTACAGATTACAGTAATTCAATTGAAAATTGTTCAGTAAAAAGTTGCAGTACACAATAGCATTATGCGAACACAAAGGCGGTTAGCAACTGACATAAAGCAGTGAAACGCAGAAGATTGACGTTGGATACAATAAATAATGTCTATAAAAGTTTACAACGGGTTTTATTATAATCTGTATTTGGTATAAGCACATGGGAAAAGTTCGTCCCCATTTTAAAAATACTTACTGAAGCAATTGAAAATATCTTGTTTGTTTTTATTTATTTATTTTATTTATTAACATCAACAAGATTAACATTATATCATGCGTAATTAAATATTAGCTTAAACTTAAACTAAATGCAATCTTAATTATAGATGTTACACATAAGCAATATAAAAAATAAAAATATTGTTTTAACATGAACAAGACAAACAATAACGATAATATTTATAAAAAAAATGAATAGCTAAACATTTAAATAGATTTGTCATTTAAAGCTATGTAATTTTTTTTAAATCAAATTAATTTAATTAATACAAATTCAAAATAATAAAATATTGGAATTAGATTCATTTGGTAAAAAATAGTGATCACAAGAAATACATTAAATATACGTTTTACGTTTCACCTTTGAACTATACAGCATACGTTAAGGATACATTTCTTAAATTGAGGCTACAAATACTCTGTGAGGTGAAATCAGCCGACATAACATTCACAAACGAAATAAATACTTTGATCAGCAAAATATCTATTCGGTCGGAAACTTCCTTTAGCTGCCCTGACCAAATAAATAGGTTTTTAGTTGACCACTCAATTATTGGTTAAGTTGGGTAAGAGTTTATTTTTTGCAGATCGATTGAATAACACCCGAAGATTTCTGCCCAAAAACTGTCAACAGAATAATTTTAAATTCAATTAAGTTATTTTAAACTATGTTCCCCTTATCCAATTACTCAAGTTACTGACTTTAACACCAATTGTGGGCCCAGCGCGATCCCAGTAATAACATTTAATTACACACTGGCAACACAAAGAGTTTTCACATGGCAACGCCGCGTCACGGTCCACCTAGCGGCTAAAAATGCCGCCTTTACATCACGTTATGGCTTTTGTTCTGTTTTGGCCCATTTGATTATGGCTGTGATAATAAGTACATGGGTTTATTAAAATAGTTACCTACAAATTTTTGGGTCATGACAGTTCTGTCGTCGTCATCGTCATCAGCCATTTTTAATGTCCCCACTGCTGGGGCACTGGCCTTCTTTATGGATGGTTTAGGAGAACGGGCCATGACCCACCACGCGACCCCAATGCGCATTGCTGGGTTTTAAAGACTGCAAATTCAGCCGGGACCTAGGGCTTAAAGTGCCTTCCGAAGCACGGAGGAGCTCGAGCTAGTAAATTTGTGGTCACCCATCCCGTGACCGACCATTGCAAAAGTTGCTTAACCTCAACAATCGCAGTCCAAGCGCGCGCACCACTGCGCCACGGGCTCCTCTCTTCTGTACCCAAATAAAAATGCCAAAACACACGATGACAAGATACCAGAGAACCAGTCGTTAGTATGAACATTTTAGGATATTTTGTCTTGATATTTTGTGATGGAATCATCGTAACTTTAGTTTCAGTTGCCTACAATACAAGCCCATATAAATAAATCTTTTGACAACAGGGGGTCATTTCAGAAATGGTCTAGTCAAGGAAAATTATTTTGTTCGAGAAAATGACATTAATACCTACACTCAAATTGATTTTAATTATTGATTATACTTGAGTATGCAATTTTTTTTTTTTAAGATTTTCCCAAAATCTGATTGGAGCTTATTTTTTAAAGGCTGTTTAAAATTTATAAAATTTCTATCTTAAAAACATTTAAATCTACACGAGTGTATTTTTACGTAAGGGCTCATTCTAACCAATAAACACGATATCTATAAAGTCACCCCAGTAATGGCCAAGGATTTGCAAAAAAAACACATAAAGGTGAAAAAAAAATTCAACTAAACAATAAATAAACAAAAGGTGATTTTACATTATAATGTGACTTAAACGATAAGCGATAATAGAAAGAATTCATCATTCAGGCTCCATACATTTTTGGGCCCATTTCCAAACAAAAAATATTGCTATTTATGGTAAGAACTTGTCGTTTGGAGCAATAGTTGATATGGCACGAAAGTTGTAGGATTACTTTAAGTCACGGTATACAAGTTCAAGGAATAGCCATTTACATATATTCCTATAAATATAAATGCTAAAAATGAAAAATATTTACACATAATTGCTAAAACTAATGACGCACATTTTTACCACTTTGGACTTTGGGAAAAAATCGTTTTAGGAAACTCAATGTAATTTATACAGACCTATCCATAGATACCTCACACGTATAGGTTTGATAAAAAAAAACCAAATTCAGATTCATGCATTCCATGTGTAAAAACCGTAAAACGGTTTACAGAATACAACTAAGTACCCACCAAGTTTCAACTGCGTAATCCTCATAGTTATGGAATAAAGTGGCTGTCACATACGGACGGACAGATATACATGACGAATCTATAAGGGTTCCGTTTTTGCCATTAGGCTACGGAACCCTAAAAATAACAACGAAACGAAAGGTTGTTAGGTCGTACTCCGTTTTAGAAAATGCCACATTTTTTTTCTAGTGTAAAATTCTATTGTTGTACGGATTAAGGATATCCTGTAAAATACTGGGCAAAATATCAAATACGTGTCAGTTCCTCCGAGTTGATTTATTTGGCATCCCAAGCGGTTGGTTCGTTTGCGGATAGAAGGTAGAAAACAAAGTCATAACAGAAAATAGTCCAATGTAATAAATATATATTATATACACACATCAAAACTGTTAGGGATATTATATATATAACATTCTCAACTCAAAAACTATCTACAGTACAGAAAAAGTTTGTATGGGGGAAAAACCTTTTTGGGTTCCGTCTTTAGAAATTAAAAAATAATTAAATCTAAATAATGCATCATAATTTGAATATAACTTAAGATTTTTTTTTCTTATAAACAGACCGGCGCTATTTTTGAAAATTAAAGGCGCTTCAATTTTTTTTTAATTGAAAGTTTGTTTTGTTTATTATCATGCCACGTCGACATTGAAACAGTTGAGAAGAAATTAGAGCTGCAGGCATGTTGAAAGCTGGCGCTATCCAACGCATGGTTGTTGACTGACTTGAATTGACCCTTCGAACCCACCAAAACGTGATCTCCTGATTATGATCACGTTATCGTGTCACGATAGATGATGCGGAACGGCATTCTAGCAGAAAACGCGTTACCACTATTAGACATGACCGTTTTCTACGACATATCGCCAGGAGACAACCCAATATAATGGCTATGGAAATAGTTCAAAGAGTCATCGGACCACCAATTATTGTTAGTGAGTGACCAAACAAGGGAGGAGAAGTTAACATGAAGTGTCTGTGAAGACCGACTTGGACTGGATTAGACCGACTGTACCAGGTGGGGAACTCCAGTAGAGCTTTTTTTATGAACGAAGAGCGAGACTCTTTGCCTTCATCATACCTGATGTTAAGTATTGATAAGGCTGAAGATGGAAGCTAGCCTCTCCCGGAATCCTCAATCACTGAGGAACTGGCTATCTTATCTCTAACTGCCGGAACACAACAATGCTGAAAACATTATTGTTATGGCGTCAGACTTAGATAAGATGGTGGTAGCTAGCCAGGCGGACTTACAACGAGTCCTACCACCAACCAAAATGTATTAGATTTATAGAAAACCTTTATATCACAAATAATAGAACATAATCAGGCATTTTATTTGAATTATAAATTATTTCTTTAATCTTATTATTTTTCAAATAAACGTTTCCTAAAAAAAATTCTACTGGTTGACCGGGAATTTCCCCGATTGTACAATTTTTTCCTGTCATGTCTGTTTTTTTTTTAAATAAGTACCTCCAAATCGTTATTTTTTTAGGACGATTTTGAATGTGTTACTAAGCCCTAACTTATTATTAATGTAGTGTACCTACATAGGATGTGTGTACACAAAGGTGTCATCCATCATCAGCGTTTGGACGTCCCCTGCTCGACCTAAGCCTCTCCTAACTCAAGCCTATTGTGGCGTACACAGGTCGTTATTAGCCTACTGCTACCACGCCGGCCAGACGGGTTGGTAGAGGGTTTGTTTCAAGTTTTCCTTCTCTCGCACAGGTGTTCAATGCGTCGAGCCTCTTAGTCGACTCTTACGACATCCCAGGCATGTAAGGGAGTGGTGACACTTGTATTCTTAGGCCGTCACCACACGGCATATGTGTAATTACATAGAATTTAATGGATTTTTTGCATTGTTATTAAGGTAAAGTGTTAAACTTCATTTCTTTAACATACATCCCATAAACATGTGTTAGTCATCGCAACTCAACAGAATAAGTAGTTACATATAATTTACTCAGTCGGTTTTCTTACAGGAAAATAAACGGGTACCTATTGTAAAAAAACATACACGCAGACTGCTAGACGCTAATGCTATCCAATTAAGTCAGATTTGTAAGTCAGGTTTTGCTAGGGTTGTCGGCTACAAGTTAATTTAAATTGAATTAAAAAAATTGTGACAACCGCATTGTTGTTTTCGACGATTACGGTAAGAAAGTAACAGACCTAATGGATATATGGGTACTTACTGCAAAGTTAAAATCTTCCTAACCTTGATGCTTTGTTAATTATCTTTAAAAAACTGATAATTTTTATAAATATTTAATACGTTAATAGATAACAAAATGCTGGATGTTATGATTTCCGTGTACTAAATTATTATTCAAATGATAAAAATTATTGCTATACGAGTAATAAAATTGATTTTAAAAATGATCTTGAAGAAGTAAATCTTGAGAAGAATTAAGAACTGTAATTATTTTACCTTTATGATAAATAACAAACAAACAATACCTAACGGTAAATTACGATTTTCCTATAAGTAACGCCCCCTAATTGTCTAACTTCAAAATCTATCACAATCCCCATCATAAGTATTGTGATTGCGATAGTGACTTATGGAATTGTGTAACATACAGTCGCAACGATTGATGTGACTTCATTTGACACTTCTCCATACATTTAAAATATATATTTTTGTGTGTCACTTTGCTTAGACAGTTCAATTTCGTTCATTCAATACCTTTCAAAACGCATCCCGATCACAATCCCTATCAAATGTCAAATAGTGACGGCCTGGAGTATGTAAATATCTTTCAAATGACGAAATGAAAGGGATTGCGATAGATTTTAAAACTACGCAATTAGCCCCTTGATTACACTAACTTCTATTATTTTTTACTCTACCCAACTTTGCAACAAAAATAAGTAAATCGTTTATATATTTTTTATTTTGAACTAGCTGCTTCCCGCGGTTTTACGCGCGTGGTTCCTGTTCCCGCGGGAATATCGGAATAATTGTATCATGTGTTCCTCTCCATGTTTTCAAGTATCTGTATTCCAAATTTCATTAATATCCATTAAGCTGGTTTTGCGTAATTGAGACACAAACATCTAAACAGCCAAACATTCACATTTATAATATTAGTAGGATAATGTTCGACAGGTTGGCAACCCTGATTGAGATATGATCGTACGATCTGTTGCAAGGCTTCAATGCAATTATGCATTAGTCTAATCTATCTACCTAGTACATCTATAATTCGTTTAGTAATAAAAATATAGGTTTAAGATTTCTATCAGTTATCATTGAAACTTAAACCAATTAGATTTCTATTATCTTTTATAAACGAACAATAAATGTTTGGACTTTAAAGATATATTTGCTGGACATAATAAATTATTAACCTTGTATTTTTAAAGATAACATTAATTTTAATTCTGGTATTTCAGTTGGTTCATAGATTAGTTAGTATACAGGCAGGAACTATATTATTATTGTGCCTTAATGTATTAGCTAAAAGTTACTTAATTTACATTTGTTACAATAAGTCGAGTACCTACCTACTCCTTCTCAATTTACAAAAGTGTTTCCATCATCAGCCTGTGGACGTCCACTCCTGGACATAAGCCTCTCCTAGCTCACGCCTATTGTGGCGTTCATAGGAGGTTATTAGCCTACTGCTACCACGCCGGCCAGACGGGTTGGTAGAGGGTTTGTTTCAAGTTTTCCTTCTTTCGCACAGGTTTTCAATGCGTCGAGCCTCTTAGTCGACTCTTACGACATCCCAGGCATGTAAGGGAGTGGTGACACTTGTATTATTAGGCCGTCACCACACAGCACACAAAAGTGTTTATTTTTATAGATTTATAATATTTTATTTTTGCGAAAAATATCTAGAAAATTTTTCCTCATCTTTAATAAAGACCAGTGTACCGTTTAAAATAGCTGATGATAAAAATGACGTTCGAAGAATACCTTGAAAAATTGGTGATGCAGTGGTTTGCGCTGTGTTGTAGGCACTGTGCTGGTTGCAACTTTTGTAATGCACGGTCAGGGGATGGGTGACCAAAATGTATTATCTCGAGCTTCTCCTTGCCGGGAAGGCGGGAAACTTCCCGGTAGGCCAGTAGAATTTTCTCGTCGTCGTCGTCGTCACAGCCACATAACACCGACTGCTGGGTATAGGCCTCCACCAAATTGGTTGCCATAATCGCCACGCTTGGCAAGCGGGTTGGCGATCGCAGTATGTAGGAGTTTGTAGGAGACACTCCCGCCCGTCTCCTGAAGGCCGACTCCCTTAGTCGCCTTTACGACACCCACGGGATGAGAGGGGGTAGTGCTTTTCTAAGCCGACACTACACAGCAAGAGTTTCTTTAGGGAGTGTCATATCAAACATTAATAGATTTATAGAAATCGGTAAACAAATAATAGATAGAACATTAATGGGCTTTACGTACATCCTATGTTCTGGCGCGTACAGTTCATTTAAATAAAAAAACTTTTACGGATATCAAACTCGCTATATTTCACGAACTGTCATCCTGTCATTCCGTGACCACGGCAGCTGAAAAGGTGCCGAAACGTCGGGAAAATCAAAAAACCCCTAAAAACCTAAAAATACGGACAATTACAACTTAGTTCGTGAAATATAGCGCTCTACTGGTCAATCGGGAAATTTCCCGATTGTACCAATGCAGAAGAATTTAAACTTCTGATGATGAAGAAAACTGACGCATATATGGTCACCTATTACTTTTGCCTGTTCATAATAAACTTACTTAAAAATAATTACACTGATACTTGTTTTGCTGTTTTAACGGAAAATAAGCAATATCGTCATTGACATCGACCAGCTACTTTATTTAGCAAATAAACATGTTTCATCGTTATAAAACATGACTCCCAAACCTTTCCTAAACATAATGATAACTGTTACAATCGATTTATAATTTAATACCTACTACATAGAGTCCAGATTCGATCAGAAAAGTTAACAAATTCATTGTAGTTCAGTGTACTGTATCTCTCGCGAACACTTTTTAGCATCGAGGTTGAAAATGAATCTGCAATGTATTGCTAATAAATTTCAGAGACAATGCTAACAAGTTTGTGTTATGTTATTATTTTATTTATCTATTACTAGCTCGCTCTCATGACTTCGTCTACGTGGCATCTTGATTTCGTATTGGTGCCTTAGTCAAGATATTTTGCTATTATAATAATTTCATACAATCACAACAATTATCTAGCCCACGTCATGATTCAAGAAGAACTTGTGTTATGAATACTAGATAATGCATAAACATATGTAATCAACATGGTGGATAAAGTTTCAGTTGAAATGGATAAGGGGGCAAGTGGATGTGGCCTACTTTGACCTCTAAAAAGCGTTCGATCTTGTGGATAACGACATCTTGTTGCAGAAATTGTCTCCTTTCGGATTTACTCCAAAACATTTAAAAAATTTCGTTGATTACCTCAGGGATCGAAGACAGTATGTCCGTCTGTCTGGGTTTCAATCCTATGAGTATTATACGCGATCTGGTGTGAGTCAGGGCAGTACCTTGGGACCCACTCTTTTCTCAATTATGATCAATGATCTTCCTACAGTAATTCGGTCAGTATATTGTTTATTGTTTGCTGATGATTTAAAGCTGTTATATCCTATAAAAGAACCAAAGGATTGTATATCAATGCAAAGTGATATTGATGCAATCGTCAAGTGGACTGCTGATAACAGGATGTCATTTAATACTTCAAAGTGTGCTGTGATTACCTTCTCTCGTTCACGCACACCTATTGTGTTGCCTTATAATGTGGCTGGAGTTTCTCTTAGCAGGGTGAATGAAGTTCGCGACCTCGGTGTACTACTTGACTGTAAACTCGACTTCAATAGTCATATTGTTGCTATTTGTAAACAAGCCAATAAGGTTTTAGGCTTCATTATACGTACTGCTTCCCAATTTAATGACCCTAAGAGAGCAATCTTGTTATACACTGCATTTGTCCGTAGTAAGTTGGAATACGGTTCAATTGTCTGGGATCCGAGTACTGCTAAACATAAATTAGTAATTGAAAAGTTAAACAAAAAATTTGCTCGTTTCCTTTTTAAAAAACAGTTTGGCTATTATCCATTCTTATATCCATCCTTGTTTGTAGCTGGTATGGAGGTATGAATACGTTGGAGCTTAGGCGAAAATTGAATTTATTAATTCATTATACGCTACTTCTACGCAATAGGGTAGATAATCCTGACGCTAGAGACCGGATTGGGCGTTACGTACCGCAAAATTATATGCGAGGAGTTTTAAAATTATATGCATTTATTGTTCGCGTCTCCAGGATGCCTGCGCACGCGGCACGCTATCAATGCTCCGACCGCCCGTGCGATCTATTTACTCAATGCATTTTTAGCTTCTGTCCAGGATGCCGACATATTTGTGGATTCACTGGCCTCATGATGTGCAAAGTTTTGTTTATTTTTAACGAATTAGTTTTATTGTAAGTATCTTCTTTTTTCTATAATGTCTTGGCAAATAGCTGTAAGTTACGATGTAAATAAATAAATACATAATATACATTAAAACACCCAGACCAAAACAAATAGACATGTTCATGCATACAAATATTTGGCTTGTCCGTGATCGAACCCGGGACCTCTGGCTCAGAAGTCGGGTATAATACCCCTGCGCTAATCAGGTCGTCAATTGATCGTCAATATGGAAAAGATCCCGCGAAAAAATCATAATGGGACCGGTAGTCGCAGTTATGGTGTGAAAATTCTGCATTTTTCTGTCAAGACGTTTGTTTTAAAAAAGTTGCACATAACTTTATCAAAAATATGGATCAATTTTATTAAATAAGTAAATTAATTATGGTAAATCAATGCTATCACAAAAAACATGAATATTCTTCAAAAACATTTTATTTATCGTACAAAATTACTATAAATACGAGTAGCTGTATGGAATCACGACGTTTCGTAAATACTTAAAACAATAAAAAGAACGCTTTCATTTCAAACGACCATCAACAAAATACCGATAATTAAAAATTATCCATACTTCCTATAGTTGATAATTAAATAACTCAGTATTTCTCCCAGAACGGATTTTTCTCTAACACACTATAAACGAGTAGTTAATATTAAAAAAACAATAGGTTCAAATCGTAATCACTATGATTGCGAGCGTTACCGAGAAAAATGCGTCTAACGGAAAATTATTGCAACGATGACTTTAGTAAAATTGGAAGTCAGTACCTCATTTTAGTTTTATAAAAGAAATACCAGCGAAATTGTTCGCAGATATATATTTTTTATATTCGTTAGAGTAGACTGCATGATTGTATTTTTTTGTAGTTACGCCAAAAGTTTTTCCAGATGAGTTCGCAATTTGTTTTAATATAGAAGAATATATTGTATAAACTTTGACGCGCACTGTTCATAGATATAAAAACAACTTTCGCTCGTGTGAATAAACTGTGCGCAAAATATCCGGATTTTTTTTTAATTTTGTATACATATTACAACGATAAATGCAACGGTTCACCTCACATCTATTGTACATTCCATCCATCATCAGCCTGTGGACGTCCACTGCTCGACATAAGCCTCTCCTAGCTCACGCCTATTGTGGCGTTCATAGGAGGCTATCAGCCTACTGCTACCACGCTGGCCAGACGGGTTGGTAGAGGGTTTGTTTCAAGGATTCCTTCTCTCGCACAGGTGTTCAATGCGTCAAGCCTATTAGTCGACTCTTACGACATCCCAGGCATGTATAGGAGTGGTGACACTTGTATTCTTAGGGCGTCACCACACCTAACCACCACACACCAGGATAAGTCGTAACATAATTTAAGTTAGCCATACTAACAAAAAAATGAGTCATTGTGACTTTAATAAATAAATTTTAAAAAAATAAGTACGCATTAGTGAATAAGTGTTATCATTTTAATACGTTAAATCAAAGTTGAGGTACTGCTTCCCCGGAGTGATGATAAAGCAATGATCGTTCATGAGTGATTTGCCGCCGTCGGAGCGGTGGCAGATCAAAGGGGCCGTGGATCACGCACCACTGCGTACGCGCATTCAAAATAGAGAATTACCATTTCTTTGTCAATGGAAACATAGGGAACGTATGATTTATAACAGGAAACTATTGGACGCACATCACGTTGGTTTTCAAGGCACTGGAGGTCTATTCATACTCATATTTATCAGTATAAAAGTAAAGTCTGCCTAGTTACTATTTCATGCCTAAACCACTGAAACGATTTAGATGAAAATTTGCGTAGACATAGATAAGACCTCGGAGGAGAAGGATTCAGTTAACTTTTTGTCGTGAAACAGCTTGGTTTATCGACTATTAGCGGCCGCGGTTTCACTTGCGTGACTCCCGTTTCCGTGGGAATATTGGGATAAAAAGTATCCTATGTTTTAATTCAGACTAGATATCTACCATGTACCTACCAAATTTAATTCAAATCCGTTTAGAAGTTTTTGTGTAATTGAGTAACGAACGAAGTACCGAATTTTCAATATATAAGTAGCTAATGTCCCATCACAAAAGGTTTGAGAAATACTTGAATGATCTTGACTAGTAGCCAGTGACCGTCAAAATCAAGGATGACCCTTGGCCACGGAACCCTAATTAATCACGGAACAGCGCCTAATTAGTTCCATTAACGTTCAAGAGACAGAAGGGATGAACTGTGACAAATACGAACATAAGACGATACTAAGGGTCAATTGCATCACCGACAGCTAAGTTCTGGATTACTTATCTAACAGATAACTTGACATACTTTTCCCGCGGTTTCATCCGCATAGTTCCTGTACCCGTGGGAATATCGGGATAAAGAGTAAAGTAAATCCTATGTGTTAATCCAGGTTCTATCTGTGTCCCAAATTTCATCCAAATCAGTTCAGTCGTTTTTACGTGAAAGAGTAACAATCAAACAAACTGTAAGACTTTCGCATTTATGATAATTGTATAGTAGGATTATAACTGTCAACCTTTGTACCAGAACAGCTATCCAGAACTTATCTGTTATTTGAATAAATTTAATTATTATTGATGTGACATCACTTTCCTTATATTCTAAGTTATTGACATCATTGTAAACTAACATTTTAGTGATTTTTTTAATTTAATTTGTTTAGTTTCCATTTGACTCAAAAAGTATCGAATGACATCATGATATTATTGACAATTGAAATGTAGTGAATGTCTGTCTGTTTATTGTAGTTACCTGTTACTGTTTTGTTTTGTTTACCATTTGACATCTTTACATTTTCTTCTGACTACCTACTTGTACTTATTTAATGACATCGTAATATTATTGACATTTGCAGTTTTAGTATTATGTATGTTTAGTTTACTATTGACATCTTAATTAATATGTTTTTTATTATTATGATCTATTTAATTTTGTTACTTTTAAAGTGACCATAATTAATTTGTCTTTATAATAATTATAACATACTGGCGTTTTGGGATTACTGTAAGTCAGCATGTTCACAATTTAATTGATAAATAAATAAATAAATAAATCTGTGAGTGATGAAACCGGCCTTAAGGATTAATATGAAGTATATAAATTTACTAGCTGACCCGGCGAACTCTGTACCGCCATAGAATTAATAAATATTGCGTTTTACTTTTCTCATAAAATATCTTTTATCAGAGTAATAATTATTTTCAATTCTTAGGTAGGGGTATGTTAGAATCGAAGTGTGTGGCCTAAAACTAGGGTTGCCAGATGCCCCGTATTTTAGGGGTTACCCCGTTTTTCTGGCTTTCAAAATACAGAAACCCGTAATTGCGAAAAAACAACGGGTTGCACTCCGGGAGTGCTGGCAGAAGTGAAAACCGCTTAAACGAAGCAGCAGGAGCAGGCATACATTTTCGCCGCGAGGTAGAAAAAGGGGGGGATATTACTTCCTCCCCGACGCCGCGCCGGCGGTATACTCTCCCTCCGTCTTAAGAATTTTCGATCAAGTCACGTGTCCTGACGCGACTTTAACATTTTTTTACCCATCCCAAAAAAATAAAACTCTGATGTGCACAAAGCCGCTCAAGAAGTTTTCACTTCAAAATATTAAGGGGTTATTAAAGCTCCCGTATTTTTACTAAGTAGTTCAGCCAATATCTGGATGGCGAAGCTAAACGCTGACCTTTTGTCAGGCTGGCTGGCGCTTAATGCAGGTTTTTGAATGCGTGCTTTAAATTCGCCATGCGTAATTTTAATTAAAACATATGCAGTTTTTTGTACATTTTATTTTTAAAATGAAGATGGTTTAATAACCTATTTAACCGCCTTTGTGGTCTAGTGGTAACAACCACCGGTATCAGACCCAGGGGTCCCGGGTCCGATTCCCAGCGGGGATACATTATTCTATTCGGTTTGGTTGATGGTAGGACTTGTTGTACCATGTACCAAACTTCCGTCTGGCTAGTTACCACCATCTTATCTAAGCCTGACGCCATAAAAACATTGTATTCAGCATTGTTGTGTTCCGGCAGTTAGAGATAAGATAGCCAGTTCCTCAGTGATGAGGATTCCGGGAGAGGCTCGCTTCCATTTTCGCCTTATCAATACTTAACATCAGGTATGATGAAGGCTAAGAGTTTCCCTGTTATTCATAAAAAAAAAATTTAAACAATAAGTTAAAGAACTAGTTACTTGAATAATACAAGTTCTACGGATATTTAACGCGCTGTATCTTCTTCTTATCGAGTGAGGACTAATGGCCACCTCTGGTGTCAGAGTTTATCAAGCCGCCTATAAGGCCTCTAACAGTAGCAGCCGGGACCGACGATTTAACGTGCATTAAGCATTTTCACCAGAAGTAAACTATTAATTTGTCGTTGGAATGAGTCAGTAAGGTCACCTCATACTGATTACCTTAACAATCTATGCAAATTCTTCCAGCCATGTTTTGTTATCGACTCCGGCCATTATTCATACCTAGGCACTTAACTTTTTAGTCATATACTTACTTGTTTTTTTCCGGGGTTAGAAGAAAATGTACTTATCAGTTCCGCTAAAAGAAGTAAGAAAATGACAACTGTATTCAATTCCTTTTAACGTAAAACAATAATCTAAGAATAACTTTGCAATAAGTAATTCGATCCATAGAGTTATAACAATTATTTTTTAATTAACCAATATAAAATCTTTAATTCTGATAATTTTGTATATTGTGCCGTTATTGAAGATTATATTTATCGACTTTTAAACAACTGATGTTTTTGCAGTTTTTGAAGTGAAAACTTCTTTAGCGGCGTTGTGCACATCAGAGTTTTAAATATTTGGGATGGGTAAAAAATGTTAAAGTCGCGTCAGGACACGTGACCCTGATCGAAAATTCTTAAGACCATTTACCGTTGACCTATTTCAAATTACATAAAGTCTCACACTTGAAAGATTATTAGTTAATTTCAACCATTATATAAAGATCTCTGATTACCACCAACTTTCATATTGATGCCAGGTCAGTTTTAATGGATTTACCTGCCAAATCAAGTTGGTGTCCGTTTTCATCAACTTTTTATGAAGTTGTGGTCAAAATATACAGTATGAAAATGTGACACCAATGACAGCGCGAAACTGGAGACCTACTCTCTAAGCCCGTCAACTAAGATAGGGGCCCCCGTCCGTAAGTTTCCAAAACTACGGATGGAGCCTACTCTCTATTGATTTCGGATGTACTAGTTTTGGACAAACGGCACAAACACATTGGGAGTAGGGACAATGTCAAAACGTATTCTCATTCATTCTTAGTTCTGGTCTCCGAACTAATAAGCTGTCCGTAGGTGATACTTTACTGAACTTAGGCCGAAACTACGGTTACGGACCTCTTGGTTGCTAGGCGAGTTTTGTTAGATAATCATGCTTGGGTTCTCTTTTTGTTATATTCACATAATCCGTAAATAATTTTCAAAACAATGTTTTTTGTAGTTACTAGTTTACACCAGTATCCTTTTAACACGTAAGGCGGTTAGTTAATTTTTAAGTCACGTACATTTTTTTTCCATGTTGTTTGACACAAAACATTGAAATTCGACTTGATCTTCCATAAACATAGCACTTTAATGTGCGATATTTACATTGTCGAGCTAATCATGTCATAACAACGTGATAGGCTTTATGGTTGTACGAATAAGGGCCATTTTGCCTTTTATGGAAGTGGTCGAAGGTGAACTTGATCTCTTAGAGGAATAAGGTGGTCGATGATGATGGCCTACTCAAGTAACTATAGTTACCATGTTTTGTGTATGTATAAAAACTGGTACCATAATATTTAGTGGTCAGAAGATTAGCATGCGTGTCTTCGTGTGTAAAGATATTTATTATATATATATAATATTTGTGTGCATGAACATGTCTATTTGTCTTGGTCTGGATGTTTAATATGTATATTATGTATGTATTTACAAAAAAAAAGTATATATGTATGTTTATCCGTTATCTAGTATCCATAACACAAGTTCTTCATGACACTTAACGTGGGCTAGATAATTGGTGTGATTGTATGGAAATATTTATTTATTTATTTATTAAAGATTTCTTAATTTGGATTAATGTTTTTGTTTGTTAATAAAATTGATCGATTTGGCAATGAAGTTATCATTGACATGTAAGAAGACTGGAAGACTGTAAAAAATTAACAAAAATTTTTGTTAAATTATAAACATGAACGTATTCTTCTATATATTAGAGGTTTTAAACGTTTGAGTAAATGAATAATAAATAAAATAAAATTAAATTCATATCAGACTACAAATTTACTGGAGTGTTTCTCTTATACGAATCCTAAGTAACAATGTGTTTCAGTGACATAATTGTTAAAGTTATAGTTGTCAAAGTTTTACGAAAACCAAATTGTAATCGCTGAGAACCACATTTTTTTTTAATTGCTGATCTACTTAACCGTCAAAGACCCTCGCAATCACGGTGGCCACAGAAATTAAATAAAAAAAAAATCCTCCTCCTCCTAAAAAAGTCCTGTATACAGGAACGGGGTTGTCATTTTTTTTTTTCATTCAGGATTGTCTAATGAAGACGATTTTTCAATAATTGGCTGAATCTGATGGAGATTTCTCGATCGTTGATTCTGACAGTGATCCAACCTTCAGGGAAACCAGATCACGTGTTCCAGAAGTAAATAGCAGTTCATCTAGCTCTGAAAACTCGGACATCGACGAAATACAAGCTCCTTCACCATCATTGTCATCTTCTACCGTAAATAGGCGCTCACGTGCAAGAAATTCCACAATCCGTGGACGTGGTCGTGGCCGTGACATAATAACATTTTGTTTGATAAGTGGACTACTACTTTTTTGGTGATACATATTATAATAACACTTTTTGTTATGAGGTGTAATACCATTTTTTATTAATACACTATGTTAATTTTTTGTAGTTCCTAGCTTCGCATTGTATGTCTGATTGCAGTGTATAGTATGTAACTTAAGCTTGATTACTTTGATCTCAAAAATAATTTAATTTATTAATAAAAATATTTGAAAACTACCGTTTTGCTCATTAATTTATAAAATTACTGACTTGTTCCTCAGCACATAGGTTCTAATGGTAGGACATAACATTTTTCAGTTGACCACAATTGTACTTCATGTAGAACTTAAAGAAAAGCTAGATTTTCCACATATATATATTTTTTTATATTTTTTTTGAAAGAAAAAAACCCGTTCTGATGAAGCTTCTTGAATTTCATGTCAATTTGACAAAAAAAGTGGACTCTATAGTCAGGAGGTAATACAGCATTAATTGTTCGCGATAAAATGCTGTGTGTTGAAATTGCCATTTCCTTTATTTATTTACGTGTGTTTGTTTGGTAAACTCCTGCGCACATCGTACAATACAGGGGCTTCACTCTGCTTATCTTTAGAGTCGTATATCAATCGTGTTTCGATTGTAGTATTTACAGTACTAATACTATATATACTTACTTACAATTTGGGGGCCTTCAAGTCTCGTGTGAATAGGTATCTTCTAGGCAAGCGCGTTTCATCCTAGATTGCATCATCGCTTACCATCAGGCGAGGTAACGTTTTTTTAATGTATAGGTTATACATAAAAAAGTCTTCTTCTTATCGTATGAGGATTAGTGGCCACCTTTGGTGTAAGAGTTTATCAAGCCGCATATAAGGCCTCTGACTTGGCTTAATGACTGTTATCAGATGACCGACCGGGACCGACGGTTTAACGTGCCCTCCAAAGCACGGAAGCGCTCAGTTGTAATGCCATTTTAGGATCACCCATCCGGACCTAACACTGCTTGACAAACGTGATCGTGATCGAAAGCGCAGCCATGACTATTGTAGCGCTCATCCTACTAATATAAATGATAAGATTTGTGAAGATGGTTATGTTTGTTACTCTTTAACGCAAAAACTACTGAACGAATTTGGACGAAATTTGGTACACAGATAGTAGATAGCCTAAATTATAACATAGATCACTTTGTTTCTCGACATGCCCACGGGAATGGGTACCACGTGTATAAAACCGCGGGCGGCCGCTAGTTAACACAGTTTTTGTTATTATAGTGGAAATTAACACGACAATTGAAACGCGATTGAGATACGATTAAGCCTAAGTGTTAGCTTAATTGACCCCTTGTCTGCTCGAAAATTCCCACGGTGTACGACGAATGGAGCCAGCTCCTGGAAGTTTTGTAACGAATGTGCAACAAAAATGACACGTGAAGAAAGTTTGTGAATACATCGATTATGTTAGACTGAGATTAATCTAGAAAATATTACTGATTAATATTAAATTATTGCAATAAAAATAGCTAATAACTTAATTATTTATGTCTTTTATCTCTCTGCCTTTGTTCTTTTAATTCTAACATTGACTAGAAGCCATACTTGACAATTTAACAACAAGATTGCACAATGACTTCGCCTTTTGACTGACGCAACGCGGTTAAATATAGTTTATAAGATATTATTATATTTACTTTATTTCGGTATTAGGAAAAATACTCTTTCAAAGATTCACAAAAGTATGAGTGTATGACTAATACAATATCGAAAGAAGATTGAAGGACCTATATTGAGATGGACGGAAAGAGCGCTTCAAACTGTATGAGAACCTAGCGTGTTGAGTTTTTCGTACTTACGATGACGTCACGAGCGATATTTAGTGATGTGTATATTGTTATTGACGAGCTCTTGCAAGAAAGCACTGCACAATTAACCATTTTTGTTTCTGATTGACGCCCATTTTCATGGCAATGATCTCAAGCGGATTGGCTTAGGTTGTAAAACTTTGACCATGGATCAAACTTTTGGCACGCCAGGTAGGTGTAGGACACTTTTACTGTCTATCTCGATATATTCTGTGTTTTTAACTAAATTTACGAAGATTAGACGTACGGACGACTTTTGCTTATAGCAATCTTCTTATTTATACCATCGAGAAGACTTTAGAAAGTTTATAACTTATATCTTAAAGGCGTTAAAGTTTATTACATGTAAAAATCTAATAAAATCTATCTGATATAAAAACAAAACAAAATTACTTAAAGGATTGAAAATATATTTAAATATACTTATGGTAAATTTTAAATAGAAAAATATTGGAAAAAATTAACTCGGCCACAAGTGAATTCTCAGACGGGAATCGAACCCGCGACCTTTGGAAATCCGGTCCAATGCTCTAACCGCTGAGCTACCGAGACTTGCGAACCACCGTCGAAATTCTCCAATAGTTTTATATTTTTAATACGCTGTAGGCCAGCGTTGAAAAATGCAAAAATTACAAACTCATAAAATATTTAAATATATTTTAAACAACTAATTGAACCAAAAACATCATTAGCTGTAGATATAAAAACCTAAGCACCATTCCGCTAACAAGCTAACCTTTGCATATAAAATTTGCCAAGTATCACGAACGTGATTCACACCTCACACCTCACACCTCGCATCAAGCAACTGGTCAATATTGCCTCTTGCCCAGAGTTTCCGCGAATTTTGTGGCCATTACTAAGAAATTTTATATCATTTACTTACCTATCTGAGTTTGAGAAGTCTCGAAGAATAGCTTAGGATAATATTAACTGTTGGTAGTTACTCTATTAAAATGTAGTTATGTGTTGAGTAGTATTGGCAAACAAACCCACGGGTAAAGCCGACATTTACGTGACTTATATTTGGAATTAGAATTTTAGAGTAATTAGCGGCCACCTGTGGTTTCACTCGCGTTGTTCCCGTTCCCGTGGGAATATCGGGATAGAAAGTTACACGTGTCTTAACCAGGCTATCTTCTATACGTCTAATCGGTTCAATTGATTTTGCGTGAAGGGTAACAAACACCCATCCAAACCTTCTCACAAACTTTTGCATTTTTAATATTAGATGGATAGGATTTTATCGAAAACTAGACTTAAGCGCGTGCTACGCACGTGTACTCACTGGGGTCACTTAAGAAAAAAGTTTTTCTGACATTTGACCTTGATAAGGTCAATTTAAAAAAATATATAAATTTTCCGGCCGTACATTTTTTTGTGATTTTTTGAGCTATTAGTGAAGGCTGTAGGTGTTATACTCATGGCGCTGGAGGGAACATTAGAATGGATAACACGGGCC
The DNA here is from genome assembly GCA_910589605.1 of Chrysoteuchia culmella. NCBI lineage: Eukaryota > Metazoa > Arthropoda > Insecta > Lepidoptera > Crambidae > Chrysoteuchia > Chrysoteuchia culmella. The sequence continues at coordinate 598,704 of OU342660.1, forward strand.
TTATATATAGAGATGTTAAGCATATTAAGCATCTTTTTGGTATTGTCATAATCTAAAATATTACAGATAAGAAAAAAAAATTAAGCAATATAAAGTTATCCCCAACTATTGATTATTTTTTTTATCAGTAAAACAAAATAAGTAAAAAATACCTACATACCTGTCTTATGCGTTTTATTTCATTTGCTGGTTATTAGAACAGTAAAAAATTAAGTAAGTAGCATTGCTTTTTTGTGAACAGTCTTGCTTATCATATCCATCGCCGACAACTGAAATCAACCAATGCCACAGTTCACTCTTGAAACATAAACATACATTGGTCTAATCTAATTATCTTATCAATTCGGTTATGGTTTATCTTTACAATTCGAATTCGTTATTCTCAAAAAGTTAATAAAACTCTGCTATTTTTGTATGTTCGATACTCATTGCAAACAAAATCTAATAGTAACTCTTTAGATATTAATTATTAAGTATATGGTCAGGAGGCGAATTTTCTAAGAAGAAAAAGCAACTCTGAATATGTATGTACATACTTCTTCCAATTATAATAGGTGGAGGAGGGGCACTGCATTATTTAAAATCAGTAACTGCGTTCAACCAAAAAAATGCAGTCGTATGATACATTTTAAATAGAAAAAAATAATAGGATTTCCAAAGGTCGTGGGTTCGATTCCCATCTGAGAATTCACTTGTGGCCAAGTTTTCCAATATTTTTCTAAAAAAAATTTATCATAAGTATTTTTATAGCATTGAAAAATGCAAATATTCAAAAATCATAAATTATTGGCTGTTGCTCTTAATTTAACGATAAACATCTGAAAAATTTTTTCTTTCGAATGCAAGGATATTCCTAGCATTGATGTGACAACGCTGGCCTACAGCGTATTAAAAATATAAAAGTATTGGAGGATTTCGACGGTGATTCGCAAGTCTCGGTAGCTCAGCGGTTAGAGCATTGGACCGGATTTCCAAAGGTCGTGGGTTCGATTCCCGTCTGAGATTTCACTTGTGGCTGAGTTAATATTTTTCCAATATCTTTCTATTTAAAATTTATCATAAGTATAAAAATAGCATTGAAAAATACAAATATTCAAAAATCATAAATATTCAAAATCAAAAGTCGTTTTAACTCCACTAATCCGTTTTGAACCCGGGCCTTTCTTTCTCATCCATCTATCTATGGAAAGCATGCGTCTCAGTAAGCAGTCATTAAAAAGTTCACGATAAATTTAGATTATAATGTACCAGCTACTGACTAAAAGTACACTGTGGTCTCTAAATCGTTGCGGTTTCACAAAGAAACCGGTTCGATCCAGTAGCTACCGGTATTATCGATAAATGATACCGCAACTTTAGCAAATAAGCAAGTATTAATGACTTTGATCGTTATCGCCACCGGCTGTTGTCAACTGAATCTATTTGAATATTACTTATCCACTGTACAATATCATTGGATATTTTGTTTATAGCTTAATGTCCCTTTGAAGCAAAACAAGCAGATTCTCGATTTTATTCAATCTTATGGTAAATTTTAAATAGAAAAATATTGGAAAAAATTAACTCGGCCACAAGTGAATTCTCAGAAAAAAAAATATTAATCTTTTTTTTTATGAACGACGGGGAGACTCTTAGCCTTTATCATTCCTGATGTTAAGTATTGATAAGACTGAAGATGGAAGCGAGCATCTCCCGGAATCCTCAGCCACTGAGGAACTGGCTATCTTATCTCGAACTGCCGGAACACAACAATGCTGAAAACATTGTTGTTACGGCGTCAGACTTAGATAAGTTGGTGGTAGCTAGCCAGACTTACAACGAGTACTTTCACCAACCAAACCGAATACAATATGTACCCCCGTTGGAAATCGGACCCGGGGCACCTGGGTCTGATACCGGTGGTTGCACCACTAGACCACAGAGGCGGTTATCCCTACATACGACGCTACGATTTAGCCCCACATACTGTGGTGGTCACATAACTACCGTCACTAGTCGATTTTCATACAAACGAGGTAAGTTTGGAGCCTTGTTTCTCTGCTAAGGATTGGCCGAGCTGTGATCTGATAAAGGCCATCCAGGGAGTGAAAGGAGGAGATCCAGATTGCCATACATACCCAACGGATCTAATCATCATTCTAAAAGCTGTAAGGATCAGAGTTTTCAGTTTCAGAAATTCCATACTTTTTAAGCTATTTCGCGGCTTTTTAAACATAGCCATACTTCTCTTAGAATGTTGATCAGATCAGCTGGGTGTGTATGTAAAATTAAAGCGTATTTTGCCAAATTTTAGTTTGCCAGTGCATATAGTATTAGAACCTATCAATGGTTATATGGTGGACAGGGAATATTTAAAACCTAATTAGTGGCTGAGACTAGTGGGGTCGCAATCGGTCACTAGTGTTTCAGGACAACATCTGAGACACAAAAGAAGCCAAATGTGGCGTCGTTGGAATATTCTGATAATTTATTTATTTCATGCTAAGAATATACAAAGTTTTCACATAAAGGTGACTTATGAGTAGTAGGTATAATATTTAGATTAAGGGGTACGTCTAAAATGGGTAAGTTAAAGTTTTGGTGAGCAAGGGTGACTTTTAGATTGTTCGAAGCTGACCCTAGAAATAACCTGTGCTTGGGGATTCAGCCCCGAACCCCAAAATTTATAATAGTGCAGTAGGTTTAACATTACAGCGAGTAGTCTAATGTATAATATGGCTACTACATAATCATAAGTATTAGTACAATATTCCACACAATTTTGAAAACTACATATAACTAACTTGAGTGTGAGTGTAATATAATAACGATAATATTATAACAACGATAATAAGATTTAGCTCTGCGAAAATATTTTTTAGATCTAGATTTTGATTTACGTACCTACATCTTAAATTTTGGCGCGCACTGTTTATTGAAATAAATCTTTTTTTCCGGATATTAAACACGCCCTATTTCACGACCTAAAATCTAATTGTCCATATTTTTAGGTCACGGGATGACTCATCCCTTGACAACGGCAGCTGAAAAGGTGCCGAAACGTCGGGAAAAACCAAAAAACACCTAAAAATACGGACAATTAGATCTTAGTTCGTGAAATATAGCGACTTTAATATCCGGAAAAGTAATAACTTTTTAATTTTGCATTTTACAATGCTATTTTTATGTGATAAATATTAAACAAGAAAATATACTAGAAAAAAGCAACTAGTCTCATGTCGCCCTGACGGGATTCGAACCCGCATCCTTGGGAGTCCGGCCCAATGCACTAACCAATTATGCTACAGAGACCTATGAGGACAGGTCGAATCTTTCCAGTATATTCACCGTTCTACGGTGTTGGCCACCGTCGCTTCATCAATGAGAGAAATATCCTCGCATTCGAAAGAAACATCTTTACAGATATTTGTCTATCAATAAAGATGAAACAGCCATCTAATTATAACTTTTTAATTTTGCATTTTACAATGCTATTTTTATGTGATAAATATTAAACAAGAAAATATACTAGAAAAAAGCAACTAGTCTCATGTCGCCCTGACGGGATTCGAACCCGCATCCTTGGGAGTCCGGCCCAAAGCACTAACCAATTGTGCCCTGCAAGGGCGTTGCAATATAAAAGAGAGCTTAATTAAAAAATATTTAACAAAAAAACATTAATTCTATAATTTAGTTTTAAAATAAATTAAAATGTTGCATAATTTACAATTAAATTCATAAAATCTAACTACTTAATAAATAAAAAATAAAAAAATAATTAATTAAAATTCACAATGTCATTATTAAAATCCGTATATATATGTAAACAATAAAAATTAGAAAAAAATATACTTAAAAATTGGTGCATTCGGTTCATTAGAAATAACCAAGTCTACAAAACAATTCAAAAAATATTAAATAAGTTATATAAGTTTGTTTTGTATATGGAAATTATAATTGATGTGTCGGTTTTCCTTTGTGACCAGTGACGAATTTAAACATGAATTCCGGGTTAGTGTAAACTCACCATCAAAGTTAATTCGTCATCAGAAAAAAAGCAAAAAATTATGTGTAAACTCGCAGCATTTTGAAAATAAATTTTCTTTGTGACCGGTGACGAATTACACATAAATTCCACAGTAGTAGCAAATTAATGTTTGGAACTTTTTAAAATGTGACGAGTTTACTTAGGTGGCGAGTTTACAATAACACGCTTGAGCCTTAATAACTTACTTTTTTTATCTATTTCTTATGGCCATTGTTGTAAGTGACTTTTCAATTCGTTGTTCATTAGTGCATATTTCAAAATGAACCTTTTCCGCCCATTGAAATCAATGGTGATTAGACCCCATCATCAGCTTGCGAAAGCTTCGAAACGTCATTGTTCTGAATAAATTTGTCATAAACATTTAGAAAATGTTCCATTGTTGTATCATTTGATTGCGGGAAAGAATCTTTTAATTACTTAAATGGTGATTTGTGTAATTGAAAACTGTTCTTACTTTGATTAATTAAGAAGCATTTTTATAAATTGATGGCTATGGCCCAGTGGTGCTTACTGCGCCAGTGGTCCTGGGTTTGATTCCCACCTGGGACAAATATTTTTCCTCTTGTATTGGTGTGGGTGTTATTTTGTAGTACCTACCACTATTGGTTTTGATTTAACAATGTTTAGACCTCAAATCTATATCGACATAGACCCAAAAAGCGCTTAAAACTGTATGAGAACCTAGCGTGTCGAATTTTTCGTACCTACGATGACGTCACGAGCGAGATTTAGGGATGTGGAAATATTATCGACGAGATCTTGCAAGAAAACACTACACAATATAACATTTTCGTTTCTGACTGACTTCAGATCAGAAATTAATTTTTTTTTATTAATTAAAAATTTATTGTCATTCCGATCTATTTTAGTTTGTAATTGTTTTATGGTTTTTTGCAAATGTCCTTTTTAGTAAAATTATTTTTGAATAACCAATGGTTTTTAATATGATTTTGGAAGTTTTGCATTTATCAATGCTATTTTTATTTGTTGATTTTTTCCAATATTTTACTATTTTAGGTTTTTTTTCTATTTAAAGTTTATCAATGCTAACAGCTTTTGTTAACATAACTTATTGAACACAAACAACGGTACAAAATTTTAAAAAGTTCCTATGTTTTCTTTTTAAAGTTTCTTTTTTTTAAACGAGATGTCCCCATTTCAGAGACAATTTAATAGTCTCAAATTAGAAAATTAGGCAGCAATAGGCTATTACTTCAATACCCGTGTGACACAATAGTTTACAATACATTTGTCCCACGACCCGGGTTCAATTTCCAGTTGAGTTCCTTCGAGTCGTAGCCGAAACTGTTTAGTTTATACATAAACACAATGACAGACAGACAGACAATCGGAATAGATTACCCATGCCAAAAGGCACACAATGCCAATGAAAGTAAGGAGCTGTGTCATTAACATAATCTGTGGTTGCTACGGACTGTTACCGAATGGCAAAAAAATGTTACGAACGTTTTTACTTAGTTTAATACTGGAGTTAATTAACTTTCTTGATTAATAAAATTTTAAAATTCACTTATTTTAGGTTAATACTCGTTTCAGTTATCCAACAATGCTGGGTAAATATTTAAAAATATAGATCTAGTGCCCACACTGGACCCTAATAATTCGACATATTATCCAGATAGTAACAGACTTTATCCAAAAAAAAATGGGGTGCAGGTACAATTTTCATTGGATTAACCAATGTAAAATTAATAATAATTATTACATTGAAATAATGTAGGATGGATGACCCGAGGGTGGCCACTGCCCGGTTGTAGCTACTATGAACCTATACGATTTTTAAACAAGCATTAAATTAAAGTGACGTGACGTAAAGTGGTCGTAATCGGGTCGTCTAAGCTACATTTTAGACGAAAAACTTACATTATTATTTCTTTTAAGTTGCACAAAAAACATTAGTAGCAGTCGGTAGTAACCCACACGGACAGACAAAGGGACACACAATAGTTATATTGGCCAATAGTCACATAATACTGGTCGCTGACCCCGGGGCTTCACTTTAAATGTCCCTTCATTTTTTTTCTGTTGTACTCAGGCGTAAATGTAAATAAATAATGGGATGTCACATACAAAGGGACATCTTCTTTTGAAGATATTGGCAGTTGGGAAAACAGTAGTTAGTCAAATTGTCAAAGTTATTAATTGTGATACTCGACTTGGGTAAGAAAAAAGTATCAGAAGATTTAGAAAGATTTTTCAATGTAAAATATTTTTTGATTATATTACTTAATTTGCTGTTGGTACTCGTAGTGACAAATTAGTATTAAACTAGGTAATTTACATGTGATTTTGTATCAAACTACATATTACAATTTGGTTTGCACGAAAAACTATCGAAATAGTACTATCAAAGAATGTAAAATACTCATTACCAATTGGCTAAAAGATAAAGATTACAACGAAATTGAAAAACTTATCAAATAATAACTTATACTTTGTCTCACACACGCATGCTCGCACACACACGCGCACACACTTATAGCGTTAGTTAATAGTCTTAAAATATTCTTGTAGTACCTCTAAAAATGCAACTCCAAAAGTGTTGTGATGTGGAACGATGTGGAAGAGCGAGGTCTCTTGGCACAAGTATATTAATACTTAAAAGGAGATCTCAGTGTAATTTTTTTGTAAAAATTTGATATTACTGAATAAATATATATATTTTTTTTTTAATTTAGTATCGAGTAAGTATCGAGCACGTAATGTCAAAAAATGTATAGGAAAATGTAGTTCCGTTTACGTCCGGTAGGAACGCTGCTCAATATGTCATACATTTTTTACTTTACTTCCTCGATACTTACTCGAAAGTTGTTCGTGCTAGGCCTACAGAAAGCAATAAAAACTACAGAACCATAAACATGCCATTCGAGAGACAATCCATAAAAAATAGGTTTTCAACGTCGACACGAGCATTTTTTAATGTTGAACCTCTACAAAATTCAGCATCCAAAACACAACTTATGAACCTATTTTAAAACTGGGAACGAACCTGATGTATTAACTTTTGAATCATTTCAATTGGTGCAGCCGTCTTCGATTAATCAGTTTTTTAACCGCCTCTGTGGTCTAGTGGTACAACCACCGGTATCAGACCCAGGGGTCCCGGGTTCGATTCCCAGCGGGGGTACATATTGTATTCGGTTTGGTTGGTGGTAGGACTTGTTGTAAATCCGTCTGGCTAGCTACCACCATCTTATCTAAGTCTGTCGCCATAACAATAATTTTTTCAGCATTGTTGTGTTCCGGCAGTTAGAGATAAGATAGCCAGCTCCTCAGTGATTTAGGATTCAAGCTAAGATCATAGCATCAGGTATGATGAAAGCTAAGAGTTTCACCGTCGTACATAAAAAAAAAAAATCGGTTCATACACAAAAACCAAACATAAAGACGAACATAAAACCTCCTCCTTCTTTTAGGGTCGGCTAAAAACCAGACTTCACGTTTAATTAATTTCGCTTATGACATACTATTGTAACGCTCATGGGTTTTTAATTATCTAAATTGGTAACACTATTAGTAACGTTAATTTAGTTTGACGAGCTCCGTGGTAGAGTGGTACGTACACCGGTTTCAAGGTGACACCTACTCTGAGGTCCCGGGTTCGAAACCTGGAAGGGGCAAATGTTTGTATGATGAGCATTTGTACCTGAGTCACGGACGTTTATATGTATTTCTGCACATAAATACTTATTTATGTTTAATTATGTGTTTATATTCGTGACCCTAGTATCCCATAACAGTGCTTACTTTGGAGCTAGGTTAATTGATGTTAGTGTAAGAAATATTGCCGAAAGTGCCGTGTGGTGACGGCCTAAGAATACAAGTGTCACCACTCCCTTACATGTCTGGGATGTCGTAAGAGTCGAATAAGAGACTCGACGCATTGAACACCTGCGCGAGAGAAGGAAAACTTGAAACAAACCCTCTACCAAGTACCAACCCGTCTGGCCAGCGTGGTAGCGTAGGCTAATATCCTCCTATGAACGCCACAATAGGCGTGAGCTAGGAGAGGCTTTTGTCCAGCAGTGGACGTCCACAGGCTGATGATGGATGATGATGTAAGAAATATTTATTTAGATTTATTTATTTGATAATACTGGCAACATGAACAGTTCTCTAATTCCTAATAAAGCTCCAATGATACGGAAAGTAATAACTACTAAAATTCCCTGAACATCCAGACAAGAGACAATTCAGTAAACTAAGGATTTCTACATCAACATGACCATTTTTTAAAACATTCAACTTCTACAGATTTCAGCATCCGAACCCCAATTACTTAGGAACCGACTTCAAAATCGCAAAAAATGGTACCAAATTCCTAATATTCTTCTTCTTGTCGAGTGAGGATTAGTGGCCACGTCTGGTGTCAGATCTTTTTTTTTTTTATTATTTTTTTTATACTAGGAATGAAATGAAAATGCTTTTACGCATCCCTCGCCCCCAGGTGCAGGGGCGATTCGAAATGTTGGACTCACCTGGAGTACACGGCCTATACAAACATATAGGCTACGCACTCCATCCCACGCCCCTCCCGTACCCCCACCCAGCGTGTGAGCTCGGTGGAGGTTCGGAAGGGGTATATATCCCCTTGTATCCCCACCTTCCCATCCTAATGATGGGAAAGTGGGGGGGGCCGGGGGACACCCATCCGACACCTGACCGGGCCGAACTTTGCTGAACAAACGTGATCGAATACGATCAGTCTATCGTTATTAGTTCTATCGTAGTCAGTATAACGTTTAATCATTTCGTTCAGCCGTTTCCGAGTAATCACTGAACACTGAACAAACACAAAAAAACATGTTACGACGAACATAGAACCGCCTCCTTTTTTTAAAGTCGATTAAATATTTAAAAATTCAAAGCCAAATTTTTTCACAATTCATTAAATTGCTTATTAAATACTATTGTACTACTAATGGATTTTTAATTATCCAAATTGGTAATATTATTAGTAACGCTGGCAACACTGGCAACATCGGCGGCGGAGTGCGCAGGCGCGGACCGGAAAATTACGTTATTGTTCTTTCCTATAGAAATCGGTTCGTTCGCCATAATGCCATGGTTTGCATAATTATCTATCGAGGAACGTTTTTTTATTTCTTCTATCTATGGTTCGTCATCATCATTGTTATTTGTTGCCGGTGTAAAACGATCGTGAATGTAAGTTAAAGTTTTGATTGAACGGACTTATAATAAGAGCGATAATTTGACTGGTTCGATAGCCTTGGTAGTTGTGACCAGAAGTCTTAGGTTTTATCCCCTGCCCTGGGCAAATATTCAAGTGATGAATATTTATGTATTTTATTATTTTGTTCTGATATTCGTAACGCGAGTGATAAAGCTATATTTTTTTGGAATAATAAAATAATAAAAAATAAAAATAAAAAATAGATTTATTCTTCCATCACAAATAACATTATATAGACAATTGCTTAATGTAATTGACAGTTCCTATATTTGTGAGGAACTGGTGCCTGAAATAGGTATCTGCAATAGATACCTGAGCTACAGGTCACCAGGCCCACCCACAGACATTAGGTACTCCTAATTTAGCATGTGAGATGACAATCAGATCAATGTGTGATGTTTTCTGATACTTATAAAACTCCTATTTAAAGGTCAAGGCACAAAAAAATAACATTTCTCGCTAAAAAAAATTTATACAACTTATTTTGTGAACAGATAAATTTGTAAGATGTAGACTTACTAATATATTTTTACTGCTTTTGATTACCTAAAGCGCTGTTGATCGTACTTGTGTTTAGTAATAATAGACATTTTTATAATGGTAGCCGCCGCCCGCGGTTTCTTCCGTTCCCGTGGGAATATCGGGATAAAAGTATCATATGTTTTAATCCAGGCTATCTACTATCTCTGTGCCATATTTCAACCAAATCCATTTAGTAGTTTTTGCGTGAAAGAGTAACAAACGTCCATCCAAACATCCTCACAAACTTTTGTATTTAAATTATTAATAGGAGATAGGATTATTTTTGAGGTTAGTTGTAATGACTGTACGAGTAGGTCAAAATAAAGAGATAATAAAAATAAGTTGGTTAACGTTCTTTCCAATCCATCGCTTCCGACCTATTGTAGTCGAAAGTTTAAAAAAAACAACGGGTTGCAATCCGGGAGTGCCGAAGTGAAAACCGCTTAAACGAAACAGCAGGAGCAGGCATACATTTTTAAACAGAGGGAGATATTACTTCATGTCCAACGCCGCCGTGCCGGCGGTCTACTCTCGGCGGTCAGGTCACGTGTCCTGACGCGACTTTAACATTTTTAACCCATCCCAAAAAAATTTAACTCTGATGTGCACAACACCGCTAAAGAAGTTATCACTTCAAAAAAATACTAGGTACATAATTATTTTCTGCGTGTAAACTATCAAAGTTAAGACCAGAAACGAAAGTCGAAGTATACTAGCCTTATGATCGTAACGGCTATAGTGAGGTAGATCGTGATCTACTCCGACCGTAATAATTATAGTTCAGCCATAATTTTTGTAAGCGGCCATAGATAATGATCAGACATTAAAATTCTACTCTATTAGAGTCGAAATTTTAATGTCGAATAATAAATCTTGAATAGATTGCAATCAATGCTATCTATGTTGAGAAATGTACTTATTTAAATTGATTTGGGTAGATATCGTTTTATACCGTGTAAGTATGCACTTATTATAAATAAGGTCATAACATTTTCTAATGTTGTTTCGCATGGACTTATTTATTTAACTACACCTCCGGGCTTACCATCGTCTATAAGAAACCATCATGTCATAAGAACGTTTTGTTTGCGTTTTGTTTTATTGAAGTTGTCACACTTTGACACACTTCACACTTTGGAGGCGATGATTGAGCGAAGACATCATAAATCTTCTGTAAAAACCAAGCTTACTTTGAGATATTCGTAGTACGAAAGAGCTTGGTAAGATTGAAACAAGAATGCGCGAAGAAATGGCGTTACCGGTAGGCCGCGCATACCTCCCTGTCCGGGAGACAGATAGGTTATGTGGGACTCGAACCCACTAAAACCCCCTGGTTGTTCCCTCCACGCGTTAGCGGAGACTGTCGGGTTTGGGGTGACAGTCACCGGGCCTCCACCCGCGTGTATCTTTTGGACACACCCAACGGTACATCAGCACATCTTACTCACGGGAGTTCCTCCTTGAGCGACGGAATTCCCCGTTCCGCCGCCGACCCCCATTTAACCTAAAGAGGGATGAGGCGATCGAACTGCCGCCTCCTCCCCCTCAACCGCCTGCGGCGGAGACGTGCCGCATGAGCATCTTCTTCACGGACCCGTTCCACCGCCTCCTTCTGCAAGATCACCTCTTCACAGAAGGAGACCACCGCCTGCCAGGATCTTTCACTGTCCAACATCCGACTCACGACGCTGGGCAGGGAGAGATCGCGCCCTAGTCCACCTGGGTAGCTACCACCATCTTATCTGAATCTGTCGCCATAACAATTTCTGTTCCGTTAGTTATGTCCGCTTTACACGAGTCACGTCGCGAAGTTGGTAAGTGCAGTGAGTGATTACAGTTACTCACCATAATATACTTACATACGATCAGACAGGGCGAGTCAACTTGTCAACTTGGCTTGCAATTGGATCTGTAGCGGGCGCTGATGAACGAAAAGCAGAACGTAAGACCAAGGATGATATAATGAATCGTAAAAAAAGAAGTGACAAGAAAAGATTAAAGAGGAAAGACCATAGGATAGGAAAGTAAGAAACCGAGTAAAGAAAAAAGACATAGACACAAAATATTACAAATAGACTCAATTAGCCGAACTCCTACAGATCCCTATAAAATGGGGCGCTGACTTTTTTTTCACTGTCCAGGCTCTCGACACCCGTGTAAATCGTGCATCAAGCGGTAAAATAGCCAGTTCCTCAGTGATTGAGAATTCCGAGAGAGGCACGTTTCTACCTTCAGCCTTATCAATACTTAACATTGGGTATGAGCACCTCCCCGCCTTTCATGAAATGTTAGTTTGATTTTCTAACTAAAAAATTACACTACCTATATCGAAAGATATCATGAAAGCCTGACAGCAATACCAACACGTTATAATGTAGGTGTATACGTCGGTATAATATCTCGTACCATAGTCACTTCCTAGAGGAAGTCGGGCGGCGAGCTAGTGCATGCGGAACTGATGCTCGCTGCCGCTTAAGGCCAAGGCGAAATAGTAAATAGCAAGCACGAAAATCTACATAAAATAACGAATAAGTACCTATGTACTAATATTATTGTTTTTTTATTACTAATGGGTTTGTTGTTGAGCCCACTAAGACAGAATCTAGGATGGAGTTAGCTAACCCAGAAGGTGCCTCTTCACCGTTGCCGTTGCTTTGAAGATGTACGGGTTACAAGTACTCGGAAATACAGACGCAGGGAGAGAGTTCCACTCCTGTTATTTGTTCTGGTTATTTGTTTTTAAAAAGCTTTTGGTGTGAATTTTATCGTTATGGGCATTTGAGTGTGTTGTCGTAAAGTTGAATTTTATCGCTTTACTGTGAAGGTAGCCACCATCAACTAAAGATACTGGAAAAAAAACATATTAATGGTCGGATATTTGTTCATATAAATTAGATACTTGTTTACACGTTTATGACACTAATTATAAATTAAGAAAAGTTTTACTGAAAATAAAATTCTTATAAAACAGCTTATGTAATAAGTTAAAAAAAACTAGTTTATTAAAAAAACCAACATGGCTTCGCCTTAATTTGCACGCTGTCTCCGTATTGTCTGGCTCGACAACTAATGATTGACGTTTCAAAGGCGACTCGTATTACACTATATTTGTTTGTATGTACTACGATACTATGATCCATACACGGGTTTGCGAATAATCTAGATGTTCTTACGATTTACGAGTACTATGACACTATGGTAAGACTGGTTAGATAATAGCTTAAAAATATATTTCTGGTTGGCTCGTAGAGAATGCCAAAGGGATTAAGTACGCCTTAAGTTGGTTATGTGCAACAAAGAAAAAAAGTAATATAAACACTCGAGGTTTTGACGACCTCTTTGGCGCAGGGGTACTAAGCCCACCTTCTGCGTTAGAAGTCCCGGGCTTCGATCCCCGGACAAGACAAATATTTGTGTGCATGAACATGTCTATTTGTCTTGGTCTGGGTGTTTGATATGTATATTATGTATGTATTTACAAAAAAAGTATATAAGTATGTTTATCCGTGATCTAGTATCCGTAACACAAGTTCTTCTTGAAACTTAACGTGGGCTAGATAATTGGTGTGATTATTTGCAATTATTATTATTACTCGAACAAACATAAGTCACTTATTCGAAGATATTCATTCCAAATTAACTACATGTGGGTAGGTAGTATTGTTATTTTGTTTTAATATAGTAAATTAAACCCCTTTTTTTGTCTTATGAAACTATTTTTGCCAAAAGCTGTCCTGAACACAGAGGTTTCTCAACGACAAATTGGCACTTGGCATCACCGTCCTATTTGTCGTATACCACCATCTGTCTAAGGAACCTTAATAAAAATAGTTGCAAAAAAACAGTACCCACCGCGGGGCATAAATGGGCCATAATGGTCCATTTTCGTTTGTTTTGCTGCGGCTAAGTGACGCGGCGACGGCGAGGCGAGGCCGAGGCCATATTGTCGGCTCGCCTCGCTTATCTGCCTTTTGTTTTGCTTACATGCTGTTACATAAGTAGTTACGGCCTGTCGGGGATGTCGCAAAAAAGTTAAGTAAGTACTTTGTTTACTTTATTTTCAGTATGGCGTAGATAATTAGTTATTGTGTTACAAGCAGTAAGTTTCTTTTTCATCAGTTGTACAATATATTCAAAGGTTGTATAGTAGCCATAAATTTACTGATTTTACGGAAGCATCTTTTGTAGTAATTGTTCTTAAGTCTTTTAGTTACTTATAACTTTTTAATTTTGCATTTTACAATGCTATTTTTATGTGATAAATATTAAACAAGAAAATATACTAGAAAAAAGCAACTAAACTCATGTCGCCCTGACGGGATTCGAACCCGCACCCTTGGGAGTCCGGCCCAATGCACTAACCAATTATGCTACAGAGACCTATGAGGACACGTCGATGAGGACACACGGTGGCCAACACCGTAGAACGGTGAATATGATAGAAAAATTCGACGTGGCCGGACTCCCAAGGATGCGGGTTCAAATCCCGTCAGGGCGACATGAGACTAGTTGCTTTTTTCTAGTATATTTATTTATCTTTTAGTTACGTTTCGTGTTATCAGTTGCGGTATAAAAATATATTACAATATACCGATTTAAGAAATGAGTAGACAAATGCTAAAAACATGTCTGAATATGTAAAAAAATGTAACTTTAAACAAGGTATTTTATTAAGCCCCTTTAAGATTTATTTTGGCGACTAATTATTAAATTTCGCATCGATTCTTCCTGAGATAATTTATATTTATTTCAAATTTAATTTAAACCGAAAAGTAAGCTCAAAATAAATAAGCTTGGTTCCAAAGGTAAGCTCAAATTAATCTGACACCAAGTGTAGTTCATGGCTCAAACCGATAAACAAAGAAACTCTTTTTAATACCTACTCAAGGAAAAAAAACTCTAATATTTCTTCGAATTCGCGTTTAAACAAAAATAACTTTGAATAGCTTTAGCTAAATTACCATTTGCAAGTGGAGCATTAAACTTCGGCCAGCGTGAGCTCTGTCGTGTCAAGCCACATTCTAAATAAAGCGGCTTCTTTGTTGGGCAAAGTCGGGTAAACTTTGCCACCGACCAACTTTCATGGAAATGTATGCCATGCGATAGGGTACGGTGACCATGGATCTAAGTAAAAAAATAATAATATTCTTTTCAGTATCTTTCTTCGAAAGTCTTCCCAATTTGTGAACTGCCAGTAGAATCATTAGATTTTTCTCTTGTTAATAATAAGTAATTTAAATAGCAAACAAATCAAAATATTAAACTCAATATTTGTTGCCATAGTAAAAATGATTAACTTTTAATTAGTTTTTTTGTAACTTTTTAATTTTGCATTTTACAATGCTATGTATGAAATATGAATATAATATAATATGAAAATATACTAGAATCCCGTCAGGGCGACATGAGACTAGTTGCTTTTTTCTAGTATATTTTCTTGTTTAATATTTATCACATTTTAATTAGTAATTATCTAACCGTTTCTAAACGCAATAATAAATCAACTTTGTGTAGGTAAACTTATAAGTAGCTAGTCAACCCGTGACCACGGCAACTGAAAAGGTGCCGAAACGTCGGGAAACCAAAAAACCTCAAATAAACCGAAAAAATATATTGCCAAATATATATTTCGGGTAAAAAATCGCACTAAATATTCCGCAAAAGTAGTTTTATTTTATTTACAAAAAAAACTATTTAATAATAAATTTATTCGACTAAAAAAGTTGACATTTCGTGTATTTCAAGCTTATTAATAAAGGGTAAGGAGTTTCTCCCGAGTTCTTTTCGTAATAACACGTGTTGTGAGGCTCCATTTTTAACTGAATCTACCGTACAAATTTCTTATATTACAAAATATGTTTACTTGACATTGGCAAAATTTGCGTATTTAACGTGAGCACGCCATCAATTAAGAAAGAGGAAGAAGAATAAAGGGTAAATACGTTAATTTAACAGTAATATAATAAGTACTAGCGGCTGCCAGCGGCTTCTCCCGCGTGGTTCCCGTTCCCGTGGGAATATCGGGATAAAAAGTATCCTATGTTACTTCCTTTTAACTAACCTATGCCATAATATATCAAATCAAGTCGATTGCTTGCATAATTAGGGCGTGATGGAAAGACAAACAAACAACTATCGAATTTATACTATTAGTTAGAATTAGGATGCGCGGTAAATGAAGAACAAAGAAATTTGGTGACGCGTTACTTTGTCGCACTATGCGCAAACGCAATTGCTTACCTGCGGACGTGTTCCCTCGTTCCTACAACCAGGGGCCCTTTAAACGAGGCCTGAAGAAGCATTTAGCAGGCCGGCGGGGTGAGGGTGGCTGATGTGGCAGTTTGAACTGCTGCACCAGCTATCTTCGCGTTTGGAGTATACCACTACTTAACATCAGGTGGAGTTAGTCATTTGTATTTGTACCGGACCTAAATATGTAAAAAAGGAACCCTAAAAAAGCGTCAAGTTAGGCGACTCCTGCCTGCCACAGATCAATCTGTGCTGGCCGTCCACTAAATCAGGACAACTGCTTCCATAGACGGGTCCAAACAGGACGGGAATTGTTCGGGCCATTGGCTCCATTGTATCCAACTTTCCTTAGAAACTGATGTAGGACAATAGAAAGAATCACCTCCATCCTTTCTTTCTTTAATGAATCATCATCATTCTCATCCGTCATCCTAATCCTAAAACTAGCTAATATTATAAATGTGAAAGTGTGTTTGTTAAGACTAACTTAGTCTACATTTTATCCCGATATTTGCCGTGTGGTGACGGTCTAAGAATACAAGTGTCACCACTCCCTTACATGCCTGGGATGTCGTAAGAGTCGACTAAGAGGCTCGACGCATTGAACACCAGTGCGAGAGAAGGAAAACTTGAAACAAACCCTCTACCAACCCGTCTGGCCGGCGTGGTAGCAGTAGGCTAATAACCTCCTATGAACGCTACAATAGGCGTGAGCTAGGAGAGGCCTATGTCCAGCAGTGGACGTCCACAGGCTGATGATGGATGGATGATGGATTTCCATGGAAACCACGTGGGTAAATCCGCGGGCGGAAGCTAGTTTTGAATAATTATTATAACAATCGTTCCCGATACCAATATAGTACAAATAATATTTATGACCTTACCAATAGACAGAGTGGCGATAATAAAACTCTTGTCTTTCTGATAAAATTAATTTAACAGAATAAACAACCGCTCATATTCTTCCGTAAATACTACAATTACTTATTATTGTAAAGTGTCTCTTCAAATGTTACTTCCCTGTTTGTATTAAATATTTGCTCCTAAAATATTATTTTCATCACTCACGCTCGGAAACGAAGATTTTGTCATACAGTTTCTGCGTAGAAAATCGCTTTTTGCGCCCAAGCGCGGTAAAGTACTTTTTTAACTTAATACCTAAAAATATGTCATAATGCGTTCTTTAATCGCACAATTGACTTTTTGTTACATGTTCTTTATTCACATTTTAAATAGCTTTGAATTAATTATAATACTCTCTTTTGGTTTTATTATATTATTTTAGTTCATTGAATCATAAGAACAATAACAATAAGATTAAACTACTTGTTATAAGAATTTTATAGCAGGCTGGGAGAGATTTCACAACCTATGATTGGGTTTCGGAACGTGACATAAACCTTTATTTTTAAATTGTGTTTGTACCATAAGCATTCTTGACTTGCTCAGTTTTCAATAGAGGCAACTCACCGCTGATAACCAACTTTCCAGCCTTGCATAACAAATAACTATTTCACCTCACACGCTCTGAAAAGGAGGTTTTGTCAATCAGTTTAGGCGTAGAAAATCGCTTTTTTGCGGCCTAGCGCGGCAAAGTACTTTTTTAATTTAATACCTAAAAATATGTGATAATGCGTTCCGAATTGCACTATTGACTTTTTTTGGTACATTTTATTCTTATTTTAAATAGCAATCCTAGATTCCTTCACTTGCTGAGCTTTCAATAGAGGTAACTCGCCGCTAAATAACCAACTTTCCAGCCTTGCATAACAAATAACTATTACTTATGATTTTGTATTTTTTGCATTTTTCAATGCTATTTTTATACTTATGGTAATTTTTGAAATAGAAAAATATTGGAAAAAATAAACTCGGCCACAAGTGAATTCTCAGACGGGAATCGAACCCGCGACCTTTGGAAATCCGGTTCAATGCTCTAACCGCTGAGCTACCGAGCTCTCGGTTTAAAAATTTACCATAACTATACTTACTTTCCTATCTTTTCCTACTAATATTACAAAAAAATATTGCAAGTTGGAAAAAAGATCCTACAATTAGAACAGCAAGCAACGTGGAACATATTTTTTTATTATTTTACTTCTTTCTCCAGAATGTTGTCAGCCATGAACATTTTATCCTTCTCCCGGGCTCTGAACTATTTAGTTTACGTCCGTGGGGTGACGTGACGTCACAGGCAGCCATGTTGCTTTTGTGTTTAACTTGGCATTTTATTACTTAACTCTGACTACTGTGCGTGCGCTATTATTGCCAGTAGGGTGTCTTAAGTTTATTACTATCCTACTTATAATATAGACCTATTTGTAATTTTGGAGTCTGGATTTTTAGATGTTGACACGCCAACACACGTTTATATGTTTGGATGTTTGTTACAAAAACATGCAATAACAGCTGATTTGGATGAATTTTGACACTTAAATAGTTTATGGCCTGGAAAGAAACATTAGAAACGTTTTATCTCGATATTCCTACGGGCTTCCAGTATATGATAAACTAGCTTCCAACCGCGGATTCATGCGCGTGTTTCCCATTCCCGTTACTCTTCTGCCTTTCAACTAACTTTATGTCAAAAACCAAGTCGATTGATTGCTTAGTTATGGCGTGAAGGCAGGACAAACAAACACACTTACGCATTATAATATTAGTTAGGACTTCAGTTGCCGATTCTGCATCATTTTCATTGTACCTAACAAGGTTTCAGGTTTTTTTTTTTTGAACGACGGGGAGACTCTTAGCCTTCATCATACATGATGTTAAGTATTGATAAGGCTGAAGATGGAAGCGAACCTCTCCCGGAATCCTCAATCACTGAGGACTGGCTATCTTATCTCTAACTGCCGGAACACAACAATGCTGTAAACATTGTTGTTATGGCGTCAGACTTAGATAAGATGATGGTAGCTAGCCAGACGGACTTAGAACAAGTCCTACCACCAACCAAACCGAATACAATATGTACCCCCGCTGGGAATCGAACCCGGGACCCCTGGGTCTGATACCGGTGGCTGTACCACTAGACCACACAGGCGGTTATTGATGTGAAAGGACTTTGAGATCTGAAAACCGTAATTTATGCGTATATGTGCCGTGTGGTGACGGCCTAAGAATACAAGTGTCACCACTCCCTTACATGCCTGGGATGTCGTAAGAGTCGACTAAGAGGCTCGACGCATTGAACACCTGTGCGAGAGAAGGAAAACTTGAAACAAACCCTCTACCAACCCGTCTGGCCAGCGTGGTAGCAGTAGGCTAATAGCCTCCTGTGAACGCCACAATAGGCGTGTGCTAGGAGAGGCCTATGTCCAGCAGTGGACGTCCACAGGCTGATGATGTGTGTGATGTGAATTTATGCGTTTTTATTGTGGATTATCAAGCAATCTTCAAATTGCTTTTCGGGTACTTTCCTTTCCATTCTAGTTTATCTGATTTGATTCAAAAATGTTTATAGTTTTGATTTAGTTTTGTACACACGCAATGTTAAATGAGAAGAAAGTAGACAGTAGACATTTGTAAGTTCATAAGAGAATAAAATTTCTTTAAACCTAAGACTTCTAGAGGGACACCAATTATTTTTTCTTCCGCTATTCCCCTATCTGTTTTCCTATATTGTCCTACATCAGTTTCTAAGGAAAGTTGGCTACAATGGAGCTAATGGCCCGAACAATTTCCGTCCTGTTTGGACCCGTCTATGGAAGCAGTTGTCCTGATTTAGTGGGCGGCCAGGATTCGCCTAACTTGACGCTTTTTTAGGGTTCCTTTTTTACATATTTAGGTCGGCACAAATACAAATGACTCTAACTCCACCTGATGTTAAGTGGTGGTATACTCCAAACGCGAAGATAGCTGATGCAAGTTCAAACTGCCACTTTATTTTAATGTGATAAATATTAAACAAGAAAAAAAAACTGCGTTAAAAAAAACCGACTTTAAAAACTAAAAAGCAAAAAATAAGCCTTTTGGAGTCGGTGGCAGCCAAGACATTCTACTTTAAGCTTATTTTTTGTTTTTTAGTTTTTGAAGTCGGTTTTTTTAACGCAGTTTTTTTTTTTACTTTTTAGTGTCTATAATAGGCTGTTTTGTAAACTACAGCAGGGTTTTTCTAGATTAGATACGGTTTCATGTACATTATAAACAAAATTATCGTAAATACTACATCGTCCAAGTCAACAATGAAATGAAATATATAAAAATGCTCATAACATAAAAAGTAATGGGTCAAACAAAACCAAATTTTTATGCGACCAATTGGCAACTATTCTGCATCGAACAAAAAAGAATCATGGAAATCGGTTCAGAAATCTCAGCGTAATCGGTGTACATACATAAAAAAAATAAAAAAAAAATATTTATACTAACCGAATTGAGAACCTCCTCCTTTTTTGAAGTCGGTTAAAAACATTCTAGAAAAAAGCAACTTATCTCATGTCGCTCTGACGGGATGGAACGACATGGGACAAGTTGATTTTTTTTTTGTATATTTTCTTGTTTAATATTTAACACATTAATATTTAAAAAATATTTTTTTCATTTCGAACCAGTAGTTCCTGATATTATCGCGTTCAAACAAACAAACTTTATAAAATTAAAAGTAGGATAGGATAACATTATAAAGTTTTTTATTTTTATTTTTAACGCAACGACAATATCGTAATGAGTTAATGTTTTTGGGGTTCTTTGTTGTCCGTCTATGCGTCCGGCCGTTGGACCGAGTTTATCTAGAGAACGCATGGAGGTATCGAGTTGAAATTAAAACCATATATTCAGATCAACAGTCTGTTGAAGGTGTAAAAAAATCAAACTTGTAAATTAACCTCAAAAAAGATAGGGCCGTTTATATCCCAAAAAACGTATATTTCGACACTCTCAAGAGAATCAAAATTCATAGGGTACTTCCCGTTGACCTATAACTATTAAATTTGGTAAGTAATATCGTACTTTACTACAAATACAGGACAATATCTAAAAACTATACAGTTGAAATTAAATCATATAAATATAGTGTTTAGTTTTGGAAACTAAATTTTGGGAAAAACTCGGAAACGCGTGGACGTATCGAGTAAAAATTAAAAACATATATTCACGTTAACAATCTTGAAGCTGTGAAAAAATCAAACTACAAAATTAACGTTAAAAAAGGTAAGGCCATTTATGCCGCAAAAACGTTTACTTCGACATAACGTTTACTCTCAAAGGAATCAAAATTCATAAATTACTTTCCGTTGACCTAGAACTATGAAATTTGGCAAGTAATATCGTTTTTAACTGCAAGTACAGAATAAAAATCTGAAAACTGGACATTTGTAATTAAAGAATGAAAAATGTTGTCTTAATTTTGGAAACTGTAATTCGGGAAAACTTCGAAAAAAACTGCGAGACTCAATTCTTGAACTATTTGCCTACAAGTACGTGCGGAACCTTCGGTGGGCAAGTCCGACTCGCACTTGTCCGTTTTTATTTAACTTGGTTACAATAAACTCCGATAAACCGTCAAAGTAAATTACCGTTTGTAGGTAGTTCTACGGAACAATAGCGCTTCGGTAGTTTTTGCTTGAAAAAAACCTTATCACATTTCCATAGATTTTACTGATAAATTACGACGCTAACAGCTTTTGGGGTGATATTCAAATGTGGACTGACTTTTTTTGCTTTGTTAAAAACAAATTATAAAAGCGAATAATTAGAAAAATAATTATATTAGAATAGTCTAACTATTATTATAAAGCTTAGATTTTTTTTTCACAATTAATTTCGGTTATATTTATCACCTAGACAAAGACAAAAAAAGGCCATCACATACCCAAATATTCGTCCCAGGTGGATATTGAACCCTGACCGCTGACTATTTTTATTTTTATGTCTATTAACCGTCTCTGTGGTAAAGTGGTACAACCACCGGTATCAGACCCAGGGGTCCCGAGTTCGATACACGGGGGTACATATTGTATTCGGTTTTGCTGGCTAGCTACCACCATCTCATCTAAGCCTGACGCCATAACAACAATGTTTTCAGCATTATTGTGTTCCGGCAGTTTGAAATAAGATAGCCAGTTCCTCAGTGGGTGAGGATTCTGGGAGTGGCTCGCTTCCATCTTCAGCCTTATCAATACTCAACATCAGGTATGATGAAGGCTAAGATCATAACCGTCGTTCATAAAAAAAAATTGTTACTAATTAAGTTTATTTAGTTATGTTATTACCTTCGCAATATTAAACTACATGAGCTCGCAAAAGAATTAAAATACGTAACAACGTATCACGTAACAAAGTATCTACGTATCGTTTTGGAGTTTTCCACGCCAAAATCTTAATAATCATGTAACCAAACACGATACAGAAGAGGCAATTCCCAAACATTATGCCTCGCATTGATCTCGGGTTCTCTAAAAATGGGTAAACATGTTTACGATCTTGTTTACCGACATTGAATACCGATTTATTCATTACTCCATTCGGCAGGCATTAGATAAGGCCCTGATAAACGATTTTGTCTGGGGGTAAACAAAAATTCGGTGTTACTCATCGCAAATATTATCTGAGGTAAGGACTCGTTTGGTCGTTTGACAAAATAACTATAGTCTCTAATGCCTTATCCAATTGTCTGAAGGCGCTGTATGCATACTTCTGTACAGAGACTAAATAGACGTCCGATTCTCCTTCTGATTTGCCAGTTGACTCTCTAGCGCATATTATTTTACTCTTTGGACTGAGTTTTAAAAAGTCGGACGCAAAAATCGAACGTGTACTGACTGAATCCGATCAGATTGTCTGATCAAACAATTGGAAGCTAAATCGGACGTCTATTGCCAGCTTAAGAAGCAGCAGCTAATATTTTGTGTGTGTATGTGTATGTATGTATTTGTTGTGTTGATATAGGGTGACTACTACCAACTGTTAGTAAACACATTTAGCGCTAATCATTTTTAAAATGACATTACCCATATTTCAGTCATTCGTTTAAAAAAAAGTGACAGAGCGAATTTTTTTTATTTCGGTTGGTGAAAGTCCACCTAAGTCTATAATATTTATTTAAGTCTGAAGTCCAGCAATATTTTCAGCCTCAGTGGCTGAAGGTTAGTGAAGCTAGTAAATATATTAGGACCACGTTTTTCCTTGCTTCACTGGTAACACACCGGTAAGGACTTGCAGTAAAATAATTATAGTGTTACGGGCCAGTTATTTCGAAGTTCCGCAGTCACAGGATGAGGATCTTTGGTTGGTTGGCAATAAATGAGTGGTATCCCTCTGGGGATATGCCCTTATGAGGCATAAAGCTACTTAACATACGATGTTTCGAATAATTGTTGTGTTTCGAATACATATTTGCATCGTCGAATTTGTTGGGGGAACGTAAGATGGTAGGGAAAGTAAGAAAAAGATTAGAAGAACCTGTAGAAAGATATTGTTTTCTCTGCCTGAAAAAACCGTCTTTGTTATGCATGAATAAATGTTTATAAAACAAAAACATTTTATAAAAAAAATTCAAACCGACTTCAAAAAGTAAAAAATAAAACTTTTGGAGTCGGTGCCAGCCAGGGCATTCTATATTGCACTTCTATTAACTATATATTTTTATGGTCTTAGCTAGCACCGACTCCAAAAGTTTTATTTTTTACTTTTTGAAGTCGGTTTGATTTTTTTTTTATAAAATGTTTTTATTTTAGATTTCTTAGTTACATCATGTGCCGTTTCTTACACTAAAAATCAGCCCATACACAACAATGTCATCTAGGTAAACGACTACTTGCCAAAAGGTGATTGATATTTTTCAAGATTATGAAAAAACTACTAGCCAGATCTTCGTAAAAATTATATGGGACCACACATAAACCATTTTCTTTCAGATAAAAAAAGAATTATAAAAATCTGTTAACAACTGGCGAAGTTATGGTAAAACATACATAAAAAAAAAAAAAAAAAACATACCGTCGAATTGAGAACCTCCACCTTTTTTGAAGTCGGTTAAAAAACTACTAGTAAATGAGGTCAGAAGACTGACGATCTCGTACGCAGTCGTGGGAGGCTGCTGGATGCGGACAACGCAGGAGTCAGGACTGATCGTCGTGGAGATCCTTGGGGGAGGCCTATATCCAGCAAATAAAACAACGAACTGTACGTACAGTCAACAGTACGTCAACTTACATATGCTTTACAAAAATCGCCGCTTTTATAAGCGATAAAAGGGCACTCTCAAAGTCTCAGTTGTATTCTAGTTATTTTTGCTCAAAACAATACCCAGAAACTATATCCGACAGCGAGAGTCCATACTGTGTGTAAAGGAAATATTATATTTTTGTATCAGTGATTATACACATTTTATGGCACGTAAGAGGAAAAAACAAGTTCATTGTTCCTCGTATGTTGTTAAAGCTGCATCCACATTGAAGCGAACACTTCGCAATCTTACCGCCATCTCTTAGCGCAATATTGTTTCAATCATACCAATGCTATTTCGTACCACGACCCTCTTAAAATAAGCTTATTTTCCGACAGAGGTTTTGGGCCTTCAAAGTGTGAAGTGTGTCAAAAATTGTCAACTTAATTTTTTTTGTTGGCTGGAACAATGACTATAGAAGTACATGATGGAACCAGTAATAGTTAGTATTCTTCGATGAAACTGAGATATAGTGCGTTTCATCCCATATTCCCTTTTTTGTTAGGTTTGAACCCTTGTCGATTTCTAGTTAGGTTAATTTAAGATTATAATTTGATTCAGATACTTTAAGTTTTGGATTCTGTGCTAAAATCATGCTCAAACATTAGAAAGCGGTGAAAGATTTGATGTTTCCAACACATTCGCGCCTTCTTGACATACAGGGGTACCACCCTAACAAAAAAGGGAATATAGGATGAAACGCAGTCTAGTCTATAACGATCTTAACAGGAAACATAAACATCTGGATATCATGAATGCCGGGGTAGATTTAAACAGCGTATTATGAATCTCTTACTCCAGTCAAAACAGAATTAGGCTATTTATTTTAGTAAAATTATATTACTACAGTTGTAAGTTTATTTTTGGACTAAATTAAATTAAGATCATGATCAGCACCCCGACCACCTAAAGGTATAGCTTGTGCTATCGATTTTTCACGTGTCTCTCGTTGACGCTATCACTTTCATACTAAAAATGCGACAGTGAATCCAATAGATGAATAGAAATATGTAGGAATTAGACAAAAACCATAAAGTAGAAGGGTTTTATGAGAGTTTGAAGTTTGATAGCTATAGCGTTAGCACAAGCTATGCCGTTAGGCGGTCGGGGTGCAGGTCACAAAGTTTTGCAATCTAGCTCCTAGAATGTTGTGTTACTTTAAGTTTATGCTTTGATTGTAAACTGTATTGTGTCCTTACTTTGCAAATAAATAAATAAAATATAGGGTCATGGTACGAAATAGCATAGCATTTGAAGAGTAGGTATTGAATTCTAAAGGATGACAGTATGCCCCTTTGTAAGGCGCTAGCAGCGAATTTCCCGTCTATTCGCGGTTGTTCGCAGCATCAAGTTCGCGCGTCTCGTCGGTGAACTCTGTCAATGTGGAACCAGCCTAAGAGTTAAGATAAAAATTGTCATAATATTAGACAAAGCTGTTTTTTTAGTGTTATCGTAATAACACTTCAGCTTATCTTGTATAATCTAGAAGAAAGAGTCAACAAATATTGCATTTTTCAATGTCAGTTTTATTATCATAAGTTTTTAGCATAACAAGGTTACAGTGTTTACAACTTGTTTTTTAGAATAAAATGTTATCCGTAATTACATTAATTACTCAGGAAACACTTTCACTAAAATTGTATATTTTATCATTGTTTTTTTTACGGATATCTTTTGAAGATTACTAGTAAGTTTCGAGATAGTTATAATTCTACACTAATTATTCAAGTGTTAGTACCATATTAACTGAAAACTCTGTGTCTCGAAAATTCACACACAACTCCACAATTTGTATAAAATGACAGACATAAAATCATACTTTTCGGTTAAATAACCACATTACGCCAAGAAAGATGACACAGCAATATTTAGAGCACAAGAAAGAAGTTAAAAGTAGTAAGTTGGCAATCACGCGTTTGAAACCAAAGGCACCAAAACAATAAATCATATTCACTTTTTATTCGAAAATTTGGTTTCGTTGTAATGTATTACAATGTATACCTCGTGTAGTATTCAACTTAATATGATATTATAATGTCATGTCATCAAAAAACTTTAGATTACTCCTTTTTTTCATTTAAGGCCTTGATTAGTCGGGTCCATATTCGGTTACATAAAACAGAAAGGCATATTTTAGAGCTGCATCACGTTTTTTGGCATACTCATTTCGCATAACGTTCATACAGAATAAATCATAACGCATACTTTATTCCCCATAATTTCTATTGTAATAATGATATTTCAGCATATTTTTTTTGCATAATTGTTTTGAACAAAATGCAGAAGCAGAATATACATTTTATTTATACGATTTCACATTGTCATGGCGAACGTACCCTCTTTCAGAAGCGATACATTTTTTTGAATTCATAGAAATCACAGAAAATCAGGTAAGTAATTTTCTGTAATTTGGAGCTTCTTTTAGTTTTGAGGCATAGCACCTAAGTTTTCTTAAAATACTACAAACAACCTATTAAAATGATCAAATAAATAAATAGTCGAAGTATTAATGAGCCTTTATTCGGAGCCCAGGGTCCCACAAAGGCGCGGTAATTCTCACTAATAGCCTTTTGTCCCCAGCTGACCCTTCCTTTATCCCTTTCGAGGGGACCTGGGGAAATTAGTGCATTTTAAAGTCGGAATTGTCGGTCAACGGCACACCGCGTTTTTGTTGACTCTATTTTATGTTTTGGACGGGAATTAAATATGCACATACATTTTTTTGGTTGTCTTTTAGAGAGTAATTTAATCTAGAATCATGTGTGTGTAAGTTTTTTAACATATTTTGTATTTAACACCCCCGTTTTTAGGAGAGAGAAAGTTGTTTTTTGTTGGGAAAATTATGGGTACTTTTGATATAAAAATTTTATTGCCAAAAAAAACAAGTAAATACTTGAGAATTCTTTGAACTTGTTTACTTTTCGTGTTTCCGTATTCTAATTTTAAATAATATTGACCTATATTTGATCCGATATCGTTCGATTACGTATACAGCTTTTTTTTATCTTCGATAAGGGTAATCGATTTATCTTCTCGCAAATTTTCCACTCATTTGAATATATCGGTTTAAGTCTTGAATTTCAAATTTTTACATGCTATCATTTTCTGAGTATATTATTTGATATTCTTAAGAATAAACGCGAGAAAGATACTTCTTAGAAAATGACAATTTGTGAAGGTAGTACGAAAAAAACTGCTTTTATTCATAAAATAACAATATTGTGCTCTAGGCACCAAAACAATAAATCATATTCACTTTTTATTCGAAGATTTGGTTTCGTTGTAATGTATTACAATGTATACCTCGTGTACTATTCAACTTAATAAGATATTGTAATAATGATATTTCAGTATATTTTTTTGCATAAATGTTTTCACCGTAATGATTACTAATTATGACATTTATTGGCTTATCAATCTTTATCACAAAATATATTTCAAATACTTTAGTGATAAAAATATACAAAGCAGCATGAAAGCAAGCAGACAAGCAAGTAAGCAAGCAAGCAAACAAGCATGCAAAGCATGCATGGAATCAAGCATGCAAGCAAACATACAAGCAAGCATGCAGCAAAGCAAGCATGCAAAGTAAGCATGCAAGCACATGCAAGCAAACAAGCATGCAAGCATACATATGGGAAATAGACGTCTCCGGCGCTGCGGGAAGTGCAGCCCGTTCGCCCTTGCGTATCAAAATGCGTTTTGGTACGGCGGACGGGGGCTGCTCTTCCTCCGGGCCTCAGGGCTCTAAATTGAACTCTAGTATTGGGCATACAAGTACCACGGCAAGATGCCTACGGCAGGTCGGGATACGCTAACTTCAATATATAAACTTTAACTCTTAATTGTTGATGGTTACAGACAATATAGATAAGTCCACTATGCATTTATTATTTTATGATAAATTGCCTTTAGACGTATAACAATTATGTCCTTTAATTTTATGGTCATTTAAATTATGTCAAAGAAAATTAGAGTAATTAAGAATTATGCTGATAAAACCATTCTGCGTTCATAAAACTATGCTTATCATAATTTATGCGAAAAGACTATATGCGGAAACTGTTATGCCAAACGATATTATAACTGAAAACATTATTAAAAACGACCGAAAGGGCACCCGATTAGTCTACCTATGTACGGTCAGCAGCACCAACGGCTTTACATTTGCACTACGAAAACCGACGCTATTACGAGCGCCGTAAGAGCGGTCTCAAAGTCAAAGTGTAAAGCCGTAGGTGCTGTTGACTGTACTTGCATAAGTAAGTCGTCAAAGCCATGACAACATACAGTTTTCCCTCTTCGCAAACAGCAGTATTTTCCTGACGACGTAACTAGTATAGTAAATCATTTTAAGTATAGCACATCCGACGCCATTTCAAAGATTTGTGCTCCGCTCAAACCCCTCAAGAATTAGAAATGGCAATGTTTTCATCTTAAATAGTGTTGAGCTGTATGGTCGTAAGTTTATCGATAAATTTCCAAAACTTATCGATGTCACTAACGTAGATTCTTCGGGGCCAAACTCAATTTTAACTTCGCTAGTGTGTATGGATATAAAATAAATGCATACTTCTGATTTTAATTTAAAGATGAAGTACAAGTATTACGTAGTTGCGGCTTAATTGAATATTCACTTAAAGGGCGCGCTCTAGGCCAAAAGCAAAAGTAATAACTGCAACGGCGAACTGCAAAGTAAATGCTGCCTTATTTCTATGAGAAATAAGGCAGCATTTACTATATAATTCTCCGGCCCCATTCGGCCGGTCCGGAATGAAGAAATTAAGGAAATTCTTTTTTTAAAGGATATTTAAAGGTTATTTACAAAAAATATATAACATAAGCCCTGCCTTATCAATAGTGTAATTATACTAAAAAGTTCCAAGCTTTATTTTAATGTAATACTTGAATACTAGCAGTTTATCGTGTTAATTATAGTGATTTGGAGGCAACTTCGCAATTTTTTTCTATCTAGATTTTTTTTTGCAATCGTGTTTTTGAGTAACATAGTCACTAGTGTTAGTCCTGTAGTTTGCTGCATCTTAATTTGAAATTCAGTTTTTCATTAATATTGATATTACAGACGATCATGTAAAGCAATCTGATTTGCGTTGGCCTATAGCGGGCCCTTAATAAGAACTCCAATTTATTTTGTGTTTAAAATAACATTTGGTGTTAAATAGAATAAAAGGTAAATGTTTTTAACCTGTAGGTATCTCTAACTGAAGAGCAGCAGTGGTTCTGTTAAAATAGTATACTAACATACTCATAGCTGAGATCTTAAGTAAATTTGTATGTTTTATTATAAAGATGGTAAAGCTATACTATTGAATACGGGGGTCATAGTATACTTTAGTTCTGATCATTAATCTAAATTCTTCTACTCGATAACACACCAATTATGTTCACAGATCTAAGCATTATTATGTTCATGATATTCATTTATGGTTCCTTTTCATTTCCGGTAATCTATTTTAACCGCCTCTGTGGTCTAGTGGTACAACCACCGGTATCAGACCCAGGGGTCCCGGGTTCGATTCCCAACGGGAGTACATATTTTGTTCGGTTTGGTTGGTGGTAGGACTTGTTCTAAGTCCGTCTTGCTAGCTACCACCATCTTATCTAAGTCTGACGCCATAACAACAATGCTAGTACTGAGAGTTCATCAAGATAATGCGTATTGCCTATGCGCCTTAATTTCAGCCAATCAAGAGCGAGCGGATTGCCTATGCGCCATATCTTTAGCCAATCATGAGCGTACTAGCTCTTCTCGGAGAATAGAAGTCTCGGTGAGGTCACAACAAAAATATCGACAACTTTCTTTACATCCCTATCAAAACTACTTTGTTAATTACTCAGCGAGGCACATTAGCGAGTCGGTGGATGTCACATCACAATCGGCTTAGTCCCAGGTTCGGGTCTCAGGGGAGGCACACCGGTTCTTATCGCTGCTTATGTTAATTTGTTGCTATTGTTTCAAACGCTGAAAGATTTACGCTGTGTACTTAAATAATTAAGGTTTTAAGCGGCATTTGAAGAGTAAACATTGTTAATAATATCGTGATACAGAAAATTTTGTGATTCAAAGTATTTTCTGTTCTGAGTTCTGACCTATCTACACCTCTGCTATGTTGCCTGGGTTAACCGAAATCAATGGCACAATAATAATATTTATAATTTTTTTATTTTGTATTTTCCAATGCTATTATTATGTGATAAATAATAAACAAGAAATAATACTAGAAAAAAACAACTTGTCTCATCCCGTCAGGGCGACGACATGAGACTAGTTGTTTTTTTCTAGTATATTTTCATGTTTAATATTTATCACAATAATAGTAGATTGTAGTACAAGGGAACAAAATGATACATATACTGAGAGGGCGCTTGTTTGAATCCAGAACGAAGCGAAGGATTCCAATAGATAGAATAGAATCGATAGAATCCCGACCACAGCAAGGGGTTCTAGAGTAGAAACCTGAGCTCAGTGGATCCAAAGTACATCGCCCAAGGGAAATTTTGCTCTTGCGTCATAGAAACAAGAAAACAAATAAGAGACACTTTAAGCACAATTGTATGACGTTATTAGCTACAATTTTCATTGTTTCAGGAGTTGATATAATTATCACACTCATAACTGTTTGGCGCAGGGGTACTAAGCCTGCCTTCTGCGCCAGAGGTCCCGGGTTCGATCCCCGGACAAGACAAATATTTGTGTGAATGAGCATGTCTATTTGTCTTGGTCTGGGTATTTAATATGTATATTATGTATGTATTTAAACAAAAAGTATATAAGTATGTTTATCCGTTATCTAGTAACCATAACACAAGTTCTTAATGAAACTTAACGTGGGCTAGATAATTGGTGTATGCAATTATTTATTTATTTATTATTATTTTATTATAACTTGACAATAAATAAATTCTCTCGTATCTTTTTTTTCTCCGGGCTTGCCCTTGCGCCTATTCTATGAACAATTCATGTTCCAAGTTGAAATCTCATTTCTGCCCGATAAAAACTCTCATACAGAAAAAAGCTACTTTATCGAGGAACAAAATTACGCTTTTCGAAAAATAAAAAATACACCGTGTCGATGATTTCATTTGTCAATGCCCATAAACAATGACCAGTTGGGTACTTACCTATGCGTCAGTTTTTTTTTTGCATTATCAAACTATATTGCAATTTTTTATACTCTTTGGTCAATTGAGTACACTGCCTAAAATTTAACTGTCATGGAGAGCAGCTAGAAATTAAATTAATTGATAAACTAGTCATCAATTCTAAAATTAAGCGTTTTAGAAAAACGGTTTATAAATACATAATTGACCCAATCCAGACTATACAAAACAAAAACTAAACTAAATTCAGTATGTCAATTTTTAAACATGTAAATGTACTAGAAAAAAGCAACTTGTGTCATGTCGCCCTGACGGGACTCGAACCGCATCCTTGGGAATCCGGCCCAATTCACTGACCAATTATGCTACAGAGACCTATGAGAACACGTTGAAATTCTCTAGTATATTCACTTTTTCTACGGGGTTGGCCACCGTCGCGTCGTCGTTTCAATTTCATCAATGAGAGAAATACCCTCGCATTCGAAAGAAACATCTTTACAGATGTTTGAATATCGATTAAGATGAAACAGATATCTAATTATAACTTTTTATTTTTGCATTTTACAATGTTATTTTTATGTGTAAATTTATATATACTAAAGTGTATTTACTTGTTTAAAATTTTTCACATAAACCATTGTAAAACGCAAAATTCAAAAGTTATAAAAAATGTTTTTTTAGTTGACATAAAAACAGTATTTTTTTCTATTTGCGGTCGTCGATCCGTCTTCATAAAGTCGGTCAAC
The DNA here is from genome assembly GCA_910589605.1 of Chrysoteuchia culmella. NCBI lineage: Eukaryota > Metazoa > Arthropoda > Insecta > Lepidoptera > Crambidae > Chrysoteuchia > Chrysoteuchia culmella. The sequence goes on from OU342660.1 coordinate 630,755, forward strand.
TAATGTGATCGCAGCGTCCCACGTCCCGCGCCCCGCGTCCCGCAACGAATTTAGTGTCCCGCTGGCCCACGGGTCAGCGAGGGTTTGCCTCGCCACAGGCAATAAATATCGTACTTATATTTTGGGCTTTTATACAAGCATTCCAGATTATGGGCGACTTATTTCTTGTGGAAACTGTTTTGGCAAGTGTGCAAGTCAATAGATAGTTAGGCTAAAAGTAAACAATTTTAGGCTTTAATGCTCATTGCTCAGCTGTGCCGTGAGGTGACGGTTGTAGGGATGATGGTGGATGTATGGAAAAGGGTGATAGATGGTAAGCAACTCGTAGGAAATTCAAATGGTGAGCTCTTCCTCCAGACTGGGTGTTGGTAATCCGGGGACCGCGGTCCAACTGATCTTCGTTGTTGAGCGTCGGACTTGGTATATATTGACTTTGGCTGGTGAAACTCTGTAAGCACGATGTAGGCTTCCATACGTGTGGTTCCATCCCATACTGACTTGCTGTCAGCGCCATCTGTTGCCACGGTATAAATGTAAATGACGGAATGTAAATGAGAGAAAAAGAAACAATAATAATAATAATAATTGCATACAATACACCAATTATCTAGCCCACGTTAAGTTTCATGAAGAACTTGTGTTATGGATACTAGATAACGGATAAACATACTTATATACTAAATACATACATTATATACATATCAAACACCCAGACCAAGACAAATAGACTTGTTCATGCACACAAATATTTGTCTTGCCCGGAGATCGAACCCGGGACCTACTCCTGCGGTCGTCTAAAGAGGAATAGAATTTCGTATTTTTAGGGGTCGTTTCGAAGACAAAAGGTGTTGATGCAAATCATAAAATCTATGAAGAAATGTATTATCTTATATCTCTACCTAACATTTAATTTTCATGCATTTCCATTTTCTAACTATCCTATATGTAAATCAATTTGTACATACTTTTCCGTATAGCCTCTTAGGAGTGAGGAGCCCGTGGCGCAGTGATTCGCACGCTCGGCCTGCGATTGTTGAGGTTAAGCAACTTTCGCAATGGTCGGCCATGGGATGGGTGACCAAAAATTTACTATCTCGAGCTCCTCCGTGCTTCGGAAAGCACGTTAAGCCGTTGATCCCGGCTGCGTTTGCAGTCGTTAAAACCCACCAATCCGCATTGGGCCCCCGTGGTGGGTCATGGCCCGTTCTCCTTATCTATCCATAAGGAAGGACAGCCCCAGCAGTAGGCACATTAAGAAAGGCTGATGATGAATAGCGTCTAAAAGATCCAATGTTCGCCAATATTCTCTTCAACCTAAAACGGATGTAAACACATGTTTAACATTAATTATTATGAACTGAAATAGCAAAACGATGATATTTCAGACGCGCTTTGATCAAGAAGGCACCGACTTAATTTGCCCTCGTTTCTTCAAAGATATTTTCTAAATGAAAGGGGTTTTAAGGTTAAGTATGGGATTTAAAATAAGTATATGCGTCAATGAAATTCTACGTGTGCGAAAATGTTTAGTCTAATAAATATTAAACAAGATAATGTACTTGAAAATAGCAAATTTTCACATGTCGCCCTGACGGGATTCGAACCCGCATCCTTGGGAGTCCGGCCCAATGCACTAACCAATTATGCTACAGAGACCTCTGAAGACACGTCGAATTTTTCCAGTATATTCACCTTTCTACGGAGTTGGCCACCGTCGTTTCATCAATGAGAGGAATATCCTCGCATTCGATAGAAACATTTTTACAAATCTAATATAATTATAACTTTTTAATTTTGCATTTTATAATGCTAGTTTTATGTGATAATTATTAAACAAGAAAATATACTAGAAAAAAGCAACTTGTCTCATGTCATAAAAAGTTATAATATTTAGTCTGTTTATTTAGGAATAGTATGTTGATATGTTTTCTTTTGCTGAACCCCACAAACAAGTTTATGAGAACTTTAACAGATGGGAATCTCCCTGAGAATTCACTTGTGGCCGACTTGATTTTTACCGACTTCAACAAAAAAGGAGGGAGGTACTCAATTCAACGCGTATTTTTTTTTTTTTTTTTGTCTGATGTATGTATACCGATTACTCCGGTGTTGGTGATCCTATTTTAATAGTTGTTTTTTTGTTCGATCGGGTACACTGTCAATTTGGTCCCATATAATTTTTACGAAGATCTGGCTAGTAGTTTTTTCATAATCTTGAAAAATATCAATCACCTTTTGGCAAGTAGTCGTTTACCTAGATGACATTGTTGTGTATGGGCTGATTTTTAGTGTAAGTAACGGCACATGATGTAACTAAAAAATCTGAAATAAAAACATTTTATAAAAAAAAAACAAACCGACTTCAAAAAGTAAAAAATAAAACTTTTGGAGTCGGTGCTAGCTAGCTAAGGCCAAAAAAAAATATAGTTAATAGAAGTGCTATGTAGAATGCCCTGGCTGGCACCGACTCCAAAAGCTTTATTTTTTACTTTTTGAAGTCGGTTTGATTTTTTTTTATAAAATGTTTTTTTCGAATATTTTTCTATTTAAAGTTTATTATAAGTATAAAAATCGCATTAAAAAATTTAAAAAATCATAAACTTTATGAGAAACTATTACACCCGCATAGCTCTCGTTCCCGTGGAAATATCGGGATAAAAGAGCCTATATTTTAATCCAGGCTCTTCTATCTGTGTGCCAAATTTCATCGAAATATGTTTAGTAGTTTTTGCGTGAAAGAGTAACAAACATCCAAACTTCCTTTTCCCATTTATAATACTAGCGGGAGCCCGCGGTTTCGCCCGCGTAGTTTCCGATCCCGTGGGAAGTTACTTTGAAATGAAACTTCAAGTAGTGGACAAAACAAATAGAGTACTTTTTATCCTGATTTATAATAGAGTACTTTTGCCCCTACGTACCAAATTTCATCCAAATCCGTTCAGTAGTTTTATGGTAAAAGAGGTGAACAAAGTAACAACAAACTGTCATTTTCGCATTAATAATATTAGTAGGATGAGTACACCATGTGCTTATACGTAAAAAGTAATAAGTAGTATTAGTAAACAAATATTCGGTAGAAGCTACGGTCTCTTTATTTTTGATAAAACTATTCAATTAATCAACTAACAGTCAAGTTTCTAGGAACTTGGTTTGGAAACAATCACGGTTCTCAATGTTATGCGACCATTTCAAAGTATTATTTAATGACATTATTATTGTGCCATATGGCAACAGTTTGATCTACAAATCATAACCTGGCAAAGTTAAATAGATACCTAAAATAGCAGTTCCTGTGTTGCTAGGGCTTTAATAAAGGTGGTGCGGTACGGGAGGGGAGGTAATTTCATTTGAAGTGTCTATTTATTTTCTCCGTGTAATACTACATAAAGCCACCTGCTCATAGCTTTTGTTTATAAATTATGCTCCCTTTTGCATTTTAAAATGTCCACTGCATATGTGGTCAAGCGATGGGGGAATGATCCCCTTTCGTCCTTTTGGTTATCTCATTATAATACTGAAGGTAATATTTTCACATGGAACAGCAAACAACGAGTAACCGTGCCGTATTTTTGAGTAAAATTTAAAGTTTGTTCTTTTGTTAAAAATTTAGGTACCTAGGTATTTCTAACCAACCCCTTATAATAAAGAAGTCCCTCACTTAGCTTTTGCACAGTACCCATCTTAGGAGCTACATATTTATTTGATTTTACTCTTTCAATAAGCACAACAAAGTGGATTTTAATATTCTGAACTCTCTTTTTAACTGCTATTTCCATCTCCGTTTCAGGATTTCTCGAAGAAGGTTCGGATAATGGATAAATAAAGCCTTATTAGAAAATGTAGGAGGCAGGTTTACTAATAAACGTTACAAAGTTACCTGTGTATCCGCCATCTTTGAGGCTCTAGATAGCACCAGTTCGACGTCTGAAGAGGGGATAAACAATGCACTTGCATCGCTAGGAGATGCAAGTTTACCCTAACATTTTGGTGAGGTATTATCTACTCTATTGCTACATCCATAAGGGTTATTATAGGTGCTGTGCTGTGAGAGGTAGGTAGTGTTTTTAATCACTCGACTGCCCCCAGGCTCCGGGCTGTCATCTCATTTGCCCCCGCGTTCTAACAGCTTGGAAAAGATTTGTTCTGATATGAGCCAAACAGGTGTAACAATTATTTATAGTAAACTCTAATTATCTTATAAATCCAATGACCTTTACTAAAAAAATTACTTATTTATAAAGATTCATTATTAAATATTTTAATGGAGAGAGAAGATAAAACTTTATTAACATTCAATGAAATCTGAAAAAGACTAAATGTTTCTTGGAAACACAGTATTAATAAGACTGTCTGAAGTATGTAAAATAAATGAATAAAATACATTATTATTGAAGACAATTTTACCAAATTAAAATTAGTAAATTAAAGCTTTCTTATATCATATTTTGATTTGAATGCAAAAATTAATCGGAATATTGGAAGAGACGTCAGGTTATCGAACGTATCACAATTGGCTTGGAATGTTACCAATCATGCGATCTCCACATTGAATAATATGAAAGATATTATTGAAAACATAATTTTATCAGATACATACTTGTTTATTCATTACAGACCGATATTGAATAGCATTGCCATTCGACATTGATGCTCTGAAATGTTGCAAAATCACGAGAATCTAGAAAAATCTTTATGAATGAATAAATCAAACATAAGATTATTATCAGTAATATTTAGGTCCATTTGCATTTAGTCCGTTTAACTAGTTAGACTCCCAGCGCACTAGACAGCCTGGCTGCCCAGCCAGTCTGCGGCGTCCAAAATATTTGAGCAACCAGTTATAGCAACCAATTGACTGCCAATTGTGTTTCTTTCGTTGAGCGATGTGGTTGTGGAAGGATTTTTTTTTCTTCTATTAACGCAAAGCAAAGAAAAGACATTGGATTGAATTCTCTTTTATTAGAACACTCAAAAACGACACTCAAAGCTTATTCCATACCTATAAACAATGTTCTTGCACAGACAGACAACATTTTTAACTACACGAGCATGTCAATCGTTTGTTAAACTTTTGGAAAAATTATGGAATTCAATCAAGGGCATAAATACTCGTATGCGAACTTGTATAACTCCAGAAGAAAAACTGCCGATTACTTTGAAAAAATATAAAATATTAGAGCCTGGCAATTCTAACTTTTCTTTTACTTTTCTTTCTCTTCAGATGGGTTACCACTTTATTCCTTTCCAAAGTGATATTTGCCAGACTACAATTATTCATCTAATGCCTTACACTTATTATGCATTTCTAGAGGGTACCGATTTATTTATTTATACAATAAAACGGCACAGACAACCTAAAAACCTGAAGTTAAACAAAATTGATGAAATTGGGTCCCTGCGATAGGGTGCCCAAACGGTTCATGAACTTACTTAAACTCTTTCGGGAAAATTATTCCGAACCCTGAGATGTATCTCTGACATTTATGTCAGATGGAGTTAATACCTCAGTATAAACAGTATTGTCTTCAAGAGACGTAGAATATGCATGACGGCGGTTTTCAGTGCTCGAGGCTTCTGACCTATAATTTGTTTTTGTTGAGTTGCTCGAGGTTTCCGGTCTATGGCCACTTGAATTTCCATGACGATACTGGCCACTCACTGATATTTCTGGTCTATTTGATCCAGTGGACGATGTCCCTGGTTCATACTCAACATAAGAACCACCAAATTCGGAATGGTGAGTTTCCATAGAAGGCATTTGAGCTCTTTTTATTACGTCAATTAACTCTATCCTTGTAGAAAGCTTACGATGTTTCGGGATGCTTTTAAAATCTTCTAGAAGCGAAAGCAGAAATAGTCTATCAGAATCAGATTCTCGCATTCTTTCACGCTCTTCTCTTTTCACGATATTTTTCCTTAATACTTGAACCAAATCGTCGACACTTGTCTTCTTCTTTTTGGAAACGGGTGGTTCACCTTCAATACTACCGCTGTCAGCGTTAATTTCGACAGTGCATATTTCATCCATGTTATTTTGAGTATCATTATTTACTACATTGATCAGAAACTGAAGTTGTTCGAAATATACGTAAGGACTCTTACGCGACGCTGCTGATCCACTTGTAGCACCGGCCCTGCGTTTTATTTCCCTGTTAAAACTAGTCCTGATGTTCCTCCACTTTTGCTGTAGAGATTTACCTAAAAAATTTATAAACTTTGTTACGAATATCTTGCTACAGGATGTTCAATGATGGAAATTTGTCATAAGTTTCGGGTTGGACATAGGATAGCCGGATCCAGTTCATTGGCAACAACACTTTAATGATGTAGAGGATGTAGATAATATGATATATAATGATGTAGATAATGTAGAGGTCCCAAACCTACACTAATAATTTTCACAAAATGTTTCTTTTCCCGGTGCAGGGACGTTAATTATTGAGGAGTTCTCCTGGTACTTCCTCATCAGCACCACTTTATCACATGCCAATGCATGTGATAAAGTGGAGCTGATGATTTATGCTCGTCTCAAAAGACGAGCATAAATTGCTTATGAACCATATTAAAGTCATCGTATCGCTTCCGTGAAATGCTAAATATTTAATACTCGTAGTTCCGATGACCATTTGTGGTCTTCATCATCAGTTCCACTCCACTAAATGGTGCTTAACGGAAGCAAATGCACGAGTCACTTAAGAAAACATCAAAATCGATATAGGTGTGCCTATAATATTTGAAGAGTTCCCTCGATTTCACCAAGATCCCATAATCAGCTCCTGTCTTGACTTTAATGGGACTAATTCAAAACTACAACCCTTTTAAACAAAAAAAAATTTATTCAAATCGGTTCATAAAGGACCGAGTACTGAGGTAACGAACATTAAAATAAACACGCACGAATTGATAACCTCTTCCTTTTTTGAAGTCGGTTAAAAAGGAATATTTTCTTCCTATTTTTGCTACATTTTACCGCTATTGGGCGTGGCATGATGTTAATAGCCTATATTATAGGCTACCTCCTCGATAAATGGACTATTTAACAAAAAATATTTTTTCAATGTAAACGAGTTCCTGAGATTAGCGCGCTCAAACAAACAATCAAACAAACTCTTCGGCTTTATAATTTAAGTATAGATCTAATATTATTATAATAATAAATAATATTAGTATACTTTATAAAAGTAAATGCTTACCAAACTCATTTATTTCATCTTCCGTTAAATTGTCCTCGGACATTATGATCGTGATTTCTTCCCATTGTCTTTTCTTTAAATCACGATCACTGTATTCTTCTGAAGTTACATCCCAAATTGCTTTACGCCTTTCAATTTCCCGTATTAATTTATCTGTATCGAAAGCCATTTTGTAAAAAAAAGATACATCTGGCTGCTACAACACGTACGCGGAGACTGACGGCAGCCACATACATTCGCCTACACTCGCTCTGGCTGCCTGCAGCCGATTGGCTGCAGTGCAATAGGGCGCGTTGTTATTGGCTAGCACCCGCCGCCGAGATTCTTGGCTGCCTCGTGCGCAGACTCCCATTCACCGTTATTCGATTGGCTCGCAGCCAGGCTGCCTCGTGCGCGGACAATTTACATCCAAAACTTTACAATAAAATGGTCTTCGGAACAACTCTAACATTTCTAGAGGGCCCAAATGGAACAAACCAGCCGGCGTAGCAACAGGCCCCTCTCTCTCGCCCCACACTGAATACAACAATCCTTTTACTGCACTACACTAACTAAAATCTACTCTAACTCCTAAAGCATATGCTTTAATTTACCATGATTCGAAACCATTTTCTATCGCGAAAATTGTGTTGCTGCATCGTCTACATAAGGTCGATATTCGCTTGGAGGCTAAAGTGCATTTGATATCAATGTCAAGGTGACCTCCGATCGACAATAGCACTTTCCACTTCCACATAAAGTTGACTTTTCTAAACAACCCTGGTAGGTAACAATTTGAAGGTCTAGAAGAGGAAAAAAAAGTTGATTTATATTAGTTTCTGCGGTGATGAGAAAAAAGTGGGATAAGTGGTTGCTCATGTTTCTATTTTGGGTAAACATATGTTGATTCTTTTTTCTACTTTCTTTGTTCGTGTTAAGATAGAGACAAGTCTTAAGATTAATTTTTAAATAGAAAAATAATGGAAAAAATCAACTCTGCCACAAGTGAATTCTCAGATGGGACTCGAACCCACGACCTTTGGAAATCCGGTCCAATGCTCTAACCACTGAGCTACCGAGACTTGCGGCCCACCGTCGAAATTCTCCAATCCTTTTATATTTTTAATACGCTATAGGCCAGCGTTGTCACATCAGTGCTAGGAATATCCTTGCATTCGAAAGAAACCTCTTTTCAGGTGTTTGTCGATCGATTAAGATGCAACAGCCAATAATTTTGATTTTTTGCATTTTTCAATGCTATTTTTAAACTTATGATAAATTTTTAAACAGAAAAATATTGGAAAAAAAACAACTCGGCCACAAGTGAATTGTCAGATGGAACTCGAACCCACGACCTTTGGAAATCCGATCCAATGCTCTAACCACTGAGTTACCGAGATTTGCGGACCGTCAAATTAAGACAAGTCTTTCAGAAATGTTTTTTGACTTTTGCAACCCTCTCGGTCTCCTGTGGTGAAACTAAAATATTTTTTTTTTGGAATAACATTTAACATAGTACTAAGTTTACAAGTTTTATCTAGTAAAATAGCTGTGCATCTGTATCTGATGGTCTTACAATAAATTCATTTTTACGTTATTATGAATAGGAAAAGGAACGAAATAAATATGGGTATAGTGGACTGGCCGGCTAGCCTTGCTGTCTTTCCAAGTTTTTTCTTATATATCTTTATTATTGAATAAAGCAAAATACTTAAAGTACTTGAGACAAAAATAACCACACACATGGAGTGTGTTAAATCATACCTTACATTTGATAAGATTAGATACATAAGCTTATATCATTGTTTATAAGAGATAATAGTCTAGACAATCTCGCGTGTTGTTTGATATCTTCTACTTTGATATAAGGACTTATGATAACGTAAGGTATATGTTTAAAAACATATATAACTAAACAACCACAATGGACTAAACAAATACGGACTTAGTACTTTTAAAGCAGATGTTTTTAACTTTGAAAATTGTTAAGATCAACAGAATTCAAGTTCTATAGATGTGACTATTTAACACGTTGACTGGGAGACCGAGTTACACGTTTGTTATTTTGGTGAGTTGATAGGTCCCAACTTTTAGAACAATACAAAAAAATACGAGGTCTTTTAGACCTTTTGCCGCACTGAATTTACTAACTTAAACTATATTAGGGATGGGACACGATTATTAGATTGTCGGGTGTGAATACGTTTGTACAAAGAAAATTGTATGGACAAGCGTCATTTCATAAATTACGAAAGGTTACCACTTGCCGTTATTTGAACTTATTCAGGCGAGGAACATATTGGTACCAACTTGAGTTGCAGTCTGATTTTCAATTCGTTACGTATATATTTTTTATGTATGTTTACCAATTATGATCTATTCTATCTTCTTGTATTTATATGTTTAGCCTTATGTTATTTTAATTAAAAAATGTATCAAAAACGTATTGGTTATTTCTACGCCGGCAACTCATTCTCATTACTATATTAGTAATGAGAATGAGGTGCCGGCGTAGACTTTCGACTTGCTATTTACACTTTTTGATACTCAGTACCTACTTACTTAGTATAGTTTCTGCATACAAGTCGAATAAAAAATCCAGCCACTTTTTAGTGCTCCTTGATGGCGTACTATTTTTTTTTCAGAATTTCTTTGAAAAATATCACTTTACAAACAATATCTAGGTAATGAAACAATCGACTATCACTGTTTGTTTGCAGCATGTCACTGCCCGTTAACATTTTTCCACACTCAGTGCGAATGGAGCGTGAAAGGGGCGAAGGTCTAATGGTCACTGAAATGAAAAATGACATTCAGTGCGGGAGGGGTCTAATGTGCCCCTTACATAAACCAAGCATGCCATATTATCCAAATCTAAGACATAAACAGAAAACAATAATTTGTCTCTGCAATACTCCAACGTTGGTCAAGATACGCTCCCCGCATTGAACGAAAGAACACTTTTTTCGCTGCCGCACAGGGTTACGCATGGGACTTTTTGTGCCCCTCTTGCAGTAAACGTGTTAAGCATAGTAAGTTGTAGTCCTCATAATGAATAGGTAAAACAGAATACGCCACAAAAGAAATTTTCGCCTTAATACGAAACATACGTTAAGGTATAATTAGACCCTTAGTAACAAAGGAGGTTATCAAATTTCCTCTTCTTAGTTGAGTTTTTGTCCGAAGGCGACACACCCATGAGGAAGTCCAAAAATAGCCTCAGAGAAGTGATGTCCCGGAAAATCAAAGTGAAAGGAAGCCTTCCTTGGGACGCGTTCAACTGTGAATGAACAGGAAAATGCCTCAGAAGAAAATTATGTTCTTAAAATAATTAACGAAGTAAACTCAGTCGAACGCTTTCGCAAAGTCCCTAAATGAAGAAAAAGCCGTGACGACATTGATGGAACTTTGTTACTTGGGGAACTTGGAAACAGCTTTGCTTTATATTTAGCTGATATAATTAGAGACCATAAAACAGACGTCTTAAAGAACATAAACATAAATTAGTGAATTATAAAACACGCATATTTTGAAACATTTATTGTAATGTATCTAGTCTTTCGTGATTTTACAACGCCAATCGAGACGTGTAAAACACTAAGGTGAAGCAATAAAAAAGTTATAACTTGTTTTAACATGTTCTAATATCCTCAGTTATGTCTTTTAGCGCGGCATAAAATAGAAGAATTATGTTCTTCGTAATATGAGACTAATTAAATAGACAAAATCCGAGATTTTATCAAGAAATTATGAAATCTCCAACAAAACCTTTCACAATATTTTATGGCTCAAAGTTATCGTCTCTCGTGGATATTTAAATATTTTTCTCATCTGTCAACTTGAAGAAACTCAACAGAATATACAGTTTTCAATTAAGCTCCAAGGGTATAATCACAAACTATTCAAACCAATTACATTTTGCTCGACTAAAATATAGGACTGGGCTAACAAAGAAATCCCAGTAACTTTCCATGGTAGAAAGAGACATGTGTTCCCATCTCGCTCTCCTAAAAAGGGGCTAAATTATGACGTAATCATAGGCTGCACACCCCAGCATGCAGATTCGGTGCATTCTTGTGAACCTTGTGGCGTGGGGAATAAGATTGAATGTAAAGCGACAACAGATAGGTAGGATGATGAAATCGTAGGGAAGATCGGGTGATTTAGTTTAAGGGCTAAGGTAAGGTATAAATATAACTACGGGTGATTCTCGAAAACTCGATAACAAAACTTACTATTATTTTTTTTGACTGTGTTGAATATGATGAACTGAGTCACGAAAATCTTGTAACATTTACACAATAATTTAACAAAGCAACTCCATTTGTAGAAGTTATTATTGATCCGGAAGCACCGAACGAGGTAGAGATTCGTGGTGACGTCAAAGAAACCAGTTGTAATGTAAATTGAATTACTACTAGAATTTTAATCATTAGACCAACGAAACCGTTAGAAGAAAAACTTTGGAAAACTTTCAATCAGTGATAGTAAAACTATTCAAAGTTTTAGATAAAGAACTGTTCATAATTACATTACGTTTATAATGTGTATCGTGAAGCAACTATCAATGCTGCTCAGTTTTAAAGCAAACTTAGTAGTCACAAAGATACATGCGCAATTTGTTATTCAATTGTTCGTTAACTGAATGAGATTATTATACCACTAATTAGAATATGAACATAATTAATTTCATCACTCTGTGGAGTATCAAATTCTAATCTTTTTTGTTAAAGAAGCGAAGGAAAGAAAGTTATTTCATTTAGTTTCGTTATTTTATAAGTTAGGATAGGTAGGTAGGTAGGTACGTAAATGTTATACTATGTTATGTTATGTTATCTTCATATTGCAATTAAAATAATATTGTGAATGCTAACATTTTAAACATAAATAAGTCAAAAAGGTAGGTTCATGCATTAGGTGAAACCGGCAGGAATGTTATTTTTATTCGTTTCAATTCATTTTGAAGATAAGTACACTGTATATTTTGATGACGTACCAATCAATTTGCTGCCAGTTTAGTACGGTCGGGTGAAAAAAATCAATATGAACCTTTAGTTCACAGTTTAAACCACAGAGAGTGGTCCCCTCAAGCTGCTGACTCGAAGTAACCCTTCACTACAGAATTAGTAGATTTATTTTATTTACCGACGAGCCCGCGTGGGTTGAATATTCACTATAAACTTTTATGGGGTCCAGTCTAACAGATAACTCAGGTTTTTTTACTTGGTAAACCTTTCTCTCTTTTATTTCGTGGGTGATGTCTCTCGTATGTTTATGATAATGAGCCTTTATATTTGTGCGTCTTTTTGTTTGTCTTGACAGATTTAGTGTTCATTGGTTTTTGTTATTTTTGGAACTTATATTTATCTATGGCTGAGTTATTTCTAATGATATACTAGAGTAAAGATGTATAAACATTATATGGTATTTTCAGTTTTCTGGCTTTGTCGAAAGGTTTTTTTAGCACAATACTTGTGAATTTCTGCAAAGACAGACTTTGAGTGAATTTACTTTGTTTGATTTTATGAAACAACACATGGAGTTTATCAAAAAAATTCATGACAGTGCAATAAAAATATGAACAATATTATCTTGACGAACACAATTGAACAATGTTTGATATATCAATACTTTCTCCGTGGCGTAAGTAAAAATTTATTCATAACAATTGACTGATAAAACCGATGAAAGTACAATCAACAGCACATCAGACTTTATACTTGCATCACGAAAACCGCCGCTATTACACGCGACAAAAGGACGCTCTTAAGGTCAAACTGTAATACCTGACCTGCTGTTGTGTGTACATTCTTAATAATAATTCAGTTAAGTAATCAGCCAAGCGAAGACGTTCGAATTCTTATGAAATGTTCGTGATACCTTAAGAAATTTTATTGTGCCTAACAACAATGTAGTAGAACGCCGTTGAAGACACGTAGCGAACAGCTGACACTTAAAAAAACCACCCGGTCAGCTGACATTAGCGTTGCCAATCGCGTACGTGTTCCAGGATGTGGGTTTTTACACCGGGAGAAACTGCGGTCCCAAGCGATCGCCCTGAGGGACCCCGTAATGCATCTACCTGTTAAAGTATAAGGTTACAGGTTTCTCGGTCTTTTGAATAGGATGTGTGAATAGGAATAAAAGTTTATAGGGGCGTCGACGACAGTGAAAACAACTTACATTTTTTGTCCACAACATTTAATGTAAATTAAGTTTTTACACAAGCATTAGACATTGTTTAATTTATGCAAAATTGTGCTTACAGTACAGCGTGGTGTAAGACTTTATCATAGATCAGGATTTCAAACATTTTGTAATACGTGTTCCTTCAAGCCAACAGTACATAAAATAAATGTTATCTCCTGCTTAGCAGTAAGTAGGTACATATTACTTCATGCTTAAGATTTAACTTTGGGATTAACTCGATGTAGAGTCATCTTGCCCTTATATGTTAAAGGTAAACACGTCCGCGCTATGTGCGACGACACGGCTGCGTCTAGGTCGTAGGTTCTCAAAGGATTCATTTTACTGTTCAAGTATTTTAGATTTGTTTGCCAAATAAATTATATTCATCAACTGGCAGCAGGACACCGGTGTCCAGAGAACAATGGAATATCTATTGTGTCTCCCTATCTCTGAGAGGCGATTAAATAGTGGCGACTTTATGTGATCGATTGTTTATTTTGCATTTCTAGTCTAAGCCAAGTCTTTTGTTCTGAGTCTCATGTGAAAGCTAATAAAATCTATACCAAAGAAGTCTAGTACAAAATAATAAAACCTGGACGAAAGGCGGCAAAGGCGGAAATATTGATTAGTAAAAATTATTTTCGTTTTTCAATTTAAGCTAAATATCATAAACGATGAATTTAATTAAGGTTTCTTATACTGCCTAGAGTCAAGTCGTGCCGTTGTTTGAGAACCCCAGACCCAAAACAGTTGATGCAATCTTACATGTTGTTTCAAATTGGGAGTGGGCGGCGATAACTACGGAGCTCGTCTCGTTTTTATGGCTGACGAAATTTAGACGTTTTTCTACTGCTTCGTAAATGGATGTATGTTGGTTTTTTTCTATAAAGTTATGGATATTGGCTTTGAACTTTAAATTGTATGGTTTGAGTCTATATTTTGCATTGGAATACTTATTCTAGGTTTAGAAAAAAATCTTTTGAATTTATTATTATGCGCACAGTATTAGGGAAGTAGGTTTTATGCCTGACCGAGGAAAACAATAATTTGTGAACAATTGTGTTTGTTCCGTCTTTGATGTGTATAGTGATTTCATACTTTTTTTTGCTTCTAAAATCCAAGAGACAGTGCATATAAGCTATCACAAAACTCCAAATCAGTTTTATGTATGCCTTTTTTATATTATATTATTTATTTTCGCTTAATATAAGACCAAGTTATAACTTTTATCTGGTTATAACTATATATTTACCAGGTACATAACCTTACTCCATCTTTTTTCCAACCGTATCGCTAAGAACATAAATACATATTTTTATTGCGGCACTTATCGTCCGAAAAGTGTCACCTAAAACGAAGTCTTGTATATTTTTTTTATTATAGCTGTTAAACTTCTTTATAAGCCCTTACACTTTATTTTTATGATGAAACATTGGACATTGGCGGAGATTAATATTTACTATAACGGATAAGATTTCGTGGTTTTTAGTACTGGGATAAGTCATGATTTTGTTGAGCACTTTGATTTTTTTAACAAAATATTTCTTTCATTTATTTATTTTATGCACATTACTTTTCATTTTTCATGCAAAACAAAACCCATCTTTGCAAAATAGTACAACATATTTTTTCAAACAGAAATCTAGAACATAGAATTTTTTTTTCGGCAATATCATTTACATAGAAAGAAACTAACAGTAAACACGAAATGTACAATTTACAACCATTTTACTTTCTAGCTATATTTTTATCGCTTAACTACTAAATGTGTAACCGAATGCGAACAAAGTAGTAATTAACAATTAACATAATTTTTAAGTTTGAACGACATAATAACAAAATTAAGTAGCTATTTATCGAACGACTGCTTCTTCAAAACCACAGCATAACACAAAATATAAAGAACACTTACTAAACTTACATAAAATAATAAAGATAATACTTCAATAGATGGGCTGAAGTACTAAAGCAGATCGCGTCATCATCGCCAGCATGAAATAAGACGTCAGCCCATAGCATCGCAAGCGGAGTGCCCCCTGCTGCAGTCCAAAAATAAATTCACAGATGGTCCGACTTATACTCGTTGCATCACACGCTGATGCTACTGTTTAGAACTCGAGTTTTACAGAATTAACTATTAATTACTTGAAATCCAACTCATGCCATAAATGTGAAAGTTTGGATGTTTAAATGTTTTGATGTTTTGACGGCTGCATGGATTTGGATGACATTTGGCGCACAGTTCATAGCTTGGATTAGAAGTAAGGATAGTTTATATCTACGTGAAATGTTCCGTAAAGACTTTCCAAATGTCTAGGCGGACATAGACGTGGGTGGACGCTAGTATGATAAGATAATAGTTTCCACTGATTAGTCGTCAAGTTGGAGATTCGATAAAAATTTTGTATGCTTGCCAATTGATTTTAATGAAGGAAAAATATTGAATTATAAATTAGGACAATGTTAAACTTAATATTCTATAAAAACTCGTCTCTGACTTTCCCTGTTTGGGACAAGTTACATTTTCTAGATCACACTACGTTACATAATAATTATAGATATCCAGTTGATAAAGTATTTTAATAATTTTTTTTAGGGAAACTATTTCTTCATTCGTTCGAACCAGAAACTCCGTTAGAATTGCACTCTATTTACTAACAGAAACACTTTTATTGGATTTACACAACACTTTTAGAACATTACTTTGTTGTGTTCGTGTAGTGTAGTTCGTTATTTCATTTCCTGCATTTCCCCTTTGTTTTAAACTAAATTTTACTATGTTATACGTACTACATATACGATATTTTCCTAGAATAACCTTAGGTATTCTTTTCGGCATTTCTTTTATCTTCTAAGTTAGTTATTATGATACTAGTAGAGTTCTCCTTCGGGTTTTTTTGAGTTCTCTTGATCTCTTTTTACGAAATAAGCTGTCCAAATCAGCTGTTCTACACATTGCCTCATTATCATTGCCTGCACCTAGTAACTCACTATCTCTACATCTCACAATATGTCCGATAAGGCAGTCAGCAGTTCAGCACATCACCCATAATTGTTGCAACGGCATACATAGTAACTACCTAAACTAGAATCAATCCGGCCGTCGGCAATCGCCGTGCGCGCTCGTCCAACGTCGGCTTGCCTCGGCACAGCTGATGGGGATCTGTTGCTAAGTGCACCCACACTGGCTTGTAACGGACGTTTCTTAACCAAGTCCAATGTCGCATTTTAAAGTGTTAAACCTTTTAATTTCTTTTGGCCTTCGAGTTTCAATCTAAATCTAGCTTCAATTGAGTTTCAGGGTTAATTTGCTTTTTTGGTAATTTTAAAGCTGCTTTCTGATTCAAACCTTATTCATAAGCTGAAGTATCATTTACATTTCAAAACCAACATATTGACATAGATATAAAGTTGCTTTGAACGTATAAAACCGAAGTATAATAGTGTTTACGAACAAAGAACCCCAAAAACGCATCGCAAATGTCCGCTTCTCAACACTGTGACCCCAAGCCGAGCCTACGTGACTGAATCGATGTACCTCGCACACAGACGCAAACGTAACTTTCACGTACGCGAGCGTTACGCACACCACGAGCGGAGCGGTTAACTCGCCTTTCGAATTACGAACGGCGTAACCGCCAGCGACCTTCACAAAGAAATAATCACATCCGTCGCCTCTACTGCTTAGGTAATAAGGTCGAGAGTCTTTTTGGAAGTCTTATGGCTTTTATCGCGTTTTGAGGGTAGAGGAAGTAATAGCCCGTGCGCTAGAGAGTGCATTTATGGCAGCGCAGTGGTGTCGCCAACCTTTTCCAGTTTGTTTTTTGCGATAAGCCGTTCGGTTTAATGGTGGCCCGTTACTAACCGCCCGTTTTAGAGAAAATAGGTACGATATAAACAAAACTAGGAACCTTTTACGTTTGAATATCGATAAGTGTTAACTTTTGATACTTTTAAGACTTTCGTTACCTTATTTTTTTACAAATAAAATTCAAATCAAATTAAAAATATCGGCATCAAATATTATTAGTTACAATTTTATTCGAAACAAATCACAAATATCAGCAAAAAATGGGACATAAACACACTGTTCATCGGAGTGATAAAATTCCATTTCTCCCTACAATTTCCGTTAATAAACAGAGAAGCAATAAGATTTCGTTCCCATTTCCAAATCTAATATTTCGTTCGGGTAAAGTCGCAAATTCAGCCTAGAAACAGCGTTTTAAATAACGCAAGGTGAAAGTCCCCAGTAGGTTGGCCTAGAAAAAGGTTGGCGATCCCTATCGCTCGAACTGTGCTTGGTAACAGAGTCGACGAAAGCAGAGAAAACCCACACAATCCATTTTGAACTTTAATACATTGACGTAAAGGTTATTTCCCTGTGAACTTGAGTTGTTATTGATCGAAGCTTGGCTTGAAAAACTTTTGTACTTATCACCTACAAACGATACACGGACCATTTTATTAATTGGCTTAAACTATCCAAATATACAACTTTGAGCTTTCTACTCCTTAAAATAAGAGCTGTAGTTGAGTAGCCAAGTTTATATTTTTTAAATTAGTTATTGAATGTGAATAGGGATCTTCATTGAACAATGAAGTATTTAAAAGCTGTTCATAATAAGTTCATTAGAAGTTAGAACGATGTTATATTTGGGTAATGTTTCTATCTTAATTTGCGAGCGATTTTAAGAAGTTTGTTTTTGTAAATATATTCTCGTTACGAAACTAAGTAGATACAAAACGAAACACTGAATTAACGAAAATATAAGAGAGATTAATTAAAACAAAACTCTTACTAAAAAACTTTATTTTGTAAATGATACTTTGTTTAGTGAGTTAGTAGATTTGAAATATCGTTTTTTTTTTAGTGACTAGTTATTTTGGCTCATAAGTGTAATTACATGATTTATTTCCTAAAAGATAATGTCGCTGTGATTTTAATAATTTAGCAGCCGGCCTCATCACCTATTAGAAACCATCATGACACTAACTTTTTGTTTTTATTGAAGTTGTCACATTTTGACACACTTCACATTTTGGAGGTGATGATTCAGCGAGGACATCATAAAACTTTAAAAACTAACTACTACTACTTATAGAGGTTCGTAGTACGAAATAGCATGGTAAGATTGAAACAATAATGTGCTAAGAGATGGCGGTAGCCTCCCTATCTATCTATCCCTATCCCTATCTCCCTATCTATATATCCCTAACGACCTGTTTGGCGCAGGGGTACTATCCCCACCTTCTGCGCCAGAGGTCCCGGGTTCGATCCCCGGACAAGACAAATATTTGTGTGCATGAACATGTCTATTTGTCTTGGTCTGGGTGTTTAATATGTATATTATGTATGTATTTACAAAAAAAAAAAGTATATAAGTATGTTTATCCGTTATCTAGTATCCATAACACAAGTTCTTCGGCCTAGATAATTGGTGTGATTGTATGGAAATATTTATTATTTATTTATTTATTTAAATATTTATCTCTATCCCTATCTATTTATGACGCTCTCATCTTTATCATAAACATCTGCCATTTACAATGTCAGCTACATATTTGCCAACCAGGAAAAATCCAAGTTGCATCCAATACAACTGTCTTTTAAGAGAAATATTAGGGTTACGTACTTTCATTATTAAAACATGTGTAAATTTTGTGATACACATTGTCAAACACATGCGTGTTTTATAAAATACATGGGTGTCCAAATAAGCACAATTATAAGTGTATTCGCGCACTCATAATTGAAATAAAACATCTTTTGCAGATTTTAAGTGTAATAATATATATGGTAAATTTTAAATAGAGAAAGAGCATTGGACCGGATTTCCAAAGGTCGCTGGTTCGATTCCAGCCTGAGAATTCACTTGTGGCCGAGTTAATTTTTTCCAATATTTTTCTATTTAAAATTCACCATAAGTATTAAAATAGCATTGAAAAATGCAAAAATTACAAAATCATAAATGTAATAATATACTTATTTATTACCCAATATATGTTTCGGGTCAATATAGTCATTTAAAATCCACAAAAGTTTGTTTTATTTCTACAAAGTCAAGCTTTGTGTTTTTCACTCAAACACTTTTTTGGGTTCCGTAGCCTAATGGAAAAAACGGAACCCTTATAGATTCGTCATGTCTGTCTGTCCGATGTATGTTTTGTTTGTTGTTTCGAGCTTGGTGCTTTTGGCTTTTTGGAACTATTGCAAATTCTGGTGAATTCTTGAGACAAATCAAAATGAAATCTTTATTTATGATTTTTGAATTTTTGCATTTTTTAATGCTATTTTTATATTTATCATACTTAAGTCTCGGTATCTCAGTGGTTAGAGTAGTGGGCCGGACTCCCAAAGGTCGTGGGTTCGAGTCCCATCTGAGAATTCACTTGTGGCCTATTTGATTTTTTCCAATATCTTTCTATTCAAAGTCAAAGTCAAAGATGTTGATGATCTATTTGATGTTTAATATGTATATTATGTATGTGTTTACAAAAAAAAGTATATAAGTATGTTTATCCGTTATCTAGTATCCATAACACAAGTTCTTCATGATACTTAACGTGGGCTAGATAATTGGTGTGATTGTATGGAAATATTTATTTATTTTTATTTATTTAAAATTTATCATAAGTATGAAATCTCTGTGTTTTTTTTTGCAAAAAAGTGAAAGTGAAATGTAACTTTATTCAAACAAAATGCTAAATGCGTTTCTTTATTTTCGCTAATGCTACGAAAATCTGGAATAAAAAATAATTATAGCATCTGACTTACATTGGTTTTAAGTGTCATTTTAGTACCTGTCAATACTACTAAAATTAATCATTTTTTACTGTAATTACAAAAATTCAAACCTTTTTTATTTAACCTATTCATTCACCAACAAAAAATTTAATAAGCAACTCGTTTCACCCAACGAGTTTTTAAATTGAATAAAAACGCCCTTCAGTCATCGTCGGTACAGCGTTCGGGCGGGACGCGGGTTCGACTCCCGACTCAACCATTGAATTATGCATACCATGATGATTGATTCCCGTTGCTATGGGGTATGACGGTGGATTGCATTCGGTAATTGCGTAGGGGAAAGGCATTCTATCAACAACTGTGTTAGGCTTATAAATATGATTATTGCAAATGGCAATTGATTCAATATTTTTGAAAGTTTTTTAATTTATCTGTTCATTAAAATAAAATAAGTAATAAGAAAAATATAGTGGATGTAAAAGCTATGTTTGACACCAGAGTACACGCGCCTAAAATTCTCCTGCAATGCTCGCGCGGGGTACATATGTAGCCCATTATGATATAGGTTTCTTTTCATAACACACTTATTTAATTAAAGTAAAGAAGTTATAATGTGACGACTTCACTTTATGTCTTACTAACTACATTATTAAAAGTCAACAATTGCTTAAGTTTTTGATTTATGAACTAAAGATGAAATTCTAAAAAAAATTATAAAAATTACATATTCCGGACTTATGCAGATCAATATTTTTTTACTCGTTCAACTCTTTTAACTTGTTAAGTGAATCATTTTATTCTGATGATATTAAGTAGTTGTTCTTATGCAATAGTGTTTTCGTAATTTTTTTATCTGTCCCAAAGCCGGTCCCGCCCTACTATAAAAATGCACTGCGATTACATTTATCCGCCTAGGAAAATAGCACACTTTTTATGATTTTGTAATTTTTGCATTTTTCAATGCTATTTTTATACTTATGGTAAATTTTATATAGAAAAATATTGGTTTTTTTTTCAATATTTTTCTATTTAAATTAAATTTAAATTTAAATTATTGGCAGTTGCATCTTAATCGATCGTTAAACACCTGAAAAGATGTTTCTTTCGAATGCAAGGATATTCCTAGCATTGATGTAACAACGCTGGCCTACAGCGTATTAAAAATATAAAAGTATTGTAGAATTTCGACGGTGGTTCGCAAGTCTCGATAGCTCAGCGGTTAGAGCATTGGACCGGATTTCCAAAGGTCGCGGGTTCGATTCCCATCTGAGAATTCACTTGTGGCCGAGTTAATTTTTCCAATATTTTTCTATTTTAAATTTACCATAAGATAGCACACTGTTAAAAGTATGTGACGATCCGTATTAGAGGAATACCTTATCTGTATGTTTAATGAGTTATCTGTATGTTTATAAGCTGTTAGCTATCCATAAACGATAAATAAATAAATAAATACCTGAAGGACAGCTCCGAGGCGCGTTTCGTTCAAAAGTTATTTAATAATCTTTCACTGTGGGCTACATGTGTAGCCCGCGCGAGCGCTCTAGTGTTAAGTACTAGTGGTGAAGGGTCCATAAATACCGATTCCCATCGGCTTCCCTTTTAAATTCCAACCCCATCGATACACCATAGAGTTAAGAGAATTTGAGAAGAATTTTTTGGGCCGGCTAACTTTGGCTATACCCTCACCACTGAAAAGTACATAAAGCTTTTTCGTTCCATTCTATTGAAAAAGTTGTGTGATGTTTTTATTGACATTCTATTTCATCAAAATAAAATATACATTTTTTTATATTTTTTTGCAGATTGCTAAGTGACTTTTTTTTTTCGTTTATTTATCATTTTAAAAACTTAATTATATATTTTTACATTAATAGCATTTTACTAAACCTCTGAGGTTTGTGGTAAATGCTTAGGAGTCTACACAGTAAATAATTTCCGTGACAAGAAAGTATTCTACAACAATAATAATAGGTAACTATGTTATGACAAGTATAATAATCAAGTCGCATTTCCCATACCAGTTGACTTAACTGATAATAGAAAATACGACCTGAAACTACAGATACATTATGTAGAAGTTACAACCCTTTTTTATTAAAACTTACTATAAAATATAATAATGAATAAATAAATAATTATTTCTTACACTCACGCCAATTAACCTAGCCCCAAAGTAAGCATTGTAAAGCTTGTGTTATGGGATACTACGGTAACGGATATAAATACATATAAGTACTAGACTTAAGCGTGAGTTTTTCTGACCTTTGACCTTGATAAGGTCCGACCGTCCATTAGTGATGGCTGTAGGTGTTATACTCATGGTGTTATACTCATAAATATATAAAAACGTCCATGCTCAGGTACAAATGCTCGTATTCATCATACAAACATTTGCTCCTACCGGGATACGAAAAAAAATAAGCCTTCCACGATCTTCTAATATTCCACAAAATTTAAAAAAACAGAGAAAACAGACACAGAATTCGAAAAACCATGCTTAAAAGATCCTATAATAATATACTAAGTTTATAGTTCTCATTATAAATACCTAATTTGAAGTTTGATGTATTCTGGTCCAGAATTCTTTGGACACAAATTGGAACTCAAATATGTATTGATTTTTGAATTTTTGCATTTTTCAATGCTATTTTAATACTTATTTTAAATCGAAAAATATTGGAAAAAAAAACAACTCGGCCGCAAGTGAATTCTCAGATGGGCCAGATCACTTGTGGCCGGGTTGTTTTTTTCCAATATTTTTCTAATTTTAAAATTTATCATAACTCAAATATTGTTGCAATAACTGATCCACTGTGGCAATAATCAAATAATATTGCCCAATATTTGTCATTTTACTGCTGATCTCACAACTTTACTCTGATATAGTTTAGTCTGTTACAAGACTATCATATAAATATGATCTTATTACTTTTTTGGAAAATAATTATATAATTCGGAGTAGTATCCATAACATTTGGTTAATTTGAGACTGATAGTACAATTTCAAAGCGTCTTAAACTCGACTCAAACCAAATGTTCATAGAATATCATACGGTTGAGGTTTGTGACGCTCTCAACATGAAATTTGAATACAGAAACTGACAGCTAGAGATTGATAACATGTAATCAAATCAATTTTCTCAAGTGCCCTTAGAAACCCTTAGACCTCAGAAAACTAGGAAACTTTTGCCCACCAATCCTATAATCAGCCTATGTGAAAGTCCATTAACTTTACAATTCTAAGAAATAAGTTGCAACTACCGAAAACCGTTAATTGTAAATTTTTCAACTTATTTCTCGAAAGACACGATCTTTTTTCTATTTCGATGAAACCATTAGTAGTCTTGAGTGATCACCTAAGAATTAAACCCAATAACTTATCGCTTCAAATACATCTAAATTTCGCGCACCTGACATGAATTAAATATGATTTGTAAGCTATAAATATTAGTTTCAGTGTACTAAGCAGAATAAACGATGTCATAATAAATAACTCAAGCAGTAACTCGAGAAGTATGTTTTTTGATTGGGGGTCTATCTTCAAATGATATAGACGAAAATGAGGTCCAATAGGCGCTTGTTTCGCTAGGGTCGAATCATAAAGGTCCAATGAATATTAAAACGAATAAATGCGTGGTCACTTGCTACCAGAGTATAAGCGATCAACCGCCGATCGATATTGTGTTGCTGTAGGTACTCATCAATCGTACTATGACAAATCATCCAAAGCTACAGTAGTCTTTGTTCAGTCGATTAGTGGTTGTGATTTGGGATAGCCTCAGTTATGTATTCTTAGATCAAGAAAGCGTGATGATCATAAGTTGATGATCATCATAATTTTTAAACAAGTAAATATACTCCCGTATAGTCCCGTCAGGGCGACATGAGACAAGTTGCTTTTTTCTAGTATATTTACTTGTTTAAAAATTATCTTGCATTGTAAAATGCAAAATTAAAAAGTTATAATTAGACATCATCAGCTCTCGCAAATCGTGATAGCGTACTCCGAAACTAACTGAGGTGTTTGTCAGCATCGAAGTTTACATTCGCTAATCAGGATAGCATACTCCGAAATTTGCCGAGGTCTTTTATACCAACGCGTCTTCGTCTTGCTACAGAATAGTTATGTAAGCACACCAAAGTATGGGCGTTTAGGACTTTTCTTCAGAGTGGAGTATTCTTCTTCTTATCGTATGACGATTAATGGCCACCTCTAGTGTTAAAGTTTATCAGGCCGCCTTCAAGGCCTCTGACTTGGCTTAACGACTGACAACAGCCCGGACCGACGGTTTGACGTGTCCTCCGAAGCACAGAAGCGCTCAATTATAATGCCACTTTTACGGTCACCTATCCGACACCTGACCAGGCCGAACGTTGCTTAACGAACTTGATCGAATACGATTACTCTGTCAGTTACTGTTTTCCTAATGTACTGTGCCAATTGGACCACACGTAGCTTGGAATCACAAGCGTTTCTTTACGAGCAGGAAACGCACTTTGATTCGATTCTGACTCCGACTTGGAAGTCGTAAAGTGCGGGGGTTCCGTATGCTGGGTACTGGGTATAGTTGCTCGATGTAGCGTTAGTTCACTAAACAAATACTTTAGGACTTTTACGTTTTACGGCACTAAGGGCTGAGTAAAAATAAAGTTGGTTTAAAAGTAAGAAGAATTGGTTAACTACTAGAATCATAAATGCTTTTAATCCCAATTAAGAACAAGATTTAACTAGGTACACTCCGGGAAGTTCCCGCTCGATCAGTAGAGTTTTTTTAAGGGAGTGTTATTTTAAAAAGTATAAGACTTTTATTAAGCGTTTATATCACAAATAATAGAACTATTAGCCTACTGCCACCACGCTGGCCAGACGGGTTGGTAGAGGGTTTATTTCAAGTTTTCCTTCTTTCGCACAGGTGTTCAATGCGTCGAGCCTCTTAGTCGACTCATACGACATCCCAGGCATGGAAGGGAGTGGTGACACTTGTATTCTTAGGCCGTCACCACACGGCTCGATTGTACTTACAATACGATAATTAGGATACCCTTATACTTACTAATGTGTCTCTTTTAAACTTCTCGTGCAAAATCTTTATGATTTTGATAATAATTAAAGAAAAAAATATGGGTTGCACTCCGGGAGTGCCGGCAAAAGTGAAAACCGCTTAAACGAAACAGCGGGAGCAGGCATACATTTTCGCCGCGCGGTAGAGAGAGAGCGGGATATTACTTCCTCTCCTACACCGCGCCGGCGTCTACTCTCCCTCCATCTTACCAATTTTCGATCAGGGTCATTATGTCCTGACGCGACTTTAACATTTTTTACCCATCCCAAAAATTTAAAACTCTGATGTGCGCAACGCCGCTATAAAAGTTTTCACTTCAATAAAATTCATGCACATGGAAATAACATAAAAAAAAATAACATCATATTTTCTTAATAATAACATTAGTTGTCTCAAATATCGTCATCAGCCATTTTTAATGTTCCCACTGCAGGGGCACTGGCCTTCCTTATGGGTGGATAAGGACAATGGGCCATGACCCGCCACGCGGGCCCAATGAGGATTGGTGGGTTTTAACGACTGCAAATGCAGCAGGGACCAACGGCTTCACGTGCCTTCCGAAGCACGGAGTAGCTCGAGATAGTGAATTTTTGGTCACCCATCCCGTGGCCGACCATTGCGAAAGTTGCTTAACCTCAACAATCGCTGGCCGAGCGCGCGAACCACTGCGCCACGGGCTCCTCGTCGCAAATATAAATTATAAATAATATTCACGAGAATTTAACAATGTTATCTGAATTGTGTTTTATCCGAGTCTCCATTGAGATCCCGTTTCAATGAACGAGACATATTTTAATAGCAGTCTGATACCGTATCTTTTGTTGGATACTATTGTTTGCGAGGCTTCCGGGATTGAATATAGTTAATGAACAATCGAAATAAACTCATACAATTTCTCTTTATTGTTTTTCATAACGAAAATTATTTCGAAATGTTGAGAATGTTATCTATACTCATTGTTTATGTTCTTTCTTGTTTAGGTTATGACTGGAGATGGAATCGGCTATGTTTAGTATTACTTCACAGGTTAATCCATTTAGTACTATAGAAATATAGTTCCTTCTCGCTCTAGTGTCTTCCGTCTCTTACGTCGCGGTCTCCAAACCACAGTGATTTAGGTACTTTAGATAGTAAGTAAAATAAATAAATAATTGCATACAAACACGCCAATTATCTAGCCCACATTAAGTTTCATTAAGAACTTGTGTTATGGATACTAGATGACGGAAAAACATATTTATTTACTTATTTTGTAAATACATACATAATATACATTTTAAACACCCAGACCAAGACAAATAGACATGTTCATGCACACAAATATTTGTCTTGTCCGGGGATCGAACCCGGGACCTCTGGCGCAGAAGGCGGGCTTAGTACCCCTGCACCAAACAAAACAGGTCATCAATAGTGTTCGAACTAAGTATTATAATTGTAAATTGTGTGAAAATTTAACAATAAACTTTCAAGTGAATAATTCTGTGCCTCATTTCACATTATATTTTAAAGTTACCATCAACCAACAAACTGAACACAAAATGTAGCAGAGGCGATTAAAAGTATCGTGCTTATTTTACCAAGTTTCAATAACGCGTTACCGAGTCACAGAAACATAACCAAAATAGCACGCTTCATATCGTTAACATATCCTGTCAAGTCATTGGCGTAAATGGATTTTTCAAAGAGTTAAACTGACGCGTTGGCTGTTGCCGGTTGCCAGAACCATTACCAATAATTCCCCTTGATGGATCGATTGTAAATGGCAGATGTATTTTTTTTTTATTTAAACAGCTGATGATAAATATAGACTTTAAAAAAAAGCGTGGAAAATCATTTGTAGAAGCTAGTTGTCAGTTTTCCAAAATTCGTTTAATGATTAATGAGGTATCGATCTAACTCCAAATGGTGCTTTCTATTCATGAGCACGTTCTTCTTAGAACAGCAATGTCACTTAACTAACTACAAAAAAAAATAAAGCAAAAATATCTGCAATGTTTTAAAAAACACAAAAAATAATCACAATAAACGTTATTTCATGTTTCAATAGTTGATAATCTTCATAAGGAAAGTTATTAAATACTGAGTGTCATCTTTTGCTAAGTGTAGTTCTACAAAAAGTTTCTCGAGTTAGCAGAACTTCTTTCCACTTATGATAATTTTTTAATTAGAAGGATATTGGAAAACATCAACTCGGCCACAAGTAAATTCTCAGATGGGATTCGAACCCACGGGAATTCGGCCCACTCCTCTATAACCAAAGAGCTACCCGAGATTATTTTCACTTTCTACAGCCCTTACATACATATTTCGCTTATCTCATATCATTACAATTCTTATACTTAAGGAAAAAAAACAGAAAACATAATAATAAAACAAATGTGTCCAAGCCATTTCGTCACATCGGCGGCCATTTTGTGACGTCACATCTCACAGCGGGAGGGCGCGAGAATTGCAAGGGTCGAAAACTGCCAAAATAAAACAGCTGCTTTTAATCAATACCTTTATGTCACTGTCGCCATATTTGGCAAAAATTTGGCAGTTTGCTTTTTATATTATTTCCTTTTAATGTTGTTAATGATGCGTCATCTGTTTGACAAAGTTACTTGCCTGTTGTGTTCGTTATTCTTTGGATACGTTTTTCAATCAATTAGCTTCATTTAATAAAGTTTTAATATGTATTGTTTACAATTCTGCTTTTTGAAGTTAATCCATAGAATTTTATAGCAGTACGATTAATCTGTAAAACAGAAGATGCACAATAGGTAATTTTCGTCGTCCTTTATAGTTGTGGAAAATGAGGAGTTATCAAATAAAATAAAGGGTATTCAAATTAAACGTCGTTATGTTATGCTGTTTGTGAAACATAGGTACTTACTTTCAAAAATATTCTTTGAAATTCTATTTAAATTAAAAACTTAATTTAAAAGGTATATTAAAAGAGACTTTGTAAATAACGCATTGAAAAAAAAAACAGTATTTTTTGTTACCTAATGACTTTGCTGAGTTAAGTAACATCAGTTTCGACGAAATAAGTCACAAAAGTCATTGGGACGGTGTAAAATTACTTATTTTGACAAAGCATCCAATTTTACTATGGATTGGAAACCAAGTTGAATGAAATTCGAGCGATTGTAGTTTTTAAATGTTTTTAAATTATAATTAAAAAAAGAAACAAATAAACAAAAAGCGTATTAATAAAACTAACTTTAAAGTTATCGCTTAAATTTTCACTGTAATATGTTTGTAAGGACCATAGGACGTTTTTCTTATTCACATCTAAATTTTGAGAGTTTGCTTAACATCGAGAAAGAATCATCAAAATAAATTGTATAAAGCTGTAATAGTTATTTGTTAAGCAAGACTGGAAAGTTGGTTATTTAGCGGCGAGTTACCTCTATTGAAATCTGAGCAAGTGAAGGATTCTAATTCTAGGATTGAACCACGAGCGCAACGAGTGGTTCAAAGATTGAATCCTGAGCGAAGCGAGGATTTCAAAGGTACAAGACGCTAAAAACTTTTCTGCCGAGCGCAACACACAATTTTTCACCTCACAACAGCGAGGAACATTTTATGGTTGTTTCCGCGGTCAACTTCCGGTCAAAAATTCTTTAAACATAAAGGTTAATCTAAAAATACCTTATTCTCGTTGTTTCAATGATATAAAAAACTAAAATAATAAAAATATATAATATTATAGTAAATTTAAAGTAGGAATATATTGTTACTTATTAATAAGAATAAAAACGATTCCGTAAATGTTGACACTGACATGAGGTACAAGACAAAGGCAAAGGTACAAAATTTAAAAATAAAGATTTATGTCACAGTCTGAAATCCAATTATTTAGGTTGTGAAATCTCACCCACCCTAATATAAAATTCTTATAACAAATAGTTTAATCTTATTGTTATTGTTTTT
The DNA here is from genome assembly GCA_910589605.1 of Chrysoteuchia culmella. Lineage (NCBI taxonomy): Eukaryota > Metazoa > Arthropoda > Insecta > Lepidoptera > Crambidae > Chrysoteuchia > Chrysoteuchia culmella. Next base: position 659,848 of record OU342660.1, read on the forward strand.
ATGATTCAATGAACTAAAATAATATAATTAAACCAAAACGGAGTATTATAATTAATTTAAAGCTATTTAAAATAAGAATCAAATTTAACAAAAAAGTCAAAAGCGCGATTCGGAACGCATTAAGACATATTTTTAGGTATTAAATTAAAAAAAGTACTTTGCCGCGCTAGGCCGCAAAAAGCCTTTCTACGCCTAAACTGATTGACAAAACCTCCTTTTCAGAGCGTGTGAGGTGAAAAAGATATTTCTCTAATAATTATTAAACAAGAAAATATACTAGAAAAAAGCAACTAGTCTCATGTCGCCCTGACGGGATTCGAACCCGCATCCTTGGGAATCCGGCCCAATGCACTAACCAATTATGCCACAGAGACCTATGAGTTGTTGTATGTTTTTTTCTAGCATATTCAGGACGACATGAGACTAGTTGCTTTTTTCTAAACATTTATCTTAAAAATAGCATTGTAAAATACAAAATTAAAAAGGTTTAATTAGATATTTCTCTGTAATAAAAAAATATTTACAACTCCACACACACAAACAGAACAATAATATTATTATTATGAATACACTCACCTTTTAACGACAATCAGTAAAAGATTAATGATTCGACAAGCAATGTGTCAAAATTGCAATTGCGAACAGCTGATCGTAACAATTTCACAGAACCATTGATTATTGTTATTACAATAACCATCGAAATGTATTGGAATAAGGTATGTTTTTCAACTGCCAGAATTAACGCCTAAAATCGATCAGTACTTTTACTGGAAAAAGAAGCTTATTCCTTTGTAATAAAGTTGGGTTTCCTTTGATTTTGAATGGAGTCTGCCAGCTGCCCTTATCGTTATTTTTATGAATTTATTATGACGATAATTGGTTAATAACAGCTGACTTTTTTAAAATTGTTTTAGGGTTAATAAACAGTTCTATTAATTTCGAAATTACAGACGAATTATTTTTAAAACATGTGTAACAATCATCACATTGTAATAAAAACCTACAAACATAAAAAAGTTATTTGTGAATTATATGTAATTAAAAAGAAATAAACTCAGAATTATAACTTTTTAATTTTGCATTTTACAATGCTATTTTTATGTGATAATAATAAACAAGAAAATATACTAGAAAAAAGCAACTTGTCTCATGTCGCCCCGACGGGATTCGAACCGTATCCTTGGGAGTTGGAATCCCGTCAGGGCGACATGAGACAAGGTTGCTTTTTTCTAGTATATTTTCTTGTTTAATATTATCATATAAACCCAGAATGTCAATTTATTTAATAACATTTAACGACTATATTTCATTTTAATAAACATCTTCGAGATAAAGAATAATCAGTAATCATAATCAATCACACAATTACGTTCAAAATTTCGGAAATTTTTATTGTTTAATATGCATTTTAAGTTTTACAATTAAGTTAAAAGCGTTATTCCAAAATATAAATGGCTTGTATTTAACTGTACATCATACTAACTTAAGCTAACCACCAAAATAGCTAAATGCTCACCAAATTATAGTCAAATCAACACTTTTGTGAGCAAAGGTAAAGGCAGCAAGATAGGGTGAGTAAGTTTCGAAATTATTATTTTCTAGAGCTCGGTACATTATAATCAATAACGAATTTACAAACTTAAAATAAAATAAAATTATAATTAAACTTATGAAAAAAATATCAATTTACTTCTTCCACAAAGTTTACAAAAGATTTCTCTCCTAAAATTCAGTTACAGTTTCCTCGACAACTCCAAGCCAAAACTCCTACTTATTATCCCTTGTACATAATAACTGAAAGACGGTGGCACCATCGTAGCTGATGTGTCAGCTGGGGACCTTGAGATAGTGACTTGCACTCCTAGGGAGTACTTCCATATACCACACCACCTTTTAAACACCGCTCAAACCCCCCAAACAAACCCTTAACTCCTCCCAAATAAAGGCTAAAATCCCCTAGCAGGCAGTTTCAAAAGTGCTTCAGAGGAAACCACGCAATCTTACGCTCAATGTCCTCTTATCCTCATAATGTAGATTGAGTGCGAAAGAGACGGAAAAACAAGCCAAAAGAAGACGCAAGATTGATGAAATTCATGAACCATTCAGATATTTTCACCATACGTCGGATCGGGAAAGTTGGCCCGATTTGTATACATGTATGGATGAGTAGATACCATCTTGTGCGGTGAATGGGTTCGATTCCCCGTTGATACGCGTTACTTTATAGAACGCGTAGATTCTGTTGAAGATAAATATATTGTGTGTTTGATTCAATTATTTATCAAACAATGGCTGTGGTCGTGGTCAGTGGATATACTAAAAAGGCGAACGAGACTATAATCTGGAATATGTTGTATAAACCGCACTTTTTATCTTTTTGTTGTCGTGTACCATATTAACAAATTAAGTTATAAAAGTATTTTAGTGCATAACAAGACACATAAACGAAAGTACTACCTACATACTTAATTAATAATAAAAGTGTTTTGAATAAAAAAAATCTGAGGGGTTAAGATACTTATGGTAAATTTTAAATAGAAAAATATTGGAAAAAATTAACTCGGCCACAAGTGAATTCTCAGACGGGAATCGAACCCGCGACCTTTGGAAATCCGGTCCAATCCGGTCCGGTCCAAAGAGCATTGGACCGGATTTTCAAAGGTCGCGGGTTCGATTCCCGTCTGAGAATTCACTTGTGGCCGAGTTAATTTTTTCCAATATTTTTCTATTTAAAATTTACCATAAGTATAAAAATAGCATTGAAAAAATGCAAAAATTACAAAATCTTAAAAGGGGTTAAGATAGTTTCAAACACAGATTCAATTTATTTTGATTGTCATTTTCAGCAACTGTTGATTAGATAATCACGGTTTATAACATTATTATGTCCCCTTAAACTTTAAACAAAAAATTTAAATTAAATGACATTTAGCGTAAATCAATTGGTGACAATGGATGGACAATTATGTTAACATAAGATTTGGTTCGGCAAGAAATATCTTACATGTTCGTTTCATAGCAAAGTTTGGTAGAGAGCGTTGTTACATTACTAGTAACATATTTAACCTACACTTGTTAAAACAATTGAATAGCGTTTTATGACTCAAATCGTTCGCGTAACGTAGGTAGCAAGCATGCAGGTCGTTACTTGGAGCAGGCTGGCCAAATCTGGACTGCTCCATAAAATCAGGGACAGGATCCCGGCTAAACGCCGGTGAAATGGCCGGCTCCCAGCTCGTAAAAACGGGTGGGTGTCACACCGAACTGTAATGTGTGTCCTTGTCGAGCATTCATAGGAAAGTGGATTAAGTTTATATAAAATTCGATACGAGGGAAATTAGTGATTTCTCACGATTTTTTGTAAGCACCAGGTTAATTAGGTATTTTAATTAAGGTAACAGTCTAATAAGTCTTACTAACAAACTATTGTAATTGTAAAAGAAGCTACTTGAGCTCTTTACAAATCTATTCTATACGGCGGAAAATCTAGTTACGACGAACATAATGCTTTGGCTGTTTATCCGACACATATGCATTTGTGAAGAAACTTACGATATTTACGCATTTTTGTGTAGAAATAATCTGTTGACATATTTATTTATATAGTTATATTTACTTGACTAAAATAATCAATTCAGTTTTGTAATGTCTGGAATAAAATATTTATAAGAAATATCTAGGCTTTAAATTCTCCACGTTTCCTGCTTACTCTGAGTTCACACGCCAATCAACGCCTGCAGTTTTTTGCATTACAATATTTTAGTAATACGACCACAATTGTTTTGTCGCATTAATATCATGTAAAGTTGTTGTGCATTCAAAGCGTATATGACATATGTCACATCACATTTAACGCTCAACTCGATACGGCACGGTGTGACAGGCGGTCTGAGTTACTGCCGATAAAACAAAATTGTCTCTATTAATTGGCGGGACCAGGACGGATGCGGACGCTTGTCTGCAACTCGACCATTACAAGTACAATCAACGTCAACTACCGCTATACAAAATGTAATTTTTTACAGTCAATTACAAACTAAATGACTGACGCCTTAAAGTTCAAAATCTATTGAAAAAATTTACTGTTTTGTAAAGTCGTATCTGCTGTTGACCTTAGCAGCGACATGTACTCAACCACATGGCCAATGAAAATTGATATCTATTACAAGGAGTTAAAGTTTGAAGTCATTTGAAATAGTTGTCTGGTTTATTGTATCGAGTTTTGTATATCTTTTTGTTTGGTTCCCAAGTGGGACGATTGACAAGCGTATAATGTCAATTAGTTAGTAGATAACTTGTGATTTGTTTGAAGTAAGTGCAGTTGAGGTCTTGGTAAGTAGTGTACTTTAGAATTGAAGACTAATTTTGAGGTCCAGTTGAAAGCTATAAGCTGTCCCCGCAAGGACGCCTTTTTCCTGCATTTATTATACCTACCGAAAGATCTTTTTGTTAACTGTCGAGTGGAATCAGATCGGTTGGCCTAGCACGAAAAACATTCGAGTAATGTATGAAATATTGAGCTGCGTTCCTACCGGACGTAAACGGAACTACATTTTCCTATACTTATTTTGACGTGACCATTCGTATATTTTCGATACTATTTCGATAGTTTTTCGTGCTAACCCTACAGTTCGACCTTAACATTGTTGACGTCCCTCGTAACAGCGGCGGTTTTTAACTGCAAGTGTAAAACCTGAGGGCCTATTCCTGTTATGCGACATCTAAAAATTTTCATTTTTTTAACCCTATTTATATTATGTTTTTTTTGCATTTTTCAATGCTATTTTTATACTTATGATAAATTTTAAATAGAAAATAATTGGGAAAAATCAACTCGGCCTAAAGTGAATTCTCAGACTGGATTTAAGTATATAATCTATTTATTTATTAGAAATATAAGCGAAATCTTTACTGTCAAAATGTCAGTGTCAAGAATCTTCCACAATCCTATAATGTCGAAAATTGTTTTCAGTAAACATTTAATATCTACTGATATGTGACTCCAGAAAATTTTGAATTCGAGATGTCGTTGTTTTCAGTAAATATTTAATACAGATATGTGGTTCCAGAAAATGTCAAATTCGAGATATCGCACGAATAGAGCTAGTACGAAAAACTTGAAATAGTATTGAGAAAGTATTCGGATCGTCACGTCACAAAGTATGAAAATGTAGTTCCGATTACGATACTTTTTCGATACTTATTCGAAATCTTTTCGTGCTAGGCCTACTGGGGCCATATTCACTATGGCTACTTAGCGATTCCTTGCTCAATCCACGCCAATCCCGTACTTGGTTACGACATTAACAAAATTCGTTTCTTCTATGATACTCGCAAACTATATTATAATGGTTATTGTACAAGTACAATAAGTATACGTATAATTTGAGTGAATCGCTAAGTGGTCATATTGAATAATGGCTCTGTACTTCGTTCTGTAGTGTTTCCAGTAAAGAAATGAGTCTTCTCCTTCTTCCCGTTCTTCATCGTCTTCTGGCCTGTTGCTGAGTAGCTGATTTTTTTTTAATTCATGACGGGTATACTCTTAGCTTTCATCATACCTGATGTTAAGTATTGATAAGGCTGAAGATAGAAGCGAGCCTCACCCGGAATCCTCAACCACTGAGGGACTGGCTATCTTATCTATAAATGCCGGAACACAACAATGCTGAAAACATTGTTGTTATGGTGTCAGACTTAGATTAGATGGTGGTAGTTAGCCAGGCGGACTTACAACAAGTCCTACCACCAACCAAACCGAATACAATATGTACCCCCGCTGGGAATCGAACCCGGAACCCCTGGGTCTGATACCAGTGGTTGTTACCACTAGACCACAAAGGCGGTTAAAATGACAAAGCTATATACCATTTTTTTTTCTTAAAGTCGTACGATTTGTCGTCGGTATTCGATAAGTTTCTTGCGCCCCTACATTCTTGTCAGCTAAAAGATGCCCTGAAACAAAAATATTAGACCCATTAACAATAATTTATTTTTCACCTCACACGCTCTGAATAGGGGGTTTTGTCAATCAGTTTAGGCGTAGAAAATCGCTTTTTGCGGCCTAGCGCGGCAAAGTACTTTTTTAATTTAATACCTAAAAATATGTCATAATGCGTTCCGAATCGCACTATTGACTTTTTGTTACATTTAATTATTTTAAATAGCTTTAAATTAATTATAATACTCCGTTTTGGTTTTATTATATTATTTTAGTTCATTGATTCATAAAAACAATAAAAATAAGATTAAACTATTTGTTATAAAAAATATATTAGGCTGAGCGAGATTGCACAACCTACGATTGGATTTCGGAACGTGACATAAATCTTTATTTTTAAATTGTCTTTGTCTTGTACCTCATGTCAGTGTCAACATTTACGGAATCGTTTTTATTGTTATTTTTAAGTAACAATATATTCCTACTTTAAATAACTTTGAATTAACTTTAATTCTCCCTTTTTTATTATTTTAGTTTTTTATATCATTAAAACAACGAGAATAAGGTATATTTAGATTAAACTTTATGTTTAAAGAATTTTTTACCGGAAGTTGACCGCGGAAACAACCATAAAATGTTCCTTGCTGTTGTGAGGTGAAAAATTGTGTGTTGCGCTCGGAAAAAGTTTTTAGCGTCTTGTACCTTTGAAATCCTCGCTTCGCTCAGGATTCAATCTTTGAACCACGAGCGTAGCGAGGAAATCCTAGAATCCTTCACATGCTCAGGTTTCAATAGAGTTAACTCGCCGCTAAATAACCAACTTTCCAGCCTTGCATAACAAATAACTATTCTTATTATGTATTCGTATATTTTCCTTTTCAATTCCATTATCTTATACTTTATTTCTTTTAATTATATTATGTACCTACATCTATATCAAATATCCTTCACATAGTTGCACCCACTCCCCTTTTGTCCTCTTCGTTATTATTTTTCTACCCAAGGTTGTCTGGAAGAGATTACTATTTAGCAATAAGACCGCCTTTGAATGCTTTCTGTCTGTTTTTGTTATTTCAATATTGTTTGTCTTTGTGTGCAATTAAGTGCTTTTATTATTATTATTATTATTATTAATAATAATTCTTAAATAAAAAAATAAAAAAATTATACAAAAAATATTATAAAGAGGAAAAAGTTGATTGTTTGCATTGAATACGCTCCGAAACTACTGAATGGATTTGGATGAATTATGTCCACGATAGTAGATAACCTGGTTATGAACATAGCATACTTTTTATCCGATATTCCCACGGGAACGGGCACCAAAGTCATAATCAAAGATTTTTATTCAAATAGACTTATAGATAAGTGCTTTCGAATAGTCAATTTTTTTCCTACCAGCCATTCAGGACATCTTTTAACTGATAAGAAGAACGGCCGCCAGAGTGAAACCGCGAGCGCTAGATAATAGTAAATAACTGAACCGTTTTCTGGCATGAACTACTAGTAAATATTATTCTAGTTCAGACCATAGACGAAATGCGGGCAGCGATTCTATTACCATCTCAAATACATCAATACAATGACACGTCAGTGACGTCAGAGCAATAGAAATTACTTAACCCTCAACAGCTCGAGCACTTCGTGAATTGTAATTAAAATTCAACCCTAACCCTTTGACCGGTTACATCTGGGTCTCTCGGACCACATGTGGGTTTTATTGTTGGAATGGAACGAGTGGAATGGTTCTAGTGTCATTTACAGCGATTGAATCCTTTGTGTTGTATGAGGGTATGCAAATGTGTATGGAGATTGGAGATTGCATCACATCGTAATGTTGCGTAATCGCGTTAAATGTTAACTTAAAGTTATTATTGTTTGGAAGTTGAACTTAGGTACAACTAGTTTGGCTTTGTTCTATTTCAAAACAAAGGATCAGTAGCCCAAACTAAACGTTTGTAAAGTTAGAATTAGTGACTAAGTTAACAATTATATATTTGAATCGGGTAAATTAATAATAAATACATAAATTATATATATATATATATATATATATATATATATATATATATATATATATATATATATATATATATATATATTATTACTTTTGAGCAGAGCATAGCACATACACTTTCTGACTAGTTACTACTACCCACATCACATGCATCCACAATACACAATTAAGCTGTTTTATTTTATTTTCTTTTGTTTTAATTTTATTATTTTTGTTTTAATATCGAAACTACTGTAAGGAAGGGTAGTATCTCCTAACACAGGCTGGTTTATAAAAGGTTTATAAAACTGCTAAAGCAAATTTTTTTATTTTTATTTACATAAATTTTTTAATCTAGGAATATACCTAGTGCAAGCTACGGTGAAAGTAAATGTTCGTGAAATCCCGGATATATTAGTTTTTAGTACCTACCATGAAACTAATAAAAAAATACAAATATTATTCAGAACCATACAACTAACAAGTCGTAAAATATATTAGATATAAATTATTTTTTGGGCACCTTTTCTAACAACATCAATGTAACCAAGAAAATGTAAAGCGTTTTTATGAACGGAATATTTATTTTTTATGTTTCTCTTTTACTATTCCGCCTGCCATCGAAATTGACACTTAAAAATCTGTCAAAGTTACCATAAAAGAGACTATAAAATTCGTCTCAGTTGTCAAAAAATCTTGACATATGCGAAAATCAAGATTCCTGATATGGGTAGGGCCCGTATGGTGGTGCGCAGGGCCCGTATGGGCCCGTCTTGAGTGGAGATAAAAAATGGTCGCTTGGAGAGGTAGGCATTGGGTTACACGACGATTTTAGGGTTAAAAATTTAAATTGAAGATTGAGACTATTTTGAGCTTATTTATGCAATATAGTATTGGTATGATTATTTTTCACAACAAAGTTTTATATCAGAGTATCTATGGGTTAATCCTATCCTAACTAATATATAATGTTATAAATGTGAAAGTTTGTTTGTTTGTCCTTTCTTGACGCCCTAACTAAGCAACCAATTGACTTGATTTTTGGCATAGAGTTAGTTGAAAGGCCGGAGAGTAACATAAGTTACATATTTACATATTACGACAGGAACCGCGGGCAGAAACTAGTTTTTAAATAAAATGTTGTGCTGCACAGTAAAAAACATAGACTCGGTCGGTCCTTCCTCCTTCAACTAATAACTAGTTATTAGACTATTGTTAGTTGAACGAACTTCAAAGTTGTTTATTTAATTTATTTCACCATGTTATAACATAAAACGTTACATTTGGCATGTCATAGCGTTACAATAGAAGAATTAAATTTAATCTTAAGTAGGACATACTAGGATTCAGTCATATATTAGATAGGTCATTCCATGTTTAAGTGCTTAGTTAACTAGTCATAACATAACTTATGATCTATGTATTAAGTAGCCATCACAGTAATAATAGTTGATAAACAAATAAACTAAAACAGCTAATAAATTAATTAATTAATTAATGTCATACTAATAAAAATATATAAGTTACAAATCACAATCATTATTTCATAAATATCATAAATGTCATAAATTCCTTAATTTTATAGGACTCAATGTCAACTAGACAATTTGTAGACACTAGACAGTTGTAGCCATTTCACAAATTAATCAATACTTAGTTACATTTTCATTCTGCATCGATTGGGTAGTGTTATCCATAAGGATTCTCAAAATTATAAGGAACCCTTAGTAATAGTGCCTTAGCACGTTTGCCGGTTTTTTTTATCAACACTCGACGACCATAGGCCCTCAGGGACCGATTTCAAATTTGGCTGGCCTTCTTGAAGTTTATTACCGCGTTTAAGCTATGGCCTATAAAATGATGTTATTATGGTCTGTTCCTGAGTGCCGTAGGTACGGTTGCTGTTGCTGGAGAGAGAAGGAAGCCCATACTTTGTAAGTTGTGGATGAATATAGAGCTTTTATGCAGCCAAAAGCTACCTACATATTATACAAGCTACGAACATTTAGTTACGCTTATGCTTATATTGAAGTCCAGAAGGCTGATATGCATGATATAAATAGGTTACCATATATGTAGGTAATTAAAAAAAACACATCGTATGTTAAAAGGAAAAGTTGTTTTTTTTCATGGTGCTTTTATAATTTTCAATGTCACTTCGATAATTTATTTGGTCTAAAACCACATTTAAATAATACCAAACACTGGTCATACACCAGTCATAAAATATGTTACATTCTAAATCAGAATAAATTCTGATACGTCTGCATTTTTGGTATGTTGTTTGGGTCCACCTAGATAGTATTTACGAGTATCCAGATTTGCGGCTTTCTGAAATGTAAGCGCGCTGAGTTATTGCTGAGAAACCGCATTTTTTTTTTGTTTTGGGCAAAAAAACACGACTTTAGAAAGATCTGACGAGAAATGTCACTATTATGTTTTTAATGTCAACAAAATTCCTGTTAATTTGAGCCCTAATAAATTTTTTCTAGGTATTAGACCTACAAAAGTTTAATTGGAGCTCAAATTGTTCCCAAGGTAATAAGGATTTCTAAATGATGTTGTATGAAATGTTACCTTTTTTCAACGTTTTTCTTACTTAAATTAATTTATATTAGCATAATATTTTTAACTGAATAATGAACACACATATTAGAGCAAAATTCTAATCATTTTAGTGTAACTTCCCCTTAACACGGTTTGTTTATTTAAATTTGTTTCAAAAATTTTCAAAAATTTTCTATTTGCAATAACTCAGCGCGTTCACATTTTACATTGCTGCAAATCTGAATATACATATACATGTGGACCCGAACAACATAGCAAAAATAGAGATTATAAAAAAGAATTAGAAAAAAGCAACTAGTCTCATGTCGCCCTGACGGGATGACGACATAGTTGCTTTTTTCTAGAATATCTTCTTGTTTAATATTTATCACAGAAAAATAGCATTGTAAATGCAAAATTAATAATTAAAAATAAAGGTGTATCGGAATTATTCCGATTTCAGCGTATTAATACTTTTATATTTAATTTATAACATTTCCATAGTAAAGTTAAGTAAATTTTTTGAAACGACTAAGTACAGAATTCTATACCCCTGTAACATTACAAACCCGTATGAAATTCGACAAAATTATTCCTGCATAGGTACAAATCAAAATCAACTCATTCAATATTTTTACGTAGACTCGAATTACTCAAAATCATGAACTGACTAAATGTCATGTTGAGAACTCGAGACCACAATGACATGATGCGCCTAGTTGCCTCAATTATCTATTCCCAAAACTCCCTTATCACGCCGTCTTCAGCCCACAAAGGCGAACCAAAGCATATTTAATCAACGACAAAAAAAACTATTGCCACAAGCCAACAAAGAGTTATCTGTGCGTTGAAAACAGAAAAAATAACCGGTTTTACTAGTATGGGCAACCATGGGCGCGCAGTAGGTTAACTTTGTAATTACAGTGATTCTATTATGGAAACTGTCATTGTCATAAGAATCTTGATGTATTCCAAAAGCGATTGTGTTTTAGGGTTCCGAAGCCTAATGGCAAAAAACGGAACCCTTATAGATTCGTCATGTCTGTCTGCCCGTCCGTATGTCACAGCCACTTTATTAACTACTATGCTGAACTGAAATTGAAAGAAAAATATGCTGGCTGCTACCTCTTCAGTGTAGATAGTCTTCTTCTTATTGAGTGAGGATTAGAGGCCACCTCTGGTGTCAGATTTTATCAAGCTGCCTGAAAACCTCTGATTTGGCTTAACGACTGTAATCAAATGACAACAGCCGGGACCGACGGTTTAACGTGCCCTCCGAAGCACGGAAGCGCTCAGTTGTAATGCCACTTTACGGTCACCCATCCGACACCTGACCGGCCCGAACTTTGCTTAACAAACGTGATCGAATACGATCAGTCTGTCAAGCGCGGCCATGAGCGAGTGCAAATAGTAAAAACCTATGAATTGACAGGATATATTCCAATTTCTGTCACTGTCTGTCACAATCACCCTTTGTTTCTGGATAACATCTTGGACCCTAGAAATATAATTGGCAAAAAAGGGTTTAGCCAAATTTTTTTTACAATTCTTATAATTAAACAGGGTTTGCTTCACCAGGTTTTTTTATTTGATCGCAAGTGGTGTTTCAGAAATTAAAGATGTGTAATGTATGATAAGTCTTTCTAGTGACTTGAAAATTGTTTACTGTTAGAATAACCATAAAATGTACTAGTATACTCGTAATTAGTATGTATATTTTTTTGTGATGGACTTTTTAATTTGACGACTCTGTCTGTAAGAAATAAAACAGGGAAAAAAACAGCCCTTGACGAGTTTCTTGCCGGTTCTTGTCGTTACAAGGTCTCCCGCCGTAGGGATTGTGAACCGATGGCGTAGCTTCTTTGACGTTCATAAGTGCTTTTTTTTATGAACTACGGTGAGACTTAGCCTTCATCATACCTGATGTTAAGTATTGATAAGGCTGAAGATGGAAGCGAGCCTCTCCCGGAATCCCCAGTCACTGAGGAACTGGCTACTTATCTCAAACTGCCCGAACACAACAATGCTGAAACGTTGTTGTTAAGGCGTCAGGCTTACATAAGATGGTGGTAGCTAGCCAGGCGGACTTACAACAAGTCCTTCCACCAACCAAACCGAATACAATATGTACCTCCGCTGGGAATCGAACCCGGGACCCCTGGGTCTGAAACCGGTGGTTGTACCACTAGACCACAGAGGCGCATGTAACAACCTAGACTGAATAAATGATTTTCATTTTTTTTATTGCCATGCAATTGATACATAAGTTTAACAATTAGATTTTCAATAATAATATTATTCTTTATTTATTTTACAACGGCTCTTAAAACTCCATTGCAGATATGCCATTGCGCATAATTGTCGAACACACTGAGAAACTTAACGATGTGCGAAACATAGCCTAATGTTTGTGTCTGTTGTAAAGTTTGTGTAATAATTGTGTTTTCTATTTGTTTATCTTGCAACTAAGTCATATTCAAATAAATCAGTATTCAAGTTTAGCCGAAATCAAACAATTGGTAATTACTTAATAATGGCTACGTTATTTTGTAATTTTAAAACCAAGACGATGTTATTGCTTAGTTTTAGACTCGTACTTGTCATTTCATTTTCAAGTTATCATTATGACAAAAGACACAATAACTTAAAACTTTTTTTTTTATTTTCTTTTAAAAAAACTTTTCTACTAAAACTTTAGTAAGATTTTTTTCATGAAATCTTTCTAGGTACTACAAATTTAGGTACTGGCTATAGAAACACTGTAATATTTTGTTCTAAAACAACTGAGATCTAGTGTGCTTTTGGCCCCAATTCGTGATGTATTGTGTTAAAAAACGTAATAATTATAATTATAAGCCATCTGGTTTAACAAGTGGCTATTATAAAACTGCGAATAACTAATTTGAACAGTTACAAATAGCTTCCTTAATGTTATTCTTTGGTTATGTTACGTAAACCAGTATTTTAATACGCAAATTATTAGTAAATATCTATTAATACATTTAGCACAGTTTTATTGACGATATTTGTTACATTTCCTGTCCTAATGAAATAAATTTGATGTTACGTAGTTTATTAAAAGATAGAGCTTTTGTGACGGTCTTAGATTTAGTTCAGAGGTTTTTGAGATGATGTTACTGACACACATTCAATAATAAAATAAATAATAAATATTTTCATACAATCACACCAATTATCTAGCCCACGTTAAGTATTATGTAGAACTTGTGTTTATGGACACTAGATAGCGGATAAACATACTTATATACTTTTTTGTAAATACATACATAATATACATATTAAACATCCAGAACAAGACAAATAGACATGTTCATGCACACAAATATTTGTCTTGTCCGGGGATCGAACCCGGGGCCTCTGGCGCAAAAGGTGGGGCGACCCTGCGCCAAACAGGTCGTCACAGATTACTAAATAGTTACTACCTGTATAAAGATAGACGGTAAAAATGTACCTGGCGTGCCAAAAGTTTGATCCACGGTCAGTTTTATGACCAAAGTCAGTCCGCTTGAGACCATTGCCATGAAAACACGCGTCACTCAGAAACGAAAATGGTTAATTGTGCAGTGCTTTCTTGCAAAAGCTCGTCAGTAAAATTTACACTTTACGAAATCTCGCTCGTGACGTCATCGTAGGTACGAAAAATTCGACACGCTAGGTTCTCATACAGTTTCAAGCGCTCTTTTCGTCTATTTCAATATAGGTCTGTGTTAACCCTTAATAGGGCAAAGGGCAATTGCTTACCACCTCAGCTTTTTGACCATAGAGCAAAAGTTGGTTTGTGTACACTTTCTTAAATTCAGTACCTAGATATAAAAAAAATGATTACCACCGATATTTCGCGTACTTGTGATTATATATTTTTAGATTTTCATAAATAATGTTAAAAAGGATCCAAATAAACCTATAATAATGTATAAATATTTTTTACATAATTAACTCCGCCCTATTAAGGGTGGTATACCTATAAAGATATAACAGGCAGTTAGAGCATGTTTAAAAGCCAAAATTAATCAGCGTGCAAATTAAGCATACTTTTTACAGTAACATAAACGATACATAGCAAAAACACTTTGATCTGAGTATATATTTTTCTAGTATTTTTCTATAAAAAAAACTAGAGGCCGGGCGCGGTTTCACCCGCGTGGTTCCCGTTCCCGTGGGAATTTTGGGATCAAAGCTATCCTATCTCTTAAGTGGGACCAGACTGCTCACGGTGTGCCAATTTAATTTAAAATCGGTTAAGTAGTTTAGGAGTCCATCGCGGACAAACATCGTGACAGGAGATTTATATATATTAAGACTAGAGGCCGGGCTCGGTTTCACCCGCGTGGTTCCCGTTCCCGTGGGAATTTTGGGATCAAAGCTATCCTATCTCTTAAGTTGGACCAGACTGCTCATGATGTGCCAATTTAATTTAAAATCGGTTAAGCAGTTTAGGAGTCCATCGCGGACAAACATCGTGACAGGAGATTCATATATATTTAGATAATCATATACAATAGTATTGAAAATGTGAACTTTTAAAGTCATAACAGGTCCTAGGTAATAATTTAATAAAAACATATTTATTTTTACAGAGAAAAACAAACGCAGCTTAAATGCAAGCGTCCCGATCTAAGAATACCAATTACCCAGTGACTATTAACAAAAGGACCAAGGTTAGGTGCCAGGCGACACACTAACAGGACCAGATAAATGGTCATACTTCTGTCTCTCTCTAACGCCCGATGAGTGGCGGAGAGAACTATAGTTGCTGACGAGTTACGCAGACGCGTTTTTTTCTTCTCTTGACCCCGGTCTGTTATTATTGGTTTCCTCTTTTAGTACAAAGCCAAAGGCAGATTGTGTTTCCAACAATTTTAGGAAGGTTTTTTTTTTATAAATTTTTCGCTTTAAAACTTTTTGATTGGATTTATTGGATGGATTGGATTATCAGTAACAAAATCTCAAAGTCATGAAACATTATGATTAGAAGGAATTTTGGTTGGTGGAAGGACTCGTTGTAAGTCCGCCTGGCTAGCTACCACCATCTTATCTAAGTCTGACGCCATAATAAGAATGTTTTCAGCATTGTAGTGTTCCGGCAGTTAGAGATAAGATAGTCAGTCCTCAGCGATTGAGGACTCCGGGAGAGGCTCGCTTCCATCTTCAGCCTTATCAATACTTAACATCAGGTATGATGTAGGCTAAGAGTCTCCCCGTCGTTCATAAAAAAAAATAAAAAAACGATTTCTTAACTTTTTCTGGTAAGCAAAAATATAGTCTATACTAATATTATAAAGAGGAAAGGTTTTTTTGTTTGTTTGTTTGCATTGAAGAGGCTCCGAAACTACTGAACAGATTTGGATGAAATTTGGTACACAGATAGTAGATAGCCTGATTATCAACATAGGATACTTTTTATCCCGATATTCCCACTGGAACGGGAACATAAACATAAACATTTATCGGATACAAACAGGTCGTGAAAAATTTATTCTAGTCTATTATTTAAATAAAACGCCCAGACGCAAAACAAACATTTTATTTGTCCCGAGTGGAAATCGAACCAGCGACCTCTGACTTAAGACTACCACTGCGCCATCGGGTCTTGAAATAAATTCGTTGTTTTTATCAGGCCCGGTGGCATGCGTGACCAGGAACCAGGGAGTCTGAACAAGCCCGCAGATAGCGATTGTTACCCGATAGTGGGTCCGCGATAACCGCTTAACAGAAGGGTGGAAATGCGTGAATGAGATACCATCTGCAGCGTTATCTATTTGACCCATCTCTGTTTATTTATGCCAATGGATGTACCTGTGTGTAATGTGTTTAGGAGGTGCGTGTTCCAGACCTATAGCGAGATAGCCGAAAAGAGCACTTCAAACTGTATGAGAACCTAGCGACTTGTACTATTTAATATTCTGTGCTAGCGTGTCGAATTTTACGTACCTGCGATGACGTCACGAGCAAGATTTAGTGATGTGTAAATGTTATTGGTGTCGTGTGGTGACGGTCTAAGAATACAAGTGTCACCACTCCCTTACATGCCTGGGATGTCGTAAGAGTCGACTAGGAGGCTCGACGCATTGAACACCTGTGCGAGAGAAGGAAAACTTGAAACAAACCCTTTACCGACCCGTCTGGCCAGCCTGGTAGCAGTAGGCTAATAGGTAGCAGTGAGCTAGGAGAGGCCTATGTCCAGCAGTGGACGTCCACAGGCTGATGATAGATGGATGGAAATGTTATAGACGAGCTCTTGCAAGAAACCATTTTCGTTTCTGAGCGACGCGTGTTTTTATGGCAATGGTCTTAAGCGGACTGACTTAGATCGGAAAACTTTGATCATGGAGCAAACTTTTGGCACGCAAGGTAGGCACACTACAACCGTCTATCGCGATATAGGTCTGTGGCGCTTGTGTTAAGATGTTTAGAAACTTATGGCATTGGCAAGGCCAAATGTTCGTGCTATAAGTTCACAATCATAACAGTATGCCTACTCAAGCATATTATCTTTAAAATTTGGCGCGCACTGGTTCATTGAATAACAGCTTTTCCGAGTTTTTGCAATAATAAGATTTAAAATTACGTCTTTTGGGTTTCCCGATTTTTCGGTACCTTTTCAGGATTGAAAGCGTGAAATATTTAACAATTCGAATCGTGAAAAGGTTTGTATTAATTTCTTTCGATTGTGTGATGTTACAGTTAGTAACGTGACGTCCGCTCGAACTCGGACATATTAATACATATTAAGAATGCACAAACGATTTCAACAGGGATTTTGAACATTTCTACTTTATTCAATCTCAAGACAATTTGTTCATAACCAAGGTATTGAAACTGTATAAAGATCCCGTGGCAATAGACTGATATAAATTGTAATTCACATCTCGCTCGAACTCACATGAACAGAGTGTAACTGTGCTCCATTCGGTTAGCCTTCGTTCGTTCGTTCGCACGGGATAGGGTTAACAAGCAAAACTATCGAGTTAGTATCGAGCACGTAATGTCAAAAAATTTATAGGAAAATGTAGTTCCGTTTACGTCCGGTAGGAACGCTGCTCAAAATCTCATATATTTTTTACTTTTTTTCTTTGATAAGTACTTATTCGAAAGTTATTAAGCCTACAGTAACTTAACCTTAACCGCCTCTGTGGTCTAGTGGTACAACCAAACGGTATCAGACCCAAGGGTCCCGGGTTCGATTCCCAGCGGGGGTACATACTCGTTGTAAGTCCACTTGGCTAGCTACCACCATCTTATCTAAGTCTGACGCCATAACAACAATGTTTTCAGCATTGTTGTGTTTCGGCAGTTAGAGATAAATAGCCAGTTGCTCAGTGATTGAGGATTCCGAGAGAGGCGCGCTTCCATCTTCAGCCTGACCAATACTTAACATCAGGTATGATGAAGGCTAAGAGTTTCCCCGTCGTTCATAAAAAAAAGGATTAACGAAGAGCTCGACGCGCGGCGAGTGAATCAAAAATAGAGCGCCTCGCCTCCGTCACTCGCTCAAGGTCGCGCGATAAGTGCCTACCGCTAGCCATTCGCTCGAGCGAATAAGCGGCAGAGGGGCGTCTAACGCCAGCGCGAGTAGTTGTGTGTACTAACAATGGCGAATCAATGTTGTGCAGTCTATGGGTGTAAAAATCAAAGATCTAACAAAATTTTATCATTTTTTAAGCTGCCAAAAGACGAGGAAAGGTATGTTGTTTTTGTTTACTTTACGTATCGTTTTCTAAAATTATTATGTCATTGAACCAACCAAACTACATTTGTGGACGCCCGCCGCTCAAGGGCAATCGCGGTGGACTGTATTCGTTTGAATCGCGACGCTGACTCAAAGCCGTTAAGTTCTTTGTCCCTTGTAGCGCTTGACAGTAGGTAAATAAAGCGAAAATATTTACTGAGGAACTGGCTATCTAATCTCTAACTGCCGGAACACAACAATGCTGAAAACATTGATGTTATGGCGTCAGTCTTAGTTATGACGGTGGTAGCTAGCCAGGCGTACTTACAACAAGTCCTACTACCAAATAAATCGAATACAACATACTCCCACTGGAAATCTAACCCGGGAACCCTGGGTCTGATACCGGTGGTTGTTTCCACCAGGTTGTGTTGGTGACTGTAGACCACACTGGCGGTTATCCCCTACTACCTCCTGCATTTCAACTAACTACTTGTTTTTCTGTTTCAGACGCATCAAATGGTTAGAAATTATTGATAGACCTGACCTGATGAGGCCCAATGTAAGACCAAAAAGTCATATTGTTTGTTCCCAACATTTCACCACAACTTCAATGTTCTTCGTACCTCAATTAAAACCAGACGCACTGCCAATAAAATTACCCCAGGAGTCCAAATGCGACCACGGAACCCAAACTGAAGGCAATGATATAAATATAGAAGACATTAAAAAGGCACAAGATTCAAAGTCTACTCAAACGGAAAAAGAAGAAGATCAAACGGAAAAAGTAAACGGTCAAACTGTAACAGTTATTTCTCACAGAAAAAGAAAAATTAGCGACGACATACATGACTCGAATTTGAAAAATATTAAACTGGAGAATGAATATGAGGATGAATTGGTTATTAAAGAAGAATTGGAAATTAAAGAAGAATTTATTTGAGTAATTGAAATGACAAAAGGATTCTGAGAGTTTCATGCGTTTATTTGATTATGGCTTTACAAATAAAAATTGCAAGCCGGTTGAATGGAAAATTAAATTAATAATGGTTCATTCCATTTGTTTAAATCTTTATCTCTAAAGTTTTTTTATAACCACCAATTAGCCTAGCCCAAAAAAGCATAATGTACTCGTACTTTTGATAATGTAACGGATATTAATACGTATAATTACTTAAATAACTATATTTATGTAGATATATAAATAAACGTATAGTTATATACTTAATAGGCCATGACTCAGGTTAATAGAAGTGCAACTTCTAATTACTACTAGTATATATTTATTTTCCCTGTCTTGGCTGGCACCGATTCCAAAAGATTTATTTTTTACTTTTTGAAGTCGGTTTTAATTATAACTTTTTAATTTTGCATTTTACGGGACATGAGACTAGTTGCTTTTTTCTAGTATATTTTCTTATTTAATATTTATCGGTTTTAATTTTTTATTTCACAATTTTAAGTTACATCATGTGCCGTTACTGCCGATACGTTAAAATCAGCCAATATACAACAATAATTGTTTACCAGATGACATAATTATTATGTCATCTGGTAAACGACTACTTGCCAACACGCCTTAGATTTTTCAGGATTATGAAAAAACTACTACCCAGATCTTCGTAAAAATTATAAGGGACCACACTTAAACTATGTTCTTTCAGATAAAACAAAAATAATTAAAATTGGTTGACAACTGACGACGTTATATTTAAACATACATAAAAAAATAAAATAAAAAATATACAGTTGACTTGACAACCCATCTTTTTTATTAAGTCGGTTAAAAATGTGTGTGTGTGTTTTTAAAGTCAAATAGGTAGATACACCTTAATGTCAAATTTCATAAAAAAATGGTCCAGTGGCTTAGGCGAGAACCGGTTACAAAGTTGAAATGACTTCCAGGGGGCCTAAACTGCCATATTTTGGAAACCATCATGTCATAACAACGTTTTATATGCGTTTTATATTCTTCAAATTCTTACTATTATGAGATATATCTATGGGTATGATATGCCTTCAAAAATGGGCTTTTCTACACTCGATGATACTTTGTAATTGTGGACCTACATAACTAGGCAGCAACTGAACATTCGCAAGAAAAATATCGCCCTCGAAATCATAGAAAATAATCTTATTTTAAAAGGGTCGTGGTACGAAATAGCATTAATTAGTGCGAAATAGAAACATTATTGCGCATTTTTTTTTTAAAGAAAATAACTTCAACAGAAAGTTTTCAGTGTAAACGAAATATTATTTTACAATAACATTTAGAGGCTCGTTTTGTAATCATATCCTGTAAGTAAATAAATAGATTTCGATGTATTGTCGATAATGATCACATCCGCAAACTCTCGATTAAAATAAACATCAGATATCAAAATTACCTGTGATCATGGCTCATTACACATCTTAAAAGTAATCAAACCATGACACAGTCGGATGCACATCTAGCTAGCAATAGTTATTGAAAAATAGTTCTTAGAGTGACCAGTTAAAGCTTAAATTGTAAAACTCCTTGATAGGATACAAAAAGAGGTTCTGGTTTCCATCCTTCTTGGTCGAATAAAAAAGATATGAGTCGAGGATACTAAGAAATGGATTGTTGCAAAAGTATAGGTAGTAATTATATTTGAAGCTAATGATAACCCAGCGATTGTGTCTCAAGTAAGCTTTTTCTTCGGGTGCCTGTTCTAAATAAGAAGATGATATCGTCATCATCATTAACTCATGTACTTTAATTGTATTATGAAAAAAAACAGCCATTTTAGTGCTTGGGCACTTGGCCATATGACCACCACGCAGACCTACAGATTAGTGGGTTCTAACGACTGCAATAATTAGAAAAAAAAGAAGAAATTTATATTTATTTGAGACAAACACGACAATAAGAGACATCAAAGTAGCACAAAAAAACACAGTTTGTCCCAAAACGGTACCGACTCAGCATAATGCTTGGCTTTTTACCCAGCGCTGGTCTTCCGTCGGTACCGTTGTGGGTGGGGCTGAGAGCCATGTTAACCAGCACAACAAATAATGATTATTACAAAATATATACTACAAATATAAACTTACACAATTCGTATATGCATTAAAATCAACATAAAAGACTTAACCTTTTTGACTGATCAAACAGGGGTACCAACATGATAAAATATAATATGAAAGTATTCTAGTCTAGTCTATGGTAACATTACCAATGTGTCAGACAAAACAACTGACTGTGGTACAACTACAAGCCAAACAAACAAAACAATTACCAAACAATCTGTGAAGCAAATATACGTAGTTATTTACATGAATATTTGTCTTGTCTGGGAATCGAAACCACAACCTCTGTGCAGAAAGCAGGTATCCCTATATCTGTGCCATAAGTACGTCTGTAATACTCCCACCAATATAGTATTTACTATTAGTTAGGTTAATATGGGGTAAAAATTAATAGGCCTCTAACCTAACCAATCTAACCTAACCGACCACCATTGTATCACCATTCTTAAATCGACATAGTATGATAAAGATGCAACATCGTCGAAAGCTACATTTGGCCTGCCTAATGTTTGGTATAATTAAAAACTGTGCACCTGTCTATTTATACGACAAGCTGTCCTGGACCTCTAGTCGTAAGCCTCATGGACCCCGAAAATGTGCGCAACAACTGGCTACTGCCCGGCATGCATCCGCCGCCTTTCGAGGTAGTTTCCGTTACGCTGCTTCCAAATGCTGGAATAACATTCCTCCGCCAATTAGGGACCTGCAAAGTATTTACAGTTTCAGACACAATATAAAAATATTCCTTATCAATCGTCAAGGTTTGCAGGAAACTCGACAGGACACAAGTATCCTATAGCCATACATATACTGTTTCTAAGCACTTTAAAATATCTCACCTTAACTTTATGTCCCGAGAGGTTTTGGCGTGGTTTTCGTTTTCCTGGCTCACTGACTGGCTGTCTGGGTGTGTGGATTCTGTTCCCTCAAAAATAATAAACTTTCTTATCATGTCGCCCATTATGTTTTAGTAATAAATTTATGTAACTGTGTCTTGTAATTTTCCGTAACTGAACCATTTTTTTTTTTTTTTTTTTGGATTGCATTGAAATACCTGTAAAAAACACCATTTAATTTTAGTCTTGTATTTTCCATTGTGTTATATCTTTGACACAATTTATCATTGCAAAGTAAGTAATTAAGTAAGTGTTATACTGTAACCGTACTTACTTCATGCAATTTGTTTTGTATTTTACTAAGTTTTGCAAAGCTTTTAAATAATTGTAGTCACAAACTAATTCGGCTAAAGTTTTGTTTGGCTTTGGAAAACCGAAAAGTTTTCCCTCAGCCATTTTGTTTTTTTTTTGTGTTTTTTTTTTTTTTCAATAGCTTACCCCGGCTCTGGCCTCTAGCACACACATTATGGTGCTTTCACACGGTCTTTGTCGTTTTGGTATTTTTGTTGTTTTCTTTCTCATTTTTTTATTTTTTTTTATTTTTTTACATATAATCTTTGTTTTTAATTGTTGTTTTTTTGTGTTACTTTGTTTGTTTATCTGTGTGCGGAGTCAACAAACCGGTTCCGGCGGAAGATCAGCGCTGGTCATAGACTATGCATTATGCTGAGCCGGGACCGTTTTGAGACAATGTTTTCTGTGTTTACTGTATAAAATGTTTAATTGTTCGTGTGCATATTTGTTGTCTCAATAAAATTAATTTTCTTTCTTTCTTTCTAACCAATCATTGATTGATCAGCAATAAAAGCTATTTGGCCTGCGACGACTATGTGAGCCAAAAAAAACTTGCTGGATTTTTTAACAAAAGAGCATTGGACCGGATTTCCAAAGGTCGTGGGTTCGAGTCACGAAGAGAATTCACCTGTGGCCGAGTTGACTTTTTCCTATATTTTTCTATTTATAATTTATCATAAGTATAAAAATAGCATAAAAAAATGCAAAACTTTAAAAGTCCTAAATTATTGGCTGAAGCATCTTAATCGATCGATAAACATCTGAAAAGAATCCCGTCAGGGCGACATGAGACTAGTTGTTTTTTTCTAGTATTTTTTCTTGTTTGATATTTATCACATCTGAAAAGAAGTTTCTTTCGAATGCAAGGATATTCCTAGCATTGATGTGACAACGCTGGCCTACAGCGTATAAAAGTATAAAAGTATTGAAGAACGGATAATCTACCACGGAGCTACCGAGACTTGTGGTGGTCCACAAGTCTCGGTAGCTCCGTGGTAGATTATCCGTTAGCATTGGGCCGGATTTCCAAAGGTCGTGGGATCGAGTACCATCTGAGAATTCACTTGTGGCCGCGTTGATTTTTTCCAATATTTTTCTATTTGAAATTTATCATAAGTATAAAATCTTGCTGTTCAAAAAATTTATTCTTTAATAAATATAACTGGATACAAATAGAAATAAAATATTTAACTAAACTAAAACTTTTTAAGTAGAATAATAGCGATGAATCAAGAAAACAAATAGGCTACCTTTCCAGATGAGGTCAGAATGGAGTTGTAATAATTATCAATATCATTATTACATAAGCATGACATCAGAAACCTGTTCTTGTAAGAATAAATTAACAACAAAACAACATAATTGTATGGACGTTTAAAAATTATAAGCACGGAGAACAACGGTTTTTAGGGATCCGTTAGCTATTAAAATTTATTGCTTACTCTCTCAAGTTTCAACTAAGTACAAATTAATGACCTATTTTACGATATTACATTTTATTAAATAATAAAAGTTATAAATAACAGACAACATCACGCACATTAATCTATTTTGAAATAAGAGAGAGAGAGAGAAACATTTTATTGACCAAAGACACAACACAATTATTACAAACATAACAAAAATACAAAATAGAAAAAAAAACACAATTACATCAATGGTCAATAAGGTCCTGCCTCAGCTTTGTGTTGCCATGACACTAAATGTGTCACAGCAACGCTCGTATTCTGACAAGACCTAGTGATGCGTGGTTGACGCGGACACACAAAAATACGAAGACAATAAAATAAAAGTAAGAAATAAAAATAAAAAAAAAAACATAAACAAATCAAATAATTATTGATATACAAAAATATTTGACAAGTGTTATGCCAGGGCCGGTAATACATATTTATATATAAAAAAGTTAAAACATTGTTTTTGGTTGGAAAAAGTGAAGTGAACAAACAAACAAAAAGAAGAAAAGTTTTGCTCACGTTTTAGGAAAAAAAAAATTAAAATACCTACGTAAACAATGTTTATACACAGATAGGTATTATTAACACATCATCAAATAAATATTGGTCACTTGATCGAAATTCGAACCTTCTACACCTAACGCAATAAAAAATTTTTTTTTTTTTTTTTTTCTTATAATCAGGCAACGATTGCCCATTGACATAATATACCTTGAAACGAAGCGTACCACATATCTTAATCCTAATCACATCTTAACTAATATTAAAAATGTGAAAGTGTCTTTGTTTGTCCTTCCTTGACACCCTAACTAAGAAACCAATGGACTTAACTTTTGCCATAGAGTCAGTTGTAAGGACGGACAGCAAAATAAGGCTATGTTTAACCCGATGTTCCTGAACGAGAACCACGCGGGTGAAACCGCGGGCGGAATCTAGTTATTTGACGAAACAATGATGTTAGTAAATAGCTTAATTAATTCATCAAACCCGAACCGGACACCGGTGTCTAGAGAACAATGGGATATCTATGTATTGTGTCTCATAATCCCGGATTATAAGACACAATAGACCTCGACCGCCTAACAGTATAGCTTGTACTATCGCTATAGCTATCAAACTTCAACCTCTCATAAAACCCTTCAACGATAGGGTTTTTGTCCAATTCCAACATCGTGGTCTCAGCCATATAACACCCACAGCTGGGTATAGGCCTCCCCCAAGAGGGGGGGTTTGCCATAATCGCCACGCTTGGCAGGCGAGTTGGCGATCGCAGTATGGCCAAGTATGTAGGAGACGCTGCTGCCCATCTCCTGAAGGCTGAGTCCCTTAGTCGCCTTTTACGACACCCACGGGATGAGAGGGGGTAGTGCTATTCTAAGCCAACATATTTCTTACAATTCCAATATATTCGGGGTGCTGAAAAAATAATTTGACACCTTCGGTGTCAGTTCGGTGGCACACGGCAGTGTCCCTCTGAAGCGCCTTTATACCACGTCCTGCGGCCAGAAGTCCTCTTTCACTAACTTTATGTGACACTAGCAGGTCCGCGGTTTCCGTTCCCGTAGGAATATGGGAATAAAAAGTATCCTATGTTCATAACCAGGCTACCTACTATCTGTGTACCAAATTTCATCCAACTCCGTTCAGTATTGTCGGAGCCTACTCAATGCAAACAAACAAACCTTTCTTCTTTATAATATTATTAAAGAATAAAATAAACGCTTCAAATTTTTCCCGACTTATCAGCTTTTTCCCGACATTTCATTTTAATATCTAGTCAAAGTTATATTAGCTTCGTTGGCAGTCTTCTGTTGCTTATTTAAATTTTAAAGCTTCATCACTTAACTGCAAAGTTCGTAGTTCGCAAAATAAAGCAAGAAGAACTGTTAAAAGCTTTCAAACTTTCCACTTTCTGTAGTCCCGAGTCCTGTAGCGTTTACACTTAGCCAATTAGTTCCTAATTAGAATGTTAATGAAGGTTACATTTCCTTAAAATTGCGTTGATTGAAAAAGTAGTAAATTACATATAAAAAATTACAAGACTTAGGACATATAAAATTTATACACAACGGGTGTTATTTGAATAGATATTTCTCATTACCATTACTTTAAATTCCCATTTCTACACAATGCTCCTAAACCTGTTTTCAAAATCATTATAGCCATTTCATCAATTAACTAATTAGGTTGTCTTTATTATGACAGGTATACCTATAAATAAGGTTTTTTTTGTATTTTTTTTTGATTACCGTTTTTTAGCCCGATTTGCACATCTTCAAAGAACTGACCAATCACCTCCCTGCCTTGTATTGTTAAGTATTTCTGTATTTCGTTACAAGTAAAGGCCCGTAAACGATCTTCTGTAAATTTTCTGTCAGATTTTTGTGTTTGTCAAATTTATTTGACAGTGAAACGCACCAAATGTTATCGCATGTTTGATGCGTTTGACTTCCGGTTTGTTTGACATCAAATTAAATTTGCGCGATAAACGATCAAATTTGTTTGACAAACACATTAGTCAAATAAATTTCCGTAAGTAAAACCCATCAAACATAGCTGCAGACGGTCAAATGTATCTGGCAGAAATTGACATTCTCAACACATTTTAAAGAAAGAAAGAAAATATCCTTATTTGATACCCACAAAACATATTCTTATGTTATCAGTTATTACTTATTACCTATTGGTAGGTAGGATGAAAGAACATAATTTGCATGCATAGAATGAACCCGCTCAGCATATGGCCTGGTATTAACCAAGACGCTGGTCTTCCGCGGATGCCATCTCTTATATAATAAAACAAAATAAAATTATTAATGAACATAAAAAAAAAATTAAATGGCTTTGTGGCGCTTCTTTGGCAATTTTTTCAGGCAACTATCGTAATTACACTTTTCAAGCTACAATAAAACCCATTTTCAACGACGACAAACCCTAAACCGTTTTTCCACCATGAACAAAACCGCGATGACTTGGTACCTTGGTAGACCGTGACGTATTCCCCAAATATCCATTTCACACACTAAAGCCCTCCAAATTACTGGCTGTCCGCCTCTCCCTGCTGCTAAACTGAATTATGCCTTGTATCAATCATACAGGAACCTGACAGTCTCACCAGGGAAGGTAGGCCCCTGCCAATCAAAAGTAGATGAAGAAAAGTCTTAAAATACAAGCACCTTTGAAGGATTCAAGGGGTCTTGGAAATCTGGTTCTGCCGATTCATGCCTTCCACCAATTTCGCAAGAAGGCAGGCTTCGAAGCCTCTGAGCTGTAGATTTCGACGAAAGTGTTTCTTAGCTGAATTTGAAAGTTTCACTCTGAGCCCGGGATGCATGGGGAAACGCTAGTAATACTTATTGATTGATGGTTTTCTTTATATTTTTACAAGCTTCCCTCGAATAATCGCCTTTCTTCACTCTATTAATGACTGGTTTAAAGATATTTTACGGTAGTTGTGTAACTGACTTTAACATAAAATCAAAATAATTACCTTATAAACATTTTTAAAAAAATTAGTTGACTTGTCTGTTTTAAACTAAAAATTCTTGTTTTAATAATTCAACAAAAACATTGACTAAGATGACTATAAATATCACTTAGGTACTTGATAAGAAAATATGTTAGGCTTTCAAACTCTGAAATCACGTTTACTTATTATTATCTGTTGATTCAGATGAACTGGATAGGTATATTGATTGATTTCATCTGTTCTGTCCAGTATTCATATATTTTTTTTGATTATTTGGATTACTAAACTGGGTACAATCCACAATAATCTAGGCAAATAATTACTTATGTACCTAATACCTAACTTACTAGGATTTACCCTACTCGAAGTAAGCACAGCATGCTTAGAAAACAAAGAAAATTAATACTACCTAAGTCTACTAATAAAAACTTAACTAAAATGTAACTAACAAACATATATAACAACTAAATAGCCGTTTTAATACAACGCTTGGCTGAGGCGAGGGAACCATTAAAGATATCAAATTTAAAACGTATACGAGGTCTACTAGAAACTTTTGATATATGTATACGAGTAGGTAATTATTAGGTACGTACAGCAATACAGTTTACTACACCCCTCTTCAAAACATCTCTCGAACAATGTAAAAACATTCTTCCAATTATTACAAAAAATGTTCCGCATACCTTACCCAAGTTTACCCCCACATACGTACCGGGAGCACAATTTCACGCTCCTATTCCCCCATAGACCCCTGCCACTAACCCTCGGGAGTCCACTCGAGCATTTGTCTGAATTACCCCTACAATGACGGCGCTATGTCAAAATAAACCAGCCGGTAAATCCAATGCCGATGACACCTGTCATCTGGTTACTGTCGCGGGTATTTATTGCCATGGTTTTAAATTATGTTTTTCTTCCATTTTGATTCGGATTGGTGGAAAATGGGCTAAAAATGTGGTGAAAACGGAAATGAAAAATATTTTTATTGTCACAAGATACTTGGGATTACTTTTGTGTATATTTCCAGATTTCGAGAACAAGTCCACTTTTATCAGTCAGCAGTTTTATTTAAACAATGAGATTTTTTTTTTAATTTATACCATATCTTGAGAAGAAATATATAATCAAGTGTTTATCTGCAAATTATAATTCATATCTCCATTTATAATGTAGATGTAAAAAGTTCCAGTTTATACCAGTTTTCGTTCAATATTAATAAACCAGCAGCTGTAAGTACAAGTTGAAATAATAATGAGATCACCCACAACATCGTATTCTATAACAGAACTGCATTTAGTAAGTACCTACACATAAATAAGTAATACATTTTGAGCTGTGTAGTGTCGGCTTAGAATAGCACTACCCCCTCTCATCCCGTGGGTGTCGTAAAGGCGACTAAGGGACTCGGCCTTCAGGAGACGGGCAGCAGCGTCTCCTACAAACTTGTCCATACTGAGATCGCCAACCCGCCTGCCAAGCGTAGCGATTATGGCAAACCCCCCCTTTTGGGGGAGGCCTATACCCAGCAGTCGTTGTTATGTGGCTGAGAAGACGACCTTTTGAACGCTTAACTTACAAAAGTGACTTAGAACTCTAAAAGATTTAATATATAAAGTTTTTACACTATAATGGGAATCTTGATAGTTTTCAATTACTATATCAAAGTCGTCTAAAAGACCGTTTGTCAAACTTATCTACAGGTGCATTGTTTATTTTAACTTTTTTATTGTTTAGTCGGACATCATACGATTATAATGTGAATTACAAAAGTAAGGGGTTTTTCACGTTAGATATAGCAAAGACTATCTTAACTTCTTCTTAGGTTTTCTAAAAGAGCACTTTCTAGTTTTAAGGATATTTTGAATTTACTCAGAAAAGGATTTGTAACTTATTTGAGAATAATTTAAAAATGAAGATTTTTTTATGTTTCAGAACATCCACGTTATCACATTACCGTAACCATCGATAAGGAATACACCGCTATCAAACATTATTTGAATGATCACGTTCACGCTCAATTGCACCTAGTAACCAACTTTACATTAAACTAAATTAAACCTTATCCATTCAATCAATACAGCCCATTTCCCCATAGCAAAACCACCTTGTCTGCCTAAGCTAATCAAATCACCCTCAACTTACGTGGTAATAAAGGTAATGCGTCAGAATATAAAAAAAACACAGGTTATCACCGAAAACAAGTCCGTCTATCAAGTCTTATCCGCCATCTTTGGAAACAACACGCGATTTTCAACCTTATTAACATGGCTTCAAATTTGATTTTAAAACGGTATGTTATGCCTCTGTTATCGCTTTCGGTGTATTGTTTAACAAAAAACCGGTTAAAACCGGATCACGGTTTCACACAATGATATTCTTTGTGTATGTAAATGAATGTAATTTAAATTCACATATGCTTCATATTTTTAGATACTGTTTCTCAACTGGTGTGTTTAATAAGGCAGTTAATTTATTTTGGTAGCCTCAATTAGTTTCGTTTTTGTTGAACGGAAAATAATTTGAATATTCTTTATGAGATTGTTAAGGTATTCTTCTCATTTGAAATGTTTGGTGTACGAATATTAGAGATAACTAAGTACCTACTGCAATAAATATCAGAAAACATAAAAAATATTGTATTACAACCCTTCCGTCCGTAAAAATTATAATGAAATAGGCCTTTGTTCAGACATATATGTTATCATATTTCTGACAATTATTCAGCACAGCTGATATGAGAGAGATTCCTGAAATTTTTAGTTTCAACTCAGAATTTGTTACAATTCACGGAAATCTTTTGTTCGATGCTGGCCTCCTGATAAATATTGCGGCAATCCTACTATCCTACTAATATTATAAATTTTAATAAATCTGTACTAATATTATTAAGGGGAAAGATTTGCATTTTTGTATGTAACGAATAAACTCAAAAACTACTCGACCGATTTTGACGAAATTTGGTATAGAGAATCCTTAGACCCCAAGTAGTAACATAGGCTATAAATGATCCCAAAATTCCCACGGGAACCACGCGGGTGAAACCGCGCCCGGCCTCTAGTTAGGTATAAATGTGAAAGTTTGAATGTTTAGACGTTTGGATGTTTGTTACTCATTCACGAAAAAACGGCTGAATGGATTTTGATGAAATTTGGCATACAGATACTTTGGAGAAAAACATAGGATACTTTTTATCTCGATATTCCCGCGGGAACGGGAACTACGCGGGGTAAACCGCGGGCGGCAGCTAGTTATACATATAATTTAAAATACTTATCTAGATTTTTTTTCTTGAAAATTCTATGCCTGAAATAAGAAATGTTTGAGTAAGAAGAAAGAAAGATTAGTTTACCAACATACATACTTTCTCGTCTTAACCCGTCACGGGGTTGGCAAAGCATCATCGATGTACGAGTATAAAAAACTAGCGGCCGCTCGAGGTTTCACCCGCGTGGTTCCCGTTCCCGTGGGAATATCGGGATAAAAAATATTCTATGTTCATAACCAGGCTATTTACTATCTGTGTACCAAATTTCATCCAAACCCGTTCAGTAGTTTCGGAGCCTATTCAATGCAAACAAACAATCAAATCTTTCCTCTTTATAATATTAGTATAATAGATATATTTTGACGAGCTGTTTGGGTACTAAGCCCGCCTTCGGCGCCAGAGGTCCCAGGTTCGATCCCCGGACAAGACAAATATTTGTGTGCATGAACATGTCTATTTGTGGTATCCGGGAATTAGAAATCCGGTCCAATGCTCTTGACCAGATCAGAGCATTGGACCGGATTTCCAAAGGTCGCGGGTTCGATTCCCGTCTGAGAATTTACTTGTGGCCGAGTTAATTTTTTCCAATATTTTTCTATTTAAAATTTACCATAAGAATAAATAGCATTGAAAAATGCAAAAAATACAAAATCATAAAATGTCTATTTGTCTTGGTCTGGGTGTTTAATATGTATATTATGTATGTATTTACAAAAAAAAGTATACATAATTGTACATACTTGTATATAAGTATTTATGTTCAGAAATATTTACATAACTCATTTACAAATGTTCGTATTCATCATACAAACATTTGCTCCTACCGGTATTCAAACACGGGACCTCAGAGTAGGTGACACTTAGAAAACGTACCACTCGACCACGGAGGTCGTCATACCTATATTATTTTGAAAGATACAGAAATACTATTCTAATTCAAATGTTTTGAAAATCTGAACAGCATATCACATCAAACCAGTCATTGTTTTAAAACTAACAATTTAAATTGTGGGCGTGGCATCACTTCCCACCGCTGGGAAAGCGTAGGGCTCCACAATAGGACATAAAACTGTCAGCGCAATCGCAGTCCAACAGTAATTGAACAAAACATATAGGTATAGAACTCAACTCAATATACATATCGTGAGACAATCGTTGAATTGGGCCGATCGAGTCGAGATCTGCCTGGGCACATAACGATATGCCGCATTTCTTGATTTGCATATCGTTCAAAACATAACGTTTACCTTGGTGTGACCAAATTATAAGCAAATAAAATGTAATTGGCACTAACTTTTGTCGTGCTTCCACTGGACCTAAGTGGAATTAATTACATACCTTTGGAAAATGGACTGAAAGTCAGCAGTCTTACAGCATGCTCACCAGCCAAGTTTAGGAAGGTCATGAGAAGCTGGGAGAGCTGCGGCACTCACAGCGCCATAATTAAGGTGGATCCAGGGGACCCACGACTATAGTTAAAGATTATGAGTACCTATCTATCAGACTTTTGTACAAGTAATGACTTTATTAATAACAAGATAAGTATGTCGTCACCAACGTTCGCTTTCTTATTCAGTCTTAGCTTTTTATAAGGTTGTGGTTTGATGTCACTAAGATAAACTCATTCACCATAGAATTGTGTATCAATTTGGTGTTTCAATTAAGTTAAAGATAATTTATTTAATAGGTCACAAATATAGTTCTAGAAAAGATGAAAATTTTCAGAATCTGTAAGTGAACAACTTTCTCCTAGAAACATGGGTCGGAGAACAAAAAAAGTTATGGCCTTTCAATACTAACGCCCGAAATTAATAACCTATCTGTAGGTATGGATCGGGTTTTCTGAGATTGTTGCCTAGGATACAGGTTCGCTGCCTAGCAACCGTCGTTACTTTGGTCATATTAACAAAAATATCCTAGGTAACTATCTCAGATAGCCCTAGATTTGTATGAAGAGTAAAAAAAAATATATAATTCGGCCAATGTTTCTAGAAGAAAGTTGTTTACTTACAGATCGTAACATCGTAAGCGCCAAATCAGTTTTTTTTTCAATTTACTTCTAAAATATATTTTTTTCGCAAAAACAACCCGGTCCTGGTATCAATTATATATTTATGCTATGTATTAAAATATTGGCCCGGTTCTAAGCATAAATCGGAAAGATATTGATTCTAGTAAAAAAAATGTTTTTTACGACCCTATTTCAAATATGCTCTAATAACTATGATATTTTTTTCGGGCACTTTAATATTTATTTTCAATTCAAATACTGAATCTGCAAATGGCAATTTACCTTTGTACCCTCTTAAAAAAATAATTAATGGAAAAAAACTTAAATTCATTAGCGATTCAGTGAACTCGATCGTGAAATAGGTTACGTCGTAATTTCTTATTCCCTTTGAAACTCATCCTCTATAAGACTCCATGAATAGTGCAATAAACAATTCAGTATATTAATGTTGTAATATATATATATATATATATATATATATATATATATTATTTCATATGACGAGAGTGTTGCCACTAGATATGAATTGTTTCTTTTTTCAGATTGAAAATATTTTTTTCGACAAAAATATACGTTTGTACTCTACGTAACAGTTTAATTTTTTCGCCGAACGCGATTTTTTGTAACGTCAAAATGACACTATTGTTTGAAAAGGCGTTTTTTTGTCATGAAATTCAATTTATCGCCAAAATGGCGAAAAAATACCCTATATGGCAACGCTGTCTGTAACTACGTGCGTCGATCATTGGGGAGTCTCAACCACGAACCCATGTGACGCCTAAATGGATTTCCAAAAAATTCAAAATAACTTAGAAAGGTTAGTATAGTACCTAGCTAATTCTTGTCCTGTAGGGCAAAAACTATCGAAACAGTATTGAGTACGAATCAACCACGAAATGTCAAAAAATGTATAGGAAAATGGGGAAATTGTAGTTCCGTTTACGTCCGGTAGGAACTCTGCTCAATATGTCAAAAATTTTTTTACTTTACTTCCTCGATACTTACTCGAAAGTTATTCGTTCTAGGCCTACTGTGTAGCTATATAAAAATAAAAGATTTTCTTATAAAATTTATCTCAAAAATAAACATAATTCTTTAACCACGAACGTTTACTATGCTACCTAAATAAATTTTACCAAGAAAAAAGTGAGAATTTTATCGCTTCTAAAATATCAACACATCCTACACTGCTGCCACATTAACTGTGCAATTTGAAAGAATCTTCAAAGTGTTCATTTATTTTTAAATTATGCACTTTGTAGGCAGGGCAGCTAATGATCATCATTACCGACTATTGTTCGCATTTCATTAATAATAAATACGCTTCGAACTATACGCATGCTTTTTTAACTAAACATGTCACTAACACAGATATTAAGATCAGGTGCTCTATTTTTGATTCATTCGTCGCGCGTCGAGCGCTTCGTTTCTACTGATTTTCGTTCGACATACACATTTCCATATTTTGGAATCGCGCGACCGCAACGACTGCCCCCACCCACTCGATGTAGGCGAGCGAATTTAAGCTAGCGACACGCATGACTTAAGTCGCATGTGTCAACGCTACGTCATACGAGCGATTCAAAATAGAGCTCGATCGAAAAGCTATTGGAGAAGAGAGTTTTTCAAAATTAATTGATTTAGATTTGCTTTGCGCTTAGGAACACAAAGAGAACCTTTAGATTATGACTTTGCTGTCTGTTTGTAATTTATAAATCTTATGCTGTTATGAAATAGGTAAAATATTCATAGAAGGTAATTTAGTTTGAGAAAAATTTCCTCTTATATTAAATATATTTCAAGATGTTCCATTGTAAATGTTGTTGTTTCTGTTAAAGCTGATAAGTTTCTTGCGGCCGTTTTTCTTATCAGTTAAAAGACGTCCTGAATGGCTGGTAGGGAAAAAAAACTGTTGGACTATTCGAAAGTACTTAACTATCTATAAGTCTACTTGAATAAAATTCTTTGACTTTGACTTAGGTTTAGTTCATCATCAGCATCATCATAATAAGTTATGATCGGCCATTAAAAAGTCTACTGCTGAAAATAGGCCTCCTCCTTAGAGCGCCACAAAGAGCAGCTGTGACCGACTGAAGCCATCTAGGTTTAGTTCTTATGAGTTGTATTATATATATGTTGCTTCTAAGCCTTTAAAATAAAAAAATATTGCCCTGTCTCTGGATTACTCTGATTAATAAAATATTTAGGCTAGAGTACTTCATAGAATCATGAAAACTTTAAGAAAGGTAGTTTCACAGAATTTTTTTTTTTTTTTTTAGTTTTGGCTTCCTCCGTTTTCCACAGAAATTCCGTGAAAAAAAATATAATAACCTTTTAGCTGCCAATGTCTTTTTGACGTTGACGTTAAGTGCCAGCCATTAAAAATGGCGGATGCGCCTGAAATTCTGACAACGATTTGAGCTACTTCTTGTTCGAAAACATAATATTTTTAACATAACTTTGATTTTTTTATTTTCACAAATAATCTATCAAAATATTAACTTAACGGTGTATTATCGCCAATGGTTCAAATTATAAGTACGACGATCATTTTTATATTACAGAATAATATACTGAGATTTAATTTTGTTAATACTAACGCCCGAAGGACTAAGGTCCGGTTGCTCGTTGGTTACAGTAAAATTAACCGGCGGACAAATTTAATAGCGTTGTTGAAGCAGCGGTTAATTTAACGAGCAGTCAAATTACAGATTTAACGGCAGTCAAAATAACCGGCAGGGTGGGAGTGGTTTAAAATTTTGACATAAGTAGAATTTGTAGTTATCGCTTACCTACCGGTTTTTTTATTTAAAATACACTTTTAACCCTTGTTTAATTTCACTGCCGCGTAAAATATTTTTGGGCAACTGAATGCGTAGATGACCGACATATTTTTTTACCGAAGTCAAAATTGACATTAGTTAAATTTTAACTTTAACTTTACTATACTATACGAGCAACCGGACCTAAGTATTTAAACCCTAACTAATTTAATCGATGCGAAAGTTGTTTTGTTCAATTAACTTGATTTGTTAGTCGAAAGGACGGATGGATAGTAACATAAAATACTTTTTATCCCGATATTCTATCGTTTTAAATAATTTGAACCGTCAACAGAAAACAATTTTTTGTCAAAACAATTGTATAAGATGTTTTACTTTTATAATTATGTTTTTGGCTTGCAATCTGTAAATATTATCATTAAATGAATCACCACATTAATTATACCTAAATAATTTTAATTAATCACCATTACAATGTTCAAAGTAAATATTGTTATATGCAGCATGCTGGCCACTAACCCCATAGCTATCTCTCAGATAAGATTCATTAGACAAGTACAATATGAGTAAGAAGCTATTTTAAGTTTCGCTTTTAAATTTAATTTTAATTCTTCTATAATAGTACTTAAATAGAACAAGGTATAGTGGCTACCCTCGGTATTACCCGCGTAGGTTCCGTTCCCACGGGAATGTAGGGGTAAAAATATAGCCCCTATGTCTGAAGTTGGGTCCTACTTTCGATGTATGCCCATTTCGCATGATTGAGTAAAAACCAAGTAGATATGTTTATCATGATTCTTCATTTTATCACTTTCAAGATGTACTTTGTTGTTTTTTATCTATATATCGCTGTGTTTAGAACTGGAATTTTCCAGTGTATTTTTTTTTTTACCAAATCTCTGTACTGCCAGTGCGACCAAACCGATAACGATAACTTATCTAAGCATAGCTGATATTTTATCATTCAAAATTTTAGGTAATAATGTTTTAGATTTTAATCTACCTGCGACTTTGACCTCAGAAAATTTCATTTTCGTACGCATTAACAGCTCTTTCACGATTTACTTTCGGTAAAAAGCTCTTCAGTTATTAATATTTTTTTATATCTTTCTTTTCTTATAGCGATTTCTTCCCGACAACCCAAAGGTATTCGATAAAATTGGTAATCAGATGAGATAAAGGCGTAGTTCAGAACAGACTTACGAAGAGTTATATTCACATTTATAATAATCTTATATTTCACTTGGTCATCGCATCACGCGTGTACAGATGGACCAATTTCGCTAATTCTGTAATTGATGTGTTTATTATTGTCGGGAGAAGGTTCTTACGAAAGGAAAAATTGAAGATCAAAATAACTGACGTGAAACTATAGCAGTCCAGCCAAACTATGAGAGATATCAAAATAGCAACTATGGAAAAGTTGTTAAGCGTGATAAGTATTTTCAATTGACGTTTGATATGATGATGATAACAAAAATTAAAGATCTGGTACCTACACCTGTATACGAATATAGATAACATTTAATTCTGAGGCGCTACAAAGTTCGCCGGGTCCGCTAGTGCTTCATATTTCCATCAAAGTACAGTAACATCTCAAACCAAAGTCCTATCGACAAAACAAACATGGCAAATCTTCATACCCTACTGCGAGAAAGTACATTCTTAACTCCAAAAGCCTGCTTGGTGTAACAAAACGCGATCGTTCACCAAAACAGTTCGCGTTCCATTAACTCCCACTCAAAGTTACCAAAAACTAGCGATCCAGCCAACACAGTGGTGTATACTACAGAATTAAAGATTCCCGGAAGCGTTTTGATAATGCTCTTGGATATACCAACAAGAGTGGGTTGTGGGTCAGGATTGGTCCTCTACAAACAAGGTGCCCGCTATTTGCCCGATCTACCCATGGGAGCTTATTTAAACTCTTGTAAACAAAGCAGACTAAATTAGAGAGGATTTATTTAGAACTGCTAGGGAATTGTAGGCGGGCAAATAACGGCGAATATCTATTTTAACAGTTATAGAACTAAAGCGCTCTTATTATGTTCTCGATAAGGACGACAATTTGCAGCTGCGCGTTTAAAACAAAATAAAATGTCTATACGTAATAATAAGAGCAAAACGGAAAATAATCTTGGTTGCCAAATAGATTGGGTTTCAATAAACTATCAAATTACGCTTGATTTTTTGCAAGTAGCGGCCGCCCGTAGGAATATCGGGATAAAAAGTATCCTATGTTTTAAGTTAGGCTATCTTCTAGCTGTGTGCCTAATTTCATCCAAATCGGTTCAGTAGCTTGCGTGAAAGAGTAACAAACATCCAGACATCCAAACATTTGCATCTATAATATTAGTACGATTAGTAGTATGTTATGGATTCTTTTCATATGGATAAACCACATAGCAAGATATAGTAGATTACTATATCTATTGTGCTCATAGATATAGTAGTCTCTCTTGTTTATATTTCTGGCTTATGAAACAGGTATATTTTTTTGTTTAAGTTAAGTTGTGGATAACGGTGTTGATTGTCCAATTATTATTCCGCATTATTTTTCACTTAATTATGTAACACACATTGGTCAATTGTTTGTTGTCCCAAAAAAAGAAAAAAAAAAGCAAGGTAAATGTATAAATTTCTTCTGAGTTTCGCGCAAAGGGTGGACGACACGCATTTTAGCCTCTCTCTTGTGTTCTGTTTGATGGATGGATGAATGTGGAAAAGCCGGTGTGAACGACTGCAGACACAGTTGGAAAGCTTGCTTTCAAAAGAATAGGAAATGGAAAGCAAAAGTTTTTGGTCACCCATCCTGTGAGCAACCACAACGAAAGTAAGGAACCGTACATTTGTTACATTGTAGGCCTGAGTTAACGCTAAAGGTCATAATAAGTTTAGAAGACTTTTTTTTATTTCGAATGGGTTCGCTCTTGAAATCCTGCTTCTTATCAAGCTCGGAGGCTAAGAGGATCTACGATGGAGCGAGCTAACCCAGAAGGTGCCATACACCCTTGCTTTGAAGGTGGTCGGGTTATAAGTACTCGGAAATACAGACGCAGGGAGGGAGTTCCACTCCTTAGCTGTGCTCAATATAAAAGATGTTGAATAGCGCTTGGTGCGACATTTAGGGAAAGCAACCAAGAAAGGGTGATAGCCCGCAGTGCATCTGGATGTCC
The DNA here is from genome assembly GCA_910589605.1 of Chrysoteuchia culmella. Taxonomy (NCBI): domain Eukaryota; kingdom Metazoa; phylum Arthropoda; class Insecta; order Lepidoptera; family Crambidae; genus Chrysoteuchia; species Chrysoteuchia culmella. Next base: position 698,427 of record OU342660.1, read on the forward strand.
GATGGAAGAAGGGGGATACCGGTATGAGCCCATGCAGCTCCTGAACACACTCTCCGAAGTATAGTCTGTAAAAGACCGACAGGCAACTTTGCGGCAGCTGTTAGCTTGCTCTTCACTCTTTCTTTGTCGCCAATTAGCTTCGCAACTCTGCGTTGGATCGTGATCTGTGGCTGGGCTAATTCATTATTCTTCAGTCTAGGCTGGTACAAGCATTTGTGAATGTCAAAGAAGCAACGCCATCTTCGCTTCGTGAACCGAACCCTACGGCGGGGGTACCTTGTAACGAGAAGAACCGCAAGAAACTCGCCAAGGGCTTCGGCATCGATTGAGTTCTGTTCTCTCTGAATTCTGTTCTCATCTGTTCTAGACAGAACAGCACGGAAACGGTAGTTCTCTGGCCGGGCCTAATCGACTTATGCCACGGGGCCGGTATTCATATTTCATAACGTTTCGTTATAATTATCCGTTAAGCTTATTACAAGGTGCGTTGAACCAGATTCCACGCACTCCAAGATAAGCCAATACCAGGCTTAACAGCTTTACTTGTCGGATAGTTAAGCTGGTGGTGTTATGATCTTAGCAGTTTTTTTTATATGTAAACCACTTGCAATGTATGGACAATAGTCGTGCGAAAGTTACCACTAAATTAGGATCTACAAAATTTACTTACGTGTGCAGTCAGCGCCACAAACTGTGGTGGTCACATAATTAACGACACTAGTCGATTTTCATACAAACGAGGTAATTTTGGAGCCTTGGTTCTCTGCTAAGGATTGACCGAGCTGTGATCTGATAATGGCCATCCAGGGAGTGAATGGAGGAGATCCAGATTGCTATGGGGGTCCAACTGATATGATCTACAATCTAAACGATTCATCTAAAGTTCTGAAACAAAATTTAAGATTTAAGATTCATAGAAGATTCATATTTTCCGATTTCAAATTTTTATTTCTATATTGACGATGTAGTTTTAAATGAAACTTTATGACGTTTGTGACAAAGATCATTTTCCTAGTTTGCTCCATATTTTTGAGTAGTCTGGATGCTTGGTTACTTTTTTTGACGTTTTGCTTGATAAGTTGTTTACGACGATCTGATTGAACTTGATTTTAGACGTGCTTCGTGTTCCGAAATATTTGGGCAGAGGTCTGAATAATTTGATGACCTTGGTTGAGTTAATTGTTTTGAATACTTTGAATGCTCCTACATATCTGACGCTGACTGTACATATTATGTATGTACAACAAAGATCTTCCGGTTTCATATGCTTCAGTTTTCATTCATTATCATTTCGCACAGTTTAAAACTTACGTAACACAAGAACCTGTCTCCTTTCCCTATAGTACAATCTATCTCTTTTCACAAGTCGATATAATTTAAGCGTAAAAAAACAGAATTTCATTATATATTAGTTAGCATGCAGCAGCTTCAGAATCAAAGCGCTCATGGCCGCGCTTGACAGACTGACCGTATTCGATCACGATTGTTAAGCAAAGTACCGCCCGGTCAGGTGTCGGATGGGTGACCGTAAAGTGGCATTACAAATGAGCGCTTTCATGCTTCGGATGGCACGTTAAACCGTCGGTCCCGGCTGTTTTCATTTGATTACAGTCGTTAAGATATGCGGCTTGATAAACACTGACACCAGAGGTGGCCGCTAATCCTCACTCGATAAGAAGAAGCTTCAGAATTTTCCTAAATTTTGTTAAGCGTTTTTGTTATACTTAGACATTAGTAAGTAGGTTAAAGAACCCAACATTTTTGTTTGTTCACTGTTTAAAATTGTACAGTTCAAAAACTGACAATTTATCAAATTGGATTGGAACTCTACTTGCATTTAAAACTGGCATTAAGTTATTAATTCTAACAAAGTATTATTACTTTAATAGACCTGTAATCATTCACCTCACACAGAGACCATCATTTATAACACTTAACCACAGAACAGTCTAGAAATAATAATCTTCTTTGAAACAAAATACACCATGTACAACTCAGCTTTCACATCTATTCAAAACTAAACATTAACCCAACAGAATAAGACTTAGAATTGGGTAACGACGTCAAATTATTTGATTTATGGAAGCGTGCACTTTAAAAGGAGCATAACACTTGTCTTAGAGCTAAATATAAACGTTGAACATCAATCATTATGCGTCGTAATGTAAGGAAATAAGGTACAATTTCGTTTGATAATTGACTGTGTAAGCCACATGTTCAAACACATTATCACATCAATGCACGGGTTCAAGATTCGCTCCCGGAATATGGAAGCAATAAGTATTTATTTTAAAGACGACTTTTGTCTCTTTTTTCTTTTTAATTGATACTTTATGAAATTTCTCCTTATCCATCCATAAGGAAGGCCAGTGGGGGCATTAAAAATGGTTGAAACCGAAAACGAACGAAACGATATCGAACTTTATAGCAAACCTTTATCTATACCGTCTGAAGCCCAGAACCGGGGATAATATTAAAAACGGAGGCTCTATAGGTCACTAGTGATTGAATCATTAGGGTCCCAACTATTTAAAACCAAATCTTTACTTTATGATTTTTTCTATCAAACTTAATCGTGAATTCAATATAATGCAAACAACAGTACCGCTCAACTTTTTCGGAGCTACTCGGAACGTCTTTTTGACAATTTATGTGTCGGCTGATAGAAAATAATACTGTTCTTACTTACTTACTATCGTAATTCATGGATCCACGTAGGTATTGTTTTCTTTTTGGACTGTTTTTTGCACTCAAAACCATTTTCACATTGAATTACAAATTGTGTAAATGAATCCAATTCGATTACTTAAATTAAAATTAATTTAAACTGAAACCAAAGAAATTCCCATGACAAGACTTTACTAATCAAAATTATTCCTTTGAATTTACACTCTTTTAACACTATGATCTTCTTTATAAAAAGATCATAATGTAAAAAGCGTAGAATCCATGGAATTAGCAGGTACTACGTACTAGTACTTAATAATTCCATGGCTGAATCTACTTGGTACAAAGAGTATAAATTGGTATTGATTGACATGACATGTCATGCATGATGGATAAAATTATAAACAGATAACTGTCATTGCGATGTTTAATAATAAACTAATTTTAATTAATTTGAAACAGAGTTTTTAAGCTTTGGGAAGTAGCGGGGGCTGTTGCTATTCAAGGAGTTAAAGGTAAATTTTCTGATGGATAGTGATATCATGATATTTTGCGGTAAGTTTTTTGTTGTCCCCTGTACCACGATTAGTTCGCAACGTTAGCGATAATATCGTTTTGCAATACTACACTGATTATGAATCGTAACTTTAAATTCTTATTGTGAGTAATGCATGGGTTTTGATTAACTGAAATCTTTTCAGAATAAATACTAATACTCTAGAGAGTCTCTATTTTCAATATTTTCCCCGGTTATAGGCCCCACGCGGTATATATGCATAATATCGATAATTTGAATATAATTGTTTGATTTCTATTAACTATTGTATTGTAATTTTCAAGGCACCTTTGCTCAGACATATAGAAAAACCCATTAACAAATATAAATAGTTCGATATAAACCAAATCTACACATGTAATATGAAAACCGGCCAAGTGCGAGTCGGACTCGCGCGCGAAGCGTTCCGTACCATTATCTAAAATGACAGAAAAAAATTGCGTCTGATGTATGGAAGCCCCCACAAATATTTATTTTATTCTGTTTTTTAGTATTTGTCGTTATAGCGGCAACAGAAATACATCATCTGTGCAAATTTAAAAAACTTCAACTATCACGGTCCATGAGATACAGCCTGATGACAGACGAACGGACGGGTCCCGTTTTACTTTGCTTGATACCTTTTTAACTAGGTATTAATTGCACTAAATCTCTATTCTTCAAATACTTAACTTTAAGTATACAGACAAAGCCGTACGCTTATATTATAACTTACGTTAATTTAATTTAAGTCATCGTTGTTATAATAAGATTTATCAATGCCAAAATTAACTTTGTCGCAATTAATGATGATTAAAACGGTCCTTTGTGCCGTTCCGCTAAGGAAACTGACACAAATATTTGGACGGAGTCAAAACTTTTAATTTGTACTGTTTCGTCCCCACTTTGTTTTGAATTTAATTATAGCGTACTTGGTGAAGTATCAGCAAGACATTGGTTAGTATCCTGTTTTGTAAGTTATAAAATAATGAATGTTATGAAACATTTTTAATATTATATTTTGAAGCTCGGAGAGTGTGTGTTATGGCATGGCCGCATGGCCCATGTGTTCAAAAAACTCAAATAAAAAAAATAAAAAAATATTTATTTCTTTAGAAAAACTTACATATTTTTTTTATATAACGGAGCCTCCTTTTAGGCTTGTAATCGCATGTGCCAGGAGACAACGCTCTGCATAACTTAACTAATATAAAAATGTGTTTATGCTATTTTTATCGCTAATTTGGATTTAAAGTTAAACTTACTTATTAATGTTATATAATAATATAAGCTTAAAAATTACATGTATTAGTATGTGTAACATGTGTTGTGGTTCTGTAGTGTGGTAATTGGAGTGTATTGTGTGTGAAGGGTGAATGTGTGTGTGGATGTGAGTGTTTGTGAGATACGTTTAAAGATGTGAGAACATGTGTATTTCTTTATTGATTGTTTGAATGTTAATGTGTTAGCCAGGAGCCCAAATCTGCTAACGATATAGATGTTGATATTGATGTTTCTACAGTGAAAAAAACACTACAATGAAATACGACTGAGATGTCATTATTTTATGATTATGACTTAAAGTTAACAGATTTCTTTTCCCAGTTTATTCCCAGGACAAACCCAAATTGTATGCTGTAAAGATCTTTGATGTCTTTAAGAAAATCAAAAATATTGTTTGGAGTAGTAGAGACAACCGATTTGTCGGGTAATATACAATATGGTTTTTGTAACAGCTATTTTATTACAAACACAGGGTAACAGAAATTCTATTTAAAAGGGCTAGTGATAATAAAGCTACATGTATCCCTGACGTGACATTAAACAAATATTTGCTCGGTACACCTTTTCGACGTCGAGCACACCTTTCCTCGCCATCTGCTATGGTACTGACAGTAATTGCACTTAAATCAAGATAATTACCACCACAATCACATAACACCTAAGCTATATGGCTATTCACAGCCAAAAATCCCCCAAGAATCCCTATTCGAATCCTCGCCTTTGAGCGGAAAATAAAAGAGCGAATCACAATGCAAAAATTTGTCGTCAATTTTTTAGGGAGACCTCAAACTTATGTAAGCAGCTGCCGAATATTTCCTGGTCCCTATTACTGTACTTTTAGAGACTAAAGTCGCAGAAAAGGTGTTATTAATATGTACATGTTAAACATGTCGTTTATTACAATATGGTTTAATAAAAACCCAACAATGTTAAGATCTCGCTCATAACTTGGATCGTAAACATCGTAATTATACACATCTGCTCAACATCGTTTGTTAGTACGTCTGCCTGACAGTTTTATAGTTTTCTCGTAAAAGAAATCAAAAGAATTTGACGTTTTACTGTCAAATAAACCTAAAACTATAAAACTGACAATCTTATGGTAATCAGGGGCTTTTGTAGATATAAAGTAACATTGGCTTGCAATAAAGTCTGGTGATAGAATCTCATCATCTTTACGACCTGTAGTAGTCTATGCAATATTTTAAACTTACTTATTTCCTTGAGAAAAGGCAGATTTAACTAAATCCATGCTTACAAAGTCTTTAAGTAAACTATCAAAATTTTGAAGGCTGGTAATGGGTGCAATAGCATTTATAATCTCTCTAGTTCATTTTATTTAAAAAGATATTGAGATGTTTTTCTTTACCAACCGCCTCTATGGTCTAGTGGTACAGCCACCGGTATCAGACCCAGGTCGTTCATAAAAAAAAAAACGTTTTCTGCTAATTATGTATATATGTATCAATCAAACGTCTTCTTGAATAGGTACTTTTGAAGCGAAAAAAACCTTTAAAGTCCGGGTACTTAGGAAAGACAAAGTTGTATAATAATATCATTTTAATGATAAAGGTATAAAATCACTTTTGTCATAAGATTTACAAGTTTCCAAACATAAAAAAGTAATGAAGCACCTGAAAATCTTAGAGCACACCAATTAAAAAAGCACGTATATTTTTGCTTTCCGTTTAATTTGATTATCACCTAAAAACAACTCAAAAAAATACTCAATTCTTTTTTTCAATTTACTTCAGGAATTTTATCCGTGCATAACCTTGGTAGTTATCGTCCGTAGCAACTAGCGGCATGGAGAATCGATTCCGCGGCACTCCCGCGCCGGCCGAGCTGCGCGGGCGCGGTTTTCGCGGCAATCATATCAGTTACTACGCACGTGAACATGTGGCTGATAGAGTTTGCAATCGGACTTTCGATAAAGTGAATAGTAAACAAGAAAATATACTAGAAAAACGCAACTAGTCTCATTTCGCCCTGTATGACGGGATGACATGAGACTAGTTGCTTTTTTCTAGTATATTTTCTTGTTTAATATGAATCACACAAAAAAAGCATTGTAAAATGCAAAATTAAAAATGTATAAATATAGTGAATAGGTTTAATTCGATATACTTTTTAAATTCAGAACCGACATCATTTTGATTAATATTAAACAAGAAAATATACTAGAAAAAAGCAACTAGTCTCATGTCGCCCTGACGGGATATATATTTTCTTCATCATTATATCATATACTACATCATTTTGTTTGGGCGCAAGAAATTTTTCAGCTTTCACAGAAGCAACAACCTATTTACATTACCGCCATCCCAATATGTCATAATAATAACCAAAGACAAGCATACACTAACCATACAAAACCAAGCACATACCAATGGATACCTACAGTACTGACTCTTTTTGAAACCACGAGCTTGGAACCACTCCTATGGGACGTGGGGTGAGCTGCAAAGTTAGTCGGGTTATTTTCACCATAATAAATTCAAGAAATTCGGTGACTCATTTCTTTGTCGCACTATCCGCAAATGGAATTGCTTGCCTGCGCACTTGTCCCTACTTTCTACATCCCGGGTTCCTTTAAACGAGGCGTGAAGAAGCACTTAGCAGAGTGTGGCTGCTGTTGCAGTTTGATCTGCTGCACCAGCTATCATCGCGTCTGGACTGTACCACCAATTTACATCAGGTGAAGGCAGAGTAATTTGTTCCAACCTAATTATAATATAATAAAAAGAAACATATAATACAAGCTTAGCTAGACCAATTTTGCTGAAATTTGGCAGACAGTTAGTTTATAGCCTGGATTAAAACATATAAACACTTTATCTCAATATTCCTACGGGAACTGGAACTGGTCCACTAGTAATGTCAATGTCAATATCATTTATTCAGTCGCCTAGACTGTCACAAGCACTTATGAACGTCAAAGAAGCTACGCCATCGGTTCACAAACCCTACGGCGGGAGACCTTGTAACGAGAAGAACCGGCAAGAAACTGGTCAAGGGCTGTTTTTTTCTTCCTGTTTTATTTCATACAGAGTCTTCAAATTGAAAAGTGACCTTAACATATCAGTAAGGTCAATTTCCATCACAAAAGGAAAATACTAATTAAAATATTACATTTTATGGTTATTGTAAACGTAAACAATTTTTAACTGGCAAAGAAAGACTTGTCTATCATACATTACAACATTTCCCGCACCACAAGACTACTACACTGCAAGTTGTGAGGTACATACAGGTCAGTATCAATTTATTTTAGATTAAAATATTTAGGCTTTAAGCACAGCATTAAGATAAGCAGACTGAGGTAGACCCATTTCCGCTGGCGGCACCCGTTCACGTAAGTCTAGCTTTGTGCAAAATTTCATCCAAATTAGCTTTGTTAATAACGACAGAACAGACTTTAGAGAGAATATGCGTCTCAATCAAACGTGTTCTATCTTCCCATTACTTGATGTAATTGCAAACATATCTATTTTGTAGGCTTCCCGCAACACGTACAGCACGCGGAGACTGCGTGGCGTCCGCCTGACCGGCGCGTGCGCACATTATCTGTATAAATAGCCCTTATATTATGTAGCGCCGTGTTGCGTTTACAATCAACCATCAGGTATTCTGCAGTTTGGCTATTTTTATTAGGAGATATGAGTTTGTTTTTTACTACGATGACCTCGAACGTGTAACGGGAATAATCTGGATTCGCTTTCCGGTTGGAACAATTTGTTACCCATTTATTTTTATTGTCTATCAAGCAATATCAAGGATGTTTTTGTACTGATATGGTTTGAAAACCGACTATATTTGATAAATATTAAACAAGAAAATATACTAGAAAAAAGCAACTAGTCTCATGTCGCCCATGTCGCCCTGACGGGATGATGACGACATGAGACTAGTTGCTTTTTCTAGAATATTTTCTTGTTTAATATTTATCACTTAAAAATAGCATTGTAAAATGGAAAATTCAAAATTTATAACGACTATATTCGTTATGACTTTCGGCAAATTTTCAACATAATAAATATCATACTTATTGTATCTTGATTAAAACTGAAAAAGGTAATTTGAATGTGTCGGTAAGTTGTACTTATGTTATGAAGCTTACTTCATTTTGCCAAGGCAGTAGCAATGACACATAAGTCTCTTTATTGGCAAAAATCTTCAATTGTATTGTAAATAGCCGTATTTCCGGCACCATCAATAGATTATCTTCGAGGATTTCATTAAGGGCACTCTAGCAGCGTTAGCAATCGCCAATCCACCAATCCTCATCGGACCTGAGTGGTGGATTATAATCCATAGGCTTGCTTATCGGTGGGTAATGACCCACCCGTAAGGAAGGCTCAAATGGCCTAACACATCTTCTCATTTACACCACCCTACGCATCATGCATATATTGCAATATAACTCTTATTGCATCCACCATATCTTAACTTTTAGCACCTAAGATACATAAACACTTATAAAAGATAAGCCGAAGGCTTGAAACTCCATTACGTAAGGTAAAAGCGCTGTCAATAATGACAATGTCAATATTGACGGTTTGACTTTATGGTGATTGTATGGTGTGCTCGTCTCTTTATCTGACGTGTTTTTTTTTATATTCTTCAACCTGTGATACCTGTGACTGTACCTGTGATATACATGTGATCTAAATAAGGGTGTTAAGATACGTTTTTTTGTAGCATGGCATAATAATAAGGAACTACAGCTAATGTCAATAAGAAGTTTATTAAAAACTTTTTACTGGCCACGTTCTAGCTTCTGTTTTCTATGTCATCATCATCATCATCATCATCAGCCTGTCGCAGTCCACTGCTGGACATAGGCCTCTCCAAGTGCACGCCACTGAGATCTGTTTTCGGCTTCTCTCATCCAGCTCCTACCAGCCGTCTTGCGCAAATCATCACTCCACCGTGCCTGAGGACGTCCTATACTACGTTTGCCGAGACGCGGTCTCCACTCTAGAACTCGTTTACCCCAACGGTTATCGGTTCTACGGCTAATATGGCCAGCCCACTGCCACTTCAGCTTACTAATCCGGTGGGCTATGTCGATAACTTTGGTTTTCTATGTAGAAATAAGTATCTCTCTGTACCTTTGTCACCGTCCATCTTGACCTGAACGCAATATTTTCCACTATATTGAATTGAGTGTAAATTAAATTCGTGTCTTCATCGATTCAGTGCTTTGCTATTACCAATCGAACGACCTAAAATACAGTCCACTGCAAGAGCCAAACACTATTTAAATACCTTTATTACCCACCGATGTGCCGTGTGGTGACGGCCTAAGAATACAAGTGTCACCACTCCCTTACATGCCTGGGATGTCGTAAGAGTCGACTAAGAGGCTCGACGCATTGAACACCTGTGCGAGAGAAAACTTGAAACAAACCCTCTACCAACCCGTCTGGCCAGCGTGGTAGCAGTAGGCTAATAGCCTCCATGAACGGCACAACAGGCGTGAGCTAGGAGAGGCCTATGTCCAGCAGTGGACGTCCACAGACTGATGATGGATTACCTACTGATAAACACAGTACACGACATAATACTTTTTTATGTAAATACATAGATGTTTTACATACGCAACACTTAGACAAAAAAACAAAATACACAAGTTCATACACACAAGTATGTTTGTGCAGGAATCGAACCAGTGACTGCAATCGGAAGGTAAATATCCCATTCCCATTTCTTTACCCTATAGGTCATCAATTGACAACTTTTTCTAAGTAGGTAAGATATGATTTTCACGTCTTAGAAACTGAAACAATAATGATGAATAAATATATTTAAATAAATAAGACCATTAATAAATAAATAATTCCATACAATCACACCAATTATCTAGCCCACGTTAAGTATCAGGAAAAACTTGTGTTATGGATACTAGATAACGGATAAACATACTTATATACTTTTTTGTAAATAGGTACATACATAATATACATCCGGACCAAGACGAATAGACATATTCATGCACAAAAATATTTGACTTGTCCGGAGACCGAACCCGGGACCTTTGGCGCAGAAGGCGGGGTTAGTACCCCTGCGCCAAGCATGTCGTCAAACCATTTCAGCAGAAATAGGCAACCTTACGTCTGGATATTACCTGTTCCAACAAGTCTGTACCTATGTCAAAATTCATCCAAATTGGTTCGGCAATTCAAATTTTGAAAAGGTTTCTCAAACAGTTACTCTCGCCTTTTTATAAATTTTAATAGTTAAGTTTGTACCTTAAATGACTCACTTCATTATTCAACAGTCAAATAAAAAAATATCGTGACTACTGAATATATAACAATGTTGTCTGTAATTCTAACTAACTTGTTTTTACATACTGAGTCACGGGGGCCTACCGCCGTTTTGTAGCGCAGTAATGTTTCAATCTTACCATGCTATTTCGAACTGCGAGTCTCTTAAAGTAAGCTTGTTTTTTTACGGATGTTTTGTGACGTCTTCTCACAATGATCGCCTCCAAAGTGTAAAGTGTGTCAAAATGTGACACTTTCAATAAAAGCAAAACGCAAACAAAACGTTCTTAGGACATGATGGTTTTCAATAGATAATAGTAGACCCGCTAATATCAACGCTAAATGATTGTCCTTGACTTTGTTATTTGAATTGATAACCATTGATTAAAGGCAATTAAATTAAATTAATCGGAGGAGTTCGGTGGTACAGTGTAAATACGTTCATGTTCTGATTGTTGTGACTAAGCGACTTTCGCAATGGTCAGTTACGGGATGAGTGTCCAAAAGTTAATTTCATACAGGTACAACTTTGTTTTATCATTTTATATATTTAAACCCTAAAATCGCAAACGAAAACTATCTGGACTTTGTAACACAGGCATAAACTGACTTATTCCTTGTTTTCTTTGTAATCAAAAAATAATTATTTTACGAACGCCTACGATTTTGTTCTTGGTGATTTCGTTTTATCCGCCACTCACGAAATTTTCTCATAGGACTGAGAGATTTTTCCGTAGTAAAAGTCTTTTTCCAATTACAACGTGTCTGTAATACACGTAGCATACTCTTAGTTTGTTTTTTTATAAACGACAGGGAGACTCTAAGCCTTCATCATACTTGATGTTAAGTATTGATAAGGCTGAAGATGGAAGCGAGCCTCTCCCGGAATCCTCAATCACTGAGGAACTGGTTATCTTATCTCAAACTGCCGGAACACAACAATGCTGAAAACATTGTTGTTATGGCGTCAGACTTAAATAAAATGGTGGTAGCTAGCCAGACGGACTTACTACAAGTCCTACCACCAACCAAACCGAATACAATGTACCCCCGCTGGGAATCGAACCCGGGACCCCTGGGTCTGATACCGGTGGTTGTACCACTAGACCACAGAGGCGATTAAAATTCATCAATATTAATAGTGGAGGCGTGAAAAGGTAAACGAGTTAAATTCGCATTCATAACATTGGATCTGATATATTTTGAAGCATTAGTATTTCACAAATATTAGCTGTATTACATAAATTCATTATCAGCGTCCTTCAATAGTTTACTGAGCAAATACTACATTGAAAACATACTTTATCAGTCCGAGGTCGTCTCTGTGTGTTCAGTATTGAAAACAAACTGTAAGCGATCTGTATTAATAATACTGTCACATTTATTTTTAACTAGTTCCACCCGCGACTTTGACCGTGTGGAATGCGTGTTGTATCGTTTTCCTTTTAGGGATCATTTTAAATTTTCGCGATAAATAACTATTTATCGAAAATAGACTAGGTACTTCATTCATTGAAATAAAACAACTTTTAATTGCAGTATGTAATGCACTATAATAGTGTATTTAAGTTGTTATTTTTTTCAATTAATATCTTCATCACTTTCCACGCAATGTGATATGTCCTGGCCGTAAAGTAATGCTTTACTTTAACGATGGTATGGAACGGGAATAGGATTTTTAATAGTAGATAATGCACTAGGATAAAGCAGTGTCTTATGACACGGGCAGCATATTGAATTCTGAGCGAAATGAAGCAATGAGTCTGAGAAATAAACTACTGAGCCAAAAACTGGACATTGGCGAAGTCCAAATGGCACCGCCATCACTGCACAAAAAGAAGACGAAGAATGAAGGTTCTGTAGTAACGTGACATTTTTGCCTACGCTAATTATCACTAATTATCACAGCACAAGGAGCATTATGTATGCAGCTCTTCAAAAAATGTCCTACGAAGACACAGAGAAATTATTGCAAGTGATTAAATGATAAAAAGTTTTTAGTTCCTACGAAATTTATTAGTGTATTATTTATATAAGTACTTAGTAGTATGTTTGTTTGTCATGATCTTGTTAATTCATTATATTGTATTTGGTTGTTTAATTTAAGTATAATGTAAGTCCTTTTTGCCTGAAACACAGGGTATTCCTAGTTCAGGCTAATTATATAATTATAGTTTTTGTAAAAAAAAATCTAGGCTATAAGTTTTTAACACTGTAATGTTTTGATTATTGAATACATTGTTTATTTATTTATTATTGTTATTTACTCTGTATAGCTAAATAGCATTGCCTCTCAACTGCTAATTTTAGTTAAATTTAAGTAGGTACCTAAGTAGTGTGTAGATAGATAGATACATAGATAGATAAAACACTTTATTGCACATACAAAAATTCAGACAGAAACACAAGAAAGAGTTGACACAAATGTGGGCAAAGGCGGCCTTATCGCTTAAGAGCGATCTCTTCCAGACAACCTTTGAGAAATAGAAAGAGAGCGAGAGGTAGTGCACCAGCAACTACTAAATAAATAAATAATTTAATAATCATAAATAATTGTTTAGGTTCTGAATGTGCCTATTATTGAAAACGAGAGGATTATAGAAATCGGAAGCGAACACCCAAGGTCACAGCAACAGGACATGTAGTTACACGCGAATCCACTGGCCTTGGCGTTATTTACTCTGCAAGATAGTAAACGATGTAAATCGCACACATTTACGCCATGTCAATATTTGTCAACAATGGGTCGAGTTGTCGAGCTAACGGAGTTTGCACAAGTTATGCACGTAATCGACAGCTGTGCTGTGTCTGTGTCCCATTTTTTTTTTTGCTATTCAAATATTTTGGATATTTTAACACCTTTTTGTACCTTTGCTTAAGAACCCATTTACTTATATAGAAAGGATGGTATGGTTCATATAACTTAGCGCTATATGGATCGATTATATCGAAGGATGCGTGCTTTGGATACGATACGTGCTATGGCAGGTTATCCTCTAACTAAAATCAAACGTGCTAGATATCGATGGCTTACGAGATCGCTGCATTATCAATACTACTTATTTGACAGCTGATGTGATATTCCATCATGACAACTGTAACAGCGAGCCTGCCATCATCTATTATGTACCAGCTATACTCCTGCATGACGGATCATTTCTGAAGTCCAGGACTGCGCAGTCACATGACGGAGCAAAAGACGGAACCGGCCACACGTGCAGGTAAGGAACAGCCTGTCTTTTGAGAGAGAGATCTATGTAATGAAACCTCCTTCGAATAAGCTCTTACATCACTCATTCTCATACATTTACTACGTCATCGGAAACAATTATGAGGCTGAGCCACCGTACAGTCCAAGTTTAGCATTGTTTTTGATTTTCTTTGTCCGTAAATTCGATATCGCGTGTTCTTTTTTCGAAAATAATGACAACATTTCCATGCATGTTTGATAAAAATACTTTTGTAAACATGTGTGCCGCAGCGATGCAATAGGGCAAATGCTCAGTGGTGATATCTTTGCTCAAATAAGCAAAGCATTGATTTTCAGCGATTGCCCAGAGGCCTCGGTCGCGACAAACGACAGAGACTACGACTGTTTATATTAGATGACTGTGACTTAATAAATTGATTGCAAATTAATTGATTATAATAGTATGTAAATTAAATACCTAAGTATAAAATTTGAATTAAAAATATTTATAAAATATTTGTATAACGACAATATCTACACTCAGTATAAGATTGGAATTGCCCACCTCGCTACATAACGTCCCTACCCCGAAACCCCGCCGAGCCTACTGGCTCGACGGAGCGTCGGGGAGCGGCGAGGGATAGGGTGCCGGACTCACGAGTCCGGTATTCTAGGTGAGCCCAGCATAACTTCAGTGTATGCGTAAAAGCATTCCCCTCACTATAAAAAAAAAAAAAAAAAAAAAAAAAAAGTGGAAAAGGTCACATAGTTTCGTAGAAAGGAAGAAAGAATAGTAGATTGTGATACAAGGGGCTAAAATGTCCTATTGTAACGAAGTATTTTTACTTTAATAGAAAACCGAGTTATTATAGGTTTTTAGCGCTGTGTTACACTCTACTTTCCACTACGATTGCTAGAAAATATATAATTCATTGAAAATAATTTATTTTCACGGTCACCAATTTAATTTGTAATTCGAAAATTGTTCTAAAGAAACCAGATGAGGCAGTCTTTTTTTTTGGTTTTTTTTTCTGTGACCTTAACGGAACACAATGCACATATTCAGAAGTGAGTTTACTCCTACCGCTATGCTGGTACCCCTGTTTCACGAAGACGTGAACGAGCAACTATTATTTCTTTTGCCACTTATTAATAGTTTTTAGCTATTTATTACACATAGTAATAAATAGCTAAAAAACAAGAGTTCGCAATAATTAATGTAAGTAAGTAATTTTTTGTGGCAGTATGCCTTCTGTCGTTTGCCGATGACTCGTAGAATCGACAGACGGTGATTGGCGGATAGATTGACATCACATGACACTTTAAATGTCAGTCACTCTCGTCGCAGCCATGTGCACATTTTTTAATTATAAGTGTTGTGGTTGTAGCTTAGCGTTCACATCCTTGTAGCATGGCTGCAAAGCACATCTCTGGTGAAAAAGCAGATTTAAAAGTCCCAGTATAGTTTAGTTAAGTTGAAGCTGGCAATAGACGTCCGATTTTGCTTCCGATTGTCTGATTAGACAATCTGATCGGATTCACTCAATACACGTCTGATTTTTGCGTCCGATTTTTTCTAAACTCAGTTCAAAGAGTAAAATAATATGCGCTAGAGAGCCAAATCTCTCTGTACAGAAGTATGCATACAGCGCCTTTAGACATATAGATAAGATTTGATCGGATCGGATGTGTATTGAGTGTTCAAACAAATGTATGGCACGAGCGTTTTCCGATAGTCTGATCAGACTATCGGATCCGACTATCGGAGAGAAAAATCTTACGTGTATTCCCAGTATAAGAGTTATAATAGAGGTGAGCAAGCGCGGGCCGCGCGCAGCCCCCCCTTCCCTCAGTACGCTGCAAGCCGCCACGGAGCCCGCACGCTCTTTGTGTCTACTCTAATGATATTTATAGAGGTTTACCGCTGAATATCGCATGGTAAACAAGTGACATTCAAACTGAGATACTATTCAATAAAATGTCGAATCTTTGCGCAGTAGATGGGTGTCGATCGACCAAGATGAGGAACAGAAATCTATCGTTTTTCCATTTACCTGCAGACGAGAAAAGGTGAGTAAGGGCTAGCGCATACAAACAACTTTTAGTTGAACAACTATTTTATTGTGAATGTTATTTTTATAGGACAGGAAAACAGTTTAGTCGATGGAAAGTTGAGATATGCGCGAGCTTTAACAGAGGTATTACTGTAGCCTTATTTATGTTATTATTGATTATAATATATAAGAATTATTAATTATTATATTTAAGTACTATACATTAAGAACACAATTGATTCAAATTAAGTTCATAAGTCATTAACTTACGTTAAGTTTTATCTCTTTGCAGACGCGTCGAATGGCTGAAAGTGATAAACCGACCTGACTTGATACGGTCAGATATTAAAATAAAATCATTTTTCGTGTGCTCATTACATTTCGATTCGTCGGCCATAACTTATACACCGAAGCTCAAGCCTGACGTGGTTCCTACGAGACTGCTACCCGACTTCGAAGCGAATGATCAGACACAGGCAGACACATCAGAAGAGTATATAGAATGTACAACGTGTAATCCACAGAGTCAAAGAAAACGTAGAAAGGTATTTATTGAACAAGAAGACTTGGAGGGAGAAACAAATGTTAAAACTAGAAAAGGATTAAACGATTTGGCAGTACTTTTAGAGGAAGATACAGATTTGGATATTAAGGAGGAACCTATAGAAAGAGAAGTTACAGAATAATAAAAACATAAGTGGTTAAAACAGAAAACCAGAATGCGAGAACTACGATCGATTCGATTGTATTTAATGAAAAGTCTGTGTATATACTTGAGATTTGAGACTAATTGATACCTATTAATTTATAAACTCACATGCTGTTATCTTACAATAATTGTAAAAAAAATAATTACTGTCGATGATAAGATGTTTCTTTCGAATGCGAGGATATTCCTCTCATTGATGTAACGAAAGTAGCCAACACCGTAGAAAGGTGAATATACTAGAAAAATTCGACGTGTCCTCATAGGTCCTCCGTAGCATAATTGGTTAGTGAATTGAGCCGGATTCCCAAGGATGCGGTTTCGAATCCCGTCAGGGCGACATGAGACAAGTTGCTTTTTTCTAGTATATTTTCTTGTTTAATATTTATCACATTAATTAAGTTTAAACTAAAAGAAATTTTTTTGTCTATATATTGATAAAATTAGTTTCATGACAAAACACTGTCGGACCTTTAACATTTAAGTTTGATTTGTCAGTAAACTTGTATGAATCTATTAGGTACTATTTACAAACCTAAGTGGTTTACATAGTGTTTTTTTGTAAAATATTTAGTGTATTACTGTGTGGTGAAAAAAAATAGCATTGTAAAATGCAAAATTAAAAAGTTTTTAAAAAAGAGTGGTCGGGACTACTAGCTGCAGATTCAAATGCGAAGTGGAATTTCAAAAATACGGCTTTTACTGCGAATCTTGTGATTCCGTTTGCAAATAATGCTTCAAATGATTTAAAAATACGTCTCCTGGATTAAGACATAGGACGCATTTTTTGCTGATATTCCCACGGGAACCACGCAGGTGAAAACACGGCTACTAATAATTTCATAATGTTTAAATTTAAACGCACTTAAACAGATCTTCAGTTATATTGTCAATATAATACTTAGACTTAACAGAGGCCGCGCATGTCGATAGTCATTCTGAGTCAATAGTGCAATCACGGTAAGTGTGGCTGATCTCCGACACAATCACACTATCACGATCCATGTCTAAGTGGCTCTTAATGCCTAGTCTAGATAATACACAGCGCACGTTTAGACGGTAGATAATTTATCAGTTTATGAGTTATGGTTACGACATGTATTATCTGACCAAGACAATTACGCGCATGACATCTGAGAAAAAGAAATCTAACTAAAACCAAAATTTCAAGAAGCGGTAATCAATCAGTTGATCACTGTAACGCTAATATACCTATCAGATAATAAGAGAAGTACGGTGATAGATGTGGGCTGCAGGTGCCAAAAGTGTGAAACCGCATTCCTGTCATGCGCCTAATTTTCTTGGTCGTATAGTATTTATTTGGTTTCCTTATCATCATCATCCGCGTGCACTAACTTAGGTCTTATGGCATGGTAGCACCATCAGAATATGAAGTCCTATGTCTACCTCCAGGGTACAATTTTATCGCTGTTATATTTATAACTACCAAATTTCATTAAAATCAGTTCAGTGTACGCGTGAAAAGGTAGGGAACGGACAAACAAACAGAGTTACTTTCGCCTTTATAATATTAGTAATTTAGTACTTATGGATTTCCATCAATTTCTGTATTAAGTACTAAAAACCAACTACTTTCTCAATAAAAAAGGTCCGAAAATATAAAATCGAAATAATATTATTTTGAACATTGTATATTTTATGCTTAGTTGACAAATAACGACACGTTTGCATTGCGCAGTATACAATGGAACGCTATTTATTCTTCAAATTAAGTGGGTATACCTGTCTCTGGATTGATTTGAGATGGTCAGATATTAAAAATCAAAGAAGACAGAAGAGGTAGAATGATCGGCTACTTGATTAGACATGACAAATTCATTACAAACATTATAGCAGGAAAAATAGAGGGTAAGAGAAGAAGAGGTAGACCAAGAATAGCAAACATGCATCAAAGAGAATGCGAACGTCTCGTGTCGTATCAAGAAGCCAAGGAGCTGGTTTCTTCTTCTACTTCTTTTTATTCTTTTAATGGCGGTGCCCCCTTGGATTTCGCCAATGTCAGCTAGCTTTGGACAGACGCGAATGAAGAAAGCTACACAGACGAGAGCCTGGCTCTTAACTTACTATTTATTTGACAGTATTGTATGTCAATATGAACGTCAATGAATACGAATACTTACTTATAAAATAGTTAATTTAAAATATAATGATAATACCTTTTACTGCACCGTGTCTTGACGCTGGCATATTAAAGTAGACTCAACGATGCTCGATGTGGCTGAAAATAGAATCGACCAGACGTTATGTAACACTTTTATTTATTGATTTATATATTTATTTGTGATATAAATACATACAGAACATAATTTACGATATAACTACATTAGTCTATAGGACTGTGTCGCAGTTAATAGCGCCCACCTCGAACCTTATCTAACACTAACAAATAACACAAATTGACAAACCATTTTAAAAATGTTATAGGTGTAACTAACAAAAGGTATGTGATAATTAATTATTATAAATAGTACTTAACTTAGAATTTAACATGCAATGCTATGTTTATGTGTGTGTTTGGTGTTGAGTTTGACGACTCGGCTCTGATACCTGAGACTTGGTAACTCTGTCGAGTGCTGGGATTCCCACCACTCCAGCTTATGGATCTTGACATTATTACGACTTTAGACTGACATCGTTCTTTAGAGAGACAAGTAAAGGGCAGGCGCCCACTGACGGCGTGGCACGACATGGCACGGCAGGTTGTGCTGTGGCATCCCGCGGCGTTCCGTGGCCATGCCATAGTGCGTCTTCTCCCTCCCTTGCCGCCGCGCACCGACCGGACTGCGCCCCATTAACCGAAATGACCGCTGCACAAGTTTCAACCTTATTACAACTTATTGAGCAATCATAATTCCTCGACACGAAGTGACCCATAAGTCTCGCGGGATGCAATGGCACGCCGCGGCAAGCCGTGGAATGAAACGGCATGACCCATCATGCCGCAGCATCCAGCGGCGCGTCGCGTCATCGTGGTATCGAAATAAAGTAACATGAATTCTAAACTCATTGAAATAAGATTCAAAATAACTTGATTAGTGGTAAAATCCTTTGCCATGACACGCCGTGCCGTGCCGGCAGTGGGCGCCGACCCTAAGAGATAATTCTTAGCTACATACTTATGTGTGCAAATAGTTAAACAGTAACTTTACAAGTTCGAAATTTTGGAGAATCAAACGCAAGAAAATATTAATCATACTAGCGGGCGCCCGCGGTTTCACTCGCGTGGTTCCCGGTACATATCGAGATAAAAATGATCCTAGATGCTTTAATCTATACTTACTTCTATCTCTGTACCAAATTTCATGCAAATTCGTTCAGTAGTTTTAACGTGAAAGAGTAGGTAACAAATAAACAAACAATCAAACTGGCATACTTCCGCATTTATAATATTAATAGGATTTCAGAAAAGAAAGATAATGTATACTTCAATAATCCTTAAATCATATAAACAACACGTTTTTTTTCAAACTTTTTCTCTAACAACATAATAGGTACCTACCTATTTTAACCTGTGACGAGGGTTATGTCAGACTTCTAATGACTAAACACCATCTGAAAGTCGCTGTCAATGTCACTCGGAAAAGTAATTCAGCCAGCTCTGTCTGATTTTCACTCGAGTTCTTTTCGTAATAACACTTGTTGTGAGGCTCCATTTTTAACTCAATCTACCGTACAATTTCTTTATATTACGAAATATATTTACTTGACATTAGCAAAATTCGCGATTTTTTTTGCGAGCACGCCATTAATTTTGAAAGCAGAAGACGAAGAAGAACTAAGCGCAAATGCTTCTTTCTATCCCGATATACCAACGTGAACGGGAACCACCAGCACCTCGACCGCCTAACAGTATAGCTTTTGCTATTGCTATAGCTATCGATTTTTTAAACCCCCTACAAGGGCTCTTGTGGACGCTATCACTTTCATACTAAAAATGCTATAGTGAATCCAATAGATGAATAGAAATATGTAGAAAATTAGACAAAAACCCTACCGTTGAAGGGTCTTATGAGAGTTTGAAGTTTGATAGCTATAGCGATATCACAAGCTATACCGTTAGGCGGTCGGGGTGCAGGACGAAACCGCTAGTATGTTAAAATAAACAATCGCAGTGTGTCACTGGTCTAATCCGCCATGTTGGAATTACGCGCGAAGCGTATTTACATTTATAAATGTAAACATACAAAAGTTACAAAAAGGTGCTTCAACACCGGTGTTTAGAATCTTTTGTTAACAATTATAAACATCCGGTGTTGGAGCAACTTGCTCCTTTGCTTTGTTCATAATTTATCTATTGTGTTTGTTTGTTTGCAACGAAACTCAAAAACTTCCGAACGGATTTGGATGAAATTTGGTACACAGATAGTAGTTAGCCTGGTTATGAATATAGGATACTTTTAACCCCGATATTCCCACGGGAACGGGAACCACGCGGTGGTACCGCGAGCGGCCACAAGTTGTTTATAAACGTTTCAACACACCGGCTTGGGAGCATCTAAACATTCCCCCCTCCCGCACCTCGCCGCGCTCCGCTATGTTTATCTATGGCTCAGTTGCCCGACTAATTTCAAGGCGTCCACACGTCGGATTGCCTTACAAAATGACGCACAGTTTCATTTGGACACACGGCATGTTGCTAAATTTAATCGACTTGTTTCGCGAAAGGGCCTTGTTATGGGATCCCTCTTCAGAAGATTATAAAAAAAGGGACAAGAAGTATGAAGCTTGGCAAGAGATTGCTGACACTCTGGAATTGGATAGGCAGACCGTAGAGAAGAAAATGAAGTAAAAGAATCTAATCAGTAATCTCTAAACTATATAATTGCCTTATAATTATTCTCTTATACTCATCAATCTAATAGAACCGTCCTTCCATAAAACTTTCTTAAGATAAAACGGGGAGCATAAACTCAGGTTTATTTTCAAGTTCCTTGTAACAAAGTACTTAAAAAACAAACATTTTTATGCAGGATACTGGTGGGGCAGTACAGACGGGAGCTGGTGAAGGAGGGGCAAGGGCATCAGAGCAGGTGGTTCGCCTTCTCCAGGCTTAGCTTCTTGGGCTCTTCTCTGGAATCTGCTACGCATAGCAGCTCTGGAAATGAACAGGTGCGAATCATTATGTATGGGTTATTCTTTGCTATGGCTAAGCTGTAGCATTTTTCATTTGAATTTAAACGTTACTTACTTGACGTTGAGTTCAAAATCGGTTCAGGAATATCGAATTGTGGCATATACTTGTCACGCCTTCACTTCGTCATCAGACATTTTTAATGTCCCCACTGCTGGGGCATTGGCCTTCCTAATGGACGGATAAATAGAATGGGCCATGACCCACAACGCGGGCCCAATGCGGATTGTTGGGTTTAAACGACTGTAAATGCTGCCGGGACCAACGGCTTAACGTGCCTTCCGAAGCATGAAGGAGCTCGAGATGGTAAATTGTTGGTCACCCATCCATTGACCGGACCATTGCGAGAGTTGCTTAACCTCAACAATCGCAGGCCAACCGCGCAAACCACTGCGCCAGGGACATGAGACTAGTTGCTTTTTTCTAGTATATTTTCTTGTTTAATATTTATCACATAAAAATTGCATTGTAAAGTGCAACATTAAAAAGTTATTAATAGTTCAATCTTATTGTTATTGTTTTTATGATGCAATGAACTGAAATAATATAATAAAACCAAACCGGAGTATTATAATAAATTCAAAGCTATTTAAAATAAGAATAAAATGTAACAAAAAGTCGATAGTGCGATTCGGAACGCATTATGCTATATTTTTAGGTATTAAAATAAAAACCACTTTACCGCGCTAGGCCGCAAAAAGCGATTTTCCACGCAGAAATTGAATGACAAAAGCTCCTTTTTCGAGCGTGTGAGATGAAAATAACTTTTCCACAACGCGGCTCAAGTGGACCGTAGCCGCATAGGACGAGATGTGGTTCGTGAGAACCAAGATCAAGAGTGATCTTGATCTGTTATAATTACTTAATATAATTTAGATAACATATAATATTGATACTTTCAAATTCACTTAATTTTAAACATACCTTTATAATCTGATTCTTTAACTCGTAGTTTATTATCATTTTAATTATAATAATTTAAATCTAGTATATATATAAATTAATTATAAATCATAATTAGATGACAAAAATATTAAACTATTAATTTATTAATTAGTTATTTTTAAATAAGAATACATGTATTTAAATGATTTTACCTATGTAATTCCTCACCATGGGTGTAACTTACCTGAATAAATGAAATTCTATTCTATAATTATAAGGTACGTGGTTTCACCCGCGTGGTTCCCGTTCCCGTGGGAATATCGGGATAAAAAGTATCCTATGTTCATAAATAGGCTATGTATTGTCTGTGAACCAAATTTCGTCCAAATCCGTTCAATAGTTTCGGAGCCTATTCAATGCGAACAAACATACAATCAAAGCTTTCTTCTTAATAATATCAGTATATACGAGTACTAGAGGCCGGGCGCGGTTTCACCCGCGTGGTTCCCGTTCCCGTGGGAATTTTGGGATCATTTATAGCCTATGTTACTACTTGGGGTCTAAGGATTCTCTATACCAAATTTCGTCAAAATCGGTCCAGTAGTTTTTGAGTTTATTCGTTACATACAAAAATACAAATCTTTCCTCTTTATAATATTAGTGTAGATGTTTACGTCCTTAGCCAACAACGAAAAATCAGCTGATCCATAGAAAAATACAATACCTGCTGGATGAAATTTAAATAAAACAACTTTAAATATTAAGAAGTGCACTCATATATTTTCCGTTAACACTTAACTTTTGGATGTGGTGGTATTTTTGGGCTTCCCGACGTTTGGACACCTCTCCAGCAGCGAGCTGATTCACAAACCATCGGACATGGAATCGGATTCGAAATCTATGCTTTGTCTTTCTCTATTTTGAAGTGAGTGACAGTGACAAATGCATACATTGCGCTCTCGAAAACATTCCGAAGGTTTGTGAATAAGGCGGCTGGAGTCCATGTTTGGAACTGCTCTTTTCGCTTCGCTTTTCGATTTCGTTGTTAGCTCCATAGTAAAAGCTTTCGTACTTATCGTCTTTAGACTTCTCGAGAAGTCTCGGTAGCTCAATGGTTAGAGTACTGGACCGGATTTCCAAAGGTCGTGGGTTCGAGTCCCATCTGAGAATTCACTTGTGGCCGAGTTGACTTTTCCAATATTTTTCTATTTAAAATTTATCATAAGTATAAAAAATTGCATTGAAAAATGCTAAAATTAAAAAATCATAAAAAATCGTGTTGTTGGATTCTAACAATACAAAAAAAAATACAACAATTCTATCTAAGGAATAAATGACTGAATCTGAATCTTTTCTCAGGTCCACCAAGAGTTTATTGATACGAGATCTGAAAGCAGCAACGTGGAGGACAGTTACGATCACCACGAGGACATCTCTCGGAAACGAGTAAAACTGATCAAAAGACATGATCAAAACGAAAGTACCTCTGAACAAGTCGGTACTTCAGACCTGGTAGCTCTCTTCAGGGAGGAGAAAAGGTTAAGAGACGAAAACACAGTATTTGGAGAACACGTTGCCCATAAACTAAAAAGGATTTCTAACCATAAAGCCAAAGCGACGACGCAGTACCTGATAAATCAGATTCTTTATAATGCTGAAATGGGCAAATATAATAAGACTGATGATAGCCGCAGAGCTTCCAGTAGTACAGGATATAGAGCTACAGTTACTGAGCCTGATCTGGTAGCAGTGGATAACCCTAAATTCGTTGCCTTCAAACTGGAAAATGAAATCTGGATTGATTAAACTAAGGTATTTGATAAGGTTGCTTAGTATTAAGTTATTTTCTTTTTTAAATACTTAAAAAATATAATGTATGAAGAATTTGTTATAAAGAATCAATAAATTTATTGTAACTATTTCATGTTCGTAATTTTTTTCTATACTTTTCGCCACACAATTGTCATCTACGAATTTTAAATACAAGGTTTCTGTAAAATTTGACGACTTTTAGTCAGTCATCGGAGTCATTTTTAAACTACGGTAACTCCTAAGGTATTTACTAAAATTAAATAATGCCAACCGCAATTTTATTTAAAATTAAATAGTTGGGATGAATAACGTACTTATATGGATAAGGATTAATATAATGTTTATAAAAATACCTTCGCAAATAATGCATTATTTTAGAACAAATTTTATGATCATAAAAAAGGTTATAGTGAGTAGACCTTAAAAGATAGACATATGTTGTCGCGGAGTTTTATTTTTTATTTTTAAAGGGAAGCATTTCAGACATACATGATTTTTGCGTACTTTTATCCGTTTAAACAGCGTACGCAACGGAAGCTCCCAACGGAAAAAACCCTGTTTTTGCAACATTTTTAAGGGTATAAGCATACCCTTCCTCTATAAA
This sequence comes from Chrysoteuchia culmella, assembly GCA_910589605.1. NCBI lineage: Eukaryota > Metazoa > Arthropoda > Insecta > Lepidoptera > Crambidae > Chrysoteuchia > Chrysoteuchia culmella. Next base: position 723,588 of record OU342660.1, read on the forward strand.
TGATTTCGAACAAGAAAATAATTTTTAAATTCGAACCAGTAGTTCCTGAGATTAGCGCGTTCAAACAAACAAACTCTTCAGCTTCATAATATTAGTATCTGCACTATTGTTTTTACTTACCAAAAAAAGGACGATAATTTGTCGGCATCTTTTATTTTTTACATGCCTGGACCCATTTGAAAAACAAATAAAAAAACAATCGAATAATTTATTTTCCACAACCAATTTCCATATTTTTTTGTTTGTCTGAAAGATACAAAACTCGATATACCTAGTTTCCTGAAAATTTTACAGAGTTAAAACCAGTACCTTATAGATATTTATACTATGTTACTTATCGTATCCAGGCATTGCGGTCTTTTAAATGATGTTCTACTTTCTAATACTCCCTCACCTCACCACACCTGAGTCACATTTGGAACTAATATAAAGTCTAAAATTATAATTAGAGTTGTTGAAGTGGTCAAATGCCTGCCCCGTTATTATAAAAAAAATGATATCTGAGTGCTTAGTGTAAGTTTTCCCACTTCACTCGCTTACGCCGAAGTTTGCGAATATAGTTTAATTCTCAACCTTAATCTCATTGTAATAAGGCTATCTGTCAAAATTTTACTCTTACGCCATGGTAGCGTTTGGACATTTTCAAACTCACCCTAGGATTTACTCTGAGGGTTTATTTTTATTTGTTTTTTTATTTATTTATTTGGACAACCAACAAGATCATACACCTTAAATGCTAGGAGTTACAGCCAGTGGTTACAAGAATTGGTGCTGTCTTTATTAAAGGTTGCCACGGAAAGCAAACTTGTTAAAAGAACACTTGGAAGCGTAAGGCGTCCCTTAACATAAAAAAAAACAAAATTTTCTTACTAAAGCTAGTAAATACAAGAAAATGCCAGGACAACATTTTTAATAGAATTATATTTGACGACCTGTTTGGCGCAGGGGTACTAACCCCACCTTCTGCGCCAGAGGTCCCGGGTTCGATCCCCGGACAAGACAAATATTTGTGTGCATGAACATGCCTATTTGTCTTGGTCTGGATGTTTAATATGTATTTTATGTATGTATTTACAAAAAAAAAAGTATATAAGTATGTTTATCCGTTATCTAGTATCCATAACACAAGTTCTTCATGATACTTAACGTGGGCTAGATAATTGGTATGATTGTATGGAAATATTTATTATGGAAATTTATTTATTATTATGGAAATAAAAAAAGCTGTGCCTTATTCAGCCAAGCAAACTATACATTAAAATACTAATACTTAGCTTGACAAGGACAATTTCTTTATAAACTTAGTCTAAAAATATCAATATCCTTTTTTTACAAACAGAATAATAATCAGCTTGGAGTCTATTTATGGGAGAGAATAAGCCTAGGCTAGTTTTGAAACGTTTTGGTTTACCCTAATTTTGATATATTTGTTGACGATCTGCTGTCTTTTCTGTCCAAATTGTAGTTGTAGTTAAATTTGCAATAAATAAGGATATAATTGTGTGATTGGGAGTATTCCCGTACAATTATTAAAAATAAATAAATATTTAATAAATCTCCAAAGAACTAAAACGTCTTTCCTTACCTCAAAACATATCGCACTAAATATGAAAGTTTATATGATTCGATATTTGGATGCTTGTTACTCAATCATACAAAAACGACTATAAAAGAATTTGGATGAAATTTGCCACATAAATATCCCATTTTTTTCCACAGGAATGAGAACTATGCTGAAACCGCGGGCGGCTACTAGTTTCATCTTAGAGTAATAGCATCGGCAACTGCCTTTGTGATCTACTGGTAACACCACCGACATCAGACCCTGAAGTCCCGGGTTCAATTCCCAGTTGGTGGTATTACTTGTAAGTCCGCCTGGCTATCTACCACAATCTTATCTAAGTCTGACGCCTTAACAACATTTTTTTCCAGCATTCTTGTATTCCGGCTGTTAGATAAAAGATAGCCAGTTCCTTTTTGTTGAGGAATGCTCATAGCCGCGCTTGACAGACTGACGGTATTCGATCACGTTCGTTAAGCAACGTTCGGCTCGGTCAGGTGTTGGATGGGTGACCGTAAAGTAGTATTCTATCTTAGCACTTCTGTGCTTCAAAGGGCCCGTCAAACCGTCGGGCCCGGCTGTTGTTATCTGATAACAGTCGTTTAGCCAAGTCAGACGCCTGATAAACTCTGATACTAGAAATGGCCACTAATTCTCATACGATAAGAAGTAGGAGAAGTGTTGAGGATTCCGGGCGAGGCGCGCTTCCATTTTCAACCTTGTCATTATTTTACATCATATGGTATAAAAGGCTAAGTGTCTCCTCGTTGTTCATAAAAAAGCATCTTTACACTATTTACAACCTAATCTGTGCTATTACCTTCGTAATGAATACCTACGACTCACACTTGGCCAGTTCTCAAAGCTCCCAGTGCCCGCCCACTCAGCCAGGCAGCATTTATCCCGCAATTTACAATTCCCTTGGCTCGGCCGATGCTTTTAGCCATACGAAGGGTAAAACAAAAGGGCAAGAACACTTCCCGGGAGAAGCGCTAAGTCTGTAACTTGAGGGCCACGCCTTAAACGAAATGAACAAAATGGTGGTAGTGATTTACTGCTATTAGTTAGTATTATTTCGAAATAGGAGAAAGCTTTTGCAAATTTTAAATAGATAATTCCACTGAGGCAGGGCCTTTTATGAATACACATAGCTAATGATATCTCTATTGGATAGATCATCATGAGTCCTACATTTCGTTATGTCTTCTCATAATACGTATATTTCTTACTGTGATAATATGTCTTAAACTTATGAATTGCCGATATTTTTCTTACTTTTCTAGAGAACCTTACTACTTCTAAGATTAACACCTACATCAATTGCTTGATTTTATATTAAAGTAGGATCATATCAGTCAAGTCATACGATAAAAAAATCCTCGAAAGGTTCTAATTTTTTGTTGCCTATATTTTTTTTAAATATAAACATAGCATTAGATTGCTTAGACTTCATACAATACTTGTAAATAAATAAAAAAGAAATTTAAATAAAAAACCGACTTCAAAAAGGAAAATATAAAAATGAAAACAAAAAAATACCAAATAATAGAACTCCATAATTTTCAAAATACACTTTTTGGAAACGGTGCCAGCCAGAGCATCAATGGTGCATTATACATTGCCCTTTCGTACAAAAAAAGAATTATTGAAATCGGTTCATAAATGACCGAGTACTGAGGTAACAAACATAAAAAAGCATACGCACGAATTGATAATCTCCTCCTTTTTTTAAATCGGTTAACAAATGGTGCCATTAGCATTAATTGCTGTAATTGCGTGCAACTAAATTAGAACAATTTTTTTACTATGAACTTTCTTTAAAATTCTTCATACAAATCGCCAATTTTATAGGTAACGAAAGACATAATATTAACATAGTTGCCTGAGCAGTTAACATAAGACATAAAACTTTCATGGTCACTATCACAATTATTAGTAATGACTAATTATTACTCCGTGATCATGGCGCATACAAATGCGCCGTAATATCGGGAACTCGAAATCAAATAAGTACAAACATGGTAAAAAAATCCGTTTTTCAATAAAGTAAATTATCGTTGTCGATGGCGATATAAGAACCATTAGCAATTCAACAAATGCATCTTGAAATGAAGGATTTCGTACGTATTCTGCGGAAGAATGTAGGTACAAAGTAAAAACCATTTTAATGGAAAACAGTCATATCTCTATTTATAAGTATTCGTACACCCAAAGTCCCTCGAAGGCCCTAGAAGTTTCCAACTTAAAGTAGATAAGTTGTTTCACTTTCAATACTTTTATTTGCTCCTCTGGTTATTGGACCAAGTTTCTACGGGATTGTCTTGTTTGTAAGTAGTTATGCTGGCAAATAGAGTCCAAATCAACTTGTTTATTTGCAAAACATGTGTCTGTCTAATAAATCGTGTCAATCGTTATCTTTTTAAGTATATGTATGGCAACAATTTCAGATATTAAAAATCAATGTCACATTTTTTACACCAGTTTTTTTTTATTTCCCGCCCTTTTTCAATGACAATGCTCTAGAAGTCTTGATTGATTGTGATGCGATTAGAAGTTTAATAATATTTACTTACTTATTAATTATTGTAATAACAAATAAGTTTTATACTTTTTTTGTAAATTATCCATAGTTCAAAAATATAAAATAAAATATTTTCAATTTTATATCCCTCGCCTTCATTTATTATCATTTAAGTAGTAATATTATGTAAGAAAACCCGTTTTTTTTTTACTTAAGCCTATTTTAGCTACAATCGCCTATACTGCACGTCCCTTGACAGCTATGAAAATCATAAAATGTCTTACAGAAAACCAAAACTTCAAGAAACACTAATCAATCAGTTCATTCCTGTATTGCTAATCAATCATGTTAAAAGGGTAAATGAAGTGAAAGAGGCGGGGTGCGGGCTTTGAAAATAGGAAACCATATGCTTTTCATGCGCTTAAATTGTTTTGGTCGCGTAGTACCTACCGCGATAAGCACCAATAGCGAAGCACGCGACAACTTGAAGTTGCAATGCAACTCAGTCGGGGCCGCCGCGTGCTTGTGAGCACACACGTCGAACGTAACGACAAACGGTCAGTTATTGCTGCAACAGCTCTGTACTCTTCTTTAAAATGGAGAATCGTAATACTAATAATTGCTGCGTGGACGGCTGTCGCAATAAACAGAAGGATTCCAAGCTGTCTTTTTTTACTTTACCAAAAGATTCCGAAAGGTAAGAATTGAATTCATTATTTTGTCTATTTTACTCGTAAATTTTATGTGTATTTTTGATAAGTAGCTGTAACTACTATAGGTAGGAAGGCGCGAAGTTACATACTACTCATATTTAGAGACAGTCGTGTGACTATTTTTTCGTGAGTAATTAGCTGAAATTTCTTCTTTATTATTTTTTGAGCAAATAATGCCTATCTATTACCTACATTTGGGATTTCAGGATTCCGTAGATTCATAATGCCCCAGTATTGCAACTTTAAATGCTACAAAATAGGTGCTAAGCTAAGCAATTTATACAGCCATTTACGGTATAATTACTTTGAATTCAAGATTGCAATAATTTTGAAGGACTTATTACAAAAGCTTCAACAAATAGATTACTTAATTTAGCTGCTAAAAGAACATTAACTTTCATTTACTTAACTTTTCATGTCCATGTTTTCCGACACTTTACCTACCTTAAATATTTGTTCGGTTTCTAATTTCATTACACTGAAGTTTAATAAAAGGCTGAGACTTTTGAGAGATAGTAAGACACATGCAACACTCACTACATAAAAGTAAAAACAATTGTAAATATAATAAATGCCTATGATACATTTTAAATATACAAATATTGGAAAAAATCAACTCGGCCGCAAGTAAATTCTTAGACGGGACTCGAACCCACGACCTTTGGGAATCCGGTCCAATGCTCTAACCACTGAGCTATCGAGGCTTGCCTTGGACCACCATCGAAATTCTCCAATAATTTTATATTTTATAATACGCTGTAGGCCAGCGTTGTCACATCAATGCTAGGAATATCCTTTCTTTCGAAAGAAACATTTTTTCAGATGTTTAACGAACGATTAAGATGCAACAGCCCATAATTTATGATAACTCTATGAATTCATAAGTTTAAAAATAGCATTGAAATAAAGAAATTTTAAAAAATCATAAACAATAAGTGCTTCTTAAAATTATTTTGTTAATTGTTTTACTTTGGTTGTATAACCCTGTTACCATCTGTGGTTTAGGTAAATTCTAAAAACACAAAGGAATTGCGCTCTTGTGAGTATAGTAGTAATGTGCGATTTCGAATGCACCAGGTGTGTTGGAAATTTTGAAGGCTATTGAAATGGCAGCTTTGATGAAAGGAGTGGAACTTCTACTTAGTCCAGTCAACATAAATTAAAATTCACTTCAAATCCTACAGTGGTGATTTCTTTTTCTGAATATTATTTGCGGTTATTGGAAACCCACCTTGCAGTTTCCCCCCTCCCCCTATTATGCGTTAAGAAAGCGGACATGAAACTATCGATTTTATGACTGCTGTTGATAAAAATCTACAGTAGGGATTTGAGAAGGATTTATTTGTTGGAACATCGTACGTATACCTTAGACCCAAAAATCACTTAATTATTTTGGGAGGTTTCGGAAATAAGATTGTTATAAAGACAATATCATTTTGATAAAATATATAGATTGTAGAATTAATGCGCCTGCTCTAAATACACAAAAAAATATAATAAAGAAAACTATTGAAGTTGCCATGGTGAAAATTTGTATTATCGATTAAAGTCGTTTAAGCCACATTACAGCTAATGTAAAATGATCCTTTGTTTTTTTATTGTTTAATTGTTTTTTTTTCACTTTATACGTTTTTTTGCAAATCCTTTGCTATTACTGTAGTGACTTTTTAGATATCGTTTATTGGTTATAAAGAGACCTTATAAAAATTCAGTCTTCTAAAAAATTACACGACTGAATGTTTATACAAGACGACTTTAAAAAAAAAGCTCCAATCAGATTTTGGGGAAAACTAAAAAAAATACTCAAGTATAATCAATAATAAAAATCCATTTCATTGTAGGAATTAATGTCATTTTCTCAAACAAAATATATTATCTTTACTAGACTAACTGTTGCACCACATGACCACCTGTCATACTACGATATTCGCGTGCACTCGATTAGGAGACGTATTTTTGAATCACTCGAACTACTATTCGCATACGGAATCGCAAGATACGCATGCGATTGCTAAAAACCGTATTTTTGAAATTCCAATTTCAATCCCAGTGGTCCCAACAACTCTTTTTTTATTCAAGCGATAGAAAGTTTGACGTTTGGCACTTAATCTTCTTCTTCTTTCTTAATTAATGGCGTGCTTGCGTTAAATACGCGAATTTTGCCAATGTCAAGTAAATATATTTTGTAATAGAGAAATTGTACGGTAGATTGAGTTAAAAATGGAGCCTCACAACAAGTGTTATTACGAAAAGAACTCGGGTGAAACTGAAGCACTTAATGCCATTTCCAAATTGATATTGTCATGACGGAAGTTTGACAACTTAAAAACGTTCCGTTTCACGTGATTCAAGTCCCATTCAGTATCGTTTTTTTTAATCTATGGAAAGTTAGTTTCCGGCTATTAAAAATTGTGTGTAGAATGAAATTATGTCAAAGGAGTTTAAGAAAATGGCAACACCGTATTCGAGTGATTAAAAAATGTGACAAAATGGAAGTCGGTGAATTTCAGTTCGGCGAATTGTATTCGCATAAGAATTTCGAATGATTCAAAAATACATCTCCTGGACAGTTGTAAGCCAGGAGTGCAATTCTTAACATTTTTTGAAGTCAGAAATAAGTATTAACAATTTAATAAAAAAACAATCTTCGACATTTTAGGATTGTCAAAGATCGTTGAAACTAAAAGCTTTCTGGCAGTTATTAGTAGAGATTTTACTAATATTTAAAGAAATTAGTGTGGAATTCGACATTATCTCAGCGTGAAAATTGTCCACTGGTGCAACAAGTAGACTACGCGGGAACTTCCACGTTTTTACCAATCTATAACATAAGTACTTTCTTTTCCTTTTAGTAGGTCTGTTTAAATTGTCATTTTTGTATTACAGACGCAATGAATGGTTAAAAGAAATTGGAAGACCCGACTTACTGAAGAAAACTAATATCAAAATAGGCAGTTACAAAGTATGCTCAATACATTTCGACACATCAGTGATGACTGAAGTATTAGTTCGAAAATTACTACCAAATGCAGTGCCAACTATGTTTCTACCGAACCAACCCGAGAGCGAGCCAAACAGTTCAAATTGTCATTCTTCTGATATATCGACACAAACCGATGATTTAAATGTTGAAACATTGTCTGTTGTTAATATTAAAGATGAGTTTACGATTGAAACTGAAACAGAAACAGAAATAAATAAAGAATCACAGGAGACAGAATCTCTATCATCAGATACGCCTAGAAAAAGGAAACTCAGTATTGAATTAGAGGCGTTTGAAAATAAGAGGAAGCTTGACCAGAATGAGTTAGATTTAGATAAAATAAAAAAGGAAACAGACTAAAACTTGCTTCTAATTTTCCTGGGAACTACGAAGATATTTTAGCGTCCAAAGAAATATAAAAGATCCATTTGAGTTGGGTGGGAATGAAAAGTCAAACAACTGAAATCCATTGATGATGGAGTAATTGTATAGTTGGTATTTTATTTTACTGTGTTTTGATTTCAATCCGTAACCCAGGAGTCCCACGACACGAGACGACGATCACCACAAATGACACGAAACATAAGAAGTAGTAAGTTGCCGGTCAGGATGGCGAGATCACCAGTTATGCTGAATATCTTTATTCCTTTGCTTTATCATATTCGTATACATACAGTTTTTTATTTTTTTATATAATAACTGGGCAGGCCTTTGACGACCATCGTGCTTAATAAACAAGTTGTGGTCTAAGGTGTTCCATGCTTGCCAAAGAGCTGCCTATTCACTCTCGCCTTGAAAAGGCCAAGGTTGTAGGAATCGGAGAACACATGAGCAGGCAGCGCATTCCATTCATTAGCGGTTCGCTAAGAAATCTGTCAGCAAAGAGCTTGGTACGGACCGTTGGAATGTCAACGGCGTACCTACGGGTGGTAAGCCAACCTGCGTTTGGTACCCCATAGTGGAAAGGGGCTGGAGGAACAAGGTCGTGCTGTTCTCTCGCACAATCTCCAAAGTGTATCCTATAAAAGACCGATAGACTTTGCAACTTATGCAACTTTGCGACAGTGACTGAGGCTCTGAAGTTCCGCCGTGGCCAATGCTGAGTTTCCTGGCACGGTTTTCAATCGAATCCAGTAGCTCTAGCTGATACTTAGTAGAACCATCCCACAGATGACAACAGTACTCCATAGACGGCCGAATCTGCGCTTTGTATAAAAGGAGTTTGCTCTACTGACATGAACAGTGAATCTACAATTTATAATATCATCTCGTGTGCACTCGATTGTAAACTTGTACTTGAGATACCTACAGGTTGCTCATAGGGTGCCAATACCAGTTACACCATACAATGTAACTACGATTTCTACATACAATGTAACTACGATTTCTACATACAAGTGTAGAGCATTTAAAATGAGACTGCAACAAAAAAACTAGAGACGAGTCCGACCGGTCCAGCCGGGCCACATCCTAGGAGCAGGTGACAATCATTTTGGGAAATCGCAAAATATTGGAGGAATTTATTATTTATGTTTTCTTTGTCAACCTATACTAATTCGAAGTAGTAACTCTGTCAGTATTACTTTTCACCTTTTATCAAAATTGTTCCTATTGTATGATGAACTTTGGCATTAGTTTTCCTGGCGTTTCGGACAATTTTTTTTTGTTTTTTGACGATTTTGTAATTTTTGCCTGTAGCACGAAAAACTATCGAAATAGTATCGAGTAAGTATCGAGCACGTAATGTCAAATAATGTATAGGAAAATGTAGTTCCGTTTACGTCCGGTAGGAATGCTGCTCAATATCTCATAATTTTTTTTACTTTACTTTCTCGATACTTACTAGAAAATTATTCGTCCTAGGCGTCAAGAATGTACAAGTACTCTAATGAAACTGGTGGCCGAATCATCATTCAAAAAATAATTAAATTAAATAGTATCAATTCGTACAAAGTCGGAATTCATTTCGTCCGAAACGTCAGTAACCCTGGCAAAGAGATGAAATGGAGAATAGGCTACTTTTAGTTTTATGGAGCGTGATAAATAACCGAAGACGCGGGCGGAAACTAGTTGACAAATGCTAATAAAGTTTAAAATTTAATAATAAATCTACACACCCAGTATGTTCTCGAATAAGAGTTTTTATTTTTCATAAAGGCCACAGTAGTCTTCTCCTACAATTAAAAGTTGGCTCTCCTACACACAAGATGGCAGGAAGCATTTTTAGTTTTATTTTAAAGCAACAATTATAGCACAGTTACTTACAGAGCGGTAGGTACGCGTAATATTGATTTATCGAGCGCGAACTTTGGGGTCAACTCCGATAACCAAATATGATAAAAATAATTATTAAAAACATGAACTCGGAACGACCTAAAACGTTAAAAGCAAGTCTTGCATTATTCTTATAACTCCTAATTATATAATAATATAAATGCGAAAGTGTGTTTGTTTGTCCTCTCTTCACGCCCTAACTAAGCAATCAATCGACTTGATTTTTAGCATAAAGTTAGTTGAATGGACGGAGAGTAAAACATTGATATTGCAGTCGAGGGACTGCTGAGTGGGACACTAATCTAGGTCATCTAAATAAAAATAGTGATAAATTTGACGCGATTTAAGACGACCGACGCCGCACACCGCCACGCCAGCCTGCTTGTGACTGCTATTGCAACATAGCCGACACGTCAAGCTGTAAGTACATAGTTGTACTACATAACAAATGTCGCGTTTTAGTCCCGTTGTCTTAATTTATAATTATTATGGAACGTGAAAGTTTAAAATCTTATAATCTAAGACGATCCCCGCCTGCAGTTTATTTTTTTAAATATATATATATATATATATATTTAAATATAACATGTAAGGTTAGATTGGAGTCTTACGATACCTAATCCGTTAAAGCATTTAGAAGCTAAGGTGGAACAAACAATCTAAGCATATACACTCTTAATTGGCCAGCCGTGTAATAATCAGACAAACAATCGTTTAGTTGTTTACCGACATTAAATAATTAGGATTTTTTTTGCATTAACAATGCTCTTTTTATGTGAAAAAATATACTAGCAAAATCAACTTGTCTCTTAACGCTCAGACGGGACACGAACCCGCAGCCTTTGGGTTTCTGGCCCACTGCCCTAACCATTGAGCTAAGACATCGACTGTTAAGTCTCGGTAGCTCCAATCGTTAGAGCTGAATTGGTTAGTCTTGTTTAAAATTTATGACAAATAACTTCCAATATTAATTAGCAAATCGTATAACGAAAAAAGTACGACTATAGCGATCTGTGTTTCGTAGTAGACCCTCTGCCGGGGACGAGATTAAATCGGCTGCGCAGGCGCACAGGTGGCTTTGTGAACACTTTATTGTGACTTAGAGCGAAAATGTTCTAAATATAGATAAAGAGATCATAACAAAAAAACTGGTTGAAAAGACAAAGCTACATGGATTGTTGAGGTGCATGACTCGTTGGGTGAACTTAATATTTAACTAAATATTATAATTTTACACTGTGATTTGTAAGTGTACTTATTGAATTGAATTGAAAAAATTTATTGATGTTAGGATAATGAAGTATGTAAATGTAGTGAACAGTTACTAGTGACACCCATGAGACAATAGGAGAGAAGCATGTTTCATGGTTTCGGTAGGTATGGTGTCTATACTAATAATATAAAGAGGAAATATTTGATTGTTTGTTTGCATTAAATAGGCTCCGAAACTACTGAACGGACTTGGATGAAATGTGGTACACAGATAGTAGATAGCCTGGTTATGAACATAGAATACTTTTTATCCCAATATTCCCTCGGGAACGGGAATCCGCGGGTGGAAACGCGATCGGCCGCTGGCATGCAATAAACAAATACTCAACTACAACTTTTTAACACAATAAGTAGATACCTTAGTATATCTGACAATTTTTCTCATGTTTTGAAGATTGAAGTAAATTGAAATAAAACAACTTTTACGGATATCAAACGCGCTATATTTCCACGAACTAAGTTGTAATTGTCCGTATTTTTAGGTTTTTTAGGGGTTTTTTGATTTTCCTGACGTTTCGGCACCTTTACAGCTGCCGTGGTCACGGGATGACTGGCTACTTATAAGTCTACCCTCGAAAAGTTAATTTATTTTTGTTCGGATACGGTTAGACATTTACTATGGCACAAATTATTATTGATTTGATATTTTGATTTAATTGTTATTTTAATTCTTTATTATTAAGAAAAGAGAAAACTAAAGACTCTACTGGCAGTTCACAAATTGGGAGGACCTTCGAAGAAAGAAGCTGCCAAGAAAACTTCGAAAGCGGGCCGACCTCCACCTTTATAAAGAAATTAAGATATGAAGTATATGTTTTTTTTTTCAGCAATCCTAGTCAATAGCAGAAGTAAAAACCTCCTCCCATTCCAATCATAAAACAGGCTTGTAAATACTGATGTAAAGGACATCAGGTATGGCCGAAAGGAGAGGACACCCTGACTCGGGATTATTTCCAATCGGTAGTTCGTTAAGACCTCAAGAAACATATAAGGACTTAACGCTGTACCTGCATTTTCTAAGTAGTTAGTAAGATTTTCTCTAAATGCTTGTTTTCTTAGCTGAACAACTACTCAGAAAATGCAGTCACAGGTTTAAGTCCATACATTTTTCTTTAGGTCTTAATATGAACTAGGTATGCCTTACTAGTCCTGGGGCTGGCCACGAATTTATTTTCTCGGCCCATCTTTGTATAGAGACTTCCTGATATGTTAAGGTCACTTTTCAATTTGACGACTCTGTATGAAATAAAACAGGGAGAAAAAAACAGCCCTTGACGAGTTTCTTGCCGGTTCTTCTCGTTACGCGGTCTCCCGCCGTAGGGTTTGTGAACCGATGGCGTAGCTTCTTTGACGTTCATAAGTGCTTGTAACAGCCTAGACTGGATAAATGATATTGACTTTGACTTTGACTTTGATGTCCTTTCCTTTCTAGTGCTGTAGAAAACGATAGACTAAAGCATCAAAGAACACAGTCATATTAAAGCGAATGAAATTTTGACGTCATATAAAAACAATACATTTCATACATCTTCGTAAAAAACGATAATTTCAACCCACAAAAACAAAAGACTATCTTACCATCCAATAGTTGAAAAGCAGTCTAAAAATAGCCTTCCTTTAGTGCAAGAAGCGACATAACAGCCGTGACTAAGTTTCAAATTGGTCGAAACATTTAATAAACTACCGCCCGGGGCAGTAATAATGAACGCGCCTCGTGTAGGGTAGTGTGTGTGTTGTGTGTTGTGTATGATAAGCTGTGTTGCCGCACACATGGACACCAAACTCGTTGGCAACCACTGCCTTTTACAGAAAAGGAGCGTAAGGCAGTAGCTAACCTGCGGTAGGGGTGGCACTGCTGAATTTTAATATTTTGCAAAAAAAAATACTTCAAATTTAGAAATAAAACAGCTTTTACTAATTTAAGTGCATTATATTTTTACCGTTTGTATATTTTTCGGTGTTTTTAGGGTTTTTTGGTTTCCTGACGTTTCGGCACCCTTTCAGCTGCGGTGGTCACGAGTTGACACGGTTTAATTTCAATGATGACTGCGCGAAGAAACTTAAGATGTGCTAACTTAAAATATAGAAACTTAAAACTGACAAAAGATATTTCTACTTAGCTTAGACTTGTACTAATTTTATATTTGGTGCTTATTTGCAGGAAGCTGCCTTTTGATAATGTATATAATGTACTCTATACAAGTTAGAGTAGACAAGCTTCTAAGTATGATGAACGTGAAGAGAGTAGAGGAACCTAGACAGATAGGTAATGTAAACAACATATGGTAGCAGTGTTACCCATACATTGCATTTTAACCGACTTCAAAAAAGAAGATATATATATTTTTATGTTTGTTCACCGATCACTCGGGAACGCCTGAAACGATCGAAATGATTCAAACACTATAACATCGGGTTTGTTACCAAGTTGGTCCCAGTTTTGGAAATTTTGAAATCGGTTCAGTAGTTTTGAGGAAATCTTGAAAATACTCTCGTTTTTTCGGCCAAACGGTTTGATTCAAACTAGTAGTTACGTACACTTGCGGGAGTTATTCTAATTTATAAATTGAGAAAAAAAAACTTTTTATAAAAAAATAAAAGACGACATCAAAACTAAACTAACTAAAAAACTAAAAAATAAGCTTTTTACTTTCGGTTTTTATTTTTTATAAAAAGTATTATAATGTGCAATTCTTAGTATTTTTATTACTTCAGTAATCTAGTCTAGTCAGGTATTGTCTTACGATTTTTTTTCACTGATTGAAGAGACTCGATGACTTCTTCTTCTTCTTATCGAATGAGGACTTAGTGGCCACCTCTGGTGTCAGAGTTTATCAAGCCGCCTATAAGGCCTCTGACTTGGCTTAACGACTGTAATCACAATAATGACAACAGCCGGGACCGACAGTTTAACGTGCCCTCCGAAGCACGGAAGCGCTCAGTTGTAATGCCACTTTACGGTCATCCATCCGACACCTGACCGGGCCGAACTTTGCTTAACGAACGTGATCGAATACGATCTGTCTGTCAAGCGCGACCATGAGCGGTGACTGATGATGAGTGACTTTCAGATAGTGGTCATTGATCAAACACCCCGATATGATTGATCAACGAACAGGTTCAGAAACAACTTATTTCACAACTTATAACACTTTCCGTTGTCACATGTTGTATTGTATGGGTGCTAGGTGCAAATAATATTAATTAAGGTGGTACGACTTCCATACAAACAAACATTGCACAATTGTTGGTTCATCATACCTTAATAATTCATAAATACATGCGCAACTAACTCGTTTCAGTTATTTGTTTGCGCGAAATAATTAAAAAAATGTACTTTCATACATAAATCACGAATAAACTAATATCTTATAATTTCAATTATTCTACGTATGTGTCTGTGACTCATCGCATTTATATACCTCATGTATGAAAGTATTTTTTTTTTATAATTTCGCGCAAACAAATAACTATAACGAGTTAGTTGCACATGTTTTTATGAATTATTAATGTATGGTGAACCAATTAATGTGCAATGTTTGTTTGTATAGAAGTCGTACACCTTAATATACTATTACATGGTCTCGTCTATGGTACAGTCAAATTATGAGAAATCCTACAAAATGTGAAGCGCCATTATTAATAATAGATATAAAATATACAAAAAGTAAAGTTCTACTACATGAAAATTAATTAATTTTTATGACACAATAAATTCGGTACGCATTAATTATAACTTCATCGACATCTTTATGCGAACATAAAATAATAAGCCAATAATTATTATTCAAGGAAGCAATAGATAAGCGTTGTTGCACAAAAAAACTTGCTAATTTTGTTATTTTTTTATTATTATCAAAGAGTTGATGACCCTGAAAACTGGAGACAAGCCTCCAAACAAGACTGGTTTTTCAAGTTCCTGGGCAGGTATCGAATATATCGAAGAGCATATATCTAAAAAACAACACCTTTTCATTATAGCCCCTGCCAACTTAAACATAAAGTTCAATTCTGAAAAGCATCATCTCCGTCTAATGGCGTATGAAAATATAAACCGATAAGTACCATCCATCTCGTTTTTACTTACAACCATTTGTGTATTTTCATCTCTTTCTAAACAGCTGTCTAAGCCAGTTTTCACAAACATTGATACTTAAAAACGGGATAATATAACTCATGGTCCAAACGAGTTTCAATCAATTTGATTTCCTATAAGCAGTTTTTTTTGTAATTTGAATACAATGTACGCATAAGTGGAGTTTATAATCTCTACCGGTATTCAATGTCAGATTGGTACTTTATGACAATACTTCTACCTGTGTCTTAACTTTGGTCGTAGCTTATTCTTAAATATGTATCATTTTACTCATTAAGCCCCGGAATAAAGAGACAAAAACAAAACAGATAGTGGCGTCGTCATCGAAGGCTTCATTTGACAGATGGATGTGAGATGTGACACATTGCTGCTTCTTTTGACACAAATGAAAACTTACCAAAGACTAAGAGCAATATAATATGACACATCCATCTGTCAAATGAAGTCGATGTCGATGCCGACGACAGCTGCGCGGTAGGTCGGGCCACTGTTTGGCGCAGAGGTATTATAACTAAACCCGCCTACTGCGCCGGGGGTCCCGGGTTCGATCCCCGGAGAAGACAAATATTTGTGTGCATGAATATGTCTATTTGTCTTGATCTGGGTGTTTAATATGTATATTATGTATGCATTTACAAAAAAAAGTATGAAACTTAACGTGGGCTAGATAATTGGTGTGAAATAAAAAAAAAGTGTTCTCTGGACAACGGTGTCCTGCTAGCAATTGACGAAATAAACTACTGAACCTTTATAAGACTTTTGGTGTAAGTATTACTAAGTTTATGATTTTTTAGTTTTTAATGTTGATAAATTTTTAATAGAAAAATATTGGAAAAAATCGACTTGGCCTCAAGTTATTCTCAGACAGGACTCGAAACTGCGACTTTTGGGTATCCGGCCTACTTTTCTAACCACTGATGTAACGACGCTTATCTACAGCCTTGGACGAATTAACCCAAGTCTACAGCGTATATAAATTTAAAAAAGTATTGGAAAATTTCGACGTTTGGTCGCAAGGGTCGGTAGCTCAGTGTTAATACTGCCGCACAATTTATAAATGCAGTAAGGAACATCAGCACTGTTTTGAGAAAAAGGCGGGTAAAGTTAAAAAAAAGTTTTAAGGCGTCTCTCGTTACCTATTCATCTGATTTTCAAAAATGATGTATGAACTAAAAGAGCAAAACACGGCCAACACCTTGGTATAGATTTTTTTGTTCAAAACTTAATGTTTTGTATTTAAAATAAAAAAAAACTGTTCATATTATGATGTGATTAAGTTTTCGCGTGATTCAAATGATGCATAAACGCCGTATAAGTGTTACTTACTGCATTTATTACTAGATTCTGCTACTTACTGCAAATATGTTAAGAGATGAAGACGAGTTTTTAATATTACACCATAATGTATGCACTGTATCCATTTGTTATACTGCATTTATAACTAGGAGACATATAAGAAATTTCCGAATCTAAATTTAAGTTATAAAGTAAATGGGTGTCATACTGCATTTATTGTGAGTTAATAACATTTAAATTTGGGACTTTGCCAAATAGAGAATAGAGAAAAAGAAATAAAATTAGTACGAATATACTTTTAGAGAACATTTATTTAAAAAATCACATACATTTCAATTGACTTTAATCACGTTTAGGCACATAATATTACCCTGTTAATGTTGCATAGGCACTTAGTCAATCTGAATTTCTTAAAAATAATAAGAATCAACAGTTATACTTATCACCAAAAAAATATCTTTTGAAAAATCTTTTCACTCAGAACCACCAATCAGAAATACCGATAGCAACATTTTTTTGATGGAACTACGAGCTCTTTGTGCTTTGCTATTAGCATTAATCTGAATGCCGGCCGCCGTACTGAAATCGCTTTGAGGACTATACTACTCCCCATGGGCATTTCAAGATTTTAACTGTTCGGGGACTGTAGTCGCCATGGGCGTAATAGTAGATAAAAGTTAGAAGATACACTTGGTAAACATTTAAAAACCCTTTCATAAATCAAAGAATTTGAAATCCATGTCCATATTAAAATTAAACGTTGTTTTTGTATTATTTGTATCAATGTTAATTCACAATTTGCAAAATGGAAAGCTAATACCTATTAGAAATCAGTCGCAAATTATCTGCATCTATACTTATCGATATCTGTAGTCTATACGATAGTCAGGCGCATCACTAATTGAATAGCAAATCGCTAATCAATTAGTGATGCCTGTGTGTACATACAACGAGAATCCCCGGGAATTAACTGGTACCGGTATCATTGTATCGGAGAATTGGTATATACTCTCGGTGCTCAATAATAGTAAAAAACCATTCAAATTAATGTGTTAAATTTATGATTTTTGAATTGTTGCATTTTTCAATGCTATTTTTATACTTATGATAAATTTCATATAGAAAAATATTGGAAATAAACAACTCGGCCACAAGTGAATTCGCAGATGGGACTCTACCCACGACCATTGGAAATCCGGTCCAATGCTCTAACCACTGAGCTACCGAGACTTGCGAACCACCGTCGAAATTCTCCAATAGTTTAAAATGGCAGTGGTGGCGACCCTGCCAATTTACAGTCACGCCTATTATTTGTAAGATAATGGAAAGTGTTCTGAATACCTTGTCGTAGGCTAGGTTTAACCCCGGCTCTAAAAGAAAACTATCTTCAAAATGGGTGAAATAATCGAGAGGTATGGTAAGGGGTAAGCCGTCTTTTATGTCTCGAAGGCTTTTTACATGGTTTGAAAATAACGCCTTATTGGCAAACTTTCATCATATCAACTTCCCGACTGGTTTGTGTGTCTGGATATCGAACTTCTTGAAGTTAGTCAATTTGAGTTCTCATTGCTATTCAGGTTCAATACTCGTTGTTGACTATTTCTGCTACATACTCAAATTAACGATCTGCTAATTCATGTTATTTTCTTCTAATACAGAAATTTAGCTTGTAAGACTAAAAAAGCTTTGCATTACTGGCAAAGGTGAGAAAGTACTTCACGCTGGAACAGTTTGCTCAAACGCAAGCTCGATTAAGCATGGAGTACTTTTCTCACTTTTGAGGTGGTTTCCCAATACAACCTTTACACGCTTCAGTTCAAGAGGACGGTTCACAGTTCGGTCAGTGTGCAGCTGAAATGGTTAATCTCATCCCCATCACCTACTCTCAAAAAGTTATGGATATCTCAAAGACACGCGCTCCGCATTTGTTAGCTTGAGTGAAACTTATTTATCGCAGTCTGTGTTTTGGTATATCCAGGCTAGTGCGATCATCGTAGATCGCATCATCGCTTACCTACATGGTATCAGTGCAGTAACCGCTGTTTGCGTCATATTATACTGAACTGAGATCAGTAATGGCATCACATAGCATGTGGTGCTAATAACAAATATTATTCTATTTTATTCTTACCATCAGGCGAGGTAAAGGTCAAACGCTGACCTATCTATTACAAAATGATGCGACTTTGAACTTTGTAACGTGTAAAATCTAACTTTGTGATTCCTACTTATTTATTTTATTTATTTTTTATTTATTTATTTGACCATATTATAACATAAAACGTTACATTTGGCATGTCATAGCGTTACAATAGAAGTATTAAATTTTAATCTTAAGTAGGACAAACTAGGATTCAGTCATAATTATATTGGATAGGTCATTCCATGTTCAAGTGCTTAGTTAACTAGTCATAACATAACTTACGATCTATGTATTAAGAAGCTATCACAGTAGGCACATACAGCTGTTTATTTGATAAGCAAATAAATTAAAAGAGCTAATAAGTTAATTAATTAAATAATGTCACTCTAATAAAAATATATAAGTTACAAATCAAAATCACTATTTCATAAATATCATAAATGTCATAAATTCCTTAATTTTATACGATTCAATGTAATTATATTTAAAATCAATGCATAATCAACTAGACAATTAAAACAGTCATTAAAATAAAATATAATAAAAATGACACTAATAAAAATATATAAATTACAAATCAAAATCATTTTGCTTCCAATTCTTTGTCATGAATTCATTAATTTTATAAAAAGGGTTTAATTCAAATAATGACTTTATAACAGTCTTAAATTTGATCGGTGGCAAATTGGTAACGAAAAGTGGTAGTTTATTTTACATGTCAATTTTAAGGCTAAAACCTTGTTTGTGCGTTTTATGTAATCGCACCGCTTGTATCTGTAACTTATCTTTGTTACGTGTATTGTACCTGTGAAAATCAGATTTTTTGGGTAAGTCGTCTTTTTGCCTGTGTACTTCCAATAGCGATTTATAAATGAACAAAGACACCACAGTCATTATCCTGGTTGATCTAAAGAACTCCCTCACTGAATGATACTTTCTGAGGCCGTTAATGATTCTTAAAGATCTCTTTTGGCAGATCAACACTCGTTCAATATTTGAGGCATTACCCCAAACTGTAACAGCGTAGCTAATAATTGAATGAAAATAAGCATAGTAAACGGATACTAAAGTATTTTTACTTACAAGAGATCTTAGTTTAAATAAGACATAATTCGCACTTGCTAATTTTTTACATATTCTGTCAATGTGATTCTCATGACTGATCGTGTAATCGACGTCGTATCCGAGAAAAGTGTTGCTTTTTGTGTCGTTAAAATGTTTTTCTTTTCTTAATTTATAATTAATCATTACTGTTTTATCCGTATTCAACACTATTCCATTATTTTCAAACCACTTTTTTAGATTATCTAATACTTTAAGCTTCTTTTCGTTCACATCGTTTTCGGTCGCGTCTTTTACACATATATGTGTATCATCGGCAAATAAAGTAGCGTGACTTCCATCCGGCAAACAATTCTCGAGGTCATTTACATAAATTAGAAATAACAAAGGCCCTAAAATAGATCCCTGTGGAACACCTATGCCACATATTTGTTTATCGGAATGTGTATTATTAATTTTAGTAACTTGTTGCCGATTCTTTAGATAAGTTCGTATCATATTTAGCTGTTTTCCTTCAAACCCATAGTAGTTTAACTTCAGTAATAAAATATCATGCCTCAAACTGTCGAATGCCTTGGACAAATCGCAAAAAATGCTTGCACATTTTTGTTTTTCATCCAACGCACTTAAAACCGCATAAACAACTCTAAGAATCGCCATTTCCGTAGAGCGACCTTTACGAAAGCCATATTGTGTATCAGTAAGAAGATTATTTGATTCAAAGAATTCAAGCATTTTATCTTTAATAGCAGTTTCCAAGACTTTCGAAAGCACTGGTAGTATACATACAGGCCTATAATTTCCTATATTTTTAGTATCGCCTTTCTTATAAAGAGGTACAATTTTACCAATTTTCAAAGCATCTGGAAAAACACCTTGCGCAAGACAGGCATTTACGGTGTACAAAATAAGACTAATAAACTTATCATTATTCAAAATAAGTTGCTTTAATATTCTGCAATTCATGCCATAGATATCTATGGACTCTTTATTTTTAAGACCCTTAATAATATTTCTTAGTTCCCGAAACGTTAGTGTTTCAAAGTTAATGCACTTACAAGGTTTTTTTGATTTCTTTAAAAAAAACTCACATTGATTTCTATCTATTTGAATATTCTCCGTAAGTTTTTCTGCGATTGTATTAAAAAACACATTAAAAGCATTTGCAATTTCCTTATCCTCTATTACCAAATTACCACTACTATTAGTTATAGCGTTACATTTACATTGTTGTTTTTGCTTTTTATTTGTCTGTTCGTTGATTATTTTCCAAGATTCTTTAATTTTATTTTTAGATTTTTCTATTCTTTTAACTAATATTAACTTTTTAGCTGTTGTTAAAACTTTTCGAAATACTCTTCTATACCTTAGGAATCTTTTTTTCGTTTCATCGGAAGGATTACAATCTTTAAGTAGTTGTAAATAGTTTAATGTTCTCTTCGAAACTGTTATTCCTTTAGTCGTTAATGCAATTGGTTTCTTGTTCGTATACTTTTTCTTTATAGGAAAAGCCGTATTAAAACAGTACTTAACAAAGTCCATAAGAATATTCATCTTTTCATTAGCGTCTACTGTACTACTAATCAGATCATAAGTTTTCTGAAAATCTTTACTGAACAAATATTCAAAATAATCAACATTACTTTGTGAATACAATCTTTGCATAATATAAGCATGTTTATTATCAGCATTTTTTTTGGAATCTGTTCTGTAAAAATACTTTAGGTAAATAACATTATGTTCGGAAAGCTTTTGACTTAGAACTACTGCCTCGTGAAAACTGTAATTACTATCTTTGCTAACAATAAAATTATCAATACAAGTTGCGCTTTTTTTCACAGTTCTAGTGGGCTCTTTGAGCATTGGTTTACAATTAAAGTTTTCTAAGATACTCAAAAATGATTTTGATCTCTTATTTAATTTTAATAAGTCCAGATTAAAGTCTCCTGCCAAAATAATCTTTTTATTTTCTCTAGCTACTATGTGTAACAATTTAGTCAATATGTCTTCAAATATTAAAAAATTATATTCAGCTCTGTACATACATATGATTACAATCTTTAATGATTTTAATTCTATGGCTGTTAATTCACAATTCAGTTCAGAAGTCAGTCTATTAATATCATGTCTTATTTTATAATCTATATTATCTCTTAGAAAAATGGCCACTCCACCATGCTCAAAAATGAGTCTATTATAATACGACGCCAGAGTAAAGCCTGATATAACCATAGTATCTAATTTTGCCGCGTCACCCCATGTTTCAGTGAGGCAAAGTATATCACATTTTTGAGACTGAGTAAATAATTCTATTTCTAAAAATTTGTTATTTATACTTTGAACATTCGAATGTATAATATTTAACCATTGACATTCATCATTATCGATTTTTGAAAATTTTCTAAAGTTGGAATATTATCTTCAGAGTTTTCGATACATTTGATAAACTTCAGGGATGAGGTTCCATTGAATCTATATGCTGCCTTGTTAAGTTCTTCAGTAAGGTGGTGTTTTACTTCTTTCCTCTTTACACAGTTTAGGTCGACATATTTAACATTTTCAGTGTATGAAGCTAAGGTTGCGAGTTCTTTATTTATTTCATAAATCCTTGCGTCATCTACTCCATTATACAATAAACTTCCTATAACAACATTAAACTTTCTTTCACTTTTAGATTTTGTAATTACTTTTATTATGTCCATGATCTTTAACTTCTTCTCTTCTTCATAATGATATTCACTCAATAATACAGCCACTACATCATCTTCCTCTAAACGTTGTACTTGCTCATTATAGTTTATTAACACTTGGTCATGTTTTGCACCAGGTTTACAATAATTTATAATTTTTATATCCTCATTTTTTTCCTTTATTTTCTTGGCGAGTCCGCTTCCTATCCTGTCGGAGAATATCACCATTCTTCGTTGCTTCGTTTCTTCCACCTTATCGTAGTGGCCTACTTCTCTTGCTTGTTGCTTTCTTTGTTCCTCTGCATTATAAATAGATTTGAGATGTTCCAGTTTTTGTTCTAAAATAGCACAATCCTTTTGTAATTTTCTACTTGAGTTTTCCAATGTTTGTATTATGTTCCTCTCTTTTTTGATCTTTTTGGATATTTTTTTATTTCGATACGTTAACTTGTTTACTACTTGGGTTCTTTTTTTAACCCTATGTTTTTTCCGCGCACCTGTCCGAGACAAATCAAACATTTTGTCAGAGTTGTCGGTCTGTGTAGCTTCACTCTTACTTAATGGAAATAGTTTATTTTTAGGTGATAGCAACATTCTATGCTGTGGGGATTGTATGCATTTTATAGATTTTTTAAGAATATTACAACTTTCTATTTCTTTTTTTAAACCCCCATTTTCTAGTAGCAATACTTCAATTTCATGATTTGCAGCGCTTAATTCCTTATTTAATTGTTCGACCTGCATTTCCAATTCAATGATGCGGGAGCTGTTGCACAGTGACATATCAGGGAGGCTTCGCATAGTCTCATCTTGAATAAATGAATTATTGTTGCATTGCACGTTGGTGTCCATGTAACTACTATATGACATATCTAATTCTGAAGTTGATCGCCGTCTGTGCCTTCTTAAAGTAACGTTGTCCATTTTATTATTAGAAGAGTTATTTATACTATTTCAAAATCTGTCACAGAAATATCTAAAAAATGTACTTTTTATATCATCACCAGCTATTTAGTTCCTCATATAGGGTAAAAAACAGTAGTCACAAAAAAAAAGAAATAATGATGGAATAACAAAAAGTAAAAAAAAAA
Organism: Chrysoteuchia culmella; assembly: GCA_910589605.1. Taxonomy (NCBI): domain Eukaryota; kingdom Metazoa; phylum Arthropoda; class Insecta; order Lepidoptera; family Crambidae; genus Chrysoteuchia; species Chrysoteuchia culmella. The sequence continues at coordinate 747,290 of OU342660.1, forward strand.
CGAAGATTCTTGGGATTCGAACACCGGGCACTAAGGCAACAGTCCATCCTTAATATGAATCGACCGAGTGCTCATGATTCAAAGCGGCGAAATAACAGTTTATATTTTACTTGAAATTGAAGTTCATTAAATAATAATGTTTTTGTAACTTTATTATTATTGTACATCACTGCACTTTACACAAAAACTCAAAGTAAATTGTAGTCCATTATTTTATGGAATTAACCACAGAATTCGACTGCACTATCGGTATATTTTAAGTTTTGTAAAGTGGGTAGACGTAAATTTGATTTTGTTCCGTGTAATTACTGAGTTATATTATACTATTTATCACAAAATTATAACACAGTACATCACTTGTGTTCGATCCTTTGCACATATTTTAAGACGTATTTATTTTCACTGTTATCACTGTTCTGTGGTAAGGTAAATATTGTTGGTTGGTAACGTTCGTTTCTCACTTTTGTTTATATACAATATCTTCACTTTATATCACAATTTTACACATTTATAATGACTTAGGTATTAGCTTTTCGCGTATTACACAAGACAATGTAACTTTGAATAAAATTATCCACTTTGCGAATTTTAAATATTTATGATTCACAGAGACACTGTTTCCCGTGTTGCCGTTGCCCGCAATAATGATACTGACTTATTTCTTGATAATACTTGTTTTCCTAAAGTTTTCATATAACCACTCATTTTAAATAGCTCAATATAACAAAAATAGATTATTGTTCTCAGTACCGAGTATCGGTTTTCCCGGGTCCATCACCCTTCAGTACCGGTACCGAAAAAAACTTGGAACCGACCGATCCCGGTTATGTATCAGCGATAAGGCGCATCACTAATTGAGTGGCGACCAAGTACGGCGCAAAGCATGCTTTCAGTACTTCGGATTATGCTTAGAAATTTCTAGAAACGGTAAACTGTACATTGAAATATACACCTTAAGAACATAGACGGAAGATTGGATTCAGATTGTTTATTATTAAAAATATTACAATTTAACTTTTGTGAAAATAAGTGAAAATAACAGAAAATATGACTTATCGATGATATGTTATGCCTCCTTTAGACTAATTAGTCTCTCGGCTATAAATTTTTCACATCAAAACTGCACAGTATGGCATTTTTCTATTTTTTCTCTATATTATTCCGCGTGGAGGTTACGATCGCGACTGAGTAAGCAAAACGACGATGTAATTGAACATAGGCAAACCTTTGCTCATATGGGGCTACGCGGGTACCGCCCACTTGCGACTTCTACTGTTTTTTCTGTTCTGTGGACTTGACTTAAGCGCGCGGCACGGCTAGCTGCCGCCCGCCCCTCTCACACCCCTTTACTCGAGTAGTTATAAATGCAGTAAAATACTTGACAGCCTCATAAGTTTTGAAAACGCTTCATTTGTGTTCAAATTTTACCCTAATATTAACACAGTAAATAATCTTAAGATAAGTAAAATCGTAAAAAAATGGAGTAAAGGTTCTGCGGGACTTAACTTTAACGCCGTAATTTACATTTACTGCGTTTATAATTTGTTACATTTATAAAGGATTATTGAGTAGCCTTACTATTTACGCAGTATAATTGTAATTACTGCGTTTTTATTAAGTGAAATTCATCGGCTGTTATTAGCAAAACATAACAAAAATTTATTAAGTAAACTTACTGCATTTGTACTATGTGTACAATTTTATTGCCTATTATTAAGACACAACAATAATGCTTTAATTGACACTTAATGCATTTATGCTATGTTGTACCTTTATCAAAATATAATATTTACATATTATTAAATCCGTAAGGAGTCTTACTGCTCTTAAATCATGAACAACAAATTAAAATATACACTTTACTGCGTTTATGCTTTTTGCTATCTTGGCTTCTATAGGGAGAAAAAAAAACGGGTCTTTGATTTATATTAAGCTCAATTTTGCGATCTCGAATACATAGTCAACTCATAAACGCAGTAAGTGGTACTTACTGCGTTTATAAATTGTGCGGCAGAATAGCAGTGGGCCGGACACCTAAAAGTCGCAGGTTCGAGTCCTGTCTGAGAATAACTTGTGGCAGAGTGAAGTGAAGCATCTCAATTCAGAAACGTACTATGTATTTGTCGTTAAAATAGATCCCTGCGATGTAACTAAAGAAGTTGAGGTGAACGCTAGTGTTCAATATTTTAATAGGAAGTGCCTCCGCTGCCGGCGCCGGTCGCGCTGATTTGGGCGCCTTCGCTAGCGGGTGCAGGACTTAAAACCTTTCAAGCAAAACATGATGAATGACTCTTCTTTAAATACCGGGGGGAAGTTGAGCGCCGCCGTCCCCTGAAAAAGTACAAAAGGTATCTCTAGGTTAGGGTATGTTAGAACTGTGTCCAAAAACCCGCGGGCCGAGCGAGCGGAGCGAGCTTGCCGTGGCAGCGGCCGACGAAGCACCAGAGACGCTTCGTCGGTTAACAACAGAAATTGTTTTACACTTAATTTTAAGGTTTTTGTGAGTCCCAGATCCATTCCTGTTTTGCTGGTTGCCATTTCGAGTGCCGGCGCCGGCAGCAGTTGTTTTACATCTCGGCTGCCGGCAGCGTATCACCGCACCCGGTTCCCAATGGCAATATTTTAGGGAGCCGGCGCCGGCAGCGGAGGCACTCCAATTTTAATATATATTTACTGAAGGTCCTTTATAATTTAATTCTGAATCGTTCAATAGAGGCTTCCAGATTAATTGAAGCCTTTCCACACTTCAATGCCTCCTCTTTATTATAGGCTTTATTAGGCTTAACTGCTGTAATTGAATTCTAGATTCAAGATACCTTAGATTATACTAATTTCGATGACAACTAAATCAGTTTATGGATATAACATTTTACATTTCCATGGTCACTCACTATCATTATTAGGAAAACCCGGTCAAGTGCGAGTCGGACTCCATTCACCACCGAGCACCATCATATATAAATATTTAATTTTATCACATTTTCACGATTTCTGAAAAAGTATTCTACTTAGAGACATCGTTTTATTTTTCCTGTAGTCTTTACGTGAACTTCTATTTTTTTTTTCTATTATGCAATCTTAGGAAATAAAAAGGGGAAAGGAATTATTTTTTTGCAACCAAAAAAAAAGAAAATTACTTAATAATTGGCAATCATGCAGCGCTCTTTCATATGATACCCACAAGCCGTAGTAGCCCACTTCGAATATTTAAGATTAAGGCCCTTTCAGCCCCTGTTGTAAGAAATTAAATATATAGTTATTCTTAATTGCAAAATAGTTGGGCAAACGTCATCAATAACTATTCCAAATTTCAAGTTGATAGCATTAGTAATTCTTGAGATATCCAACTGTGACAGACAGTCAGACTGACTTGAGTCGCACCATAAAGGTTCCTTTTTACCATTTTGGTACGGAACCCTAAAAACGGGATTTGTATTTTCTTTCGTGTCCCCGAGTCCGTGTTTCCTAATAATGACGGTTTAATGATACGGTATTCCTAAATTCTACGATGCTGATTCCAGAATTATCTAATTAGTTGTAACTAACAAAATAAACATTTATGTAATGGATACTAGTTAAAATAAAAGAAAGATCATTATGTGGGAACTGAGAGGTGATAACACAATTGATTATGTTCATTATATTATCATATTATTGGCAAATCTACATTTTGTGACTTACAATGCTGAAATATTTAGATGAATGTGAATCTCCATTATGGATAATAACTACCTACGTCTATATAAATACATTTGAATAGATTTATTCGAGACAACATAAGACAAATAAAAGGAAAAAATAACATATTGTCTCAAAACGGTCCCGGCTCAGCATAATGATTGATCTTCCAAGCCTGCGACCCGCTGATTTTCCGCCGGGCTGGCACTGCTTTTTGATTCACTCGTTGCAGTCGAGCGAAACAAGCGTGTGACTCGTGACTTATATCGCATGCGTGTGACTTAAGTCATACGAGCGTTTAAAAAAAAAAGCTCCGGTCTTTTTTATATTTCTGTCGTGCGTTTAAAGCTGCCGTATTATTTGTACAAACAGCCACATTTACTTTTAAAGAATACATGTCAATGATGTTTCTCTACCCGTTAAGTTAAAATGTTAAGTAAATAACCAACAAATTATTGGTATCTCTAAATTTATATGTGTTAACCGTGTGCCTTTTACAGTCGTAAACTTCGGCTTAACAAACCCGTAAACAGATCATAAAGTACACATGAACACACATTTTAATATCAGTCGTGCACATTGTTCTCCAAAACAAACATTTAAAAGACAAACGCGAACGCTATATCTCTTCATACCCGCTATAAAGTTTATGTCCTAAGTAAGCTCCCTGAGGGAGCGCTTTTTCTCCCTCTCTGTAGTATAATGATAGAATGAGATAGTTGTCAAAGGCCGGTTGAGGTCTGGAGATAAACGAAACGTTTTAGGGGTCCATTGGTCTTTTTGAGGAATGGTTCTGTGAATATTTTATTAGGGTACAGTGGGGACGTACGCACGATGGTTTTGTTTTTCTATTGTTCCCATTATAGGAGAAAAGGTTTCATTTTATTAAAATAGCTCGTCAATTTTATGAACGACCTTTTTCTTTGTAACTTAAAAGCAGGAAATATGATTTTGTTCTAATAACAGGAACTTTTACCAGTAGATAAAATATGTATGAAACTCTATTTATAAAATGTAGCACTGACATAAATAACAGTGCACAGCATAAACTGATTTGGATAAATTAAGGTAAGTAGCTACTTTGCACAAGTATATCTTAAGACAAATTTAATTGTATTTAAACTAAAAACATACCATGTACTTAGATTTAAGAATATTCAGCCCTTAAAAGGAGCTTAGATGGTTGGTTCCGCCCAATACCAGCTGCAGACGCTTGAGTCCATTGAGCAGAGGGCCAAGAAGCTCATTGGCAACAATGACCTCTTTCATAATAAGCTCAAAAGCCTTGAGCGTAGACGAAAGGTTGCAAGTTTATCGGTTTTCTATCGGATACATTTCGGTGAGTGTGCGCTGAATTGCGCAGCCTAATTCCACCTTCGCCCTTCTTCCATCTGACAACCAGAAATAACAATATGCGCCACCGCTTTATGGTTGAGATCCCAAAGATTCGCGCTAAACGTTTTGCGTCAAATTTTATCATCCGTACTGCCAGAGAGTGGAATGCTTTGCCTGAGTCTGCGTTTCCTGACACTTACAATTTGGAGGTCTTCAAGTCGCGTGTGAATAGGTATCTTCTAGGCAAGCGCGATTCATCCTAGATCGCATCATCGCTTACCATCAGGCGAGATAGCGGTCAAGCGCTAACCTATACATAATAAAAAAATAAAATAAAACTTATATTTAATGAAAGTTGAGAGTTTAAAATTGGATGGTAAAACTGTTAACAGTCACAGTCACATTATTTTATTTATCTAATTATGACAACACAAGCTACGAAAAATTTTAGCATTAATAACATTGGTTTCTTCACGTGTCAATATAATCACAATTTCAATCAAATGAAATCCTTAGATCCTCAGACCTATATCGAGATAGACGATAAAAGTGTAACTACCTTGCGTGTCAAAAGTTTGATCCACGGTTAACGCTTTCTTGACCTAAGTCAGTCCGCTTGAGACCATTGCCATGAAAACACGCGTCACTCAGAAACGATAATTTTATTTTTATTTTTATTTCTTTATTTAGGTACACAAAACAGAGTGACAGCAAATACATGAAGACCAGTACAAACAGATAAAGATTTATGATAGGCTGCAACTCCACAAGTATGTGTACACAGCATGACAGGCATTTAACATCAAAAATCGCACGCTACAATATAAATTAATAATTAATAATAATAATAATAAAGAAGAATAATAACTATAATAAAATTAATAAAAAAAAAACAGACAGCGAGATATCATAGAATTAGAAACAAATATACATTAAAATTCATCATACAATTATTACATTAATTCAATTTCAATTTTAAAAGTTTTAAATCATTACAAAAATATCCAAAAATAAAAAAATAAAAATCTAATAAAAAAAATCTAATGCTATGCTATAATAATGCTATATAATATAAAATGCTATAATAAATATAATGGTTAATTGTGCAGTGATTTCTTGCAAGAGCTCGTCAATGACATATCCACATCACTAAATCTCGCTCGTTACATCATCGTAGGTACGAAAAATTCGACACGCTAGGTTCTCTTACAGTTTGAAGCGCTCTTTCGTCTATCTCTACATACCTAACTCTGTGCTTAGATCCCTACCTCCATTTAACAAATAACCAATAAAAAATGTAATATAAACAAATTCCTTATTGCATTTCTCGTCTCGTGTGGCAGCAAAATCTGCATTATTTACGTGGCAGTACGCGTGCGTATCTCGGTTAGGGGCCCGCAGGAAGCTGCTTAAATCCGACGTCGTGATTCCTGCCTAAGTCCCGAGGGATCAGCCAATAATGTAATAGAGGAAACTGGGAATATTTACCTACCTACTATTAAGGGAACGCACCCGGCTTCACAAAATATTAAAATACAAATTGAAATTTTCAATTTTTGCTTCGCCTTTGGGTACTATTATGTATTCTGTGCCTTTGGGAAGAGGGAACGGTATTTAATATGCCCGTTTTTTTGTATTAAAAAGGATTACTCTTGGCCTCTTTCTGAATCATTAGACTAAGACGCTATACTATATACGCTATAGACGCTACGCTATAATACGGTTCAGGGACGCACAAAGTAATGACAGAATATCCAAATTAAAATGTTGTTGGTTGTGATAGCATTGTTATATGTATCTATTGATGAAAAAGTAAATTTTGTTCTGTTGTTTTTCTCTTTACGAGGTTCTCACATATTAAATAGTTATTGTATAAGATCTAGCAAGATACTGTAATTTATTATTTGTTTTTCCTGAGATATTTCGTTTTTTTTTCTCTTTTCATAATATTTTATTGTTAGCTATGGAATGCCTATCTATTAATTGTTCTGATTCGTAAACTGTTAAATAATTGTGGAGGTTTGTAATAGGCTTTTAGTTTTTATACATCCTACTTAACTGTATCGAGAGCTGTAAACCTTCCTAAAATAGAATAAATAAAAATAAATAAATAAATACAAAGTTTTTTTTTTATATAATACTGTAGGAAGGTTAGAGATGTTACATCTGGTAATAAAATATACATTTCTTCATACCTTTGTCTAAATGCTTTGTTATGTACCAGAAACACGATTTTATGATTTTGCCACGACACTTTTTCCCCCCCTAAAAGTACGAAAATTCAAGATTGTTCTCAAATGGGGTTACATATAGGTACTAATGGAAATTGGTTTAATTAGTGTGTGACGGGGCTCCTAGTCCGGCAGCACTCGAGTCGCCGGAACGTCGGAACCGCCGCACTCGTTTAATAAATATTGGAAACAAAATAAAATAATGGTTCCGGGAGACTTGTTTAATTTGTATGTAATGGAAATAAGGAACTGAAACAATATAAAATACAAAGATATAGAAAATTATAAATACTGAATCTAAATAACGAGTAAAAAAGTAGGTGTGCTTACCCCGTGTATCGGGTTCCTGATGTATTTAGAGAAAAATAATTATTTACACCAATTTTAAAACAGTACCGTTTAGGTAGCTGGTTTCTGGAAGATTACGTCAAAATGAGCCGAAAAGGAAACGTGGAACGGAGAAAATTTGAATTTAGACAGAACAGATAAAAATATAATTTGATAACCATAGAGTGAGACTACGGAGTTTCTAACCATTATAGAGGTTTCATCCATCTATAAGGCTAGAACGAAATGGCATCGTTACAATACCGGGGCGGCCGGCGCAAAAAAATCTTTAAGGATTTTTTTGTAAAAGAAACAATATGGCAATGTAAACGATGTCGTTTCTGCACTTAACTTAATTTGGAAAATAAATAGGTAGTAACAAACAAGTCTCTTTTATAAAAAATACAATATAAGTAATAAAATATTAACTAATTTAATGGATGTGCATGATACAATTTTGAGTATGTGAATGGTTTTTACAGTGAGAAATTTACACTAGGTTGGTTCCGGTTCCATATAAATACTAACATCCGTCATATCTATGAAAGTCTTAATTCAACAAATTTTGAATTAAGGCAACAGACAAGTAGAGAAATCTTATATAAAAGAAGATATTTCTCATGAAACCAACCCAGATAGTGCAGGCTTATTTAAATATGCCAGTCACCACCCGCTGGCTTTTGGTGATCATGTTCAGTGTATGTGTGTGATGAATGTCATGTACAAGTGTTTATGTATAGTGTAATAAAATTTACAAGTTTACTAACCATAATAAATGGTCAGGAAAATAATGTTAAATCTCGTTAGAGAATAAAAGTAAGTACCTAGAATAATAAGGTAATACTATAAGATAATAAGTAAGTTGGTAAGTATGCAACTTATTACGATAGTCGTAAATACGACAAATTAAGTTAAAAATAGAATGTAATCATCTTATATGTACAGAATTATGCATTAATAAAGTAGTTGATGGTTAGCCAAAAGGATGGAGGTGTATATAAAAACAGAACAATTATACAAATCATAAGATTATGTGACATGCATCACGCTTAAAGTAGGTATGTAATAATAATGAAAATATGTAATAATAAATAAATTAATAAGTAAAATAAAGAAAATATGCTAAACTAATGTGTAAGGAGATAAATAAATTACCTTAATTTCGGAAATGGTTTTATGTCTTTGACATGCCAACGACCTAATGGTTTATTGGACATGTCCGATAAATCGTAAATAAGCGGTGAAACTTTGTTTGAAATCTTACATTTAATAAATTTGGGTGCTAATTTTGCCGAAAAATATTTATCAGCTGAACTAATAGGGTAATTTCGTTTCCAGATAATATCACCTTCGTTAAATTCTAATTGCTGGTGTTGCTTATTATAATAATGAGCATTAGTTTGGTGACATTTATAGAGACGAGCTTGAACCTCTGAAAATATTGGGCTAAGTAAACCAATGTTCTCAGAATATTTATCTTTCGGAGCTAAAATGGAATCTTCTGTTGTGTCAGTTTTGTAAATGGAACCGCATGTGACAAGTTCACGACCGAAAACTAGATACGATGGAGTGAATTGAGTTGTTTCGTTTACAGCAGAATTAATTGCAAACTGAATTTTATTAAGATGAATATCCCATGTTCTATGATCGTTATCAACAAATGAAGCGATTGCCGTAATTATGGTTTTATTGTAGCGTTCTACAGTATTCACCTGTGGGCAATAGCGTGGAGTGTAGTGTACTTTAGGTATATTGTAGAATTTAAATAAGTCTGTGAGTTCATTGCTTATCATTTGTGGCCCATTGTCCAAAATAATTGTTTCAGGAATACCATATGTCATAAAAACCAGATTTTCCAGAATATGCTTTATGACTGAAGATGTAGCACGTTTAACAGGATACAATAGACAATATTTAGAAAAACAACAAGTTGCTACTAGGATAAATCTGTTAAGTTTGCGAGATAATGGTAATGGTCCAATTAAATCAATTGATAAACATTGAAAAGGACGTGAACAATGTTTTGGTTTACCCATCAAACCAATTGTATGTTGATTTTGATGTTTGTAGGCAAGACAAGTTTCACATTTGGATATATATGTTGCGATGTCTTTATACATGCCAGGCCAAAAGTAGCTATTTTTGATGCGGTGATACGTTTTAAAAGCACCGAAATGAGCCGTTGTAGGTGTAGAATGGTTTTCGGCAATAATGGAATCACGTAGTTCCAAAGGAACAACTAATTTCCAAGAAAACTCAGAATGATATGGAGTGTTAGATCGAGTATACTTATATAAATTATTGTTTTTAATAGAATAATCAGGGGTTGAAGATGGATTCGATTTACATTTAGATAAGATTGTATTATACCAATCATCATTGGAATTAGACATATTAATATTAATGGCGTTAATGGATTTAATACGGGATAGGGTATCTGGTACTAAATGTTCTTTACCTTTTTTATGTTTCATATCAAAATTGAACATGGATAAACGAATACTCCATCTGGCTAGTCGACCTGTGGGATTATCGAGATGTAAGAACCATTGGAGGGCAGAATGGTCTGTATAGATAGTAAATTTCTGGCCGTTGTCTAAATAACAACGCCAATGTTCTAGAGCAGTTATGACACTTAATAATTCCCGTTCGGTAATCGAGTAATTCCTTTGAGGTTGAGTAAGGGATTTACTCATGTAAGCAATAGGTTTTTCTATGCCCTCAAATTCCTGTGTAAGCATTGCTCCCAACCCGTATGCTGACGCATCACAGTGAACAGCAAAAGGTTTTGTAAAGTCAGGACAAGTTAAAATTGGAGTAGAAACTAAAGCTTGCTTTATTAAATTGAATGCATCATTTGCTGCAGAAGTCCATTTAAAAGGAGGTGCTTTTTTGCTGGTTGAAGTTAATTTTGTGAGAGGAGCTGCCAAAGTGCTGAGATTTGGTATAAAACGACGGTACCAGCTCGCTGTACCAAGAAATTTTTTGACTTCTTTAGCAGATTTAGGCGATTGTATTTCTAGAATAGCCTTGATTTTGTCAGGGTCGGTATGTAAGCCTTTTTCGTTAATTATATAGCCTAAGTATTTAAGTTCGCTTCGAAAGAAGGCGCACTTCGGAAAGTTGATAGTGATGTTAGCCGATTTTAATTTATTGTAAACTTTATTTAGTAGGGTAATATGATCGTCAAATGTTTTGCTGACAATAATTATGTCATCTAAATAACAGAATACGGAGCTGTCAACGTTATAAAGAAGATTATCTATAAACCTTTGTTGAGTTGCGGGTGCATTAGTGAGACCAAAAGGCATAACCTTAAATTGATATGTTCCGCGACTAGGGACGTGAAACGAAGTCTTGGGACGGTCTTCAACACGAAGGGGAATCTCCCAAAAAGCTTTTGCAATGTCAATAGATGACAGGTATTTAGCATCTTTAAGATTATCTAAAATGTCGGCAATAAAAGGTAATTTATATGCATCTTTTCTGGTAACATCGTTTAGTTTACGACTGTCTACACAGAAACGCCAAGTACCATCTTTTTTAGGGGTAATAATAACAGGGTTAAGCCAAGGGCTTTCACAAGGTTCAATCACATCTAGTTCTAGCATTTTGTCTACTTCTTCGCGAAGAGCTTTTTGTTTCTCAGGTGATAAACGATAACATCGTTGACGTATAGGAGGATGGTCACCGGTGTCAATGTGATGTTCAGCTAAATGTGTCTTACCAAGTGGTAAAGTTTCAGTAGAAATGTTCTTAAAATTATGAATGATAGTATCAGCTATAGCGCGCTGAGTTTCAGAAAGATTGTTATAATTACTCAATTTATTATCAGTAGTATTGATTAAGAAAGTTGGGGCGTTTGAAGATTTATGGACAGTAATTTTGGAAAGAATCTGGGGAGCTAAGTTAAAAGCTTTCCAAAAATCAATGCCAAGTATAAATGATTCAGAGATGCTAGGTATAATGTGCGCTGTAATATTAAAGAACTGATTATTATATATAGTAGGTAAGTTAATATAACCAATGGAACGTATGGGTTGACCATTTGCAACCGTACCGTGTATGATGTTATTGTGTTTAATTTCAAAACCATGTTCAAGCAATAATTTATGTGAGTTATTGCCTAAAATAGTGATTGCACTACCACTATCCAATAAACCGGATAATGATAAACCGTTGACGTTAATATTAATGTAGGGACGTTCGGTATCAGTCGTATTTGTAAAGAGAAGCGTAGTAATTTTATAAGATTTAAAAAATATTTTAATAGTATTTAGCCAGTTGTCCCAATCTGACTTGTCGAAATTCGACTTACTACGATTCTCACTTATTAGTTTTTTGGAGAAATATTACACTTCGGACAATTAGTAAAAATAACGTTTTGTTTTCCGCAACGAAAACAAACTTTATTGGTACTAGTGCAATCTATCAAGTTGTGGTCATCTGTTCGGCAACGAGGACAAGAAAATATTTTCCGCTGTTGAGTAGTAGAAACTGCATGAATAGGTGTTGATGGCGTGTAGGTACGTGAATGCGTACTATTATCAAAGCTGTGAGACATTGGAAACAATTTTTGTTTCGATGAGGTAGGTAAAATATTGGAAAAATCATTAGAGTTTGAATTTGAAACTTCTAAACAGTTTTCAAACCATTTACAAGATTCAAGTAATGTATTTACTGAAGATAAATCATTAGGTACTAATCTGTGACCGAACTCTGGTCTCAAATTCCGTCTTAAAATTTCAATTTTCTGTTTTTCTGTCAATGGTTCATGAAGTTTATGGAATAAAGATTCCATTGTGGCAAAATAAATAATAACTCTTTCGTTATGTTTCTGTTTACGTGAATCTATAAATTTTTTGAGCTTGTAATCATAATCCGTAATCTCAAAATATTTATAGAAGGAGGTTTTAAAAGTTTCCCAATCCCTTAAAAAATCTTTGTTGGCTCTAAACCAATCCAAAGCTATTCCCGAAAGTATATCGTAAATGTGGGCAAATAAGGTACTAGGGCTAATATTCCTTGCAGTAGCAAATTCTTCCACTTTTAGGATAAACTGTCTAGGACAACCTTCGCCAGAGAAGGAGAATTTTTTAATCTCAGTGTTTGGTCGAGTATTTGCAATATTTGATAAAGTTTGTGTTAAAGTATCAAAAAATGAATTAGGAATAACATTTTCTTGAAAAGATTCAGTTGAATGATAGGTAGTTGTTGATGGAGATGGTTCGAGAGATCGGAAATGTTGTTCAAGTGTTTTAAGTCGATCCCAAAGAGATTTATAAACTTGAATGTCCTGGGGTGAATTTTCGGTGTCAATTTCTATTATAGACAATCTATTACGAACGTGGGTAATATAAGGTAATATTTTCGCTTTCCTATTAGGATAGGAAGATATGGTTACATCAATTATATCTAAACATTTTGTTACTTCCTCCGTATCTAAAATAAAAGTATACGGGCTTGATGGAGATGGTGGGTATAAATTTGGTTCCGATAAAATAGTAGTCAAAAGTTCACGTAATTCTATGGCAGTTTGAGTGGGTTGAAAATCCGCATTACGTAATTTAAGTTCGTAAATAATTTCAGGTTTATTTAATTGTGAAATATCCATATTTATATTTGGTATTGTAGTAGGGAAAATGTAATTAAAAAGTATTTAATCACTGTTATAAAAATAAGGTATAAAACCTTTTCCGTGTTTTGTAAAATCGAAAAAATTATCGACTTGAAAATAAAATAATATGACAACGTCCGACAATGTCAATTGACATAAAACGTGCAAATAAATATTACGACTTATAATAAACCAATAAAAGAATTAAATAACAATTTGATGATAAATATGAGAAAATTGTGTAGTGGATCTTGGCAAAAGATACTTCTCCAAAGCCAAGGGTGTGTAAGTAATAAGTGTGTGTTTGAAATGCCTCCGCTACTATGACATCGGGAACCGATTACATTTGTAACCAGCCATAGTAGCGTCGATCGTGTTTCTGTCTGTTTGGTGTGTGTAAAGTGTATGTAGTGTAGATATTTGTTATAAATAAGTAAATATTTGGATAGTGTATAGTGTGTTGAAATGAGAATGGTTGAAAACAAATACAATAATTATAAGTAAACGCAAGTAAAAAATGTTAAATGGGCCGAAAGGTTTTGGGGTCGAAACAGGCAAATTGTGCCGGGTAATATTTTAGAATTTAAAAGACTAAGTATAGAAAAACACACAAAACACAAATAACATAAACATTAATTTTGCAGGTATTAAAAAGGATATGGTTATCTTCACTTAGTCCGAGCTGCAGAGAAGTGGTAGTGGTTGTTAGTTTCGCCGGAGAGCCAGTGTGACGGGGCTCCTAGTCCGGCAGCACTCGAGTCGCCGGAACGTCGGAACCGCCGCACTCGTTTAATAAATATTGGAAACAAAATAAAATAATGGTTCCGGGAGACTTGTTTAATTTGTATGTAATGGAAATAAGGAACTGAAACAATATAAAATACAAAGATATAGAAAATTATAAATACTGAATCTAAATAACGAGTAAAAAAGTAGGTGTGCTTACCCCGTGTATCGGGTTCCTGATGTATTTAGAGAAAAATAATTATTTACACCAATTTTAAAACAGTACCGTTTAGGTAGCTGGTTTCTGGAAGATTACGTCAAAATGAGCCGAAAAGGAAACGTGGAACGGAGAAAATTTGAATTTAGACAGAACAGATAAAAATATAATTTGATAACCATAGAGTGAGACTACGGAGTTTCTAACCATTATAGAGGTTTCATCCATCTATAAGGCTAGAACGAAATGGCATCGTTACAAGTGGACACCAATAATACCTACTTAGCATCCTGTAGTTTCCGTTTCTCTTTAATCGCTATTGTTATTTGCTAGATAGATAGATAGATAGATAAAATAATTTATTTGAATCACAAACATACACATACACAAACTACTTACGGACTAACAAAAACAAGCGAGCACATAGGTTCGTACAGAGACCTACCCATGAACTCAAACTTGTTTAATTTCATAAGTATAAATATACTGTGCATGTGTGTCAAAGCGATGCAAAGAGGCATCTGCTCAGCAGCGTATATTTTTGCCCCGAAGGAACAAAACACTGGTTTTCAGCTTAAAACGCAATAGACGCATTAAGAAAATCGAACTACTACGAATGAATTTCGTGGTTTTTTCACCTAATCTGCAAAATCGGTCTTCGCTCCTGCGGGCGTCCTTTTCTCATTACTATTTTGCTTCAGGCGTATAGCGCCTAAAGAAGAGGCCGAAGATAGACCGATCTGTCTAGAAAAAGCCTGGCAGGGAATCCTACTCGTTGACTGTGCCGAAAGATCGGGGGTTCAATTCCCGTACATAAAAACGAATATTTTTGATCATGAGCATTACTATTATCGCTTATTTCTTGCGGCCGTTCTTCTTGTCAGTTAAAGGATATCCTGAATGGCTGGTGGTGGAAAAAATGGACGATTGAAGAGTGCGTTTATTTGACTAAGTTTTTACAGGATTTATAAAGGTTCTGGAATGGCCACCGTGCAATGGACGACGCTCTATGGGTATGCCCCCAGGTGGACCGACGATCTGGTGAAGGTCGCGGGAAGTTGCTCGATGCGGGCAACGCAGGACAGATCGTCGTCGTGGAGTTCCTTGAGGGAGGCCTATACCCAGCTTTGGGTGTCATTTGGCTAAGACGACGACTACTTTTCCTAACAAGTTACAAGTTTTTCGTCTAGCTTTCCTTGGGTCAGTAATTAACATTAACCGCCTCTGTGGTCTAGTGGTACAACCACCGGTAACGGACCCAGGGGTCCCGGCTTCGTTTCCCAGTGGGGGTACATATCGTATTCGGTTTGGTTGATGGTTGGACTTATTGTAAGTCCGCCAGGCTAGCTACCACCATCTTATCTAAGTCTGACGCCGTAATAACAATGTTTTCAGCATTGTTGTGTTCCGGCAGTTCGAGATAAGATAGCCAGTTCCTCAGTGGTTTAGGATTCCGGGAGAGGCTCGCTTCCATCTTCAGCCTTATCAATACTTAACATCAGGTAGGACTTTGACTTTGATGAAGGCTAAGAGTCTACCCGTACCATAAACAACAATTGTGTCTTCAGTATTGTAGAAAAATACAGTATATTCTGTACACTGTTGTACATATTTTGTATTCACTTAACTTTCCATAAAACTCGCTTTTACTTGGACTTGAACATTAAATGTATTTACGAGCTATTCTTATCTAAAGGTTTCAAAGCAACAGATAAATTATTCGCAACTTAAGTGCCCATATTGTACTCTTTTAGTGGCTCTGATAAAAGCCTTTTGCGTTATTTTTAAACACGTAAATGACAGTTTAAGTGTAGATACAGAAATAATGTCCAATAACAGTAAAACACAGCATAAGAAGACCTTTAAAGATTATATTGAATAGATAAATACTAGTATCGTCTGGAATCTAGGAAACTTGTGACCTTTGACTACCAGGGCCGGCTTTACTAATAAGTACTAAATGAATGTGCCGTGCCGTGTGGTGACGGCTTAAGAATACAAGTGTCACATTCCCTTACATGCCTGAGATGTCGTAAGAGTCGACTAAGAGGCTCGACGCATTGAAAACCTGTGCGAGAGAAGGAAATCTTAAAACAAACCCTCTACCAACCCGTCTGGCCAGCGTGGTAGCAGTCGGCTAATAGCCTCCTGTAACCCCACAATAGGCGTGAGCTAAGAGAGGCCTATGTCCAGCAGTGGGCGTCCACAAGCTGATGATGATGATGACTAAATGATTAATAGTCGCAAAATTCGAATCACCATAATAATCTTAACTTATTATAAATGCGATCGTGTTTGTTTGTATGTCCTTCCTTCAAGACATATCTAAGCAATCAATCGACTTGATTTTAGACATAGAGTTATTTAAAAGGACGGAGAATAATATAGGCTACTTTTTGATCAGATATTCCCACGGGAACGGGAACACGTGAGTAAAACCGCGGGCGGAAGCTTATGTGTAGTAATGTAAGAAATGCAAACACAATAATTCTTATAATATTCGTATTGGTACAATGAATATTAGATTTTACTTTTAATTTGCAAATAAATTGTTTTTTAACACACATAGACAGACAAACTGGATTTGCCTGTAGAAATTAGAAATTTTTTGGGGACCGTGTTTGCCATTGATTGTACAAAGACTACTAAATTATTTATATATTAAAGATTACATATTAAAGGAAACATAGTTTACATAATTTTATACGTATACCTAGAAGTATAGAAGTGTATAACTGCCTGGATTTTGTTGTTGCTATAATTTTGTGAATAGTTTATAGTTAATAATAAAATTAGAGTGTAAGTTTAAACTAGACGAGAACTACTGCCGATAAACTGCTGAGCAGTTTGTTAGATTTAATTTTTGTAAAACATTGTTTCATTCTTGCAAAATAAATGAAAAAAAAATACTTCTCCATTTGTAAGAATTAACATATACAGTCACCTACGCTTATTTCGGTTCTTTATTTTAAAAAGTAAACAAGTTCTAATAGCTATTAAGTTACGTTCCGGACGTTTTGACTTCTGTGCAACAAAACATGTTACGAATAAAGCTTTTTAGTTTTACCTCGCTGGCTGTTGCCAGTAAAAAGATGAACAGTATCCGACATGGTTTGAAATACGGGTGAATTTGATGATTAGGTTTCTTACTTACACAATTTTACCATATTGTATTATTTTTTGTTGCAACGGGCCGAATTTGACACTTCTAATTGCCTTTACTCAATATAGTTATAGTTTTTGAACTTCGTTTGGAAGCAGAAAAGTTGTATTTGATTCATCCCCATGTTTTTGCGTCTTTTTTCAGACCGATACTACCCTTTCATCATCAGCCTGCTGTCAGACGTCCACTGCTGAACATAGGCCTCTCCTAGCCCACGCCTATTGTGGCGTTCATAGCTGCTCGCTAGTTGCGCGCTTATAAGCTGTGTCTTACATTAATGCAATTTTATATTTCTTTTTTTGCTGATGCCATTGTATTTTTTATATTTATACAGTTTAACATAAGTACCTGAAGTATGTCATGCTCACTCAAACGTTTCTTCGGCAGTGTCGTGTACTTGAGCGAAGCGATGGCTGGTTCATGCGTCATGCTCGTGAACGGGTGCCGCTTGTGAAAAGGGGTCGACTTCAGTCTGCTTATCTTAATGTTGTGCTTAAAGCTTAGGTTAAGGTTTAAGACATTTATTGTAATTATATATTAATTCACTTACATGAGAACAACACAATTAACAAACAAACAATACATATTTTAGAGATACGTACATGGACGGTAGTTTTAAAAACATTGTCACAACAAATACATGAGCACTGCGAGCCTCAGGCATCTGGCGCAATGATAACAAAACATTGATATACAAACAAAAAACGCTCAGCGCCACGCTAGATTTGGCTTAGGTATTTAAAATAATTTGTTATGATTTTAAGACTATTTCATTTTTGTTTTTGTATTGTTTTAGGTTAGATATTTGATAAATATTTTTATCTAAAATAAATTGATACTGACTGAACTATACTGCAAGGTGTGAGGTACTCATACAGATGTACCTTACAACTTGCAGTATAGTTATCTTGTAATGCGAGCAATGTATGATAGATAAGTCTTTCTTTGCCAGT
This sequence comes from Chrysoteuchia culmella, assembly GCA_910589605.1. NCBI lineage: Eukaryota > Metazoa > Arthropoda > Insecta > Lepidoptera > Crambidae > Chrysoteuchia > Chrysoteuchia culmella. Next base: position 765,537 of record OU342660.1, read on the forward strand.
TGAAATTTTTTACGGTTAAAATAACCATAAAATGTAACACTAAAATTTGTATTTTCTTTTTGTGATGGAAATTGACCTTATTGATATGTTAAGGTCACTTTTCAATTCAACGACTCTGTATGAAATAAAACAGAGAGATAAATACAGCCCTTGACGAGTTATTTGCCGGTTCTTATCGTTACAAAGTCTCCCACCGCAGGGTTTGTGAACAGAGGGTGTAGCTTCTTTGACGTTTATAAGTGCTTGTAACAGCCTACACTGAAATAATATTAACTTTGACTTTGACCACGTAGAAACATACCAGTATTTCTAGATTTCAACATAATGGCACCGTTTTCATACCGACATATATCTTGTTACGTTTGATGTGCATTTATATCTACAGACACGTGCCGGCTCAAACAAGACATCTGTATGGGAATACTGGTCCGTATTTACCCGGATAGATGTGTGTGTATACACCGATATACATCATACAAAAGAATATTAATTTTGCCTGCCACGACACATCGTGTTTGACGCGCTCAGTGTCAATGAACCTGCATAGACTTATAATATATATATTTTAAAGTTGCATACTGCAGTAACTGCACTATGCGGGGTGTCCGGTAGCGGACCGGTTCCACCGCACGCTTTTTACTTTTATCGAATCTTTACGTTTCTTTTTATGTTATTTTTATTCGTATCCCGCGGAATTAATAGCGGTGGCCTTATCATTTATCTTGTTTGAGGTAAAGGTGAGTGTAGACAAGCGGGTTTAAACATCATAAGTTCCTACATTAAAATAAATAAACAATTTCACAAATGTAACTGATTCCGAAACAAATATAATTTAAACTAAAATTACAGATTCTAGAACCAACAAGCTATTTATTAAAACCCAAACAGAACAAAGACAATTCATCACATTTTAATGTTTGTCCTGGGTGAGGATTGAACCCAAGACCCCTTGAAATATGGAAAGAACAGCTGAATCCCGTCAAAATATACGAGTACTTAGCAATTTTTGTATTTTTGTTGGATATACCTACTTTTTGCCTTGCAAAAATAAAAAGGGATGCTTACTTTCTTCAAATCAAATCAAATTAAATCGTTTATTTTGCAAACTAAGCAATATATAGGTGTTACATACATGGTAAAGTGCGGCTTAGTAACCGTTAAAGTGTAGCAAACATTAAGACAGAACAGCTTATTATCTACGTTAAGATAAGATAAGATAAGATAATTATTTATTGAGTACTAAACAAATACATCAAATAAAATTTGACACCGTGACCCGTGGTAGTAAAAACTGCGTTAAAGGCCACGTTATTACATTAACTTAAATTACAAAAAGCTAACGTTTTTTTTGCTAAGTGATGGTGCAGATTCCCATATATTAACATATTTCATGTATTTAGGTAATCACTTACGCAATAGTAACATTTATGTATGAGGTAAGATTTCAATGACTTAGAGAATAATTTGAGGTTCGGTTATTTTTTTATGGAAGTTGGTAGTTTACTGAAGACTTTAACTGGCACTTAATAAGGGCTGGTATTTATGCATATATCAGAAATTTATAGAGATGGAACTGTGAGTAAATTATATTCAATAAAGTAGGGTTTGCGTGATTGAGTATTACTTATTTATTTTTGCTATTATTCTAACACATTTTTTGCATAATAAATAGATCATTCACGTTTGCGCTAATTCCCCATAACATTATTCCGTATTTTAATAATGGTGAATAAGCATATGCATAATAGGCTGATAGTGCCGGTTCTATATTTGTGGTTTGTACCAATTCAAAAAGACCGTAGATTCTTCATTGTTTCTGCTTTATATTGATCGGTATATTTATGAATCGCCATAGTCATAGAATTACGTATGAATTATGCATAAAGTTGACAAGTAGGAACTAAAAAGATTGTGGATTGTATGTAAATAATGACCTCGTCAAGGTCAAGAGAGAAGGTCGTAGGAAAATTGGAAAACGTTATTTACATTTTGTTTACAAAACGCAATAACCGCTTCGGCAAAACATATTGACAATAGCACGTAACGTTTATTTTACCGTTTAAAAATAAAAAAAAAAATTATTTCAGAAATCTTGTTTTACATTGTTTACAATTACTTCCCGTCTCAGTTATCAGCATCACTTAACAAATCACATTCACAACAGGAAAAAAAATTAACAGGGAAATCACAAGTCACAAATGACTTTCTCGAATAATACAAACATGCATAGTACATGTGGTACATACCCTCTCGCTATATTAGTTTATAATCGTGCTTTTGCTACCTCTCTTAACTTCAAAGAAAGGATTGAAACGTAATGGCATTCAAATTAATCATAGATTCAAATAAGTTTAGCATTAATCTGTAAATGAACATGGCTATTCACTTCATGAACTCATTTTTTATGAAGAACGGGGAACCTTCATCAACCAGAAGTTAAATATTGATAAGGTTGAAGATGGAAGCTAGCCTCTCCCTGAATCCTCAATCACTGAGAAACTGCTACCTTATCTCTAGCTGCCGGAACACACAATGCTGAAAACGCGTCAACTTAGAAGATGGTGGTAGCTAGCCAGGCGGACTTACAACAAGTCCTACCTCCAACCTAAACAACAATATGTACCACAGACCTATATCGAGATAGACGGTAAAAGTGTACAGTACCTTGCGTGCCAAAACTTTGATCCACAGTCAAAGTTTTACGACCAAATTCAGTCCGCTTGAGACCATTGCCATGAAAACACGCGTCACATAGAAACGAAAATGTTTAATTGTGCAGTGTATTCTTGCAAGAGCTCATCAATATCATTTACTTAACACTAAATCTCGGTCGTGGCGTCATCGTTGGTACAAAAAATACGACACGCTAGGTTCTCATACAGTTTGAAGCGCTTTTTTCGTCTATCTCCATATAGGTATGTGATATGTACCCCCGCTGGGAATCATACCTGGGACTCCTGGGTCTGATACATGTGGTTGGTTACCACTAGACCACAGACTCGGGCTTCAGAAGTTATTAATAACAAAATGGGTCTATTTTGTGTCAATGTAACCGCAGCTTTACGTTTCTTGATTGTATCGCGCTCGTGACTTCATCAATTTCATTCGAAAGCTTGTTTTACTGTTTGTCTGTTTTTCTTCGTATATATTATGATCGTTGCTAAATTGTATGTCATCGTCAATTTATCTCAATCTTCCTTTTAGCTTGCTTTAATTAATTTTACAACTTTTTTTGTTAACAGAGGTTATTGCAGTACCCTTTCTTTACGATATTGGATTCAGAACAAGGCAAATAGGCATGTTCATACACACAAATATTATTAATTGTCTTGTGCAGTAGGTAATCGAACCGGCGATCTCCACCAGAAAATGAAATCGGGTAAAATTAGCACGTTCATATTCATAAATACACACAAATATTTGTCTTGTGCAGGAATCGAACCCGCGACCTCCATCAGATAATTAAATCCGATTCTGCTATTGGCTGTGAACAATTACTTTTTTGTTTGAAATAATAAAACCATGATGTAATTCTCTCTGTATAAAAATAACATGGTGACTGTTTTGTAGTTTTTTTTTATAAACCTCCCGCAAGTACAATGATGATAAAACTGTAAGTACAGTTTTAGGTATTGTAAAAAAATAACAATTACCTTAAGTATTTTAACATAAATGATTAACATAAGCTAAAAAGAATGTGCTTCGTTGCAAAGCAAGTAAACAAGCGAAGTTAAATATAGTATTATTCATAATGTTACTTTATCTTTTGTTCAAACCGTGACTCAGGCGCAGCGCAGGCCATCTCCAAGCAAACAACACGTGTAAACCAATTTACGGCCATTTTAGACCATATTTCCTTGCAAATAGAGCAGACTTTTGAATGTAACAGATAAAGTAAAATTATACAGTTGGCAGGTCTTTAATATAAAGACTGGATTACTGTTTTTGAGAATGAACCTATTTGGATGTTATTTTTTTAACGGACTCGAAAAGATGTTTATTTTTTTTTATTTATAGCATAATACTTGCAGTACATAAATTATTGGCATTTAGCTAATTTGAACGCTAAAACCATCAATTTAACTACGCAAACAAAATCACATGAGGCCACTATGCTGAATGACAATAATTTGGTGATAATAGCTCAGCCAAATCAAAACATTTATGAAAAATACTTACATATCTTTATTCCATTTTTCAGCAATTCCAAACAATGGGTCCTGCCGCACAGTAGGTATAAGTTATTTAAAACATCTGCTGATACCCATCAGCAATTCAGCATTCAATTTTAAAATAGTCGTTGCTATAGTCATAATATGTATTGCTCTATAATGGTACATTTGGTCTATAATGGTACATTTGGTCTATCGAGTAGGTACAGAATCATCATAATACCAAAATAAGTGCTCTTTAAAATACAACAAGTTCGATAGAGAGCGCTTCTCTAACATCACTTCAATAAGCAAGAGTGCGTATATACATACTTAGTCATACATAGTACCCAACGCGTTTCACAGAATTTCACCAGGCAGGTAAGGACCGCTTTCATCCTCCTCAAAAGTTGTACGGAACCCTTCTCGTGCCACTTACTACGAGAGCTCCTCGACCGGTCGACCTTACTCGAGCCGGACACAGTAAATATTGTATCCGCTAATGCAGAACCTTAAGAGGAAGTACCCTCTCTGTGTTGGAGTAATGTCTTTACAGGACCGTCTTCCGAACTTGCTCAAGCAATGATCTATACTTAAGGCGATACTCGAAAAAAATATGCTGAAGCGAGATAGCAATGAGAAAACGACGCGCACGGGAGCGAGACCGATTTTGCAGATTAGGCAAAAAAAAATACAAAATCACTTCGTATTAAAAAACTACAGCGATTTAAAAAAAAATACTTCTATGCGATCCTAAATATTATTGGTATATACTTATTAAACCAATTTCCAATAGTGTAAGTAACCCCATTTAAGAATAATCTTGATTTTCGTATTTTTAGAGGTCTTTTCGAAAAGAAAAAGTGTCGAGGCAAAATCATAAAATCGTTTTTTTAGAACTATACGAATCTATATAAAGGTATGAAGAAATATATATGTTATTACCAGATTTGTAACAACTATAACCGTGCTATAGTTTTATATCAAAAAGTCCATACTTTTTCCGAGTAGCGCCTTAAAAATAGTTAGATTTTAAAATTAGACAATTAGCCCCAGCGTCTTGTAGGAACTTGCTAACACCCGATTGCTTTTGTCATCATCATCATCATCATCAGCCTGTAGACGTCCACTGCTGGACATAGGCCACTCCTAGCTTACGCCTTTTGTGGTGCACATAGGAGGATATTAGCCTACTGCTACCACACTGGCCAGACGGGTTGGTAGAGGGTTGTTTAAATGTTTCTTCTCTCGCACAGGTGTTCATTGCGTCGAGCCTCTTAGTCGACTCTTACGACATCCCAGGCTGTAAGGGAGTGGTGACACTAGTATTCTTAGGCCGTCACTTGTATTCTTAGGTCTATCGGGAAGTTCCTCGATTGAACGTAGTTGTGGTACTGCTAGCTTAATATACATGCACTGTGCTTCAGCACCACTCGCGCGGAAACGAATCGAGAACACATGGTTCCGCGTCCGATGCACTTTATGTTGGAGAAGCGAATAAATTGGACCTCTCTATTCAATTACTAGTTTGCTCTAAAGTTCTCAAATTTTTCTGTATTTCTTCTACTTCAGATATAAGTTTATTTTATAACGAAAGTAAAGAAATTGAATTTAATCCTAGTAACTCAAAGTTAAAATTTATACAGACTAGTTTAATTTAACTTTTAAATGGCCTACATTTTTTCAAAGATCAATCTTATGGTAAATTTTAAATGGAAAAAATATTGGAAAAAATTAACTCGGCCACAAGTGAATTCTCAGACGGGAATCGAACCCGCGACCTTTGGAAATCCGGTCCAATGCAATGATTTCCAAAGGTCGCGGGTTCGATTCCCGTCTGAGAATTCACTTGTGATCGAGTTAATTTTTTCCAATATTTTTTCTATTTAAAATTTACCATAAGTATAAAAATAGCATTGAAAAATGCAAAAATTACAAAATTATAAAAGATCAATCTTTTCTAGTACTTACTTAATATATTTACGAAAACAAATAGGAATAGCATTATAATGTCAAATCAATAATAATAACTCATAACAACAAATTCATTTAACTATGACTCCTTCCACCATAGCCATGATCATATTAGTTCAACCGAATTCTATTTTAGATACATTATCATAGCCACATGGAACCACATGAAGGAGCGGTTTTAATGATGGAAAGCTACCAAAACCAATCCCATCACCCGCGCCCATGCAAGCCATACAATCGCTATCACTAATTAGCTGACAAACAACCAGCCAAAGTCACAAGACCCTTTCGACCGAACCAAAAACCCCTATGTCATCCAAAATCTGATGCACCGAGGGAAGGGAAGAGACCAGCTTAGGATGGTGTAAAGTCACGGTGCGGTGAACTGATGAACTTGACATAATCAAGGCTTCGCAAATAGCTGTGACATCATGATGTGCTTGAAAAGAGCTCAATTAGGAAGCTATTTTTAGACCATATTAATGGTTTGTTTATAATATAGGACATGTGGAAGGTTTTTCAATGTCATTCAAAGATTCTGACGAGTTACTAAGGTACATTCAACTGCAATATCTTTGCATTTAAGTACTTTATTTTCTATTTGGGTGACATACAAGACATGTTCAGCCTGTATACAATTTTATAGCTTTTTTTTTTACAAAAAGTGTGCGAACCAAAATCGTTTTTATTGACAGAAAGCAGTACCAATTTCATCACTTTTTGAAGAGCATACAATATAATTTAACTTCTGGATTTATAGTCTCTTTGAAGCTTGTCTTCTAATCAAATCAAATGTCATTGCTAGTGCTGTTAGTTCCCTTTGTTTATAGAGACTTTTAAATCTTGTAACATCAATTATGTATTATTTATTTGTAATAGGTTTATTTTTGATAGCTGTTAGGGAAGTTTATAATACGCTACTATCCCGAGTTCGTTCTCCCAATGTGTACTTACCAAGGCCTGATGTTATCGATATTCCAGAAGACATAGACGATGCTATGTATGAGGATTTACTGCAAGAGAGGCCTGAACTTAAACCTTACATAAAAAGACGGCTTCCTTTCATAAGATCAAATGAACATGACTACCATATAGTGGAAGACATAAGCGACGAAAACTTTGAAGGAAAACCTATCTTACAAAGGCTCTCTTATCTCCAAGAAAACCCTCACGAGACGTTGGACAATGTGCCACAATACGAGAACCAAGAAGCCCCCTACCACCAATATGACGATTATTTCGATGAAGAACCATATCCCATAAATCCTAATATATCAAAGAGGTTGCCTTTCATAACCCGTTGGCCGACGCTCCAGAATGACACTGAGAGTTCTACAGAAAAGATGAATGCATCAAGGAGATTCTTTTGGAGCATTTATATAAATAGGTATTTTAGTGGAACATTTAAGGCTAAATGCTTTTGGTGTGGAATGAACACTTCAGATATCCCGAGGAGTCCTCTCTGCCACGACGCGTTTAACTCTGGAGACTTTCGTGCGAGAACCATGCAAAGGTTCTTCCGAGCTTATTGCTACAAAAGTATAGGTGGAGTTCGCGCTATGCGAAAGAAGAAATGGGACAAATACCCGTACGACAGGAGCAACAGTCTCGCGCGGCAGTACTACGGGTGGTTCAACGGGGGATGTTTCAAGCGATTCCTCGATGTTGGGAGGGTTTACACCGCGAGAGGCTGCCGTACTCAATTCCCTTATAACATTAAGTCCTGGCACACGATAGGAACAACAGACTACTCTTCTAAGAGGAGTTTTGCTGCTCACAGATTTGCCAAGTTGGAATTTGCAATCAGGAAGAAGAAGGATGCGTGTATAGTGAGCCCCCACGCGTCTTTGACCCCTTTTAGCCGCGCCATATCCCTCTACGCTAGGTACCACGTCTGTGTCTGCAACAAACATTACTGTAATAGCGCTATAAATAGTGCATTTAGTCCTATTTTAGTAATATTTTATTTAATACAGGGTTTAGTCAAGTGAAACAAGTATTGATTTATTAACAACTGATTAGATTGCAGAAGATACAAATAACCTGAATATCACTGGTCAGCCAAATTGACTCGTCCACCTAAAAATTACTTTGACACAAAACACTAGACGTTAATTACATAAAAATAAACTGAAACTTCTCTCAACCAATCAGTTAATAGAACGAAGCGCTCGTGGCGGCGTTTGACAGACTGATCGTATTCGATCACGTTTGTTTAGCAACGTTCGGTTCGACACCTGGTTGGATGGATGTCCGTAAAGTGGCATTACAACTGAGCGCTTCCGTGCTTCGGAGGGCACGTTAAACCGTCAGGCGCGGCTGTTCTCATCTGATAACAGTTGTAAAGCCAAGTCAGATGCCTTATAGGCGGCTTGATAAACTCTGACACCGGAAGTGGCCACTAATCCTCATACATAAGAGAGAGAGAGTTAATACAACAGAATGCTTATTACTTACTCTTTTTCAAAGCCACTCCATCCGTTTTATAAAGCATACCTAACGCTAATTAGATAAATAGGCACATCATTGAAGCTAGAACCAAACATAGCATAGTTCATCACAAACAGGATACAAAGTACTTCTGTACTGAAGTACTCGCAAAAAAAAACAACTCAATTATTATGGGAAATGGCCGATCATTACGCCATGCTGCTCGGAGAAAAACATTCACGATCTTTTTTTGGACGAGCAAAAAATTCACAGATGAACTATGAAGAGGTCTTTATTACAATGCGGTAAGGGGCAAATTAGTCAGCTCCTTATTGGAACACGTGTGATAGTGATGTGCACTAGTCGATAGATTTTTATGCTAATATCTATAGGTATGTTAGATATATTATCGAACAAAAAATCACCTAGCAACCAGTTTCTTGGCTGTCATTACTGTCACATTTTCATACTATATGACAGCCACAAAAGCGACGAAACAAACTGAACCGGAGTTTTCGTTAGATAATCAGTCCTCTAATATAGTAAGAAGGAACAAACCTTTTTTAAAATTGATAATTCTATCGGATTACTAAGCAAACTGTGAAGATTTGCCACTCATAATAATATTTTTTCTTTTCTTTAGAAAGCCAACTCTACCCAGACGGGAATCTTAAGTTGACAGATCTTAAATGACTGTACTTAATTCAAGTATCGAGGGTATTCCTCTCCAAAGACGCTATGATTTTGCAGCTGAAAAAGCTATTAGAAAAACATTCTTAATCTAAACTTTAATTATTCACTGCATATTCCTATTTATTTACTGTGGTACGTATATTGGATGTTCCAAAAATAGTTAGTGAAATGAAAAATGTTAGAATATAAAAAAAGGTTTATTTACCTTCCAATCCCAATGCACTTATGCATTCGGGGGAACCAGCTTTCAAAACATTAAAAAAACGTGTCTTGCGAGAGGTCGAAAAATAACCGCCGAAATTTTTCGCCAGCCTCGTCTGCAGTGCTAAATTTTCGCCCACGAAGCATTTTTTTTACCGTGGGAAATATATAAAAAACGCATGGAGCTAAATCTGGGCTCTACGGAGGATGGGGTAACATTTGTACCCCCGAAGTTGTCAAATAGTCCATGGTTCTAGCAGCTGTGTGAGCGGTTATCTTGGTGAAAAATAATGCCACGGACGCCGCTCCTTGGGCGCTCGCTATCAAACTCCCCGAAAGCTTGAGGCAGACAAACTTCGCTATACCATTCACTAGTAACTGTTCTACGGTCTTCTAGCGGAATTACTACTACTGGTCCACTGCGTCGAAAAAAAACCGCTATCATTTTTTTAATAACGCCCCGACCGCGAATAACTATTGTGGGCAATTCGTCCTTTTCAAACACCCATTGTGTGGATTGCTGCTTCGTGAGAGGATCGTAGCTATATATCCCTGATTTGTCAGTTGTAAGAATGTAGGATACGTTTTGCAAAGTTCTTCCTTCGCACTTTTTTAACATGCACCGATCAACACGACGGCATTTTTGCTCATCGGTGAAAGAATGAGGTATTCACCGCAACGCAAGCTTCCTAACTTTAAGATGTTCATGCAAGATGGTGGAGACCGTCTGTTTTCCAAAGTTTAGTCAAGCCTGTATCTCTCGATGTGTAATATGCCCATTCTCTAGCAATATCCTCTCTACCCTGATGAAGTTTTCATGAGTTACTGCAGTTGGTGGTCGGTCTGGTCTGGGGTCATCGTTTAAGTTCTCTCGACCACGTTTGAATTGACGAAACCAATATGTAATTGTTGCTAACGCAGCAGAAGACTCCCCAAACGCAGCTTGCAAATTTTAAAATCATAGCACGAAAAGCTTCAGGCGAGACGTCCATTGTTGCAAACAAAAGAAGAGAGGCAGATAATATTTATACATAAATAAAAAAAAAACTATATATCAGGTGGCCAGTGATTTTCACAAAGGGAGTTTGTGTTGAAATTAGCCGTCAATTCAAAATAGTTTCATGAAAGATGAGGTTGTATTTATTCTGTGGCTATAAATTTTTGGAACATACTCAATGCTTGTCCAAAAAAGTTATTTTTACCTAGAAAAAAATAAAAAAACAACGGATTCGATATGAAGATAGTTCTTCATCACACCTCTACGGTTATGATAGTTACGTGACGGCGAGTAGGCACTGGTGTATGACATAATGCCACAAAAACAAGTCCAAGGTTTGCCGAATCACGGCCGCTGCAAAAACTGTTGCTATGGCAACCAACCTGTACTTATGACTGTCAATTTTTTTGTGAACTAGCCGTGGCCGTGGCGGCTTGCTTTCGAGCTAGCGTGGTACTAAGAGATTAGTATAGAATTTTACTGTCGTCTTATGTTCGGTACGTTTCTTTCAGTTCCTGTATGCTTTCAGTGGTGAAGGGTCCATATATTATATATGGACTATATCCACATATTATATATAGCGAAATCGGTATAATACCGATTCCGCTAATAACAATAATATTGTTATTATTTTTATTGTTAGCTAGCGTGGAACTAAAAGAGTATGGAATTTTACTGCTGGCTTAGTGCTCGGTACGCATCTTTCAGCTCCTGTATCCTTCCAGTAGCGAATGGTCCATACAAACCGATTCCCATCCGCTACTCTTTTAGAAATCCTACCTTAGCGGTCCACCATGCAGATCATAACAATTATGTCATTAATGATTGTCACCAACCAGTTAAATATACGTGGATGCGAGGCAATTGAAGACTGAACAAAATATTTTATTTTCCATGTTCATTATAGCCTATTCCATGGTCATTGTATTCGGTTTGGTTGGTGGTACAACTTGTTTTAAGTCCATCTGGCTAATTTCCACCAACTCACTAGGTCTGACGCTATAACAACAATGTTTTCAGCATTGTTGTGTTCCGGCAATTAGAGATAAGTTACTTAGCCAGTTCCTCAGTGGTGATTCCGGGAGGCTCGCTTCCATCTTTAGTCTTATTATTATCAACGTGAGGTATCATTGAGGCTAAGAGTCTCCCCGTCACGTCGAAACTAAAAAATATATAAAAAAGTCAGTTCACCAACTGTATTAGTTTTGGCAAATAATAAAAACACTCATTGGGTACTCATATTACTAAAATTTGTGTTTCTGGCCTACTTCGAAGATATTTATGCAAACGCCCTTTTCTTGTAACTTATAAATTTAAGTATAAATATCTTGAGAAACTGTCACTGTCTCACTCAGTGCCACAATTTCCACCATTCACGCTGTAAATTAAGGAGCAGTTTGTTGTTTTGAATTAACGAAGTCCCAAGTCTCTGGATAAATGACGAGCCCGCGGCCGCAAGAACTTTAGGGTTTCACAAACTCTAAATTACTTTCTTGATGACTTATTATCGCGACGCGAAGTCAATGAGAAACTCCTTTTGAGTTCACAAAGTTGTGCTTGTTAAAAATTGGCTTGTGGAACCTGCCTTTATTTTGATATGCTTGACAACTTATTTAGAACTTCACTAACAATAATTTTGTTTTAAAATAATAATACGCTTCTGTACTAGTATACGTAGCAACCTTTTGAACAGCGCCATCTGTTAGTGACCTTTGTGGCATGAGGTGAACATTTTGTTTGTTAGTCCTGCATGCTTACTACGATAGCGCGGGGACCCCAAAGTGAGTCTTATGCATGATACACACCGAACGGAGTCGGCGCGCAGCGCATTTTATATTTGCTGATGGAAATTGAATCGTTCGTAAAGAAGTTAAGTTCCCTATTTGAATCCAATTTATGTAGTCAATAACAACGCGACAGCAACGCGACAGCGATATGTCACGTATCACATACTCACTTATAGCTTAAAGTTTGTTCAGTGAAATGAGCTAGTCTATCGCTCTTTGTCACTTAATTGCGTATAATAACATGTGTTATTATAATCAGCTATATGCAATATTAACCAACACTACCCGCGACAATAGCCGGACGGAGCCGCCGGCAGCTGGTCGGGCGCGTGGATGATCGAGCACGCGCGAGGACCAGACCGGCGGCTGCCGCAAGACATTCGCACGCGTCAGGTCGGCTTCAAGGCTACGTAAATTGCACCCCGTCCGTTCGGTGTGTAACATACAGCATACATTACCCCCGACAGTAAAATGCGCCACCGGTCTCTGCATAGCGTGCACTCTTCTCAATTTGGCAGTTGTACTTGGCGCAGATCCTTGGCTACTTCCTCCTACTTCGTCCACCCAGCAGTACCTAGGGCGGGCGACTAACCTAGGCCCACTGGACGGCCCAGGTAAGCTCGCTTAACAGCCCGCTTAACAACCATCGTGGCCTTTGTGCTTTATCTCGCTAAGGATATTTGGTTCGGTATAGATAGCTTTCACTATAGTAGCGAAATTTTTCTCATGCAGCTAGGCTCGATCGCTTAGTTGCTCGAATTCTTCCGAAGCTTAACATATTAACTAGCTAGAGTTTCTATAACTAGAATTTGATAATAATAACCAGTGTTCCACGGCCAAAGAAACTCATTATTCATTCACGTACATTCATCAGCGATTCGCAGACTACATTATGTCGAGTCGTTCTCCTAGTAACAACCTCTGATCCCTTATCTCAGACAACAATGTACGAATCGGGCCGAGAATCAATAGCTATCTCTGATGAGAGATACCTCCAATAATGGCACGTAACAAAGACATACTTGTGCTTTGAATTTTTATTAGCAACAGTACAGAAAAAGTGATTGATTCGTTTTTGATTCAACTTATGTTTTAAATGTCTAACGATAGAAACAGTACCTATTCAATATAAAATATTTTCTCCAGCGGCTACTTTAAGCAACAAGCATGGAATAAAGTCCTTAAGAATGTAGCAAAATACTGAGTACCTACATAACATACACCTTGGATGATCGTGCATACTGTTAATTGAACTAAAGCATCGACGGTTTCTTTTTTTATTATGTATAGGTTAGCGCTTGACCGCTATCTCGCCTGATGGTAAGCGATGATGCGATCTAGGATGAAACGCGCTTGCCTAGAAGATACCTATTCACACGCTACTTGAAGGCCCCCAAATTGTAAGTATCAGGAAAGACAGACTCAGTCAAAGCATTCCACTCTCTGGCAGTACGGATAATAATATTTGACGCAAAAAACACGCTGTTTATATATTTTAAAAGGTGTATTATTTCACATACTCAATACTATTAAGTCAGCAAAGCTATTGATTAAAACTTTGGTAGTACTCACAATTATGTGTACAAGTAAGTACTTCATTCCCAATCTATCTCAAATTAAATTAAAACCCAATGCGAATCACTCCGTCAATGGCTTGTAGTGCGTCAATGTGCACACTCAGCACATTTGAACTTATCAAAAACTTTCCTAAATTGCGACATAGCTCTTGACCTTTTCAGATCACTATCTTACAACATAGCGTTCATCATACAACAATGGCGGCGAGGTACTTCCAAATAAATGAGCTCCATTGTTATTTAATATAAGTCTTCACCTTTTCTTGCTATAGGTACTCGTGTGTTGCTATGCTTATTGTTTCGCGTGTAGTTCATAAATGGTTTGCGAACTGTTTTTGTGACTAGATAATAAGATGTAAAGGAGAACTGGCTCTTAGAAAAACGCTAAAGGTGGGTTTGGGTTTTATATTTAGTTTTACTGAACATTATTATAAAGTCTTATTTTAATATTGTATTAACACTTTATGGTCATTACCAGTATCATTATGAGGAAACACGAATTTTTTCCATGTTTCTATTTGCTTGCGAGTGGTCGATATTTTGGCACAGTTGCATGCGCATGATCACGGAGTAAATAAATTCGGGGACTCGCAAGCAAATAGAAAAATAGTAAAAATCACATTTTTCCTTACAAAAATAATTAAAATTGTATTATTAATATACAGAATTATACAATCTAAAAATATATACGATGTTATTAGTAACTATTATTTTTAATTTTAAGCAAATCATTACTTAATTTCATAAATTGATAAATCCTCATTCGAATGAATAGTTTTTTTAAATAAGTCAATGGGAAACAAGGGCAAGGTACTAAAAAATATATTTCGTCCATTTCTTTGTATATAGATTCGGCAATTTTACCATCTGTGTGTCCTCTTTGTATATAATCACGAAAAACTTTTTCCATTTCCTCAACATATTGCACAAAAGCATCCGCTGGTACTATTTGTGAGTCATTGTTTGCCTGTTTAATAAGATCTTTGTATTTAAGATAGGCCACTCCTAAAAAAAGCTGATCAGGATAGATGTATAATTTCAAAATTCGACAGTTGTTGTGTTGTTCAGCACATCTTTCCAACAGAAAACAACAAATATAAAAAAGTGAGTTCTTTTTAGGGTCATCCATTTGGTTATATTCTGATCTCTTGATCCGTACGTCTTCATGTAGTTGTTGCACATCCGTGTCAGGTGTTTTATCTTTCACCTTAAATGATTCTTTGTGATTTAGTGGATCTAACACGCTAGTATGAATCAGAAATTTTCCCAAACTATATAAATCACAACCCACTTTTGGAGGTTTTATTATACTTGAAATTAATAACTTCTGGAAAACCCCTACGAATTGTCTGCTTGTTGGTTCAGAGGGACCGTGTTTCGTTCGTATTTGTCTAAATAAAATCTCGAGTACGTCCAGATGGAGCCTTCTCGTAAATAAAAACGTACATCCTTCTGCTCTCAAATCTTCATAAAGTAGCATGATAGCTTTAATAGTTATAAGAAAACCTTTTATAAAATTCATATTTGATGTAACATCTTCACCTGTATTCGGATCGACTAATTTGAGCTGTCGAAAGAAGTTTAACATATCATGTAAGAATTTAATTTGTGATTCTTTGCCGCAATAAGCTCTTCTATACTTGCAATTGTCTTTTCGTCTTGCGGAGTTTAGTACATCGAATAAATTGTTCATAAGTTTTATAAATTCGGCAGTGTCCCTACCGGATTCTTGAATAACATTGAAGTTAACGTACGTTGATATACCGGTGGCTACAGAATTACTCAATAACTGCGTTGCTAAAGGAATTTTGGTTTTCTCGTCATTGGTCGGATTGATGTGGCTGTTTGATAATTTTGACGCAAGTCGAAAGCTGCTTTGTTTATCGTTGTCATAAAATTTTATAACATGTTCGTATTTAGCTACACGACCCTGAAAATGAAACTCATGCGTAGTGAAATTATCGCGTACTAGTTTTATAAGATGGCGTGAATCAAAAATGTAATATATTTTTCTGTCGTTAACAAAGAAATAAGGATGATCTTCAGTAACTAATCTGTCTTGAGCTTCATTATAAAGATCAGATTCTATGCCAGAAACAAATGTTTTAACATTAAGTCCTATATCAAATAGTTCTTCTAAAAGTTTATCGATCCAATTAGCTATCCCATCATAGTTGTTACGATTGGAGAGCAATGCAAACCCCACGGGTTGCTTCCAATTAATTAATATTCCTCGAATCATTACAACCAGAGCATAATGCGCTGATTTTGGTGCCTGTACGCCGTCGATCTCGTGAAAACCAATAATTTTATCCTGTGTTATGTTATAAAACAAATTAGTTTTTAAGCTTATTGCATCAATGACAACTGAGCAGATCTTTTCCGTATCCGTCATGGCTTCAACTTTAGACTTAAGTGTTGAAAATAGATTGTCATTTATTTCAGTTGTTACTGATATTTTATGAGTAACTAATACTTTTGGATGTGGAAGACCAAGCGCATTTTGAAGCAAGCGGTAAGCTCGTGGACTTGTGTAATATAAATTCAAACAAAATGTTTTATAATTTTGATCAGATACATTTTTAACGTTTTTAGTTCTTATATAAGCCTGCGCTTTCACCAACTCAGCTAGCTCTTCTGTTAATAGTGTATCACATAATTTATGAAAATCTTCTACTTGGTTCTTTTTATTTGCACTATCGTTGCAAGATTCTCTCTTAATTTTTTTTCTACATTCCAAAGGATCCAGTTCTTGTTTTCTTTTTGCTTGTGAATTTGATGCAGATGACTGGGAACTTTGGGCATTGTCACTTTCGATAAGTAGTGTTTCATCTGTCTGTACACCTTTTTCAGGCTTACCCGGGAATTCGTTTCTTCCAACTTTTACTGGGTCTGGTAGTTTGAGTGTTGGTACTGCCTTGATGTTCAGTGTCCTACGTTTTTTTCCCGGTAAAATAAAATGAGGTTCAAAATGTTCTTCACAAACAACATAGTTTTGCGGCCTTTTGTCTACCAAATCTTCTCGGCATATTGCTACGAGCCAATTGGTGCGTCTGAAAGATAACAAAGTGTATGTAATGTTATGATCAGTCAAGGAAAACGATCTGTATTCAGATCGTACACAATAATTTATACAATAATAGGTACTCAAACAAAATATCTTACGAGTGCATCTTAATAGCATACCAAATATAAATAGTTATTTGTCATGCAAGGCTGGAAAGTTGGTTATTTAGCGGCGAGTTACCTCTATACCTGAGCAAGAAAAAGATTCTAGGATCAAAGATTGAATCATGAGCGTAGCGAGGAGAGTTTAAGCTTATTGTTATTGTTTTTATAAATCAATGAACTAAAATAATATAATAAAACCAAAACGGAGAATTATAATTAATTTAAAGCTATTTAAACGAACGAGCTATCGGAACGCATTATGACATATTTTTAGGTATTAAATTAAAAAAGTACTTTGCCGCGCTAGGCCGCAAAAAGCGATTTTCTACGCTGAAAGTGATTGACAAAACCTCCTTTTCAGAGCGTGTGAGGTGAAAACATAATTACAAATATGCATGGAACCCTCAAATGGGATCTCTACTTGAAATCGAATGCCTTTGATCGAAAATCAAATGCTCGAAAGCCTTTTTCTGGATTAAAACATAGAAAACATTTTATCCCGATATTTTTTGGGAAACGGAAACCACCCGTTTCACCCGCGTGGTTTCTGTTCCCGTAAGAATATCGGGTTAAAATGTATTCCATATTGTAATCCTGGCTACAAACTATCAGTTCAGCCGTTTTTACGTCATAGAGTAAGAAACATCCAAAGTGGTTGAAATCCTGACAAAAAGCCAAAAGTTAAAAAAAGGCCGGACATTTCAGTCACTAAATGCAAACATTAAGTGATGAAGTAAAGTAACATACGCTCGCTCGAGGTTGAATGCTGTTTCGTTTTAAGATGAGTGGGAATAATTATTAACTTCCCACTCATCTTCTTCCCGGCATTAGTTCTACACTTGGGAGTATAGAACAGCCGGACTGCGCGAACCCCCCTGTACAAAGCTGTTCTAGGTACTACAAAACACAATCTGTCTGTAAGGCTCTTGCAATCGAATTTGTTATTACATATGCCGTGTAACATGACATGTCCGGACTAATCCGGACATATGGTAACCCTACCCACGTGGATTCTGTTCTCGTGAGAATATGTGAATAAGATGTGCCTATGTTGTCCAGGCTATAAACTAACTGTATTTCAAATTTCATTCAAATCGGTCAAGCTGTTCTTAAGTTATTATAAATGGTGTAACTGACCCTAATTTGATATATTTATATAAGTTTGGTTATAGAAAACGGACTATTTACTATTATTACGTAAGTTATATCCATACGTTATTATATTTTGTATGCAAAGAATAATGATAAAAACAGTTTTTAAAAACTAAAAGTTTGTTCTATTTATCATCAGCATAAGCAAGTACCGACAACGGCACGACAAACTTCACATTTTGACCTTGATTGAGAGCGCTGTTATATCACTCGAATTGGCGACAGTTTCGTAAATCTGACGTGCAATTGACAATATTCGCACTCCAAACTCGCCCGTATTAAGAATATTATAAGGACGCGCTAAGGTCCTGGGTGCGTATTCCAGTGTGGGTATAAGGTGAAATTGAGAGTCAGATTGACGACCTTCGTAGTGTATACGTAAACCTGTTTTCTAGGTGGCGGTGCCAATGGCGACTACTGTGTGGTTCTGAATTCGAACCCCGGTGGGGCGAATGCTTTTATAATGACTACGAGCTTTTGGTTGTTTGTACCAATAATATACTCTATTTCTAATATAACATTTTATTTTTTATGTAAAGTATTTCTTTCCGTTACCCTAGTATCTTATTAGCATAACACAAGCCTCAGTGCTTACTTTAGGCCTAGATCCAAACTAATTAACTTACTAAATATTTTGTAACATAATACCTACCTTTTTCTTGTATTTAGTAGGGCTAACTTTCGAGTAAGTATCGAGGATGTAAAGTAAAAAATGTATGAGATAATGAGCAGCGTTCCTCCCGGACGTAAACGGAACTACATTTGAAATAAAACAAGTTTAACGGATATCACCAAAACTTGCCAACATGCACGCCAAAACTTAAGATGTAGGTACGTATGGGAACTACATTTTCCTATGAGTACATTTTTTGACATTACGTGCTCGATACTTACTCGATACAATTTCGATAGATTTTCGTGTTAACCCTATTGTAGTTGTACCTATACCTACCGTTTGCTTTCTATTGCGTTACTTACCTACCATACCTATGAAATTACATACACCTACTATAATATTATAGATATAATTTTTTTTTTCACCTCACACGCTCTGAAAAGGAGGTTTTGTCAATCAGTTTAGGCGTAGAAAATCGCTTTTTGCGGCCCAGCCCGGCAAAGTACTTTTTTAATTTAATACCTAAAAATATGTCATAATGTGTTCCGAATCAGACTATTGACTTTTTTGTTATATTTGATTCTTATTTTTAATAGCTTTAAATTATTTATAATACTCCGTTTTGGTTTTATTATATTATTTTAGTTCATTGAATCATAAAAACAATAACAATAAGATTAAACTATTTGTTATAAGAATTTTATATTAGGCTGGGTGAGATTTCACAACCTATAATTGGATTTCGGACTGTGACATAAATATTTATTTTTAAATTGTCTTTGTCTTGTACCTCATGTCAGTGTCAACATTTACGGAATCGTTTTTATTCTTATTAATAAGTAACAATATATTCCTACTTTCAATAATTTTGAATTAACTATAATACTTCCTTTTTTATTATTTTAGTTTTTTATATCATTTAAACAACGAGAATATGGTATATTTAGATTAAACTTTATGTTTAAAGAATTTTTTGCCGGAAGTTGAAAGCGGAAACAACCATAAAATGTTCCTCGCTGTTGTGAGGTGAAAAATTGTGTGTTGCGCTCGGCAGAAAAGTTTTTTGCGCCTTGTACCTTTGAAATCCTCGCTTCGCTCAGGATTCAATATTTGAACCACTCGCTACGCTCGTTGTTCAATTCTAGAATCCTTCACTTGCTCAGATTTCAATATAGGTAACTCGCCGTTCAATAACCAACTTTCCAGCCTTGCATAAAAAATAACTATTAATAATTTTTTTTCATTGCATATAATAGGTTTTTTTACCAATGAAATTGCGATTTTTATGAAAAATTTCAACGAAAGTTCGTTTTCCAATCGGTGAACATACATAAAAAAATCTATTATACTTACGCGAAGAATTGATAACATCCTCCTTTTTTGAAGTCGGTTAAAAATCGTCAATTTCATAGGTAAAGACCTATTCTTACCACGAAATTACAAATTGGAACGGTCAAGACAGGGGCGTGCATAGCATATAGGCAATTAGGCAGTGCCTACCTCATAAAAACCACCTAAATAAAATGCCACTAATTTAATAATATAAAGTTAATTTAGTTTAATATGGTTCAGATATTCTATAACAAAATTGTCTATTAAACACCTCACCCAATAAGTTTTACCTAAATACTAAATCAGGTAGGCACGCTCCGGATTGCGTATTCGAAGCAAGCAACGTTTCATACAACATAAATTATAAAAAATATTGGTCAAGGTAATACGACCGCGTATAATATTTACCGAACATGTGTATCGTCCTAAGACATGCATATGTTCGCAATTTAACTGGGTGAGGTAAGCAAAGCAAGCTTACTCGGCGGCCAGGCGGCCAGACGAACTTGTCGCGAAATAAACCAATGACTCCCGACCCGTCTGTCTCACTCGCTCCAGATAAGCCTGTTTCGCTCGCTACAGTGTCTGTACGTTCAACGAGTTTCAACCGATCTCACTGATCTCTCACAAATTTCTATAGAAAAAAATATTTTGACGAGTTTGAAACGATCAGGAACTTTCCATAAAGACGTGTTAGATATTTATTTACAAAAAAACTGAGGAGTTGATCTTGTATATAAATAATTTTTAGAAATACAATTATAATACAATCCGAAAAGGTACGTACGACCGACACAAACTGCAGCAATATCTTTTTTACTCGCATTATTTCTAAATTTTATTTAATCTAGTTAAATTCAAATACCTCTCAATGTGTGATGTAAAGTGACATAAAACAAATACAACGGCTTTTCTAAAAGCCACTACGGCTATCGCTCAAATGACATGTGTGACTCTTTACGAGTCACATTATATTCATGCATTTTTGAGATATATGTGGTGGTGAAAAATTCGTTCCAATGCACACGACCGCCAGGTGCCAATGGATAAGAGCAAGTTCACTAGGAAGTAAATTCACATAACATTATTTAGTTACAGTCTGAAGAAAACGGGAAAAATGTGGTAAGCGAATTTATATCTATCATAGCCTTCCGCCCGCGACTTTGTCCGCGTCACGTCGCCGTCGCTCGGCCTAAATATTACAACTTTTAAAATGATAGGTGCAACTACCACTCGTTAGATCTACAGTGCCTACTGCGCTGGAAAAGTGATGCACGCCCCTGGGTCAAGAGCAGGCTAGAGGCCCTACAGCGCAAGTGTCGTCTGCATCGACTTCATTTGACAGATGGTTGTGACATATTGCTTTTAGTCTTTAATAAGTTTTTATTAGTGTCAAAAAGAAGCAGCAATGTGTCACATCCATCTGTCAAATGAAGCCGATTTCGATGCCGATGACACTTGCACGGTACGGGGCCCTGGGGGCTAATTGTCTAATTTTAAATCTATCGCAATCCCTTTCAATTCGTAATTTGAAAGTTATTTAGGCCGTTACTATTTGACATTTGAAAGGGATTGTGATCGGGACGCGTTTTAAAAGGTATGGAATAAACGAAATTGAACTGTCTAAGCAATATGACAGACGAAAATATCACAATCACAATACCTCTGAAAGGGATTGTGATAGATTTTAAATTAGACAATTAGGGGCCTGGTTATACAAACTGTTAAACCCCAATCGACATTTACTGTACGTAAGCCGTTGAGTTCGGAATTGTTTAAAGAAATTAACATAGAGTATTAGCCGTACTTGCGGTTGATTGTACACACCACAGCACGTCTCGTAATAGTGACGGTTTTTGCATTGTAAGTACAAAACCTGACCCGCTGTTGACTGTACAAACGTAAAACAAACAATTCTAAATCAGAAAACATACTAGAAAAAAGCAACTTGTCCCATGTCTGAGTATCTGTAGATATGGATAAGATACTGGCTTCGTTGCCTAGCAACCGTCGTTATTTTGGTCATAATAACAAAAATATCCTAGGCAACTATCTCAGATAGCCCAATCCATATCTACAGATAGATTATTAATTTCGGGCGTAAGACAAGTCGCTCTTTTCTAGTATGTTTACTTGTTTAACATTTATCACATAAAAATAGCATTGTAAAATGCAAATTAACTTTAAATCATTCGTACCTTTCAACACCTATGGGGAGTTTGAAGAACGATAGCTCTTCATGAGTACGGTCACTGTGGGGTAAGCACGAATAACTTTCGAGTAAGTATCGAGGAAGTAAAGTAAAAAAATGTATGACATATTGAGCAGAGTTCCTACCGGACGTAAACGGAACTACATTTTCCAATACATTTTTTGACATTACGTGCTCGATACTTACTCGATACTATTTCGATAGTTATTCGTGATTGCCCTGTAGTTCATACATCCATACACGATGCAATACACTCGTGGTCGTCGGCGCTGACGACTCATACTCATGTTGTCAAGATGGCGGCGAAAGCGGGGCGCGGGGGGACGGCGACGATGGAGCGGCAGGTGCCAGTGACCTCGGCGCGCGCTCGCGGCTAACTGCATGGCGAACTTCGCTTGTCTGACGCCGCGTATCTGAGTGGTGGGGAGGAATCAAAGTTCGTTGGCAGTGGCCGTACGTACGTATTTATGAATCGCTCGCTCAGCTCGTGATAATACCTACTAATTATAAAAACGTCATTAAATTGCATTGATGGTTTCACTACTATAATTTATATTACAATAGGTACGGGACGCTTATACAATTTCTATTTCACTGTAAAATTAAATTTATAGCATAGGTTTGATGTAAAACAAAAATTCAGTCCAGTGCCATGTATGGGGAGCCCCATACATGGAACCCCCCCCCCCCCTTATCTTGTTTTTTTTTATATTTTTGTGAAAACGTAAAGCGGTTTACAGAATACATCTACCTTCCAAGTTATAACTGTAATCTCAATAGTTTCGGAATAATGTTACATACGAACGGACAGACAGACAGACAGACATGACGAATCTATAACGGTTCCGTTTTTGCCATTAGGCTACGGAACCCTAAAAAGCACTTTACCATGATAAGCCGCAAAATGCTATTTTTCACGCAGAAATAGAATGATAATACCTCTTTTTCCGAGCGTGTGAGGTGAAAATGTTATTATATTAACTCTTAGCCTACAACATACCTGATTTAAATATTCGAACAAGATTAGCTTATTTTTAGTTAATCTTACCTACATTTCCCACGATAATAAAAAGACATTGAGTTTCGCGGTTTTTTAGTACCTAGGCGAGGGTTATCAGATGACAGGAATTTGCCTGATATGTCAGTAATTTTGACCCTTCGTCAGGAATACCGGAAAAAATTGAAATTGTCAGGAATTTGTGTCATTGAAAGAGGAAAAAACATATTATTAAAGTTAATACATACGTTTATTAAGCATTAGGGAAATAAAAAATAAAATAATAAATTCTTAGCACTCAATATATTTGTTTTATTTAATAAATCACAATTTTTTTTACAATATATAAGTAACTAGCTGTGCCCCGGGGCTTCGCTCCCGTGGAATTTCGGGATAAAAAATAGATAGTAGCCGATTCTCAGACCTACTCAATACGCTCACAAAATTTCATGAGAATCGGTCAAGCCATTTCAGAGGAGTATGGGAACGAAAACTGTGACACGAGAATTTTATATATTAAGAAGATATCAACTGAAATATATATCTTTTTATTTTATTTATTTTATAACACGAAATATCAGGAAATTTACTAAAAGTCAGGCATTATCTCAAGATATCTCATTTTCGGATCTGGTAACACTAAGTCATTTCTCTTAATTGTTTAGGCTCATTAAAACTTTCACCTTTATTAGAACAAAAATAACACCCGATTATGTTATCGGAGGCTAATTGTTTATTTATTTCTAAAAGTACAGCAACAGTGTTAAAATAACATTATCTTGTCATTGCATTCCGGAGGCCTACCGCCATGTTTCAATATTACCTTGCTATTTCGTACTACAAATCTCGTAAATTAAGCTTGTTTCTTGACGGAAGTTTTGTGACGTCTTCGCTCAATCATCGCCTCCAAAGTGTAAAGTGTGTCAAAATGTGGCAACTTCAATAAAAACAAAACGGAAAACAAAACGTTCTTATGTCATGATGGTTTCTAGTAGATGATGGTAGGCCCGCAGGAGCTCACCAATCTGTTTTATCTTCGGAGTGGAGTAGCATTGCCGGGTAACGAACCGTCCCGGTGTCCGCTTTCAATTATACCAAAGCCGGGTTCGAGTCCCGACAAGGGCTGCGCAAAACACTTTAAAAAAATAAAATAAAACCATGATTTCCTTGATGCAAAAAAAAAATAGCAAATTATTATATTCTAGTGTACGAGTTAGTTCTGAAATGAACACCTTAGATAAATTCCTTGGTTGTGGACTTGTGGCCACCTTTTGAGCCCCGGTCGTGGCCACATTCAATAATTATTTGCCTAGTTTTATATACAGCGTAAAATTCAAAGTGGCCACACAGGGACGATGGCCACAAGAAGATCCTCTACCCTACTTTTTAGAATAATAGTGAATTTATAGGAGCTTCAGGCTGTGTAAAGATTCCAGTGATCGTCGTAATTTTGGTACCTTAGCCCTATTCTAGGTTATTCAGTGAAAGATTTCATTGGGTCCGTCAGTAGTTTCGTAGATTTACCTGAGAAATATACAGTAAGAAACCTCTTTGTAACATCGGTTTAGATTAATTATAAAATTTGTAACACCATTCCCAGCTTTAACTACTCTATCTAAATCTTATCAAAATGGGGTTAACTAAATATGTATCCAGTTTAGGTTCAACTATTTGATTTATTTGTTTTTATATTTACTACCACTTGTAGGCAACCCTGGCGTCTGCTCAGGTTACGATTATCATTGGATAATGATCCCGTGAGTTTTTCACTAATGAACCGTAACGACGCCCACGTGACGCGACCGTGCCACGCTAATGGTATCTACTCGTACATACATTTCGTGGCCACATCTTAAAATTAATCACTTCGTGAAGTGGTTGAATTTCACGATATTTATCCCATGCGAATCTGGGATAAAACGGAGAGATATTGACCCTTTATTAGTTGATACTCTTAAATGTCGCACCAAACGCAACTCAACATCTTTTTTTTTACATTCAATAGTCTTGCTCTTGGCCTCATTCACGATCACGATAAAACTTCATGCCACTTCTTACCGGGCACAATCAGGTCATTAATATGCAGAAGGAATATAGTCGCGGAGAGAACAGATCCTTGAGGAACACCGGCATCAATAGCCTTGAGGTCAGAGGAGCAGCCGTCAACGACTACTTGAATCGACCGTTCACTCAGAAAATCACAGATCCAGTCACAAAAGTCAGCAGAGATACAGTGTGAAGGAAATTATTTAACAAGCTAGCGTGTCAGACCCGCTCGAAGGCTTTCGAAATGCTCGAAAAGGCAAGAGCTTCGCCATATTTTTCGATATGTAATGCGTAACGTACACTAGAAGATCTCCAGTTGAGCTACCTTGGCGAAAGCCGTATTGACGGGCACTTGCGATTCAGGACCTTTTCCATAACACATATGTCTTCTGAAGGAGGTAATTACAAATGGACGGATGGCAGAATCGGCACGGTCACCCTTTTTGGGCACTGGTTTTACATTAGCTACCTTCCACGACTTGAGAGCAGTTATTTGTTGAAGAGAGAGACGGTACAGGCGTGTTAATACAGGAGACAATTCAGGCGCGCAAAGCCTAAGCACTTGTGCCCGGTAAAAGCCTAAGAATCAATGGACAGGGCATATTTGAAAACTGTTGTAGTTGGCTATGTGAGTACCTACCCTGCCATTTTTGTATCCATTTCAACAGAGCTGCTTATTGTGATTTGCCGGCAACTATACAAGAATTGACGTGTGGGGACGGCCTAAGAATACAAGTGTCACCACTCCCTTACATGCCCGGGATGTCGTAAGAGTCGACTAAGAGGCTCCACGCATTGAACACCTGTGCAAGAGAAGGAAAATTTGAACCCTCTACAACCCGTCTGGCCAGCGTGGTAGCAGTAGGCTAATATCCTCCTATGAACGCCACAATAGGCGTGAGCTAGGCGAGGCCTATGTCCGGCAGTAGACGTCCACAGGCTGACGATGATACAAGAATTCGATTTAAAATAATAAATTATAATATTTTTATACTAATGATAAACAAGAAAATATACTGCTTAGAACAAATCAACTTGCTCAAAGACGGA
The DNA here is from genome assembly GCA_910589605.1 of Chrysoteuchia culmella. NCBI lineage: Eukaryota > Metazoa > Arthropoda > Insecta > Lepidoptera > Crambidae > Chrysoteuchia > Chrysoteuchia culmella. The sequence continues at coordinate 791,923 of OU342660.1, forward strand.
GCTCCAACCCGGAGTTTTGTGGGTCTGTGGTCAACCGCCATGTCACTATGCCGACTGTGTCAACTGCCTCTGTGGTCTAGTGATACAAACACCGGTACCAGACCCAGGTGTCCCGGGTTCGATTTCCAGCGGGGGTACATATTGTATTCGGTTTGGTTGGTGGTAGGACTTGTTGTAAATCCGCCTGGCTAGCTACCACCATCTTATCTAAATCTGACGCCATAACATTGTTTTCAGTATTGTTGTGTTCCGGCAGTTAGAGATAAGATAGCCAGTTCCTCAGTGATTGAGAATTCTGGGAGAAGCTTGCTTCCATCTTCAGCCTTATCAATTCTTAACATCAGGTATGATGAAGGCGAAAAACCTGCCTCTCGTTTATATATAAAAGTCCCGTCTGTGTTTTTCGTATGAATTTCGACGATCCTAAGCGGTTTCACTCCCCCGTCTGAGCGATATCAGTTAATTTTTTTCTTGCATATTTTCTTGTTTAAATTTAGTACTTCACACAATCGACTTGTAATCAGAACGCGACATGCTCGAGCGATGGCGCGGAGAAAATGTAGCCATGTGCGCACGCGCAAGGATGTGGGCTCGAATCGCTCTCTGTCAAGGTTAATGACATAGTGCACACACACACACAGTATAACTACTATGATGCGATTCACATAAGAATAGGACGGGCCGTTGGCTAACTTCAGACGCGAAAGTACCGTTAAAAAGTATTATTTATTTGATGTTACTTTTTTTTACATATAGGACTTCACTAAAATCGAATTTTCATTACGAACCTGTTGTCATGGATGATGAATGTAATTTAACGAAACTCTTTAGTATCGTGAAATGAATGCATGCATTGTGAAACTTGTCATGTTTACGCGTACATTTGTTGATGAAAATTAGGGTCGCGGCATTAACTTTATGCCACTAGTTTAGTACTGTAAATTCGATTTAGGTATATAAATATACAAGCTTTAACTTGTACTTGTAGTAATTTGCTGAAGGTACAATATATAGTTTTATTATGTAGGGAATCTGTTATAAAGTTTTAAAGTTCGAAATATTAGAATGTTCTGTCTACCATCATGCGTTAGAAGGTATTTCATTTTCAATGTCCGTTTTTCCTACTTTCTAAATTGTCATATTAATTATTATTATGATACGGCCATACTATCGCGACTATTTGCTTGCCATGACTAGTCTAGCTAAGAAATAGGTATGTAGTCATCTTTCCAACTGTGTTCCGAAATGTGACTATTCCGGAAAACGGACTTGTCGGGTAGCCTTGTCGGGAAAACGGCAAAATAATGCTCGCAATAGCGCAATAGGATAGCTGTAGCATGACTGTTGCAACAAGATTGCTGTTGTGAATAAATATTGCCATGCTTTACCTACTTGTTGGTACTTTACTATGGTGTTGATAATTTTCATGGCCAAGGTCGAGGCTATTACGTATGCGCTCACAACGGCATAGAATAATTAGTTTGCAGTATCACCTTATGCCACAAATTATATAATACTATACTAAGTAGCACCTGCCTATCTAAAAGGAGCTGTCTTACCTACGGTTGCTCCGTACCTAAATCAAAAACTTTAGATCTATTACAGTGCAGTTTTATAGCAGCTTTAATATAACGGTAAATGACAACACTGGAATATCCTAATCATAAATCTAACTAATATTAAAAATGCGAAAGTGTTTTTCTTTGTCCTTCCTGCACACCCGAAAAGCAATCAATCGATTTGATTTTCGGCATGGAGTTAGTTGAAAGGAGAGTAACATAGGCTACTTTTTATCCCGATATTCCCACGGGAACGGGAACCACGCGACTGCTAGTTCTTACATAAATCACACCACAAATTTCTTACAAGGCTGGCAAGCATTAAAGCTACAAGTTGGCAAGCATCAAAGAATCATCCAGAGGCTGAAATGTGCCTATTCAATACATCTCCTCCTTCTTCCACACCTCAAAGACGCCACATATTTTGGCATTGGTTAGGTCTAGATGTAGTCCGAAAGTTTTCCGGTCTTTACGTGACTAACTCAAGTACTCAAGTTTAGCGGTAACAAGTCTAACAACACAGTTAATTTTTCATTTGTTGAATTGATTTGATATTATGTTCGCGTAAGGTTTTCTGATAAAATACAAATAGGCACCCCAACTAGCTAGGTAAAAGGCCATTAAATTTTCCACCTCAGCGATCGACGAATCGTAAACACGACCAAAATCCAGATAGAACAGGTTCGCTATTTAGAGTCCAGTTGTTCGCATCGCGCCGCCGCCATTGTTCCGAGCGTGACAAAATGGCGATCATGGATCGATTCGCGACGATAGCGTTATGTCACTAGCGTCAAGGCTGCGGCCGGCGTTCAAGTTCAGCTTGCTCTTGAAACTTCATTCGCAAGGACAGACTCCTCGTGCCAAGCCAACCCTTCGTTTCGGCTAAATGGCACTAAATCGCTATACCCGCCTTCTACGCCAGAGGTCCCGGGTTCGATCCCCGGAAAAGACAAACTTTTGTGTGCGTGAACATATCTATTTGTCTTATTCTTGGTGTTTAATGTGTATATTATTATGTATGTATTTACTAAAACAAGTATATAAGTTTGTTTGTTTATCCGTTATCTAGTATCCATAACACAAGTTCTGCATGAAACTTAACGTCATCTAGATAGTGTAATTGTATGTAATTATTTATCTCGATGTCAGCCTCTATGACCTCATACCTTACATGGAGAAGAACAATGAAAAAGATGGATGTGAGAAAATTGCATGTTAGGTAGTTCGAAAACATCGTAATAAAAAACGGTGCAAATAAACCTCAGCATGGTTCGGACATTACGAGAACGAATGAATTGGATGGAAAGATGATGTACACGAACGTGAAAAATGAATGGAAGAGGAGGAAGAGGAAGAAAACAAAAAACTAAAACGCAAAAAATAAGCTTTTTGAAGTCGGTGGCAGCCAAGGCATTCTACATTGCGGTCCCACTTTTTTATTTTTCTTGCCTTAGCTGGCACCGACTCCAAAGGCTTATTTTTTGCTTTTTAGTTTTTTGAAGTCGGATTTCATTTTTTTATAAAAAGTATTTTATTTCACAAATTTTAAAGATAGAAGTCCCGAACCTCCACTAATAACTTTATGTCAACTGCTCGCTCATCACCTTTTACAAAATGCTGCTTTTCCCGGTGCAGGGACGTTAATTATTAAGGAGTTAACCTGGTACTTCATCATCAGCTCCACTTCATCACACAGACGAGCATAAATTGCTTATGAACCACATTAAAGTAATCGTATCGCTTCCCTGAAATGGGACTATGAAAGTATTTAATAGTTCCGATGACCATTTGTGGTTCCACTCCACCAAATGGTGCTTAACGAAAGCAAATGCACGAGTTACTTAAGAAAACATCGAAATCGGTGTGCCTATAATATTTGAAGAGTTCTCTTCATTTCACCAAGATCCCATCATCAGATCCTGTATTGACTTTAAAGGGACCAACTTGAAAGTACACCCTTTCAAACAAAAAAATAATCTTCAAATCGGTTCATTAATGACCGAGTACTGAGGTAACAAACATAAAAAAACATACGCACGAATTGATAACATCCTCCTTTTATGAAGTCGGTTAAAAAAGAGGGATAGATTGTGTCCGAGTTGATTTCAAAGAAATGAGATAGAATGAGGAGATGATGAGTGACAGACATACTGGAGTGGAGATGAAGTACGTTGAATGACGATGATTGTGTGCTTCATGTAATAAACATCTTGTTTTTTCCTCTGATATGGTCGCTGACCCCGACAAGTTAAGCCAAATGATTTACTCGTTTTATAATTCAGCCAAGAAAAAATATCCCAGAACAAACGACAATTCATACGTAAGGCTGCTAAAAATAAAACTAGTTACTATTTATTAAATTAGGTAACCTACAGTAGTTAAACACTAAATTGAAACCCCAATTACTGGAATAATAATGACAGAAAAACTGTAATCGGTGCAATCAAGACCGCTTGCATTAAGAGTAATGATGGCAATGACACATCTTAATGATATTAGGCCGGCCGGTGATATTCCAAGGTCAGTTTTTTCTACTCCCAAAGGTGACCTGAGCCTAAAACATGTTCACGGTGCCTTTACACGGCACGACTTGGTCGTCACGACTCCGGTCGTTCGAGTTAATGGCTCGTGAACGTGGGTAGGCTTCACGGTCTAGTTTTTACCTTTTTTTACAAATTAGTACTACTATGAAGTGTAAACACGTTTTTCTTGGAAAATTTGTAAGTAATAAAGTACAGTCAACAGCAGCTACTCCTTTACACTTTGACCTTGAGAGCGCCTTTACTTTGCACGTAATAGCGTCGGTTTTCGTAGTGCAAATGTAAAGCCGTCGGTGCTTTTGACTGTTCATTGTTTAGATAAAACTAAATTAAGACCAGGTGACGGGCCTTCTGACAGTCCTGTCTTTTAACCCAGGAGTTGGTTTCATCATCCCCACCTTGGACTAACGTTCGACAGAGTGATGTCTAATATTTATTTATTTAGCTACAGTCGTTAATTGTAAATCTCGATTCGACTGATGATGTGATCACCCAACATGTGTTATTAAAAATCATTAAAGTTTTTGTGTTGTCCGCTGGCGGCAGGCGGGGCGATCTGTCAACGGCACTTTTTGCCTCAGATTTGGATGGAAAAACACCCAGCCATGTCCACCCACGCTCTCACGTCATTGTCAAAAATATCCCGAAAGCACTAGCCTATACTTATATATTGTATATTAATCTAGCCTCTATTACCTATGCGACATGGCATCTAATTCACCAAATATCGAATGAAACTTTGTTTTAAACTATTGAATAACATCCATCTTTTTTTGGGATACCTCAAAAAAATCGGGTTCTCCCCAGCCACTATATAAATTCCCAACTTTGGGAATCTAGTCAAGGAAAACCCGGATGGAGATGGCCGTACCATTTAATCGATATTAGTTGACCGACCCTAGAGAAGCTACAGGAGATTCATGACACTTCAGAAGACAAATTCATCTTTACCTAAGTACTTTGATGAAGAATCCAGAGTATTGTTCCATTTTTATTTCCTGATATGTGGCGATTATAATGTCCATCTTTTGCTTCTGACATGATAAATTAAGTCGTTCATTTGTTAGGACTTGCCCAATTCTTTTGGTTTGTTTGTAGGTACCTATTATTAACAAGTTCATAAGTAATGAACTGAAATACCACATCGTTGCTCAAGTGAAGTAGATTTATTGGTTAGATGTATCTAAGGAGATCTTTAATTGTATAAAATACGAATACAACATAAATAGAAAAAATGAAGTACCTAATTATTGCCTATGCAAATGCTTACAATATTCGTAAATAGAAAGGCGTGTACATTAAATTCAATGTTATAATTTGTACTATATGTATTATGATTTATTCAAAGGAGGCCTGACCGCTCACGCAGTAATTTATTCCTATTCAATTCGTACAACAAAAAGCTATTTACATAAACCAGAAGTAGTGTCAAATGATGAAACGAGTTACAGAAAAAAAGTTACGACAAAAAAGGTTACAAAAAGGTTGATTCCATGGAAAATGGTTGCTATTGTGCGAACTTGACTTGGTTGCTTTGTCAGTCATGGTTGGCCGATTGATGCCGGCGACAGTCTGTCTGCCAGTGCCGGCGAGCGAGACGGCAATACGTAAACCCTGCACGATAAAAAAGGACAGGAAGTAAACGCAAAAAGAGAAACGTCGTAAGTGCACCACATCTCTTTCCCACTTGGCAATTTCAACGAGGAAAAAAAGGACGGAGTTAACGACCGTTGTCGTCATGCAGTAACTCATGCTTTGAAAAACTGTAATTAGAAGTAAGCAAGCAAAATGGAAAATAATACGGTGATTAGGTCATCACTGGATATGTTCGTAATGGCCACTTTGCCATTAACGCGGCTTTAATTTGAGAAATTACTTGCGCAAAACAAATTATTGTGGCCTGTTATTGTTGTATCGTCGTGTTTTGTTGCTGTTGAGCTAATAGAACATCTTCCTGTTGTCAAGAGAATTTTATCGCCAATTCCTTCTGGATGACAAGAACTTTATTTATATCTGACTTCAAGATTTCTTATTGGCCATTTATAGAGCTACCTATAAAAAAAATCTAATTCTGTAAATACAAAATTCTAATTAGATGACTTCATAATCGATAGTCAAACTTTTGTAAAAATGTTTCTATCGAAAGCGAGGATATTATTTCTCTCATTGAAGAAACGACGCTGGTCAACAGCGTGGAAAGGGGAATATACTAGAAAATTACGACGGGCGCTGCTGGGCCGGACTCCTGAAGGTGCGGGTTCGAGTCTTGTCTGAGCGACATGAGACCAGTGGTTTTTTTTAGTATGTTTTCTTATTTATATTCAATAACTTTATTATTTATTGAGCTTTGAACTTTAAAACGTATCATAATTGTGGATATGGCAAGTACAATTAAATAAAAAATCTAAAATATACTTCGTCCGGTACCATCTTTCCTCTATCTTTTTCATCCTGTAATGATAGATGTAAGTGTGGAAATAGTAAATAAATCATAAGTGACGTCATTATCATATTGTAAATAAAGTTATTATTTAAATAGTTATTAGTAGGTACATCATTCATTATAAATTATAATATATCTCACTGATATCATAATGTGGCTAATGATTATGAACGCACGTGGTATTTACTGAAAACAAAGAGCTAAACTTGACTTTTCTATCTTTGTTTCGTCTTTGCACGGTTTCTATTAAAATAGGTACTTTTAGGACTGTTATTTCCTAATGGAAGAAGAACTTTTCAAAACTCGTAAATATTTGTTTTGAATCATCCAGATTGGTCGTAAATTCTCCACTTATAGATCAACCAAGCTAAAAGGGAATTATATAAAAAAAAACTTATTAAAAGGGAAAGAAAGCAAGTACAAAAACAGAATTATCGTAACGGTTGAATCTTTCTTTATTAATAAAAGAACCTTTTCATAAGGCCTAAATAACCCTAATATAACACATTTTGGCGTTTATACGGAACAAGTGGGCGTAGCTTCTCTTCAAGATTCATATAAATAAGCACCTGTCCGTTCCTCAGCTTTTGTATAACGTATTTTATTTTACAAAACCCCACGTCTTCCCTTCGTCCTTACACTTGTGTATAAACATAAAAAAAGCTAAACCGATTTCGCAGGTAACCTCATTTCTTACGCAGATTTGAAATTTTCAATACTTCCATTAAAATTTGTCGGTTATCCTTTTGCTGATAAAGCATCTTTTTCAACGATCGGTTTCTTTGGAGTCACAAAACATTGAAAGCGGACAAAAGAGGTTTTTTTGGCCGACCCGATGCCGATATTTCACGATCACGCATGATCGGCTCGATCGACAGCTTTATATTTTTTTTCTGCTCTTCAGTACCTGACCTTGTGAGTTTTGGGTTATTAAAAATACTTCATTTAGTCGTGCTGTGAGTTGGTTGAGTTTTTGCAGCGTAACGACGGGTGTCTATTACATCACCGCGTTTTTGCTGGCTTGAAATCAAAACTTGTTTAGGGTACTGGTTGGAAATTGAAGCTTCGATTTTAATACAATCAATTACAGCTCATACCTAGGTACTCAGTAATTGAGAGAGGAGAGGCTCGCTTCCATCTTCAGCATTATCAATACTGAACATCAGGTATGATGAAGGCTAAGAATATCCCCGTCGTCCATAAAAAATAAAAATGGATTGCATTCGATTTAGTTAGTGATGAGACTTGTTCTGATGTCGCTGCTTTCCAGCATTATTGTGTTCTGGCAGTTAAAGATAAGACGGCCAGACGTTGTTGCTGTAGAGGAAGGTGCAGTTGTTACTTGTAAGTCACGGTGAGGATCAGTCTCAGTCATATGACACCCAGTGCTGAGTATAGACCTCCCACAAAGATCTCCAAAACGATCGGTCGTGCCCACATCCAGCGGAAGATCAGCCCCTTATTTTGTAACTCTGTTAGATTCAGTGGACCACTGAGTTTGGCATAAGGTCATCATTGAAAGTTTTCTCTACAATTATAACTTTTTAATTTTGCATTTTACAATGCTATTTTTATGTGATAAATATTAAACAAGAAAATATACTAGAAAAACGCAACTAGTCTCATGTCGCCCTGACGGGATTACAACAGGTATTCTCTACAAGAAAGAAGAAGTAAAAGAATTTCGACAGTGGGACGCAAGGCTCGGTAGCTCAGTGATTAGAACAGTGGGCTGGATACCCAAAGGTCGCAGGCTCTTGTCCTGTCTGAGGATAATTTGTGGCCGAGTAAATTTTCCAATATTTTTGTATTAAAATTTATCATAAGAAAGCTGTAGGTATACACTTTCACAGTATGCCAAACTGGACTATCCTCTGAAGATGTCAGCGCTGCAGAGAGGTCAGAACTGTGATAAAATACCTTAAGCAATTCAGGAATCAAAATCTTTGGTTAAAAAAAATAGATTTTAAAAGTTGCTTTTTCCTTCAATTTTGCGCACAGCAAAGGCCTTTCGTCTGTATTTCCGAGTAATATCTTTTAGCAAGGGTGAATAGGCATCTTCTGGGTTAAGCTCGCTTCATCGTGGATCCTGTATAAGCCCTTGGACTTATACTATAAGTAAAAAAAAACAATTAACAGAGTTCACGAAAAAAGCATCGAATCTTAAGTAAAGGTTAAATAATTAACCAAATACCTACTTTTTATGGATAAACGTATGGACAAACCTGTTGTTACATAACTTACATCATTATTACGCACTGCGCAGATATCATACACGAATCATAGATAACCAACATTTATCTAATGCTGTCCTAAATCCCGCCCGATAGCGTAGCCATGTGTGCTTGTTTTTTGGGGTCACAGGTTCAGTGCTCGCTGAAAACGGAGCATGACAAACGTCAACGATGATTCAAATTAACCGAACGTATGGACTCCATATGGTCCCTTGGGAATTTCAGCGAAACGGCTATTGAACTATTGACGAGAAGGTTTTGTTCTTTGGCTCTGGTTTCTAACTGGTTGGTGGTAGGACTTCTTGTAAGTCCGCGTGGTTTGCTACGCTAGCACCATCTTATCTAAGTCTGACGTCTTAACAACAATGTGTTCAGCATTGTGTTACGGCAGTAAGAGATAAGATAGCCAGTTCCTCAGTGGTTAAGGATTCCGGGAAAGGCTCGCTTGCATCTTCAGCCTTATCAATACTTAACATCGGGTATGTTAAAGGCTAAACATCTCCCCGTTGTTCATAAAATAAACTTTCTGACATAGTTACTCAGCTAAGTACATCAATAAATAGAGAACCAAGAAAGAGGTGATAAAGAGCACGCACGTGGTATTTAGTAGGTACATAAAGAAGTGACGCCTCGAAAAAATACACGTTATATCGAAGACAAAGTGAATGTGACGCTGCATGTGAAGTAATTTAAAATCTATCATAAAGGGATATGTATCTATCGACTCCTGTATTTCGTGCAATAGACTAGAGGCTGGCATAATACAGCCAAGATAATACTTATCACCTTTATCTTGTGTTCTGCGTCAATAAACTTATGACAATTTTAAGTCTTTCCTCTTTTACTAAAATAAAAACTATACCTACGTACAGCATCGTCTCAGCCCAATGCAAAATTAATTCGGCGTTTGCTAGCAGGACAGAAAACAATGGATTATTTATCATGTCTCATAACTCGGGGCCTGAGTGGGTAAAAAGTCAATAAATATTGTCGTTATGTGTGATATGCGTTACGAATTCATTTACATTGCATAGGTACAATGCTGTTAAGGTCACTGGACGCTTGTTAAAGTTGCTTTTAAATTATCTTCTCGCTATCTCAGATTTCAATTAAAAACCATTCTGAAGTGTTTGAAACTTGTCAAGATGTTTCAAATAGCATCTGTACTATTTATACGTGACGGGTTTCCCATGGTATCACATTTCGTGTCGCTCCTCCACGGCAGCCCAGACCGAGTAATGATGATTGATCGCTCTCATTCGCCTCGTTATCTCCCAACTCTTCTGCGATGAGATCAGGGGCCATCAGGGGGGGATCAGACCTACCGCCATCTCTTAGAGTAGTATTGTTTCAATCTTACCACGCTGTTTCGTACAACGAATTTTTTAAAGTAAGCTTGTTTTTTGTAGGAGGTTTTGTGACGTCTTCGCTCAATCATTGCCTTCAAATCATTGCATTCTTTTAACCGCCCCTGTGATAGTAGTACAACCACCGGTATCAGACCCAGAGGTCCCGGGTTCGATTCCCAGCAGCGGTTCATATTGTATTTGGTTTAGTTGGTGGTGGCACTTGTTGTTAGTCTGCCTAGATAGCTACTACCATCTTATCAAAGCCTGACGCCATAACAACAATGTTTTCAGCATTGTTATGTTCCGGCAGTTAGAGATAAGATAGCCAGTTCCTCAGCGATTGAGGATTCCGGGAGAGGCTCGCTTCCATCTTCAGCCTTATCAATACTTAACATCAGGTATGAAAAGGCTACGCTCATAAAAAAAAAAAGTGTGAAGTGTGCCAAAATGTGGCAACTTCATTAAAAACAAAACGCAATCAAAACGTTCTTATGATATGATGGTTCCTAATAGATGATGGTAGGCCCGTTGTACTATTGTGATCAACAATCACGACCGTTTCAATATCACACAGTTTGATCACTAACCCCAAAAAATCGCAAGTCAAAAAGTCAAATTTTACCATCCGTACTGCTAGAGTGGAACTCTTTGCCTAAGTCTGTATTTCCTTATACTTACAGCTTGAGGGCCTTCAAGTCACTAGTGAATAGGTATCTTATAGGGAAGCGCGTTTTATCCTATATCGCATCATCGCTTCATCAGGCGAGATAGCTGCCAAGGGCTAACCTATCATTGAAAAAAAAAACATTGTCTGAAACCAAATTAATGATATCACCGACTGTTCCGTCCAAAGGGTCATTTGCTCTACCTCAGCCGTACTCCTTGCATTCGTTTTTTTTTAAATAATAAAATCCTCAGATACGATCGTTTGTTTGAAACAAATTGCTTTTGAATTGAATTTTTTGTCATTATTCCCCACCCTAGCCAATCAAAACAAGCCTTGAATTTTACGGGCGCCTTTCTAAAATTTAATTTTGTTATTTTATAACTGTGTCCTACATTACGGCGCACAATCCTTCCGGCTGGTTCGACAATTATCGTATGTTTATGCATTATCGTAAAATAAGGCAGATTTTATTTCCCAGAGGAATAATAAAAAAAAGTAATTATAGACCTCATTTGCTCAAAAAAGTTACGAAGCAAAGTAAATTAATTATATCCGATGAGCAAACACAAATTCTATGTAAATTCAACAACGAATAATTTAGATCTTTATGAGTACGTACCAATGGCTGGGGGTCGAAAATTTCTCCGGACTTTAGACAGGTAAACAAGTCTATTTCTAGTCTGGATTCGCGTCTGTATAAACTAGCGCACCTAAAAACAGACGGGGAAAACAAAAGACTTGGGCGTGGAAAATATATGATCATTGATCGTGCTAACCAAAGAAGTGTACCTACCTAACATATTATATACCTGACATTTTTGTGTTTTTCCATGGCAATAAGACCGAGTCAGCCGAGAGCTCATAAACATATAGATTATGTGAGTTTGAATTTAGGGAAATTGGTGTCGATGGAGGGAGGGGGGGTATCCCCTCACCCTACCTACTACTTATATGTTTATTTATTTAGAAACTTTAAAAATTGATTGAAAAATATATGCGCCTCCGCGTTAAGGCGGTACCCCCACCGAAAGTGGCGCCGCGTTGAATTTTATTTAATATCGTAATTCTAATACACAATTTTAATAAAACTTTACGTGGAATTTTTAGAGCCCATAGTCTAGTATTTTTAGACGGTATCATTACATTCCCTCGTAGTCACTGCTAGAAGTAGATAGCGAAACTGCTAAAAGTGGCCGTTTTTGACACATTTGCTATCTACTTCTACGAACCTTCTAAAAATACAAAACAATGGGCTTTAAAAATTCCACGTTTAGTTTTATTAAAATCGTGAATTAGAATTACAATATTAAATAAAATTCAACGCGGCGCCACTTTCGGTGGGGGTACCGCCTTAACTGCAAATAATTTTGATGAGAAACTCAAAAAATAAAAGAAAAGAAAAACACTATTCAATCCTAATCCTAATCGTAAGTAATATTATAAATGAGAATGTGTGTTTGTTTGTCCTTCCGTCCTAATCAAATAAAAAAATTACCGATATCAAGCTTAACTGTAGGTATGAGTGGTTTCTTAAGATTTTAGTCCAACTGTTAGTACCTCTTACTTACTTTTCTACTTACTGCTTTTAATACGAAGCTGCCTACAATTTATTTTATTTTTATTATGAACGACCGAGACGCCCCGGGGAGACTTTAGCTTTGCCTTCATCATACCTGATGTTAAGTATTGATAAGACTGAAGATGGAAGCGAGCTTCTCCCGGAATCCTCAATCACTGAGACTGGCTATCTTATCTCTAGATTTAGATAAGATGGTAGTAGCTAGCCAGGTGGACTCACAACAAGTCATACCACCAACCAAACCGAATACAATATGTACCCCCGCTGGGAATCGAACCCGGGACTTCTGGGTCTGATACCGGTGATTGTACCACTAGACCACAGAGGCAGTAAGTAGTATCGAAGCGAATTGAAGACAATATCCAGGCACTGAGGGTAAGAAAATCTTAGCTCGAAAATAACTTTTAACGCTCTCGTCTTAAAGTTCATCAAAACATAAGATTGAGCTACCGACTACTGGTGAACGAAATTAGCTTTTATTGGACTCCAGTAAAGTATATTATCGTGTAACAGACATTTTTAAGGACGATAAATAAGGCTGAGGCGATGTTAATTTCTTACTTTATAAATCATTTATGTTATGAATGAGCTTTCGACTTGGAGCGATTAATTTTAACTTTATAGCTCTCCAGATTGAACTTATTTTAATTAAATTGTAAATTTTTGTCGGTTAATAAAAATAAAAATAGGTACCTACCTAATAAATTTGTTCGTTATAGAAAGCGCCACTCGCCTATCTCGTTTTATTGCTTTCTAAAACAAGTTTATTATATAGCAACAAGAATAAACGATTAACTTAGTACAAAAATCTGAAAAAAACACGTTTTGAAACATTTTGCTGTCAAAAGTAAAGATAGAGACTTACTTACTTTAAGATTCTTCATCTCAAAGTCAAAAGATATTTTTTAATGCTCAAGTATTAGGAACCTAATACTGAGTTAAATTTCACAAACCACCAAGCCATCGAATGTATCTTTTAATACTTACCTCAGTTATTAAAAATTTCAAGATGGCCGCAAAAACAATCGCGCATTTGTATTGTGTTTACGAGACTAATCATTTGTATTCGCAAAATCGCTGTGGTATGTTATGCACTTGTACTATGATGCCTAGATCTATTATGATATACCACGTTATACTCGGGCACGGCACGGGCACTTCGGGCAGAGAAGCCGGCCGGCGGCATAGCAGAGACGAGCTGACAACGGCGCGCCAAAGATTATAGAGCGCAGAGCGTCTATAAGACCCAATGCTGGTAAATACCTACTTTTTAAATGATGTAATTTATAACTTAGTGTAACTATTCACATACCTATCTATTTAATGATGATGTCAGGTGTTTTACGTTTATTTAAATAGTGTTGTGCCAAAAAAAAAGTATTTTAGCAACGGTTATTTTTATTTACAAAAAAAATGTTTTAACTGTTTTAAAATAATTATATTTTTGTACTTAGGCCATAATTTGTAAGGGTCAAGAAATCTAGAGATTATAACTACTTACAAATTTGTTAAGGTTATAATTTAATAAATTAAACACCAACTAAGCTTACACAATTTTTTATTTATTTTTTTCACTTTGCCTGGCCCTGGCATCCTTCCATTTTCAACTAATTTGTGTCAATAATTAATGACATAATTATTATTATCTGCATAGTGAATCGCTGAGATGGGATTCCTAAAAGGGAAGCCGATGACAATCGGTATGTATGGACCCTTTGCCACTGGCTGACAGCAAATACACTATTATTAAAGAAATGTTTATCTCAGTGCAATTGCAAAAGCTTGATTGCTGTAAGTTTTGGCGCAAGTGGGTCTTACAGAAAGAGATTAGAAGTACCTAGTACCTAAGTTGTCTGTTACACGATGACACCCTTTTGCGTGAAAGCAGGAGAGGCTCGCTTCCAAGTTCCATCTTCAGCCTCATCAATACTTAATATCAGGTATTATGAAGTCTTAAAGAATCCCCGTTGTTCATCAAAAAAAGAAGCAGTCGATTAGTCCATACATTTCCCTTTCTTAAATTTTGTATTTTTTTAATTCCTTCATATTTCTATGGCAAGGCAACGTGCCTGATTACGAAGCAACACTTCTTTCATTTGACAGTTTAAACTCAGTTTATGACCACATATTATGGTAATTTAGCTGTCAAAGCCCATGTCCATATCTATATTTTTTAAGCGGTAGCCACCCTGATAACAACAGAACGAATCACAGAATCACTCAGTTGTATTGTAATGCCACCTAACGGTCACCCATCTGACCGGATCGAACGTTGCTCAAAAACGTAGGTAATCGAATACGATCAGTCTGTCAAGCGCCACCCGAGGCCGCCGCCATGAACGCGGCACTAGGTATTTAACAAGCATTGTCTCATCTACACATCGCGTTTCTTTGCTCTATGATAAGCCACCTCGCCCACCGTGCGCTACGGCGATACGGCCGCGTTCGGGCCGGCAACCGCGCAATATAGCTTCCTCTCGCTCAGTATCGCATCGTCGTAGCTTGGGGAGGCCGTGTTCGCTCCCTCAAGAAATGACCAAAATGACAAGTAGACATTACAGAGAGAAGTTAATAGACGAAGTGAAAAAATACCCAGTTTTATACGACACGAGGCACGAAAACCATAGAGATATCGATGTAAGAGATCGCTGTTGGTTGGAAATATCAGAAAAGCTTGGCGCGAACAGTGAGTAGATATTCTGAGATATTCTATACATGTTACATGTGCAATGGAAGTTAAGCTTTAGCAGATCAGGAATAAAGTATAAAATCGTGTACGCTTGTCGTGGACGTGACCGTATTTGAACCTTACCGTTACGTAATAGGGGCTGTTGTTGTGTGCTCGGCAGTAAGTACGGCAACGTAGCATTCAATAACTCGTTTGATTTGCTCGATACAATTTATTTGTTTATCAGTTTGGTATTAATAAATACTCGTAGGTAAGTACTTAGCTACGTAGGTTTTTTTATTAATTTTTAATTTACAAATAAATGGCTTAGTGATTGATTAGGAACAGGGGTCACTTCTGTCCTGACCTGACGTAATCAAGTTCACATTCTCAAAACTATGGAACTATGGTAGTACTATGGAAACCATAGGTAGCAAAAAAAAAAACTTTCTGTATTCTGTCTATGATAAAAAACCATTAATAGATTTTTGACGTAAATCTAGAGTAAGGAGGCTAAACGAAAAAAGTTTCATTTTAGGGTTTGTTATTGTTAATGATTAGAAAAAGTTTTTTTTTCTGTCAATTAGGTAGGTAGAAGGTATGTGTAGGATTTGGATACGAATCTTTATAGGCCCTATATTATACTTACGGAACGATCCGTCTCGGCGTTCGTGTCGTGAGCGTGACAACCAATAGTAACGACCACAGGCCTATTTCGAGATAGATGGTGAAAGTTTACCTACCTTGCGTGTTAAAAGTTCGATCCACGGTCAAAGTTTTGTCCCCCCCAAACCAGTCCGCTTGAGGCCATTGCCGTGAAAACACGCGTGACTCATAAACGAAAATGGTTAATTGTGCCGTGCTTTCTTGCAAGAGCTCGTCTAAAACAGTTGGGCGAGTAAGCGGTGATATTTCCTTTCACAGGTAAGTACTTTCGAACATAAATATTTAACCCCTGTTAAAATATTTAACAATTAATTTTGGATCAGTATCACTTGTACCATGATAATTACGTAGTGAACGTATAGCTACGCGTGAACTTTCATTGCGGATTTTAAATGACGTTATGTTTATGGTATGCCTTGTAAACGCGCAATGAAAATCGGAGCTATCGATACTATTGTATCCATCCACTGAACGTCATGGTAGAAGCATCA
The DNA here is from genome assembly GCA_910589605.1 of Chrysoteuchia culmella. Classification (NCBI taxonomy): domain Eukaryota; kingdom Metazoa; phylum Arthropoda; class Insecta; order Lepidoptera; family Crambidae; genus Chrysoteuchia; species Chrysoteuchia culmella. The sequence continues at coordinate 808,119 of OU342660.1, forward strand.
TCATTTCTCTGCCCGTTTGAAAGAATAGTGTTGTATGATTCGATTTTTGTACTCGATTCTAATAAAATACCATAGCGGAATGCGACTCTATTTTCGTAACAGTGTAATGAGGTTGTTTTAAGTGATCAATAAAAAAGGTTTTCTTTGGATCCAAAGTTCAGAAAGTGAAAGCTTGTATTGTCCTTGAATATATTAATTTTAAATTTGTTATCAGTATAATCTATTTCAGCTTTCCAAAGGATCCGAAAGTTAAGGAAAAATGGATTGATGCAACAGGAAATGTAAACTGGTTTCCAAACAAACACAGCAAGATTTGCTCAATACATTTTGATCAAGACTGCTTCACCGAAACCAACAAATGTCGACGGTTGATCAAAACCGCTTATCCGACTATATGTGTATTAAAATTGGTAAGACATACAATATTTGTTTACATCATCCATTTACGCAGAACCGTTAGGCCTAGAGACTTAAATGTTTTTATTAGATTTAGTGTCGAAAGTTAGTAGGTATTGGAAAAATACGAATATTGCGCGGGTGAAGTCGCGAGCAGGCAGCTACTCATTATTGACAATTCTTTTATTAAACACCGATGTATAACAAACAGTATACAGGGTGAAAAAAATATATAGGCCCTGGAGGGGAACTTCCATAAATACTTTAGTTAGCTCATTTTACTGAAAGGAAACATTCCTTTATTTTTTAAAAGAAGCACAACTACATTGAATTTTTTTTTAAATATTCTTCCTACACCCAGGAGTCGAACCAGTTTAAATCTGTAAAAAATAACATTATGTACTTTTATATTGTAATCGATAGGGTCAATCGAAAGGATCAACTCTCTCTAACAAACATAGTAAATTAATTATAACTTTTTAATTTTGCATTTTATAATGCTATATTTATCACAAAGTAAATTAAATTAAAGGAAACACATGAAAACTCAACTTATAAACTCAATGGGACGGATACAAGGCTCTTTTGAAAAATTTACAAAAATATTTGAATGCAGTTTTGTTTCTTTAAATAAAATTAAGGAATGTTTCCTTTCAGTAAAATGGGCTAACTAAAGGATTTAAAGTAGTTCCCCTCCAGCCCCCTAATTGTCTAATTTAAAATCTAGCACAATCCCTTTCAGAGGTATTGTGATTGTGATATTTTCGTCTGTCATATTGCTTAGACAGTTCAATTTCGTTTATTCCATACCTTTTAAAACGCGTCCCGATCACAATCCCTTTCAAATGTCAAATAGTGACGGCCTTAATAGATTTAAATTAGACAGCTAGCCCCCAGAGCCCATAGATTTTTTCCACTCTGTATAGTGTTAACTTCCGAGTGTTACGTGTACTCGCAGTCAAACCTATAAATAGGTTTTGCAAGACCTATGTAAAGAGCTGTAATCATTATTTTGTAAGAGTGAAATAAAAAAAATACAATACATCTTGTGCTACAGATAGAAGATCAACTTACTTCGAAGAAAAGGAATACCAAAAACAAGCCAAAGAAGATAAAAGTGGAAAAAGTGAGTACTAGAAAACTATAAGAGAATTTATTTTGTTTTTACCCGGGATGGTACGGAGACGGTACGGTACCTATATGCGTTTGGGTTAAGATGTTTGGTTGTTTGTGCAAACCCATGTTGCTATTTATTTCAAAAACTAATACTCAGATTTTGATGCGTTTTTCAGTGATGGGTTTGGGTTTGATTCGTCGTCGTCGTCTCAGCCACATAACACCCACTGCTGGGTATAGGCCTCCCTCAAAAGGGGGGGTATTGCCATAATCGCCACGCTTGGCAGGCGGGTTGGCGATCGCAGTATGGCCAAGTTTGTAGGAGACGCTGCTGCCCGTCTCCTGAAGGCTGAGTCCCTTACACCCAGTTACAGTAAGCCCCATTAAAGTTAATGCTTCATTAAATCTATTGCTGTCACATTTCGTTGTCAAGAAATAAAAAGTGACAGCAATAGTTTTAATGAAGCATTAACTTTAATGGGGCTTACTGCAACTGGGTGTTAGTCGCCTTTTACGACACCCACGGGATGAGAGGGGATAGTGCTATTCTAAGCCGACACTACACACCTAGCTGGGTTTCATTGGTGCATGTTATTCGACAGGTGTTACGGTCCCAACTCACCAAGAGGAGCTGCAATAAACATTTGTTTGTGCAAAACCAAAACTACTAATCCGATTTTGATGCGGTTTTTAGTAATTTATATATATACAAAATAACTATGCTTTTTAAAAAGTTTGAAATAAAAAGGAAAAAAACATTGTGAACCCACGACTGACGGTTAAAACGTAAATTGAAAGTGGATAAAATAATTTAAAAAAAACCTTGACTTAATTATCCATCGGGTTGGGGGCTGCCATTTAACATAAATATTAATAAGTAAGAATAGCAATAAAATATCTCTAAGTACGTAAATACGTTACTATAAAACTGCAAAACTAGTTTAATTAATGGCAGTCCCCGACCCGACGGATAATTAAGTCGGGGGGTTTTTTTAAATTATTTTATCCTTTTAAATTAACGTTTTAACCATCGTGGGTTTTTTCAAAAAAAAATTTTTTTTTACACTTATGTCATTTGTAGTTGGTATTACTATTTTAAAATATATTATAGGATATTAAGGAACTATCCACATCAGAAGAATATCTATTATATTATTGTTTACATTATACTGTTGTTAACATCATCTTTAGTTAAAAGGTCAAACTACTAGCTAGTAATTTTGTGCTACAGATAGAAGATCAACCTACTTCGGATCAAAAGAATACCAACAACACGCCAACGAAGATAAAATTGGAAAAAGTGAGTACCTAATAGAAAACTGAGAAGTATTTTTTTACATTTATGTATTTTGTAGTTGATATTAATATTATAAATACTAGGGCTGATTGATAAGTATCCAAAACGTCGAACTTAAAAAAATTTAATCAGGCATCTTTTCGAAAATAAAACGCAAAATTTGGATTTGATCGAACTTATGGAATTTGTATGACAGGACCTTGAACTTTCTTTATCGTGAACTTTCTTAACAATGGAAAGAACGCGCCTTTACACTCGTCTATGGTTGCAGTCGCCAAACTCCTGAATGAATTGCGGTTCGAATTACTACTGCATCCACCCTATGTCCCAGCCCCATGCGACTTCCACTTATTCCCAAACTTGAAGAAAGGAAGGTGACCAGAGATTTTCAACAAATGATGAAGTCATTGTTGCCATAGATACGTACGTTGAGGGGTTGGAGAAAACATTTTATCAAAATGGTGTAACGGAATTGAAGAAGCGCTGGACTAAATGCATTGAGGTAGAAGGATACTAGGTTGAGAAATAAATTTATATTTTAAATGGATTATTAAAGATTTTCTTTGTCGTTTCGGAAACTTATCAATCAGCCCTCGTATATTACAGGATCTTAATGAACCATCCACATCAGAAGAATACTTACCTATTATATTGTTGATTACATTACACTGTTGTTAACATTTCCCTTAGTTAAAAGGCCAAACTGACTGACTGACATCAATGCAAAGCCTAAACCGTTAGGCCTAGTTTCGTTGGTGTCGAAAGTTAATAGGTATTGGAAAATGATGAATTCTGCGCGGGCGAAATCGCGGGGCGGAAACTAGTAATTAATGCAATACATTTTGTGCTACAGATAGAAGATCAACCTACTTCGGAGATAAATAATACCAACAACACGCCAACGAAGATAAAACTGGAAAAAGTGAGTACTAGAAAACAATGAGGCGGAATTATTTTGTTTTAACACCCATGTAATTTGTATTTGATATTAATATTTTAAAATACATTACAGGATATTAATGAACCATCCACATCAGAAGGATACCTGTTAAAAACGCCGAAAAAGAAAAACATTCTTACTAAACTGAACAAAGCGAGGCAAACTATAAAAGAGAAAGATAATCATATTAAACGCCTGAGGGAACAAAACCGGCGCAAACTAAAAAAAATACGTAGCCTCGTGGAAATAATAGTGAGCTTAAAAAAGAAAACCTTGATCAGTGATAAACAAGCTGATTCACTATAAACATTAAATGTTACGGCTAAATAACTTTACTCGAGACAAATAAAGAACGGAAAGGGAACGGTCACTACATCAAAATATTCACCGGCACTTTAGAGTTTCGCATTAACGTTACAATATTATTTAAGCAAAGCATTCTACTAGCAACTACGTTGGAAAGGTTTTTAGAGTTAAGCTTGCCAAATCCTGTAACAAACTTGTACAAAGTGATTGATGGAAATCCTGGTTTCACTACTGAGCCCGAATTTACTATGATTCAATTCCTTGCTCAAACCACGCCAATGTCGTATTTGGTTTTGACATTTTCAAAAACATCTCGTTATGTGGTTTCTGCAAGGAATCGCTTAGTGGTCATAGTGAATAAGGACCCTGATTGAATCATTGTAAACTTTGAAGTTGACGGCAAGAAAAAACAAAGGTCCCTTTAATTGCTGTATAATTATGGATAAAACGGCGATAAGGAGGAATATTTAGTGGGTTCGCCAAAAATTCCAATGCTACGTAGATTCTAGATGAGACTTGGCAGGGATGGCGGACCAATGGCACGCGTGCCTTTAGTGGCACGTGACACAATATTTTGGGCACATCACCGACCACGAAATTCATTATACACTATAAAAAAAAAGGGAGAAGTATTATATGACGAGCGACCGCGAGTGGGTTCTTGGTGAGGCCCCCAGTGACTCACCTAGACTCACCTGTGGCTGACGGCCCTAATCGATTAAAGGAGATTGCCTAATTTTAGGTTTTCTTTTGTTTAATTCGGGGGCGTCGGACACTGGTGCGTAGCCATTGTGGGCCTCAACCACGAGAATGATCCCTACGCTACGGAATGTCTCCCAATAGTCACAAATTCGAAACTCTGATGGCAAGAAAAACATTACTTTTAAAAAATGGCACATTGATACCTAACGGATCGCCATCCCTGCCCTATAGGATACTAACGAAGTTCCCGATTTGTTTGTATCAAAATAGAATAATGATTGTCAAAGAATAAATAAAAATAAGCAAATTACACCAGATACAAAAATTTGATGACTTTCTTTTTGATAATGATACCCTTAAATGTTTTTGCATCAATATTGACCTTCTGTATGGATAATATTTCTATTATGCTTTTATTTTTAAAAGGGTCAGTTAGATTTTCCCGTTTAGACGTTGCTTCATGTCTCATGTTTTCGATGTACCCACTGCACCCACATCAACGTGGAGGATTTATTTTTGTTTATGATAATATTTCCTTAAATTCTATAACTATTTATCATGCTGTCTTTCTTTCTCGCTATTTGTTTTCTTAATTATGCATATTTTTTTAGATTGTTTTGCTTTTATGTAGTTTTCTTTATCTTTATGTTTTTTGTTTTTGTCTTAATGCAGCGTCAGCTTAAATTTTTTCATACCTCTTCTTACTGGCTTTTCGTTTGGCCTCCAAAATTTCATCTCTTGTTTTTTCTTGCGTTGTGATGTTTCCATAGCCTCCACAACCTAGAAACCATTAAGTACATTAATTTGTACGTAAATCCAACTGTCTTCTTTGTAATGTATTTAAAATATGTATGCATGTATATCAGTAATTCAGGTACCCATAAGCTCTGCCTAGTTCAGGATCGGATGGTTTGTGTAAGTATTGTAAATTATACCACATATTGTAAAAAAATTAAATCTATTATCATTCCTCTGTTACTCGACCGAGGACTAATAATCGATTTTATTGACAGAGGGACAGAAGTATCGATTCAGTTCGAAAGAGGTAACCAAACCAGGGTGCAAAAAAAATATCGGATACCTACCTATTTTATTTTGCTTTACAAACTTGATCACGCAATTCTCGTTTCTTTATTATTCAGTATTCGGGAAACAGGTACATTATGTTGGCGAATACTAAACTGCATAAAGATTATATTATTTACTATAAGTACTACACTACATAAATACGAAAAACAAAATTCCGACATTCATAATCAAGAATTTCAAAATTCCGAATTTCATAATTCCGAATGATTTAGAAGTCCGAATATTACAATTCCGATTTATCAAAAATCCGATTTGACAAAATGTCGAAGTTTAACAATCACGAAAATCATAATTCCGAATATCAATACCCCTACAGGCTTTTTCAACTAGGATTATTAAGGTGACGTTTCAAGTTTGACAGTTTTAGAGATGTTCCATAGTAAAATCCTATCGACTTATCTAAGTATATATTTATTCTAAAAGTCAATGTTCTTCCTTCTTTTAAAATTGGAGTACATTTTACTACTTTTCGGCCCACGTGGAAACTTATATCATTCCACGTAAACATAATATAGGATAAAAAGTATTGTATGTACTTATTTATGTGGTAAAATAAAACATTAAGCTGTCAATGTTAATGTCAGAAAAAACATTTAATTTGTAGCATCAAAAAACTCGCTGAATTCACTTTTGTTTAACATTAGAAGTTTCTTCTTTTTCACTGTAATAGACTAATGAACATCGGCAGTTCTTGATTATGTTGTCTCATCTCTACCCTGTTCCGAATCGCACATTACACGACAAATCTTTTTCAATGAAAACGTAATTAATAGACACATATTTTACTTTATATTTCAAAAGGTGTGCTTTTTAATTTTTGTTTTTACTAAATTGCTAGGTACTGTAAATAAATTATTTTTCTAAAACATTTTTCTGACATAGATATGTACGCAATTCGGAAAATTGTTGTTGAGGAAGTGTCACGGGAATTATCCTAGCTGAAAAAGACTATAACAATTAAAATTCCTACTCGACATAATCCGAAGTTTCATAAATACGAATTCTGATTATTAAAATTCCGAATAATTACTAATCCGAAATGTTTAAGGAAAAAAATTTTTAAACTTATTTTTCTCATTTAAAACAGTATTACATATTACTTAATACTATTTTTTTTATTTATAGTGTAACCTTTATGAGGCATAATGTATTCTTAATGCATGAAAACATGCATGCAAGCGAGCATGCAAGCAGGCTTGCAAGCACGCAACCAAGCATGCAAGCAACCATGCAGCAGGCAAGTCTTCTGCCACGGCTCCGGCGCTGCGAGTCTTGCAGCGGTCCCACGCGTGCTAATCGTCGCAGATGGTTTTCGCTCACCACCGCAGCATCGGCTTGCTGGCTTCGCCGGCCAGCCCAGCCGCGGAGGCTAGCTGTCAAACCACCTGCTCCTCTGCACGCGGGCCGCCTGGCCCCTCCGAGTCTGCGCGGGCTTAAATTACACTCTATTTTCGCATACAAGACTAGTGTAATCGGTTTTAGACGTTTCGTTTCTGCCACTGACTATTATGCAACACAATAATATTGTCTAATAATAATATTGTATGAGGATTCTGTCACTGACTAGTAAGCAAGACAATACAAGTCTTCTGTCACGGCTTCGGCGCTGCGAGGCTTCGGTCGTAGACCATCTGCGACGACAATCAAACTTGCAGTCTTAATGCCATCTGCTTCTGAGCACGCGGGCCACTTCCCGTTCACGTTCATTCCCTCACGGGAATACCTCAATAAGCTGAAAAACTTAACTCCGATTTTCGAAAGTCCTAATTTATTTTTTCCGATTATTCAAAATCACTTCATCTCAATTTTCGGAATTATGACATTCGGAATACATTTTATCGGACTAATAAAACATCGGACTTTTGATTCTTCGTTCATGCAAAATTCGGAAAACTGAATTTTCGTATTCATAACATTCGGAAAAATTTAATCCCTGATTTTGTATAATCGGAATTTGAATCCGTCAGAAAAATTTTATTGGAAGTTTTGAAATTCGGAAGTAAGTTTTTCGGATTATTGGGGTGTTCCCATTATTATGCTGAATATTGAAACTGAATACTATCTTAAGGCTGACAATCTCCAAACACCATCTTGTTTCAACACGGACGCAGGGCAGCCCCTTAAATTTTTATTTTATGATTATTTATGCTCTGCAATCAAGACTAAACAAACACGTAAACACGTAAGTATACGACATTCAATAGGTACTTACGAAGGTACCTATAGAATCGAAATGAAGATGAGCGCCGCTAACGTAAATGTTGCAACTGGTGCACTGTGATGTGACACGTTCTGCCATTTCAAACGCTGGCAGCTTACTGCCTGTTGGCAAAATGCGCGATGCGCTTTGAAAAAAAGCCTTTTTAATCGGTTCCGCGCGGTCTTGAATCTTGATTTGCCATCACTAAATCTCGCTCGTGACGTCATCTAAGGTTCGAAAAATTCGACACGCTAGATTCTTATAAAGTTTGATGCGCTCTTTTCGTCTATCTCAATATAGGTATGTGTTAGTAGCTAACCGTATAGTGGAATTGTTGATATTGATGGATAGTTAGACGATATTCAAACCATTAGGTTTAAATCGCACCTAAGTTAAATCTCAGGTGTTTATTTTCTTTTATTTCTTTATTGATTGATACTTTCCCTTAGGTGAAGTCCTGAAGAGGGAATGGAAGATATTACGAGACTCCATGAGGCAGGCTCTCAAGCGGACCAAGAGAGGCATGACCACCAAGGCAGGAGTTCCTTGCAAGAAGTGGCGCTTCGAGAGCCGAATGGCCTTCATCCTACCGTACATGACCATGAGAAGGTGGGTGAAATGATTAACCATCTAAACTACTTATTCTGAGCGTGTCACTCAGGCTTTTAATTTGTGAAGATCAAAACTTTTTCTGGGGGAAATACCACATACACATTCACAGTATAAATAACTTCTCTTGTTAATATTATAAATGGGAATCGAAGGGAAATAAATTTCCAGAAATTACAATCCATGTGTATTTATTGCCGGTTTAAGTATCGTTCTATAGAGAATAGTCTTCTTATTAGTATTAGGTAATCTGTCTAAAACTAAAAATAGTAGATATTTTATGACTATTTATAAATAAAAGGAACCATTTTTGCAGAAGTCACAGAGAAGTAAAAGACAACGATATAGACATAAAGATGGACGAGGGAATAGAAGAGACTACGCACCAATCAGAGGAGGAATCCGAAGTATGGGACACTGGACACTCAGCAGGGGACCATGATTCCTTGGACCTGTTCTTCGCTAGCGTCTGCCAAAGCACTAAGCGTCTACCAAAGAAAAGCCAAAATACCATTAAGAGACAAGTCCTCGATGTCTTATTAAGGGTGGAAGAAGAATACGAGGGTGAACAAGTTTTGTCGAAACTAGGAAACAATAAAAGTTACTAAAATAAGAGGGATTTAGGAAAATTTATTACTTTTGTTGAACCCAAAGTTATGGGATGGTAAATATAGGGTTTTACCGGTCCAGTCTTCTATGGTCTTCAATCGAGTTATGGGATGGGATAGTGAATGGTGATAGATTAAACGAAGTCAAACATGAGGTTATTACTTTCAAAATTGTGTCTGAAATGAAGATTCTTGCACATGAGAAAGAGGTTAAGAGAAGTAAGTTGGCGTCGTGTTGCCATCCTTTAGCGCGAAAATCAAAAGCATACATAATATTTCCTTTCATACGATTTTGCTAATGAAAATGATTAACGAGGTACATCAGTCCACGTGAAAAGTTCTTCTATCACCTATACCTGTGACATTATTTTAAATTTATGATGAATTTTAAATAAAAAAATATTTATAATTGTTTTATTTATTGATTTGTTCATGTTTGCGCATTGTGCAATAAATTCTGATATTTGGCACTATGATAAAGCATACAAAACTGCAGTTGCCTAGCCAAGTACTACTTAACACCTGATACAACAAATCCTACAATGTTAAGGCGCTACTCGGAAAAAGTATGGACTTTTTGATATAAAACTATAGCATGGTTACAGTTGTTACAAATCTGGTAATAACATATATATTTCTTCATACCTTTATCTAGATTCGTATAGTTTCAAAAACACGATTTATGATTTTTTCTTTTCGAAAAAACCTCTAAAAATACGAAAATTTAAGATTATTCTTAAATGGGATTACTTACACTATTGGAAATTGGTTTAATAAGTGGACTCCGATAATATTTAGGATGGTATAGAAGCATTTTTTTAAAATCGCTGTAGTTTTTTAATACGAAGTGATTTTGTGTTTTTTTGCCCAATCTGCAAAATCGGTCTCGCTCCCGTGCGCGTCGTTTTCTCATTGCTATCTCGCTTCAGCAAATTTTTTTTTCAAGTATCGCCTTAACAAAATGATATTTTGATACCTGCACTGAAATTAGAAAGTGAAGATTTAGTCTTTTAACTTTATGTCATTTCACACGGGTATCTGTTGTAGCTAGCCATATAATATTTATGATTTGTTTGTGTTTTTATGCAATGGAGCCGTGTATGGGTATAACCTTTAGAGGTAAAATTTCAAAGGGTTGTTCCAAAGGCAGATATATTCAAGGGGGTTAAATAGCCCGGAGTGCCCTCGCAACTCAATTAAGAGCTGATTTATAATATGTTTTGATTTACGAGAAAAATGTTCCCACAAAATTTATTAGACTTCATAAAGTAGATTTTTAAATTCTTCATAAAAGGAAGTGGGTGTTTGTTTAGAAGATTTATTTCCATTATCTGAATAAAAGGGAGAGGTACCAACGTTTTTTTTATTGTGCGTCCTAAACACACCCGGTTGCGTCTGACGGGCGACAGTCCAGTGTTTGTCAAAATGGTGAATTGTTTCAAAACAATAAGTTTATTCTCAGCGATGTTGCGTCGTCACGACCGGTTGTTAGTTTACAAAACAATTCGCTGGTTCGACTCGTATAGTGTAAACATGTGGTAATGCTACCAGTATTTGGAAATCTGTAGCTAATTGCTCACGAGACTTACAACAAAGAGCTGTTCTTGCAGCAACACTGGTACGCGCGTTAACCTATCTTTAGTAAAAAGTACCTTCAGTACCTTGGATTATTTAGCCAGCAACAGTCTTTATTTTAAATAGGCCTTATCCCTTACCTTCTTAAGAAAGGATATTGAAATTATTTCACCACGCAAATCAATGAATGGATGGAAAATTGAGTCGAGATCGATCGATAGTTTTTACCACACCACCCATCGATGGTATCAACCTTCATCGCAGCTTTAAACGGTTATTCAAAAGTTGGACAGCTGATCATTTCGTCACGGGTTCCATTCCCATAGAACACAAGATATACAGTGGACACAAGTAGGTAGGTACACAAGTTGACGCACTAAGAAATGAGTCATTATTATAAGCTGAAGGTACTTTAATATCCACGAATACCCAAAAAGTTCATATGAGATAGGGCTAGATGATGTTAGAACATGTCCTAATTATTTATTGATCGAGCTGTATATAGGTACTGTAGATACTTAATATAAAAACATCGTGTTAAATCTTATATTTATTAAAAGCCTTCAGGCCTTCCAAACAAAATCAAAAATAGATCTGGTTTCATTTAAGCCCTCCCCACCTCCACTTTAGCGGGTAGGACGAGGTACTCCAACCAACCAGTGACAGAAATACTCCGATCAATCTTGCCCATGTATAATACGGCCAATATTATCAATAGTATCCGCAAATACACTTGCACATCTAACCGGCTATTACGTTATTTTCATAGAAGCATGCTTATGTGACTCTATAAATAAAATTGTCAATATATTTCTGCAAAGATCTGTATGTTGATGTTCAGGTTAAGTGTGCGACTGTCCAATTACTGACTCGACATTCTCAACTTGAAAATTTCAGTTATCAGTTTTATAATTATTATAGGTACGGACGAACTTACTAGTGTTTGTCGATACTTTGACTGCGTGGAATTCGGTTACACAGCGCTGCCAACGGATAATTTCCAGCGACAAAACGTAGCCTGCAGTAGCCTGTATGTTTAATATTTAAAACTTAATTTACCTCCAGTAAAATAATCTACATCGTCACATTTACTTACACTAGAGAAAAATAATAAATCTTGTCCATATCTAAATGTTTATTAGAGTAACAATAACAGTATAAGCTTTAAATAATTAATTCAACTTTTCCCAGGGCACTTTACAAAGACTTGCGAAAACATGAAATCAAACAAAGTACTTTACTCTAAATGATGCATCATTTAATGGTTGTGTCCTATAATCGTCATTATTCATGGACAACAAATGTACTAATCTTATTCGGATATACAATTGCAGTACATAAGGTTCAGGAAAGCAGGGGCAAGGTCCCTTTAATTGTATAGTCTCAAGTTTGCTTATAATCCGAGAAACAATTTGTCGTGCTTCTCCGTTAAAAAAAACTTCAAGTCTGATAAATTTTTGGAGTTCAGACTCGACTTTTTGAAGGAAAACCACAAAAGAGTCTGGAGGGATCATGGGAAGTGGTTCAGTGCAGACCTCCCTGTATTCTAAATAAATGCCATAGTTGTCTTCATTAGATTCGTCAAATGTGAAGTACTTCGAGGCCTCAGCGCACTCTTTATGAATTTCGTACGTCTTCTTAAAAACAAGCCCGCAAACAAACAAGAATTGATGTTTCTTCGGTATCGCAAGGTTTGTCAGGTCGCGTTTCGTCACTTCTGGTACAATCTCTTCAGTGGCCGCAAGTACCTTATGACAATACTTTGCAAGATTTTCGATCAAATTCTCTTCTATTTTTACATCCGACTTCATTATTTTGCAACAGAACTTTCTTCTGTACGCCCTTATAAGACTTAAGGATGTAAGCCGTCGCGCTTTGCTTTTCTTTCGCACATTTAAAACGAATTTATTTAAAATATCCATGCTTAAAAACTTCTTGGGTAGTTCCGTTGACACAGTATACTTTAAACCATAATCCATTGCTTCAATGGTTTTTAAGCTAAGTAAGACTCTTTCGATAAGTTTCACTTGGGAAGTGATATTCTCGTCTTGATTAAAAACCTTTAATCCTTCAAACATTTTATATACTTCTTTCACGATATTTTCTTGTGTTTTAGAAATCTGTTTATTAGTTTTATTTTCTGGATTTGTTTGAAGAAAATTAATCAATTTAGCCATCGTTGATATAAAGTGAACTGTGCCTCGGGCGGATTCCTGTATTTGACCGAAGTCCACGTACGCTGATATTGCAGCTGCCACTTGCTCATTGAGGACCTCTTTCGTTAATTTCTTTGCTTGTGGCTCGTTTCCAACTACCATGTGCTCACCTGTAAGATGCGGAGCAAGTCTTAATTCTTTCTTGCTGTCCATCTCATAGAATTTCAAAACGTGCTCCCAATTGGTCTCAAGTCCTTTAAAATGTAGCTGAAACCTCATCAAGAGTCTTTTTACTTGAAAAATTAAGTAATCAGGATTGTACATGAAGAATATTTTTTTGGTACCGTGAATCAAGTATGGTTTTGAAGAACTAATTTTATTACATAATTGTGGAATAATATTTGAGATACACACGATTACGTCAAGGCCCAAGGCAAGTAGTTGCGCTATGACGGACCTAAACCATCGACGGATGTCAGAGTGATTCTTTTTATAGAGCAGCGCGTAGTCTATTGGTAAACACCAACCTTCGTTAATACCTCGGACCATTGCAATAACGGCGTATTTGGCCACCTGTGTACTCTGTTGTCCGTTTACTTCATGAAACCCTCGTATCTTGTCTTGTCTTTGATTGTAAAACAAATAGGGCGTAATTGGCACGCGGCGAACTAACAATGCACAAAATTTCTCAGCTTGCTGCATGCACTGAACTTTCATCTTAAGAACCTCTAACACCGTTTTTCGGTCCGCAGTGAGTAGGGGCGCATAACGGTTAATCAATTCTGTTTTGCTCGGGAAACTTAACTCGTTTTGCAAAGACGCATAAGCTTGGGGGTGTGTAAGGTACAGCTGCAAGTAAAACTTTTGGAGGTCCGGATCGTTTTTATTATTGGTGATTATTTTTGCTCGCGTTTTTATAAACCGAGCTATATCGTGAGGTAGAAATTCATCGCAAAGCCTCTCAAATGTGGGTAATAAAGTTTTTCTTGTTCGCACAGTCAAACTAGAATTTTCATCTTGTTCGTTGGATTGGCTTCCTGTGATTGTTTCTTGGCTGGTGGAAGGTTTTGGCTCATCGTTGGTGAGATCCACGACGATTTCATTTCGGGTATTGCCTGTTGCACGGGCGGTCGGTTTGTCTTTCTTGGTGTTCTTAATTTTATCTTGGTTCTTACGACGGCGGCCGTATCTTATCTTGACAACTACTTCGGGGGGCAAGTTAATGTTTGGTAGAGCAGAGCAGCTTATGAGAGTTTTCTTTGTATCGCCTGTGGTTTGGGTTGAATCAAAATGTGTCTCACATAGCCAGTAGTTGCCACCGATGTTTTCCAATATATCGGATCGCTGGCAAAGATCGGCCCATTGTACAAACCTGAAAAGATAAAGAATAGTATTTTATAATTTTTTAAATTTGCATTTTTAATGCTATCTTAAATACAACATTTTAATAGGTACATAAAATATTAGTAGTATTTGTTTATTTAAATAACAAATAAAAACCATCTACAGCTAGCTACAATAAATTGATAGTCTTGTTATGTATCAACAATGTAGATAAGATAATCTGAATGTTGAATTAAAAATAATATAAATACTTATAGATGTTGTATGAGAATCAAATCAAATCAAACGAGATTAGTGTTATTTTAATAGTAAGAAAATAAAGTAAGATAAAACAGTTAAACTGTTTAGTAGATATAGGATCTATTCGTAAAATGGCTCATAAATAAAAAGGAACCACTAGCCCTAGCACGAACAACTTGCGTCATCGTATCAAGTAGGTACTGTCAAAAATGTATAGGAAAACGTAGTACCTACCGTTTACGTCCAGTAGGAACGTTACTCAATAGGTCATACAATTTTTGACGATACGTCCTTGATAAATTACTTACGTCCTCGATAGTACATATACATTTTTTGGCGCTACGAGCTCGATAGTGGATACGAACTCGATACGAAGACGCAAGTTTTTCGTGCTGGAAGTACTGAGCTCGGTATGACTTATTCTTGAAAGGGCCATCATCGGTCAACAGCAGGCTGGGCTTTACGAAACTGAAAAATTTTACTAATCGACTTTGAGCTTTAAGTCGTAAGCCGTTGAGTTCAGAACTGTCTGCAGAAATTTGACATACTAATCCTAACAAATATTATAAATGCATGATTTTTAGCAAATTAGTTGAAAAGACGGATAGCATAGGTTATTTTTGTCTTGATACCCTTTAGCTGCGAAGTCAAAATTCGCGCGGTACCGCTCCGTGCTAGACACGCCTCGCCAGATGAGCCGTGCGCACACGCGTTTGCACGACAAAACAAGATCGGCGCCCTTCACTATCGTAGCGAAGGCATCAGACGACTTCTAAACTCCGTATTTAGAGGTTTGACATGGCTATGTATCACCTCAGAAAATTTCAACTTTCTAGCTATAGTAGTTCTCGAGATTGAATTATGCGCACACACGGACAGGGTCAGCACATAAGACTTCTACTATCGTATGCATAGCATAGTTTAGAAGTCTAAAAACGCAGCGCGTGTGCTGACGACCCCGCATGGCAAGTCGAGCGTGGTAATTTAGCTGAGCGCGCGACTCGAAACGCCCGCCAGTTCTTTTGTCAAATCAGCTGTGCTGAATGAAGTTCTATGGCGCCACGACTGTGCGCATGACTCGAAAGACGAGTAGAGAGAGAGAGAAAAATGTGTTCATTAATTAAATTAGTATTTGATTTCGCGATTTCCGATTAATTTTGCGATTAAGATACGAGTCTGAGTTAGGTTTATTTAAATTATGTGCATTTTAAGTAGTTGAACTACAAAAACACTCTTTTTAATACTCGTAATAAAGCTCAAGATCAAAGAGTAAACAATCTAACGTATCTGCAGATTTTTTTACTCCGAAGTAAATAAGTAAGTACTCCGAAAGTAGTACCGTGTCGTAGTACTCGTAGTGGTACTACTCCTATCCTACTGCACAAGGGCACACTCCTAACAGTCTCTGCACTGCCTACAGACGGCCGAAATAAAGCACTCACACAGATACGCGCCGCTACCAGGGTTGCCAACTTTTCCAGCCGCCATAACCGGACAACAAATTTAATCTGCCCCCTAATTATCGATAGGGGAGAGGGCGGCAAATTGCTTCGACAAGTTGTCGAGGGTTTTGGCGTCATCCTGGGGGGTTCGGTACAAAGCCTTAATGGTGCTGTACCGAGGCACTTACATCGCCACGTATTATAATAATAATAATAATTTGACACTTCTCCATACATTTGAACGATATTTTCTTGTGTCACTTTGCTTAGACAGTTCAATTTCGTTCATTCAATACCTTTCAAAACGCGTCCCGATCACAATCCATAACAAATACCAAATATTGATGGCCTGCAGTATGTAAATATCTTTCAAATGACGAATTGAACGGTATTGCGATAGATTTTAAAATTAGACAATTAGCCCTCTGGTCATACTTGGTCAAAATCGAAAAAAACACGTTAAGTGTTAATGAAAGAGTTTTATTAAGAAAACAACTAACTACCTACGCCGCCGTCGCCGGCGAATCAGCAACGTCGCGTTCTCAATTTTACCTGACCGGACAAATTGCATCCGATCGGAAGTTAGCGACCTGACCCCAACAATTCCTTCTAAAACCCAACAGTCCGGTCGAAAACCGGGCGGTTGGGAACCCTGGCCGCTACACGTACGCTCGCTACTGTGACAGTGTGTAACAGTGAAACTGAACTGTTTTACCAGTGAAAAGCCGTGTAGTGATAGCGAGCGGCGTGTGTGTGTGTGTGAGTGCGCCATATCAGCTGAGTGCCACGACTGTTTATGATTAGACTGTGACAAGGAGTCGTGGGTTCGATTCCGTCCAACCTGGGAAAAATATGTTGTTAACATTTTGTACTTGCCTTTGCCGCGAGTATGTGTTTGGAGCTCCGCCGTCTTATTTATAAAACCCATTTTTTTACACAAAATTAGTAATATTTAGGTTGATGTTATTACTTAGTAGCTTATTTACGAATGTAAAAACGCTATACATAAATATAAAAAGAGTTAAATAGTTTTAACCCGGATTCTATTCTGTGCTTGACTGTTCTACCCAGCAGAACAGTATAGAATCGTAGATAGATGTGGTGACAAAACAGACATCACAGCTTGCCGCTACCATAACTAGAAATAAATTTCACTCTTCCAAAATTGTTAAGTAACTTGGTCGGTAACTTAACTAACTATAACCATACTTACCTGGTTATAAAACCAAGTAAGTAGGTAAGTTTTGATCGAAGTCAAAATAAAAATAAAAAAATCAATTTTAACGGCTGATTGTTGCACCATCTAACTTTAAATTTAAGCGTGGAAGAGTATAGCATTTGACAGTTTTGACAATCATAATTTGGTTTAAGTTAACTGGTTCATCTCAGCATAAGTAAGTAGTATTTTACAATACCTAATAGTTTTGGAAATGAACTTTACTATAAAATTAAATTAATATGTGGTTATTGCTTGCTTTTTATTGCCAATATTATAGACGCAATATTCTTGCGACCATGATGCATTTAAAAATCTTTACCACCACATTCGCATTACAAATAAACGAAAACTAGATACGAAAATACAGTTAATAAGTTAGGCAAGTACACAGACTACTAGTACGACCAGACACTATACTAATATAACAACACCGTGACTGACTGACAGACACGGCAACAGACATATAGGTCTGTGGACACAGCCCAAACAAACTTACTGATAGTATCTGGTCCACTAAGGCATCTTTGGAAACGTGAGTAATGAGATATGAAATAGAGGAAGCATGAAATGAAAGATTAAAAGCATGTAATGAAAGAATTTTTTCTACCTCCCATACCGGATTGAATAATAATGTAGGCACAATCTTTGCTTTGCCTATAAACGAGCGAAAAGATGCACTCATACGCGCGCTCGGTACTGTACAGTGAAAACCAGTGAGATCACGGGGTCGGTCTAGAATTAGCCGTTTTACAAAATGCTTAGAAAAATTGTAAACTCATACAAAATCTAATTTTATTGTATTGTTATGATTCCTAATTAGGATTAGAAGCATTGTTAGATTATTGTTAGGATCCCTAGTGCTACAGTATAGCAAGCCCAATAAACTCGCCTCAATCAAGCTTTTAAAATCATGTGATCGCGTCATATCGGCCGATTAAGTTTAGTTAGACATTGATGTAGGTAGGTACGAGCAGTGTGACCATCTCAGAAAAGGCGAATCTGCCAAACCACGGGCAAAAATCTGCCAAATCACCAGAAAACCAATATTCCACTTCAAACGACAGAATAGATAATTGCCATTCATAGTCATAAATTTAAATCATACAGTAAAAGAATTTGGCAAATTTGAAGGAAATCTTTATTATTTTTAAGTATTTTAAAGATTTCTTTCAAATCTGCCACTTTGCGAAATCGTCGGCATAATCTGCCACACTTAAAATTCAGGTGCCAAATCTACCAATTGGTCACACTGGGTACGAGTGAAAACAATACCTTACGGGATCCTTCGGAAACTTGAAGAAGGTGAGCTTCGAGCCGTATGAAGTGTTGCGGCAGCGTTTCACTGCGCAAACGCTACGCGTCATGTTGCGGGATAAAAGCGCGGGGGCGCGTACCGACGACGCGACTAGTACCGCTCTGAACGATGCCCGCGGCGCGACTGGCGTGCGGGGTGCGGTGTGGTCCTGCCCCCTCCGCCCCTCAGCTCCGCTCGTTCTAGCGCCTGGCGGGACAAAGTATGTGTACCAAGATTGAATACTGACCGCGCCGCGCCGCCGCCCGGTAAGTACTCAATCCTAGGGGCCTTTATAACATGAACACAGTGTAATAATTATAGAAATAGAATATTTATTCATTGTATTTCATGTGGTAACTTCATTTTAAGATCTTACAATAAGTTTTTAGTGCATACACATGAGCCCATACAATATTTAATGCTTAAACTGTTCAATACTAACTGAAAGAAAATAAAATATTACTTTATCTTCAAAACAAAAATCAGTTATATCACAGGAATGTCAATCATTAATGTTTTGGATTTGAGTGATTGAGACGCCTCAGTTTGGGAAAAAAAGTCTGAAAAAAAAATTTTTTTTTCTAGTAAGTAGTTTTCTTTCTATTAAAAAGAATATAATGATTGATAATGCAAAATTAAAATTTAAAAAACTACTGTTCAAACAAAACATTTATTTGAAGTACATATGACAATCGATAGAGTAAATTATTACAAACACAAAATGACAAGTTATGTACGCGTCTAAGTCGTAAGAAATTCGAAATTTTTGAGCATAAAATAAAAAAATCCTGTGACTTGACATTGTAATAATTTACTCTATCGGTTGGAACACTTTTTTATCATTGGCCGCACAAGTGTTTTTTTTTCTAAATGGTGGACGATATAAAAAACCTTTTGCGACAAGGTCGGGTAAAAGATTTTTAAGGGCGAATAAGAGTTGGTCCGGGCGAAAGAGGGAGAGTGAGTCAAAAAATAGATCATTATTTGACTTATTTTTAAATTTATATTTTCAAACCAAAAGAATAATTTTGTGGGTTTTAATTAATGAAATAAAAATTTAGGTTATCAGACAGTATTTGTTTTAGAATTTCTATGATGTAACTCTTTCCTTTTCTTTTTCCTTTCCTCAATGCATGGGAAAAATTTAGTATCGTTTAACAGGCGGAGGGGGTGGGGAGGGGGAGGGAGGGGGGAGAGCCCCCACTCCCCTGGTACCACTCCCGAGACAAGGTAATGCACCGTTTTCGAGTTATAAATTTTTAAAGTTTTCTACAAAGTCCGGGATATTACGCGCAAAGGTCGGTCGTTTAGGCAAAAAATCGGTGTCCAGAGTACAGGCGCAGATCAATCGTGAGAGCAAACAAACAAAGTCCAAAGGAAAAGCCAAAGTTGTCGAAAAAAAACACAGAAAACACGGAGCACATTCATGACATTCACGAAACTCGGAAGGGGAGAACGGCATGACAATACACGCCAATGACGTAAGTGACATAACGCTTTTTTTTGCGTTCCGTTTCATCGATTTTACACACAGCGAGTTTTGTTTCACAAAAAAAATAACCACGAAATTTCTAACCTATCACGTGTTCTACAGGACTTCCGAAACGATTTGGTCGTCATGGGCTATTTTTATTGTCAAAAACTGTGAGTAACCTGACATAACCTATAAAACTTTAAAAATTCATAACTCGAAAACGGTTCATTACCTTGTCTCGGGAGTAGTACCAGGGGAGAGAGGGAACCCCCTTCCCCCTCCCCCTCTCGCCCCCCTCTGCCTGCCAAACGATACTAAATCCAACCCCAATGCATTTCTCTATGTAAGTAGGGTTTCTGGTAGGTAAATTGCGTGGATGGCGAGGATCGACTAGCTCAGGCAGTAAGCAGTCCATATAAAATCTTGTTAATTTTTCCTCCATTTTTTGTTACCAAAAATTCGCATCTCTTTCAATAACTTCAATTTTCAGTGGTTCATTTTCGTTGGCCCACACCGCAAATATACACCTTTTTCTGTTGGTAATTTTGAGCTGACCCTGTACTTGAAAATACCAGTTGTGTGTAGTGTTTATTTCTTCATTTCCTTGTTTGTTAATTTTCTTATTGCAATTGCTTCTTTTATTTCCACTTTATGAGCAGTTATGGTACATTTCACCTTAATAACTTCATCCTCACCACTGATACCATCAGGCGTGGCACCAAGAAATGGCATTTCCTTGTCAATAAACAAGCCACATTTTTCATTTTTTTTATTTGATCCTTCTGCCAATTGTCGTAAAGCCTTGTTTTCATTTACTTTTCCATGTTTAATGGAAGAAACATGATCTAAATTACCCTTGTACAGAAGTACTTTCACTAAATTGGCACAACTGGTATAATTTCTCCTTTTTATAATTTTCCCAAAATTGGAGGCTCTGAGTAACGAACGTCGTAGTTCAAGCCATGCGCCACTTTTACTTTGAAGAGTAGTGCTTTTTTGTATTTTTTGTATGTCCCCATCACTCTTTTTTAAATTTTCTAAAAAAACCTTTTTTTAATTTGTCGAGACTTTCGCGTCCATGTCAGGCCTGGTGCAATTATCTCCATATTCTTTAATTGTGTTCTCTTCAGATTTAAATAAGCGTCTTTTTGGCTTTTTATTCTTTTTATTTATTATATTTTTTTTTATTCTTTTCTCTTCAAATTTCTTAATTCTCCCTGTAGGGCTTTTTCCTGTTATGGATTTATATAAACGTGATACTGATTTTTTAGCATTAAAAGCTACAGCTGCCGCCTGAACCCTGGTCTTATAAGAGTATTTTTTTTTAATTTACTCTTTTTCCACCAATGAATTTTGCCACTACGCTGTGAAAGTTTTCGACTTTGTTGCTATCAGTGTCATGAATTAGACTTCTCGCGTGGGCGGCTACACCTTGGGTAAGTATACTTATTTTCTGCCACAAAGTGCTGAAAAAAAGTCACTAGGAACTTTTTCATTATCTACAATTCCAACCTTTTTACAGAAGTAATTCCGACATCGGCTGTGGTCGCCAAAAGCATGGAAATGACTACTTAATATGTCATCAAACAATAATTGGACATCAGAATTTGTTTTGTGGTGACGTATAGCTTTAATTATTGTACCGCGTATCGTTAAAATAACTGTTTTTGTTAAACACTTTCTGTGTTTTAAAAGGTATTTTGTTTCCGTCGTTAAAGCTTGCAAATTGTTGCAGAAGTTTCGCAATACATGATTGCGGCACTCGATTTTTTCTACGGTGATAACTTAAATGATGCTAAATTGAATACATTGAACAATGCCGCCTTACCCAGCTTTGCAAGAATTGGTTTTTATTTCTTATAGCCTGTAAGTGACAATGTAGCATTCTAATGGTATATTAAAATGTGATTCATACATTACTTTGCTTACAATGCGTTTACACCCAGCTTCCTTTTTTTTCTGAAAGAAAAATACATAATCGGATTAATCAATTAACTTTAAACAGGTAATAATAATATTAGTATAAAATTTAGTGTAAAAATAAAAAAAATAAAAACCAAAAAACTTGCATTAGCAGGATACGAATCTCGGACTTTCAGTCCACAAGCTAGCAATTGCTCCGCTAGACCAAATCAACATTGTAAAATCGTATAAAAATAGCGACCACTGCTTGGAACTCAGATGAAAATTTAGAAACGGAAAATAAAGCAATTGACTAAAATGCGCTAGGTATGTATAGCGGACTACACATTATCAATATATTGTCAATATATTGACAATATATTGACAATAAAATGTTATTACTTTCAAGCAATGTGACGGAATGATGAAAAACGATGAAATAACGGAAAATTTTGATATTTCGTAAAAATATCAATATACTGTCAATATACTGTCAATATATTGACAATATATTGACAATATATTGACAATATATTGATGACCTTGGAACGCACATTATTCCACGGTATCGACCGCGACTAGGGATGCCCGAGTTTTTGCTATGAATCGATCTTTTGGATCGCATGAGAGCGTAACCCAAAAGATTGATTCACGAGCTTGAATCTAGATAGATTCAAGCTTTTCCCCAACCTATTATTTAGTACCTAATAATAGTAAAGTAACCTCGGAATGTTCTTTATTCTTTTTAGTAACTAATGAAAGTAAAGTAACCTCTGGTTGTTCGAAAATAGTAGGTAGGTAGATTCTAAAATAATAGCCTACTTAATCGTTTCAGACTTCAATCGGTTTACTTATCTTCCACTTTGTATGAGTTGAGGTGCTTCTTCTAATATTTATCACTAAGGCTCACTTGCGCTTAACATATTTAACTCATTGCTACCTTTGCCTGCATCTAACTCTGAGTCAAATGTTAATTTAACTCGGCGCAAGTTGGTATCTCATTGGCTAGCAGATCAAATTATCACAAATATAATTTGGTATAAAGTTACAAACTTTATTAAAACACCTAATCAAGGATTAAAAATCCAAATAGTTAGTTACTTCACACCTTCCCTGCATTCTTGCAATTGTTGTTAAGATGTACTAGCTGTTTTATACTAGCTGCTGTTTGCTTCTTTTTATGAATTTATCAGATATATAGATCCGTATAGATCATGATACATAGATCTATAGATAATCAAACCTAGTCTTCACCAACCTATAACAATAATTTAGTTTTTAATATTCTCTCACAAAACAAATACACTTAAAAGTGCAATAAGAATGTAATGGACTGGGTTTGTTTAATATGATCATAACGAAACAATTAATATTTAAATAATACGTATTAATTTAAAATAATCAAAATACAGCAGTCGCGCTATAATAATTACGTGTTTTTGTTTATTTCTGTATAACCTTTAAGGTAAGATAAAAATTATTACTTAGCAACTTTCCTACTTGATATTCATTTTTTCATTCATGAAACATTTTATTAAGTTGCATCACGGGCACCGCCAGTAATTACGAATCACATACTCGTATTTCACTATCTCCACTGCTTAAATACTACTACCAACTCAAAACTCGCAACATTGTGTTGCCATATAGTGAAGTTGGTAAGTTTCTCAATAACACGTTTTCTACTCTTTTGTGTTATTATAATAAACTAGACTTATACTTAATCTTAGGTTTTTTTATCTTTGATTCAATAAGAATTGGATGCCTATTCTTATCTTAATTAGCTTGAAACACTTCATTCCAATTTATTTATTTATTATTCTATAAGTTTAAAACTATTTTTAATGCATGCCAATCGGGTTCGAATCCCGTCAGGGCGACTTGAGACAAGTTGCTTTTTTCGAGTATATTTTCTTCTTTAATATTTATCATTTAAAAATAGCATTGTAAAATGCAAAATTTAAAAGTTATAGCATGCGAATTGATCTATAGACGGATTTTTTATTCAGTAGAGTAATTTGAATCTTGCTTTAAACTGTTTCTCGTAACGATTTGCGCAGATCCAGTTCCAGTTCAGTAAGCATTGATTCCATTTCACGCACACAAATTAATAATTATTATCATTTTAGGTAGCTAAATTTTAATTCAGCATTATTTTAACAAAGTGAAAACCTACGTACATCTTAAGTTTTGACGCGCACTGTTCATTGAAATAATATCTATCTCATGTGGAATGATGAATTCTATGTACAAGTTGATGGAGTAGCAATGGGTTTTCCTGTATCCCCCATAGTCGCCGACATATTTATGGAGGATTTCAAGGAGAAGGCGCTGGCTTCAGCACCAGTGTATCCCAGGTTCTACAAACGGTACGTAGATGACACTTTCACTGTACTACCTAGAGATAGTGTTTCTGCTTTCCTTATCCATCTTAACTCTATTCACCCAAACATTAAATTCACTATGGAGTTAGAAGCAAATAATAAACTAGCCTTCCTAGATGTACTTGTTATTAGGAATCCTGATCAAACTTTGAGCCAGACAGTGTATCGGAAAGCAACACATACAGACAGATACCTAAATGGTGACTCACACCATCATCCTTCACAGTGATAGCTACCGTAGGGAAATCTTTGTTTTAGAGAGCTCGCGGCATCTGTGACGAGAAACACCTGACTGCTGAGCTTCGACATGTCGAGCAAGTACTAAGAAATAACAAGTTGCAAGTACCACGCAGATGTCACAGAAACCGCGCCAAACCAGTCACAATAGAACGTCAACCTGCCACATTATACCATTTGTGAAAGATGTCACAGACAAGATTGGGAGAATTCTAAAGCACGCTTCTATTAATACTTACTTTAAGCCGCCCAAGAAGATCAACCAATTCCTACCACCAGTCAAGTGCAACATACCCTTTCAAGTTGCAGGTGTCTACAAACTGGATTGTGACTGTGGGCTCTCCTACATCGGGCAAACAAAGAGAAGCATAGCTGACGTGAAAAATAGGCGCGAAAACAAGTCTGCAGTGTGTGAACACGCTTTTGAGGGACCCACCCACTACATCAGGTTTGATAAGCCACAGATACTCGCCAGGGAACCAAAATTTGTCCCCAGAATGCTACGTGAGGCCATTGAAATCACCAAATATCCAAACTTCAATAAAGATGATGGGTGGAAGATTCTACCAGCTTGTGACTCTATTCTTCATAAATTAAAGTCTCAACCCAAATCACGCACTGCAAGACCCAAAGATACGGTTAGCTCTTTTTGTAGATTAATATAAAAAGTAAAGGTGGAGATAACATATCTTAATTTCTTTATAAACGTGGAGGTCGGCCAGCTCTCGAAGTTTTCTTGGCAGCTTCTTTCTTCGAAGGTCCTCTCAATTTGTGAACTGCCAGTAGAGTCTTTAGTTTTATCTTTTCTTAATAATAAAGATTTAAAATAATAATTAAATCAAACTATCAAATCAATAATAATTTTCGAGGGTAGACTTATAAGTAGCCAGTCATCCCGTGACCACGGCAGCTGAAAAGATGCCGAAACATCGGGAAAATAAAAAAAAAACCCCTAAAAAACCTAAAAATACGGACAATTTCAACTTAGTTCGTGAAATATAGCGCGTTTGATATCCGTAAAAGTTGTTTTATTTCAAAGTGAAAACCTGTCAAATCACTCTACTGAATCAATAATCCCACTTATTATATTTAGAACATAAAGCAAGCCATTCATAAAGAAGAAGAAGAATAGTGAAGATCGGATGCCCGTGAATCTATTGAAAAGATCGGAGATCGTATGGGTAAAAGATCGATCTTCCAAAAGATCGATTCAGATCGGGCATCCCTACCGTGACCGACCGGGGACGGGGAAGTCCCGACTAGCATGTCTCTTTATTATTTTGTTTGCCCGATCGATTCAGCATCCCTACCGCACAGTGGGACGGATTTCAGATTTGCGGACGTAGGACTTTTTTGTCGAATATCATAATTTTTTTTATGCCAATCGATAGTCCTAATTAAGACGATAACATTTATTTGCCGCAATTTTGTTGCAAAAGTCATGACTAACGAGAAAAATTCAATTTTCACAAAAGTTGTATGGGACCATAACTAACTTGCTCTATAAATACCAAGTCTTGGCAGATCTCAGCCTGATATTTGGTAGGGTTAATCTATGGGTGTTTATATATAGCGCGAGCGCCACATACATAGTATTGCCCCGGACGTCCCCGTTCTCCAGATATATAAGGCTGAACTGAGGTACTTTTTCTACTTTTTCTTAGGCATTACTTAACTCCAAATAGTTGTAAAAAACGGAACAATATAAATATTATGAATTGTATGTTAATTTTATTAATTATCAACCAGACTATTGGATCAGGTGACATCATATCACAAAATCAACACATGTAAAAACCAAATTTGAGTTGAGTCCTTGACAATTAGCCCCCTGGTTTGTATTGTTCCAGCTTAAGTATTAACAATTGAATTATTCTATGTCGCTAAAGTAAACAGGTATGTGTCAAATGAGGATAAATTGCATAATCTTCTTTTGTCGTCCGACCCTAAGCTTACAGTATTACGACCAAGAATGGCCAAACTCAAGAGGATGGCTCTCTCTCCTGAAGCTTTTGATACTTACCACTCAAGATGTGTTTGAACCTGAATTTATAGATACAAGCAATTTAAGTGATATTAGCGACATAGAATAATTCAATTGTTAATACTTAAGCTGGAACAATACAAACGAGGGGGCTAATTGTCTAATTTAAAATCTATCGCAATCCCTTTCAATTCGTAATTTGAAAGATTTTCAGGCCGTCACTATTTGAGATTTGAAAGGGATTGTGATCGGGACGCGTTTTAAAAGGTATGGAATAAACGAAATTGAACTGTCTAAGCAATATGACAGACGAATATATCACAATCACAATACCTCTGAAAGGGATTGTGATAGATTTTAAATTAGACAATTAGGGGGTTGATTTGTAAATTAAACCTATTAAACTATTAATGACTCAACTCAAATTCGGTTTTTACATGTGTTCATTTTGTGATATAACGTCACCTGATCCAATAGTATTTATTTATTTATTTTATTTATTTATTTAAGGACAACCAACATAACAAACGATATTCACATTTACAATAATGCACATTCTATAAGCATTTCAAATCGTTGTCAAACTTAAAGGCTGCCACAACATGCGCCAATTTTTACTATTAGAAAGCAGACAAAAAACAACTTAATTTAAACACTTTCCTATTTAAAAATTATCAAAAAGAAAAAAATAATAATAATTATACAAGAGATGCATACCTACGATTCCTACACAACGACCTACGATTTCGGCACTATTATATCTAACAACAATGATTTAAACTTGATCTAGTCTTGTTGATAGTTAATACAATTAACATACAATTCATAATATTCACGTTGTTCCGTTTTTTTTACAACTATTTGGAGTTTAGTAATGCCTAAGAAAAAGTAGAAAAAGTACCTAAGTTCAGCCTCATATATCTGGAGAACGGGGACGTCCGGGGCAATACTATGTATGTGGCGCTCGC
Organism: Chrysoteuchia culmella; assembly: GCA_910589605.1. Lineage (NCBI taxonomy): Eukaryota > Metazoa > Arthropoda > Insecta > Lepidoptera > Crambidae > Chrysoteuchia > Chrysoteuchia culmella. The sequence goes on from OU342660.1 coordinate 835,601, forward strand.
GCTATATATAAGCACCCATAGATTAACCCTACCAAATATCAGGCTGAGATCTGCCAAGACTTGGTATTTATAGAGCAAGTTAGTTATGGTCCCATACAACTTTTTTGAAAATTTTATTTTTGTCGTTAGTCATAACTTTTGCAGCAAAAGTGCGGCAACTAAATCTTATCGTCTGAATTAGGACTATCGATTAGCATAAACAAAAAATATAATATTCGACAAAAAAGTCCTACGTCCGCAAATCTGAAATCCGTCCCACTGTGTACCGTGACCGACCGGGGACGGGGGAGTCCCGACTAGTGATGGAACATTTTATGAATAGCATGAATAGCATGCTAAAAATCATATGAAATGATTGTCATTGTGATACATGTTAAACAAGAAAATATACTAGAAAAAAAGCAACTTGTCTCATGTCGTCCTGACGGAATGTGTCAAGTTGCTTTTTTTCTAGTATATTTTCTTGTTTTAATATTTATCAATAGCAAAATTTAAAAATAGCAAAATGTAAAATTAAAAAAGGAAATATATAATGATTTTCATTATTCACTTTCCTTCACATTGACTGCTACAATTCCACACTGTGAAAATCGCAGATTGCTCCTTCTCTTCACGAGTTCCAATTATAATGAAATATGAATTATGATGAATGATAGCTAAATAATTAGGAATTAGCGATTTAAATGAAACGCTCCTAAATGAAATATTACTCTGTCGTATGATTTTCATGTCAGGTAAGGCAGAACGGTAGAAGCCCCGGTTGTGGTCACTACCCCTTTTGTGGCCATGATTAAATAACTAGGTAAAAAACAGGTGCAAGCAATTTTCGACTGACATTCCTTATTGGCACAGATTAATAAATAGTTACTTCGTAACAGATAAACCACTCTATTGTAAATGTTGGTACTTGCATTTTATAATAGCCTACTCTTTGCAGCTGCGCGTTGGTGAATTATATTAGTAGGATATTTGTACGATCGATAGGTACTTAAAAACTTAATATAAGTAATTATTGTGATCAAATATCTTTATTTTGTTTTTCGTCTTGCTCGATGTAGGTACATCCAAATACCGACATACATTTCCTGAAGCAGAAACCATTGTCAATATGAACCTACGAAATAATTCGTCGAAATAATCGTCGTCAGTCACGATCCCGAACCAAATTTTAGCGCACACAGTTACGTAGGTACGCAACACTCGTCCGGCGGCAACCCTACTGTATTTGGATACTCGAGTGTCCGTCGCTCGGCCGGTAGGCAACTAAGAACAGTATATTGACAATATATTGACAATATATTGACAATATATTGACAATATATTGACAATATACTGATAGCCGTGGAGCACGATCTGCTTAAAAACAAAAGTGCCACAAATCCAAATTAAGATTTTTTCAGTAGAGCACGTTGAAAATTAGCTTTAAATTTTATTTGTTTTTCGTCAACATATCACTATACTTTTAATGCTTGCTTTTGTGTTATACATCATTGGATGTGTACCTATTTTAATTACCTATATCTTGTTTATATCCCCTACAACTCAAAAGGCATGTGGCAATCCCTTAAGCATATAATATATTTTTAAAAATAATTTTCATTATTGGATGTGTACCTATTTTAATTACCTATCTCTTCTTTATATCACCTATAACCCAAAAGGGATGTGGAAATCCCTTAGGCGTATAAAATATTGCTCACGAATTTTTTTTTTTAAGAAAAGGCTAAGTACTTCTTTTAAAATAATAATCATGCTTTGCCGAACATTGTTGACCAGTGTTATTAAATGCCCCACTGCTGGTATGTTATCTTTACTTTCCCGTTTTACCAGCCATAAAATGATGAAAAAAAACCGGCCAAGTCCGAGTCGGACTCGCGCACAGAGGGTTCCGTACAAACCCGTAGGTATATAAGTAAAAGTTCACCCATCACGACAATCTAGTCATAGTTATGGTATTTTTATTGCAAAATGAAATTTAAAATTTTTAATAAAAAAAAAATGAACTAAAAACTTACGGATTTCTCAATTTTTCCTTTATCTGTACTATAAGAGGTTACTTCGTACCAAATTTCAAGATTCTAAGTTCACGGGAAGTACCCTGTAGGTTTTGATTCCCGTGCAAGTTTCGAAAATTTGCGAAAATCTACGGCATAAACAGCTGTATCTTTTGATTACTTTGGCTTAAAGTTTGATTTTTTCACAGCTCCAAGGGACAGTAGACCTGAGTATTAGATATAAATTTCAGTTTGATACCTTCACACGTTCCTGAGAAAAACGGTCTTGACAGACAGACGGACGGACGGGCAACAAAGTGATCCTATAAGGGTTCCGTTTTTACCTTTTGAGATACGGAACCCTAAAAAGACTGAACTTAGCTGAAATAATAATAATGAAGTAACCAAGTGCCATTGAATTCAACACCGTTAAAGACTTCTTTTATTTTAATAGTAAAAGTAATAGAAATTTGCGCTTATAGATGGATTGTAAATGTTTTATTTTGTTGCTATTTCCATTGTGCGCTGGGTATCCTTGAGCCTTTTTTAAAAGACTTATATTTAGATAAATCAGAAAGGCATATTTAGAGCCGCATACATAACGTTTTTTGGCATACTCATCATAACGAATAACGTGCTTACAGAATAAATCTTAAGGCTTCCTTTTTTCCTCATAACCGCTTTTGAAATAATGGTATTTCGATAAAAAAAAAAAATGTGTAAATGTTTTCACCATAACGATTACTAATCATAACATTTATTGGCATATCAATCTTTACCATAAAATATATGGAAAATACTTAACGTTAACAAGTATACAATGCATACATGCATTGCATGCAAATGCAAAGCAAGCAAGCATGCAAGCAAGCTAGCATGCAAAGCACGCAAGCAAGCTAGCATGCAAAGCACGCATGCTCTGCCTGCTCTCCCTCCGCGCCTCCGGGCTCTAAATTGCACTCTAGTATTGGACCTTCAAGTACCGGCCGACCAGCAAGGTGACCACGGCAGGTCGGGATCGGGACCTAATTCCCTACCAAACTCGCTAACTTAAATATAAACTATTACTCTTAATAATTGTTTATGGTTACAGATGGTTTAAACGGTATAAATCCATTATACATTTCATATTTTATGATAAATTGTCTTTAGTCGTATAACAATTATGCCCTTTAATTTGATGGTTATTAAAATTATGTTAAAATAAATTATAGTAAATAAGAATTATGCCGATAAAACTATTCTGCGTCCATAAAACACTGCTTATCATAAATTATGCGAAAAGACTTTAGGACAAAACTGTTATGCCAAATGATGTTATAACTAAAATCATTATGCGACCGAAAGGACACCCATGTTTCACAGCTTTTTCAAAGCTCTCAGAATACTGCCCACCCAAGTTGGATTCGACGAGAGATCTCTTTCTTGAAGCTGAAAATCTATACTCATAAAACTGACAGACAACGCAGCCAAGCGGCTGAACCTATTAAGCAGAAATTTTGCATACTGGATCCTTTAACGATATGGGCGAGCACTGAGAAACTATTTTAATTAATTTTACGGGATAGGGAATAAATCTTCTATACTAATAAAACAATACCGTGACAGACAGAAAACGCACAGCCAAAACAGCTGAACCGATTTTGCTGAAATTTTGCATGCAGGATCTTTTAACGATGTAGGCGAGCACAATATTGTGACTGACTGACAGGCAACGCACAGCTCAAACGGCTGAACCGATTAAACTGAAATTACTGATTAGCTAGAATTCTATAACGATGCAGGCAAGCACTAAGAAAGGATTTTTTGGTATTCCCACGGGATAGAGAATAACACAGGATTGTGTTGTAACCTAATTCCCTGCGGACGAAGTCGCGGGCGGAAAGCTAGTATAAAATATGAATAATTATACATCATGAAGCAAAGATACTACCTACTAAACAGAAATTCCAAGTTGCATCAAAGCCGTTTGCCTTAAAAAAAGCTCAGAAGCACAACAATGTTTTGAGCAAAATAGATTTAAAGAGCGCATGAATAAATTTTTAATTAAGAGGTCGATTTTGATGTATGTACTGTGTCTTTTTGAAATATAAAAATATGGGTGATTTAGACCTCATTTGTTTCATAAAATTGATTTTGGATTTTTATGATTTGTGGCTCTTTTGTTTATAGGCAATGATATGAGTAATAATGGTGTGCATTACCCTGGCAGACTATAAAAGATAATAGCAAAAGTTGATTAAAATGTAGTTTTAAAGTTATTTGAGAAAAACTGCTTTTAATGCAGTATAATAAAAAACTATTAGGCACTAACTAATTACAGATTAAATGTATTTAAACAACTTATTCAGTATTTGTTTTTATTTGAGACACTTTTTTTACTTAAACGTAATTGATTTTTATGATTTAGACTATTGATTGATACTATAAAAATGCAGGATATTATTTTTATATTTTAAGCCGGTTCGATTCCCAATGCAGACAAGTATTTATAGAAAAACGTTGAATGCAGTTTAACTTGTTTTTTTTTAATAAAGGAATGTTGTCATTACCTATGCTATTATCAACAATATTTAAGGTTCTTTCTCTCCAATTACCGTCTCTTTTTTCCTCACTTTATATTATGTATTAATAGTATATTTAGAAAATAATTAATTGATGATTATAGGATTCATATTATTATAAACATGAATCCCAACATTGTTCCATTGCTATAGCAATTTGACATCCAACTAGAGTTAAATAAAAAAAAAGACTGAGTTAATCGTAATGTTTTATAATAACATATTAATCTCCTGACCGTTATCGGTCACGTCACGGCGTCTACAATCTGGCTAAATGAGATTGTTGCTCATGTGCCTTCATGTGACTGACAATTCCGATCTGAAATCGGATCGATCTGATCTGAAATTCTGTTTAACTTACTTACTAGTTTATATTATTTACCTAATTAAGCCACGAAATAATGGTTTTTAAATTATTTTGGCCGAGGACACGGAACCTATATAAAATATCAAAGTTGAACTGTATTGAATTATACTTTGAACACATTCAATATACTGGTGTGTGCTGATCGAGTCTCGTTTTGCACAAGGGTAGTGTAAATATTTTGCGATTTACAACACGATTCCTCGCTCGTGGGAGAGTAAATTTAATACATTTTAATATTTTCGGTAAATAAGTATGAGCATGAATGAAAATATCACGTCAGAGATCTTTCTGCGCACACTTAATAATGGTAGCCCATAATGCTGGACTGCAGTACTCTAAGATACTGTGAACTTAGGAGTTGTAAATGATAACAGTGAGTTTAGGATCCTTCAAAATGTTCATCTGTCGTGTGATAAAGCCTGATAATTTAGACGATTTCCTAATTAAAGAGTCTATGTGATACCGAAAACTAAGAGTATTGTACTGATATCCTTGGCTGCAGATGTGAAACCATGCAATGCCGCCAACTGGGAACAATTTCTCAGGTATGACTCACACCATCTCAAAAGCAAACCGTGAATAGTCTTTCACTCAAAAATTACTGAACGGATTAACATGAAACTTTTTTAGTCTTTCACTCAAAAATTACTGAACGGATTAACATGAAACTTTATAGTAGTATAGCCTATATATCAGAATAACACATTGGTTACAAATATCCCGATATTCCTATGGTAGGTAAGTATTTAACTAGAACCACGTGGCGGGTGAAACCACGAGCGGCCGCTAGTCATTCATAATATTTAGTAGGAATGTTATAAAGCTAATGAGTTTGTTTGTTTGAGCACGCTTATCTCAGGAACTATTAGTTCGATTTGAAAAAAACTTTTTGTTTTGGATAGTCCATATATCGAAGCATGTTTTGGATAGTCCATATATCGAAGAATGTTATAAGCTATTATATATTATCACGCTACAATGAACAGGAGCGGAGCAATAATGAAAAATGTTGCAAAAACGGGGAAAAAACGTACGCTGTGTAAACGGTTAAAGTTACGTAAAAATAATGTATAATGAAATGGTTCCCCATTAAAAGTTCTAAAAAAAGTCCGCGACAGCATATTTTTTTATTTTTTTTTATTACCGTATAAAAAGTAATTTTACAATCATTGAAAAATAACAGCGTAAGAAATTCACAGAGGTTTATAGCAACGCTGTTAGAAGCTCGCTTTGGCGTTAAATAACATAAAATATACTAAATATCACTTATAAATAAAATTAGACAACAATACAAAGGAACAAGCTAGGCGCATTCTAAGGTTTCAAACAAAAATTAATCTATGTTTTAAGGTTGACTTACTATAACCATTTTTATAAAGATAAAAAACGTTCTAAATTAATGCATAATTTGTATAGCTGTTTTCATAAACATGATATTAATATTTATCTAAATAAAAACGTAATTCGTCACGTCATGTATTTAATTTTGAATAAAATTTCCCTTTACATCATTTCATTGTAATGAATATCTGAGGAAATATCATAGTTTTAAAATAACTCCGCAACAAAATAATTCCCTACAAAATTCATTCGCGTGCTTACTATAAACTGATATATTCCGGACGTTTAAGCTAGAACGTTACACAAACAAATAGCGCCCTTCTTGCCGTGGCCAGTTTGTATTTGAGCAATACTTTTTCTAATTATGTATTCTTGTATGAAATACTCAAGTAGGCAGTCTCAAAATTGCCTTGGCAATTGGCAATTTGCCAAGGCAATGCAAATTAGCAATTTGGAGACTGCCCATTTGAGTCTTTAGCGTAAGGAAAACTTAGTGGATGAGTGTTGAATAGATGTTTGGTTATAGAATAACGGAAATAAAATAAAACTAAATTAACTTTAACACTAGTGGTTTATTTATTTAGGTTTTTAATGAGGTAGGCACTGCCTAATTGCCTATATGGAATGCACGATCCTGTTCAAACGTCACTCCACCAAAATCTCTTTGTCTCCAAATAACGATAAAACTAAATTATAAAATTATAAATTAAATTATAAAAAAATCATACTAGTGAACAAAGTGCTCCTAATGATACAGTAGTTAACAAATAGTCTATCCTAGTCTCACCTCTCCCAAGCACAGCATTTTGCCAGGGTAATGCACACATAATAATGTAAATATATTGTCAATATATTGTCAATATATTGTCAATATATTGATAATTAGTGGGGAGATTTGGACGAAATTCCGCGAAATGTGGATTGACAATATATTGACAATATATTGATGAAAATGGAATGACAAAATACTGATAGTGTGTAGCCCGTTTATAAGTTGGGCAATGGGCAAAAATAATAAAATATGAAAGATTTTAGAAAAAATAATAATCGTAATATGTACTTACGCTCTTTCTTGAATTTTTTTCAATTTTTCCAAATAAAATCTCTTCCTTTTTGTGGGTCTAGGCATTTTGAGTTTTATATTACAATTTATATTATATTTACACAACTTAGGTAAAAAAAAACTAAAATAGAAATATCGAAACTACCTACGAATGTAACTACCTAACCTAAACAGGTTTTTTTTTAAAGAAATGTGCAATTATTTACAAAAACGAGTCCTCTCACAAAATATAGTAAAAAATATCACAAGATTTGTGTCCTGTCACTAAAAAGCAATTTCTAACGAAACAATAAATATCGCGAAATAATTCTTCGTAAATCGGTGTCAAGTGCGCGTGGGACGACAAGCGACACAACCAGCCCATACGAAGACCATCGGCCGTCTGCCTGCCGCCAGGCCCCCGCTAGGACACCCGCTACTCTTTATTGTGAAAACTCCTTATTTCTCCGAAATTGAGCGTTATAAAAAAAACGAATGCACAGTTTTGAAGATAAATAAATAAACGGTTTTTTTAATGTAAGTACATCACCATAATATGGTGATGTACTTACATTCGTATATATCATATCTTACACTTACAAATCTATAGACACATTTAATGTGAAATTGATGTTCATATCTATTAAGTTTTTTCGATAACTATAATGAATTGAACTAATTTTAATGCACAGAACTAAAGATAAATAAGTAATGCATCGTATATATTTTTTTTAGATTTTTAAGATAAGGAATAAAAAAGTTATAAGCAAAAGTATACATTGAATTGGCGTAGGTGAGAACCTTAAATAGCTTGTAATGTAGATGTACGTAGTATGTACTCTTTTTAGTAGGAGTAATGTACCTACTTATATTATTAATAGGAAAAAATAATTAAGATAAATTTTAAACAAAAAATATTAGAAAAAATCAGCTCGGCCACAAGTCTCGGTAGCTCATTATTTAGAGCATTGGACCGGATTTCCAAAGGTCGTGGGTTCGAGTCCCATCTGAGAATTCCATTTGTGGCCGAGTTGAGTTTTTTCCAATATTTTTCTATTTAAAATTTATCATAAGTATAAAAATAGCATTGCAAAATGCAAAAAAAAAATATCGTAAAAAGGAATAAGTAATAGTACATTACTGCAGCGGCCAGCAAAAAGGCATTGATGGACGTACGTGTAAATGTGAGCCAAGGCGAAGCCGAGGGACACATACGTAAGTCCATCATTGCCTAGTTGTGGCCAATGCTTATATTTCACTTTTCTCAAACAATGTGCGGAAAAAAAAATCAGACGAACAACGAACAACAATATTTTTTCCCGCGTTATAATGTTCATTTGTTGTTTTATCTTCTATATAAAACAGCTTTCTATTGCAAGCCAGTTCGAAATTTAAATAAAAACTTTGATAAGTTACCTCCTTGGTTGCCATATTTCGGAGCAAAAGATCGTTCCATTTTTTTTTTTTTTAATTTACACGACAGATATGAGTTTGCTATGTAATTTATTTGGCCGCTAAACACGACAGATATGGAATTCATCCAACTTTTGCCGGCCGCTGCTCGCATGTATGTGGCCAGTACAGCAATATCGATTTATCTCGAAGAAGTTTGTCAAAATAATGCTCATATTTCCAAGCATGTTGGAGAAAATATAATTTTGGTCAATCTTAAAAGTAGATAAGTATAGGAAAGGTAAAGTTTTCTTGTAAAATATTCACATTGAACGTTAAAACTATACACTCAAACTTCCACATCAACGAGTCTATTATTAATCGAACCTAAGATGTGCTCTGCAGTCCAGTACTTACCCCACCACATCAAACTTGTCATGTCAAAAATCATTAATCTTCTTATTATTATAAATGCGAAGGTATGTTAGTTTGTTTTTTGTTTGTTACCCTTTCACGCAAACACTACTGAACCAATTTGGATGAAATTGGGCACTCAGATAGAAGATAGCCCTTAGATAGCCATTAAAACATAGGCTACTTTTTAATCCCAATATTCCCACGGGAACAGTACCGTAGGCAGAAGCTAGTCATTGACAAATGACTGCCTAATTTTGTATGGGAGGTAGCTTTTCGCGCGGCCATCAAGAAGCAATGCTTAGAATAAGAATTTATTCTAAAGTAAATGAAAAAACACAAATTTTAGGCATTGTCTTTTGATAATAATAGCCATCTGCATATACATATGCAATGCTAACTGCATTTTATGGATGACGGGGAGACTCTTAGCCTTCATCATACCTGATGTGTATTGATAAGTCTGAAGATGGAAGCGAGAATCCTCAATCACTGAGGAACTGGCTATCTTATCTCTAACTGCAGGAACACAACAATGCTGAAAACATTGTTGTTATGGCGTCAAAATTAGATAAGATGGTGGTAGCTAGCCAGGCGGACTTACAACAAGTCCTACCACCAAACAAACCAAATACAATATGTACATATTGTACCCCCGCTGGGAATTGAGCCCGGGACCCCTAGGTCTGATACCGGTGGTTGTACCACTAGACCACAGAGGCGCGTATATTACTCATTATCTAGATTCTAGATACATCGTTCTTTCAGCAAACGTGTAGCAATGTATGATTTCATTGCATAAACAAACAACACAGCTATTTCCATACGAGTTGAAGTTATCTGCTCTTAGTTAGGTACTATGCTGCTCTAGGGCTGTCACAAGCTGGAAATATTGGATTATACATGCTAATAATACAATAAATGCGAAAGTATGTCAATTTGTTCGTTTGTTACTCTTTCACGCAAAAACTACTTAAGATAATAATAATAATATATAAATAATTGCATACAATCACACCAGTTATCTAGCCCACGTTAAGTTTCCTGAAGAACTTGTGTTATGGATACTAGATAACGGATAAACATACTTATATACTTTTTTTGTAAATACATACATAATATACATATTAAACACCCAGACCAAGAAAAATAGATACGTTCATGCACACAAATATTTGCCTTGTCCGGGGATCGAACCCGGGACCTCGTGCGCGGAAGGCAGGTTTAGTACCCCTGCGCCAAACAGAGAGTAACATAGGCAACAAACGCAGAGTAACATAGGCTATTTTTTATTTCTTTAGAGCTAGCGCAGACGACGGATAACGGAGGACTTTTTGTCCGCGACACGTCTTTATTGTTAACCAAATAAGATTCAACTTAGACCGCGTATATCCGCGAAAAGTACGCGATAGTCCTCGTTATTTATTCAACTTTATGTTCTTAGTAATAAGGTCGTGTCGCGGACAAAAAGTCCTTCAATGTCCGTCGTCTGCGCAGGCCATTATTCGGATGAAGCCGCGGTCGGCTGCTAGTAAGTACGGTCAACAGCACGTACTGCTTTACTTTGCACTACGAAAACCGCCGATTACGAGCGATGTAAGGTCATAGTTTAAAGCCGAAGCTGCTTTAAAACTTTTTAATTTTGCAATTTATAATGCTATTTTTATGTGTTTATATTAAACAAGCAAATATACTAGAATAAGCAACTTGTCACCCTGACGTATACCCTCTTATACTAAATATGTTTCAAGATTGTAGATTTGTGTTTGGCAACGACATGTTCCTTTGTAAATGTTGTTGCTTCTGTTAAAGCTGATAAGTTTCTTGCGGCCGTTCTTCTTATCAGTTAAAAGATGTCCTGAATGGCTGGCAGGAAAAAAAATTGGACGATTGGAAAGCACTTATCTATAAGTCTATTTGAATAAAAATCTTTGACTTTGACGGGATTCGAACCCGCATCCTTGGGAATCCGGCCCAATGCACTAACCAATTATACTACAGAGACCTATGAGGACACGTCGAACACGCTGAAGCCGAAGCTGCTGTTGACTGTACATACATACATACATACATACACTCACGACACGACATTAATCCGTTGCGGGGTTGGCAGGGAATCAAAGATGCAGCTTGATTTAGACATGTAGGTACAAGCAGGGAACTTTCGGCGGGGCTACCTATCTTTGCAACAGCAACGCGACAGCAGAAATTCCGCGATAACTGTCGTACCAACGTAACGTCACGTACCAAACAAACGATGAACTACAATATGCATTCATTTAGTTCCTGTTATTGCTACTAAATTGTTTTTGGCGCTAGCGTCATAGCAACACGCGGCGCACTCTCGCACCTAGGTAGGAGCGCGAGAGAGTGAGATGCCTCTATACCAGCATGCGTAGCATGAGCACCTCGACAAAGCTATCTCGACGCTTTTCTCGCGCGAGCGTATTGTCTGTCCCGCTCACACCGTACTGATATGAGCGGGACAGACATCGCGAGATAAGCGTCGAGAGCGAGTCACGGTGCGCATGCTACGCAGGCAGGGGTGTCAAACATACTTTTGTGGAGAGCCAGGTTTAGTATTTTTGTAACCGTACCGGGCCAAAAGAAAAGCACAATAGCGAAGACTTAAGTAAGCATTCTTCTAGCTATTGATGTCTTCGCGGGCCGGATGAAGGACTTATGCGGGCCACATTATGGCCCGGGGGCCGTATGTTGGACGGGCCTGCTCTATACGAACCATCAGTTACGTAGTAACTATTTAGTAATCTGTGCCATCAGCGAGCGATTAGCCACCATCCCTTAAGTAATGCTATTTTTTTTTGACGTTTCGCAACGATCGCGCGATATCTGAGCGATAATTGCTAATTTTTAGGTATAGCCCCGTCGGTTGATCAGTAGAGTATTTTGGGAAACGTTTTTTCGGAAAGTACTCAGATTAAAGAAATAATTTATTATTCAAATGAAATACTTGTTAATGTTCTATTATTTGTGATATAAACGTTTTCTAAATATCTATAACTTTTTAAATAAAGCTCCACAAAAAAACTGTAAGTACTGGTCCACCAGCGGGGATAATACCTAAAAATTAACAATTATTAAGGTTTAATGGATACAGCAACAGAGCCACAGACCTGTAACAGAGCTTTGAGGGATAAAAAATTGTATTTATTTAGAATCTTAGACAAATAGGTAGGTACCTATAGAATCCAGCGACTGTAAGCGGTGTTACCCACATGGTTTCGGATCCCTTGGGATCAAAAGTATCGAAAGAGGATCGGAATAAAAAATGTCATATAAAATAAATAAATAATTTATACAATCACACCAATTATCTAGCCCACGTTAAGTTTCATGAAGAACTTGTGTTATGGATACTAGATAACGGATAAACATACTTATATACTTTTATTTTTGTAAATACATACATAATATACATATTAAACACCCAGACCAAGACAAATAGACATGTTCATGCACACAACTATTTATCTTGTCCGGGGAGCGAACCCGGGACCTCTGGCGCAGAAGGCGGGTTTAGTACCCCTGCGCCAAACAGGTCGTCAAATATATATGTTTTCATCCAGGCTATCTTTTATCTGATTGCCAAATTTCATCCAAATCCATTCAGTAATTTTTGCGTGAAAGAGGAACAAAGAAACTAACGGACATACTTTCGCATTTATAATATATATTAGTTGGATTATATAATTATGTTCCTAGATTACCTCAACTTGTGCTATTTGAAAGAATAGTACCAAAGCGACACCAAAAACAGAACCTTTTATATATTTACAATCCTTTATTACAAAAGTCACTCTATTACATAAGCAGTAATGTAAAAAATCGTAAAGCACACTAATACAAGCGCTATTCCCTTTGACACCCCTAACTCCCACCACCTTCCCCCCTCCTGATATAAATACCCGACCTCGCTCACTGCCAAGGTCATGCAAGTCATCGTGACTGGAAAATGTGCCTTGTCAGCTGACAATACGGGTCAATATCGAACAAGTGAACTACACAAGCTCGGTAACGATCTTTCGTGCAAGCAGATAGTATTGAATTTCCAAACTAGACACGAAAAGAGAAAAATAGTGTAAGTATGTTTATTTTTTATAACAACGGGGAGACTCTTTGTCTTCATCATACCTGATGTTAAGTATTGATAAGGCTGAGATGGAAGCGAGCCTCTCCCAGAATTCTCAAACACTGGGAAACTGGCTACCTATCTAAATCTCTAACTAGCGTAGGTACCTAGTGAAGTTACATTTTCACTGCTAAACCAGTAAATTTGGTTCACTGGGTTTCGGTCGTACGTTATGAATAAGTAATACCATCGTGGTGATAATGCACAGTGATAGATTTAACCTTATTGAAGGACATATTTTTCAATTCATTTCAATTCATTTATTTATTTGCATAATATATGGTAATACAAAGTTTTTTTAATTAGGTTTCCAACATACCTATTCTGTCGAGTGGTTCGATGTGCAAATATTTTGTTAATTAGGATACAAGTTATTACAAATTCAAATTAATACTACTACTTTAAGTAAGTAGCAATTTTTTTATTTTATTTATAAATATGTATTACCCGCCCTGGCATAACACTTGTCAAATGTCATAGTTTTGTACTTACTTCAATAATTATTTGATTTGTTTGTGTTTTTTTATTATTTCTTACTTTTATTTTGTTGTCCTCGTTATTTTTGTGTGTCCGCGTGGGTGATCTGTGGTCCGCGTCAACCATGCATCACTAGGTCCTGTCAGAATACCAGCGTTGCTGTGACACATTTAATGTCATGGCAACACAAAGCTGAGGCAGGATCTAAGTTGACCATTGATGTAATGTGTTTGTTTTTTTTTAATTTTCGTATTTTTGTTATGTTTGAATTGAAGGATTATGGGAATAAATAAAATAAAATTTCAGGATGGACAGAGATATAAGTATTGCGATAACTATAAATGATAGATGCTTCTTCTGCATCTGAAAATAAATTTAAGTGGCATAATGAATAATTATTGGCATGAATAAATCTGAGAGACCAACCAATCAACACACACACTCATACACACACACACACACACACTTACGCATGCAAAGATAGTAAAAAACAAAAAAAAAATGTATCAATATTTTTTGTTTTATATTGCTATGACCCTATTTTTTAATTTACTTTTTTCCATTGCATTGTTTTAATTAAACTTACCTGACAGACAATGAAAGTGGAAGAGCGATGGCTTCCTGATACAGGTATTTTTATACTTACTAGGAATGTCATCTCAATTTTTGTAATCACGTGGTTTGTTAACGAAATAAAGCATTTTGTATTTTGTATTTGTATTTGTATTCTAGCGATGTTAACACAGACAAGGTAATGCAAGAGTGAGAAGACATTGACATTAGTGACAGTGACATGACAATTTGTATGCGTTTAATTCTATCATATTACTATACGTTTAGTTTACTTTAACACAAATAAATTATCCCTAAGGTACACAGGCACGATATGTATGACCTGATTTCAAGTAAAGTCAGAGTCAGATAGAGAAACGAATCTTATAGGTTACCTGCAAAAGAAAACCAAACTTTCACATTATACATATAGTAAAGTATTATTACTAGATTAAAACATAGGATATTTAGTAGTCTGACATTCCAACGGGACCGGACCGGAACCGCGCAGATGAAACCGCCAGCGACAACTTGCCTCCAATAAAATCATCGCCCTATCAATATAATCCACAGAACACAAGAAAAGCTTTTCTGTGTTCTGTGACGTAATCTATATTTCATAACAGACAGAAACATCCACAAATCACGATCACAATACAATAGGATTTATGACAATCGTTCTAATACGAAAGACACGAGAGAGAGAGAGAGAAGAGAGAGTAATTGTGCGAGGGTTCATCATACATCATACCAACAGCTTCAACCATAACTATAACTGCCCTACCATTGAACACCGGAAGGGTCGGTACATTCGTTTTGATTCTACCATCAAATTAAATGTTTGTTGGGCAGTTCCCAACACTAAAGCATACAGACATTCGGTCTGAGCCCGCTGCGACTGGCTCGCGTCAGTGCGAAAAGTTAAAAGCATGGCTTTTAATGCACGTGGACGAGGGCGCTGTAACTGTCGAATCAAAATTGACACCACAATTGCAACCGCCTTTGTCGTCTAGTGGTAACAACAACCGGTATCAGACCCAGGGGTCCCGGTGTTGATTCCCAGCGGGGGTACATATTGTTTTCGGTTTGGTTGGTGGTTGGACTTGTTGTAAGTCCATCTGGCTAGCTACCACCATCTTATCTAAGCCTGACGCCATAACAACATGGTATTCAGCATTGTTGTGTTCCGGAAGTTAGAGATAAGATAGCTAGTTCCTCAGTGATGGGGATTCCAGGAGAGGCTCGCTTCCATCTTCGGCCTTATCAATACTTTTAACATCAGGTATGATGAAGGCTTAGAGTGTACCCGTTGTTCATAAAAAAAATACATAATAACAAGATGGTGGTGTTACTTCTTCCCTTTTTTGCCATGTTCAATAAAGGTCTTATGCAGTGCGACAAGCCTTATAATTAACGCACTGCACGAATGTCAAAAATGTCGTTTTATGTTAGTTCCTCTTTTTGCCACGGTCATTTTGCCTTTTCGCACTGTAAAAGGCGCTTTGAGGGCCGATGCGGCCTCTTTCGCTGTTTGCACCTCTACGTCTCATCATAGTTCCGAATCACATCTTACTAATTGTAAGCGGTTGTTTATTTCACCCAGTCACTGTCAAATTTATTAATCAGTAGATAAACACGGTTTGAGTACCAGTTAACCCAAATCTTTTATTCTACCGGAGTAAGATCCCTGTCCTGACCACATTTCTGTTCTGTGGTCCTGACTGTACCATCAACGTAGCTACTAAGTGTTAGCGATCTCAACACAAACTATAATTTAGTTCAAAATATTATTGTAAAATGCCAATTGATAAAAATTTATATTTATATAATATTTATCGCCTCAAATAGCACTTGGACTTGGATCGTCAACTCATCTCCACTGTGTAGCTGGCCAAGTCCGTGACCTTTGTGTCACATAAAAAAAAAGATGTCAGATGTCACTCACGAAAAAGCGGGGAATGGTCATTAATTTAAGAGACAATGTAATTCAGTATAAGTAATAATAAGCCAGTAATCCGGAGTCAAGCAATATTATCATTTCTGGATTCCTTTGATTCGGGGAGCGCGCTCCTTTGATGCGCTTCGCGTCACTAATTTCTTATGGGACTGGGAGTGTTTAAGAGTTTGATCCTGAAATGTATTTGTATTTATTTATAAATACGTGTATTTAAAATTAATTTTATAATGATATTAATTTAAATTAATTCTCTAAAATAAATTTCGGGGGATAAGGAATGGCAACAAAAGGCAATAGACCGAGAGTGCTGGAAAAAGGAGGCCTTTGCCCTGCAGTGGGACAATACAGGCTCCTAATAATAAATAATAATAATAATTTAGGTTTGCGATACTTTGAAATTTGTTACTAAATAACTTTATGTTCTGAATACGAAAAATTAGTAATAGAAATTTGTTTAGTTATAAGAATTTCTATACAATGTAGTTCTTTAAAAAAAACAGTTAAAATTATTTATGTGAGCCAGTGATTGTCTATTGCAATGAGTTTTAAACTAAAAATAAAATAAAATCACTAATACCTGCATTCCGGTATCAGATATTTCAATACCGGTATTGAAATTGGAAGCCCTAGATCGATCGTCAGATCGTATCGGCGGCACGAATCGCATAAAGCCCTTCAGCAGATTCCTTAATAGGCTAGCTTCCAATTCTCTGGACTTTTATAAGCAAATGAATAGTTTAAATAAGACGTACAGACTCATGTCATGTTACATGAATGAAATTGCAATTAAAGCTTGATAATATCGTAAAGTGTTTATGGGCTGTGAAATAACCTACCTTGTTATATGAAACGAAGGTGCCAAGCTACCATGAGGTTTCTCATAGCACTCTGTAAGTTTAAATTAAAGATTTGTTAAAATAATTTCTTTCTGACCGACTGAGTAAGTAGGTACCTACATTATACATATCATCATCTATCATCAGCCTGTGGACGTCCACTGCTGGACATAGGCCTCTCCTAGCTCACGCCTATTGTGGCGTTCATAGGAGACTATTAGCCTACTGCTACCACGCTGGCCAGACGGGTTGGTAGAGAGTTTGTTTCAAGTTTTCCATCTCTCGCACAGGTGTTCAATGCGTCGAGCCTCTAAGTCGACTCTTACGACATCCCAGGCATGTAAGGGAGTGGTGACACTTGTATTCTTCGGCCGTCACCACACGGTGGACATTATACACAGAATAGTATCAATTATACATTATTAAGGCGGTACCCCCACCGAAAGTGGCGCCGCGTTGAATTTTATTTAATATCGTATATATCGTTATTATATCGTTATATATATCGTTCTAAAAATACAAGACAATGGGCTCTAAAAATTCCACGTTTAGTTTTATTAAAATTGTGAATTAGAATTACGATATTAAATAAAATTCAACGCGGCGCCACTTTCGGTGGGGGTACCGCCTTAAGGTTAATCCTACTTATATTATAAATGCGTAAGCATGTCAGTTTGTTTGTTTGTTCCTCTTTTACGCAAACACTACTGAACGGATTTGGATGAAAGTAAGGACTTTAAGTTCGTCATCAGCCATATTTAATGTCCCCACTGCTGGGGCACTGGCCTTCCTTATGGTTTGATAATGAGAACGGGCCATGATCCAAAACGCGGGTCTGTTTTGTGGCGGCGTTGTGGGTCATGGTCCTTATTCATCCAGAAGATAGGCCTATGCCTCAGTTGTAGGGACATAAAAGCAAGGCTGCTGACGAAAACATTTCAGTCTTCAAAGACTCTACAAACATTATTTATCATCATGCGACAGGTTGTATTTTATTTTCTTTCATTACAACGTCATCTAGGTATAGTTGCCACTAACACCCATATTCTAAGTCGTTCCTCCAAAACTTACTCGTCCTCGACTTAACGAAACCTCATCGAAAACCTCTTCGAAATACTCCTCGAAATCGGTATTCTAAGTCATAACTCCGTAAGGACCTGGACCAAAGTACGTAGCCACTCCGTGTTAGGCCTAGCGCACACTACCATTTTTACACACGACGAGGTTGAGTGGAGTGTAAAAAGTTTTAGAGGAACGACAGAATATTGGGGTAAGTTTTTGATACTTGATGACATTGAGTTGGTGCCTTGAGAGAGAATTACAGTTTCATACTACGGTACCAGATGGCGTTTATTATATAAATAAGTACCTATTGTATTTGTAATAAATTAATTATTTCAAAAATTTTATTATTTGTTATTATTTTAAGCGGTTTTCACTTCTGCCGGCACTCCCGGAGTGCAACCCGTTTTATTTTTAGTTGCGTTTCTTTTTTGTGTGGTCCCAATTAAACATATTCTTTTTTTTTTAATGAAGTACGGGGAGACTCTTAGCCTTCATCATACCTGATGTTAAGTATTGATAAGGCTGAAGATGGAAGCGAACCTCTCCCGGAATCCTCAATCACTGAGGAACTGGCTATCTTATCTTTAACTGACGGAACACAACAATGCTGAAAACATTGTTGTTATGGCGTCAGACTTAGATAAGATGGTGGTAGCTAGCCAGGCGGACTTACAACAAGTCCTACCACCAACCAAACCGAATAAAATATGTACCCCCGCTGGGAATCGAACCCGGGACCCCTGGGCCTGATACCGGTGGTTGTACCACTAGACCACAGAGGCGGTTATGTTTATTCTTTCTTCATATTTTTCCTAAAGGTGCGTTGATGGCCTGCCATTGCTCGGAATTCATACAGACAGGAGAGAAGGAGTTCGTGGGGGAAGATACGAAACTGATGAAGGCTCTACACGAGCGGATGACGCACAACGGAATGAAGTTGCAGCCGATGAAGTTGCCGCGCAGGTTCTACAAGAATAAGGAAATCAGCGAACTCAGTCAAAATCTCCGCAGTGCTAACAAGAATGCGACGCGTCCAAAAAATCCAAGTACTTGGCTGCAACTGTTAATTTTTTTATTTTATTTTCTAAGATAGAATCCATAGTGGAGCAAAATAGCCCAGCCCATATATGAGGATTACACTGTTGAAACTTGGTACGTAAATGTATTATGTAAACCGCTTTACGGTTTTTATACAAAAATAAAAAATATATATATATTAAGGGGGGGCTCCCCATACATGGAAATGAAACTGTAAATATTTTTTTCATCAAACCTATACGTGTGGGGTATCTTTAGATAGGACATTAAAAATTACATTGAGGTTCCTAAAACAGTTTTTTCTCAAAGTCAACCGTTTGAATGATATACACTTTCAAAGAAAAAAAATGTGTGTCCCCCCTCCCCCCTCTAACTTTTAAAATAAGAAAGTGAAAAATCTAAAAAAAAAAATATGCTGTGGACCTTTATAAAAACTTTCAACGAAAATTAGTTTGAACGAAATATATTATGCAGTTTAAGAGCTATAGCACATTTGCCAAAACCACAAATATAACTTTGTCATTCATACAGACACTATGAAAAACAAAGTTATTTTTACAGGCGAAAAATTATAGTGGCAATTTGGGTAGGTGTATTTAATATAATAATAGAAACTTTATTGCACACGATACAAAAACAAACACATACAGAGAAAATGACAAAAAAGTGGAACACACAATAGGCGGTCTAATTGCTACATAGCAATCTCTTCCAGGCAACCTTGGGTGAGAGACGAAACCCTTCATGTGCAAGTTCGACTTGCACTTGGCCGATTTTTATTTTATGTATCAGAATCAGATATGAGCATATTTGTTGACCTGCAATTTTCACGATACTTTGTTATTTTACACGATTACTTTGTTATTAATATAAATTAAACCTAATCTAATCTAGATAAATCCTACTATAGTTTACAAAACAGCATATTACAGAAGAAACAAAAAATCCCTTAAAAAGCGATTTCAAAAACTAAAAAGAAAAAAATTAAGCCTTTTGGAGTCGGTGCCAGCCCAGGCATTCTTTGAAATAATCTACTTTTTTTAATTGTTTGTTTACTTATAATAATTTGACCACCATCTCGCTTAATAAACAGAATGTGGTCTAAAGTCTAATTTTTCTTGCCTTGGCTGGCACCGACTCCAAAAGCATCTACGCCGCGCCGCTTTATTGGATGTGGGTATCCAGGCTAACCGAGCAAAAAACATTAACAGGTATTTCATTTGAATAATACATTATTTCTTTTAGTTTAGTTCTTTCCGAGAAAACGTTTCCCAAAAAAAATAACTCTCGGTGAGCTATTGTGAGCTACAGCCACACAATATTCATCTTGAGAGCTGTTGCTTATCTATTGATCATATAAGGTATATATTCATTATTGTGTTCAATAAAAATATCCAGGTCGAAGAGTAGACATCATGCCACAAGACGCAGACGAAACTGGAGACTTGAACCTTAGACAGAGAATTCTGGATATCATGAAACATGCAATCTATCTCACGCAGTACCGCATGAAGGACCTTCAGATAATCATGGACAAATACTCCAAGAAAATCGAGTGAGTAATCTTTGATATTATACACTCACCGTCACATTTAATGGCCCACCCCGGTATTTTCATACAAACATGCGCGCTTTGAGACGAACATAAAAATGTCAATATACACTCATTTGCAAAAAAACGGGCGGTTTTGATTTTCATTCATCTTTAAAAAGATACAATACCAAAAAGGTTTCAATCGTTTGTACACGTTACTGGCCGGTTTTAAAAATGCTGTGGTATTTAAAAAAAGTACGTTCTAAATTCAAATTTTCATTTAATGCTCATTTTTACAGAAAACCCCTTTTTATCCTACATTTTTGGCGCGAAGTTCCAGAAGTTAACATCGACTTTCATAACTTTTATTCAATTTTTATCGATTAATTTCATATCCTTGACTGCCAAAGCTTTATTTATTGCTGTTTGGCTGTATCAAAAATGGTAGATAAAGTGGTAAAAGCTACCAAAATTATCGCGCTGCTTGAAGAGGGTTGCAGCCAATGTTTCGTGGCTAGGAGGCTAAATGTTAGTCGCTCGACAGTCCAAAGGACCTGGCAGCGATATCAGGAGACTGGTTCCGTCGAGAGAAGGCCTGGTTCTGGAAGAAAACCATGTACCCAACCACGGGATGATCGTTTTCTTGTGAGTCGCGCATTGAGAAATCGCAAATCTTCGTATGTGGATCTTAAGAACAACCTCCAAGAAGTAAGAAATGTGCATATTAGTCTATGGACGGTCAGGAGGAGGCTTCTCGCTGCCAATATACGCAGTCACCGCCCGGCCCGCGGCCCCAAATTACTCCGTGAGCACAGAGTTCACAGGCTTAGGTTCGCTAGAAATTGTGAATAATGGACTCAAGAAGATTGGAATAGGGTTTTGTTCTCTGATGAAGCCAGTATATCTCTGTTCGGTGAAGATCGACGTCGGCGAGTGCTAAGAACACAAGGAGAACGCTTTGCAGAGGCATGTTTCGAAGAAATCACACCTTATGGTGGGGGCTCTGTTATGTTTTGGGCAGGAATAAATTCAATGGATCGTACAGAGTTAGTCTTCATTGAAAACGGCTCACTGACTGGGCATCGATACATAACGGAAGTTCTAATTCCTCATGCACAACCCGCATTGGCCGCTCTAGGTGAAGACTCGATTTTTATGGACGACAATGCTCGCGCCCACCGATCCCGCGATGTTAATGCATACGCATTAACATAGCATAGTGCAAGAGGTCGGCATTCGTCGTTTAGATTGGCCAGCTCGAAGTCCCGACCTCATTTCCATAGAGCATGTCTGGGACGTTCTGAAACGGCGTGTGAGATCAGTACACCCGGCTCCGCAGACCATCAGAGCTGAAGAATGTGATTACTGCGGAGTGGGAACGTATTCCGCAAGCAAGTATCCGGGATATACTCGCTAGCATGCCCAGACGAATTCAAGCTGTGATTTTAGCTAGAGGGGGTCACACTCGATACTAAACATTTATCTGCTTTTACTTTATTAAAGAAAAACAAACAAAAAAACTTTTTTATTTTTACTTCATGAGTATATGCACTACTAGCGAACATACACTACTAGCGAGGTTTAGCATTATTTCCCATAAATTGTATCAAAATTTTATGAAATACTGATGAAAACGATTATTTTCTTATTAATTTACCAAATTGTGAGGATAAAACTACCTATAATTATCAAACAAAGCAATATTAACATTTGAAATGGTTAATTGCTTAGGTGCCCGTTTTTTTTGCAAATGAGCTTATTTCTGCAAAGATCTGTATGCTAAAGTTTAGGTTAAGTGTTCGACTGTTCAATTAGCCATTTTAATGAGTACCAAAACCACTGCATTTGTCCATAGAGGCAGAATAATCATTTGCTTTATAATCACATTTTAAGTTTCTTAGCGTACTCATCATTGAAGTAAAAAAGTTTTACGGATTTAGTGCACTATTTAATGCACTATATAGTTTGATTTAATTCAATGAGTGCTTCATCAGATTCCATACAATGTGGTATGCTTTGCTTAAACGAAGATTTGGAAACGGGAGGAGATTTTTGAAACTCTTTATAGTGCTCATTGGACAGTCGAACCATTAACCTAAACATTAGCAAATAGATCTTTGCAGAAACATGTTGACATTTTTATGTATAGATTCGCAAAGTAAACATGTTTGTATGGAAACGTTAAAGATTCAATAGGCATAAAATTAATTTTCCAAATCAAAAGTGTTTTTCTTTTCATAAAAAAAATTAAGTGGTTTTGCGGAATAAAATTGTATGGTAAAGTAAAAACAATAATTATTTGTTATGCAAGGCTGGAAAATTGGATTTCGTGGCGAGTTCTATAGAAACCTGAGCAAACGAAGGATTCAAAGGTTGAATCCTGAGAGTAGCGAAGGTTTCGAACGTACGAGACGCTAAATATTTCTCTGCCGAGCGTAACACACAATTTTTCACCTCACAAAAGCGACGAATTTTTTAGGCTTTTTCCGGTAAAAAATCTTTTAATATACTTTATTCTTGTTATTTTTATAATATTATTTAAGTACTAAAATAATATACTGTGTAAGTAGTTCGCTTAGAATAGCACTACCCCCTCTCATCCCGTGGGTGTCGTAAAAGGCGACTAAGGGACTCAGCCTTCAGGAGACGGGCAGCAGTGTCTCCTACAAACTTGGCCATACTGCTATCGCCAACACGCCTGCCAAGCGTGGCGATTATGGCAAAGCCCCCTTTTGGGTGAGGCCTATATAATATATTGATAGTGTTGTGAAATCTCACTCATCGTAAATTGAAAATTCTTTTAACAAATTTCAAGGAACTAAAATAATATAATAAAACGAAAACGGAGTATTATAAGTAATTCAAAAATTTAAATGTAACATAAAAAGTCAGTAGTGCGATTCGGAAGCATTATGACTTATTTTTATTTGAATAATTGAAAAAGTACGTTTCCACGTAGACCGCAAAATGCGATTTTCCTCGCAGAAATTAAATGCCAAAACCTCCTTTTCCGAGCTTGTGAGGTGAAAAATATTTTTTGATTGGGTAAACTATAAACTTACTTATTCCATTTGATTCGCTTATACGATCTGATAAAAATCATAAAGTTACGGAATATAAAATAAAAACCGGTCAAGTGCGAGTCGGGCTCGCGCACCGAGGGCTCCGTAGTCCGTCCCATCATATACTTTATTGTTTGTCTCCATACATCGACAAATGTCAGTTTACCAAAAGCATACTTTTTTCAGATTGCTTTTGGTAAACGTGACTATTTAGAGACATCATTTTATTTCTCTCTCATTTGGGCAAACGTCATCAAAAACTATTCCAAATTTATAGTTGATAGCATTATTGTTCTTGATACATCCAGCTGTGACAGACAGACAAACAGACAGACTGAGTGGACACGTTGTAGAAAAGGGAATGTTATAAATGGTTTAGACTTACAGAGAGGACCGATGGAAGGAGATTGACTGCACAAATCTAAGAGCGAATGTGGCCTAGGCGAGCATACTGCAGAATGTGTGTTACAAATTTGTCTTTAATCTTCGAAAATATGACCATGTGTCATTCTTCCGCCCCAAACTTATCTGGTTTTCTATTGGCGCAGGGGTACGGATACCCGCCTTCTTCTTTACTCGGACAAGACAAATATTTTTGTACATGAACATGTCTATTTGTTTTGGTCTGAGTGTTTAATATGTATTTTATGTATGTATTTACAAAAAAAAGTATTTAAGTAAAATCCGTTATCTAGTATCCATAACTAGTGTGTTAACATTAAGTATTTGCCATATATTTGATGACTAGCGGATCCTCGCGGTTTTACCCGCGTGGTGCCCGTTCCCGTGGGAATATCGGGATAAAATATAGCCTAAGTCACTCGGGAGAAATGTAGCTTTCTAATTGTCTAAGAATTTTCTAAATCGTTCCAGTAGTTCCTGAGATTAGCGCGTTCAAACAAACAAACTCTTCAGCTTTATAATATTAGTATAGATAAAGATTGATATGTCAATAAATGTTATGATTAGTAATCATTATGGTAAAAAAAAAGAAGACATTTCCTTTTACTTCCTCTATATTGCTATAATTTACTTATATTTTTCCATATCTTTGAATATATACATATTCCTTATCTATTTGTGCACCCACGCCCTCCTCCCCTATTACCCTATCTATTTTTTTTTTCAGCCAAGGTTGCCTGGAAGAGATTGCTATGTAGCAATAAGGCCGCCTATTGTATGTTCCTTCTGTTTGTTCATATATTTGTATATTTTGTTCATTTCATTGTAATTATTATTACAAACTTAAGAAGTACCATTAATAAATAAGCTTGTGTAGAAGTATGGAGAATGATTGTTGATTGTGGGAGGCATATAGAGTAGCTCGACGGCGCAGTGGTTGGCGCGCTCAACCTGCGATTGTTGTGGTTTAGCAACTTTCGCAACGGTCAGTCACGGGATGGGTGCCAAAAAAATAAACTATCTCGAGCTCCTCCGTGCTTCGGAAGGCACGTTAAGCCGTTGGTCCCGTCTGCGTTTGCAGTCATTAAAACCCACCAATTCACATTGGGCCCGCGTGGTGGGCCAAAGCCCACACTTCTTATCCATCCATGAGGAAGGCCAGTATCCCCGCAGTGGGGACATTAAGAATGGCTGATCAGGAAGGAAGCATAGGCAGTGGACCTATAGGTCCGTAATATCTGCCTGCCCCTTCGGGATGAAGGCGATACAATGTGTATGTAAGTGTTATATAACAACTGATTTTATAAAGAAATAAATATTATTGTTAGTTGAAATATTGGTAGAAACTAAAGAAAGACAAATGTCGTAAAAATTTAATAATGAATAATAATACTAAACGGATACTAAAATATAGTGGTGGTCACATAATAAACGACACAAGATCAGTTGGTTGTGTATAGCAATCAGGATCTCCTCCATTGGATGCCCATGGACGTAATTCGTCCAAGCCATTATTTTATCGCAACTCGGCCAATTCTTGACAGACTAAAAAAGCTCTAAAGCTCGACTATCTAGTGTCGTTAATTATGTGACCACCACAGTATATAACGGATAATACTTATATCAAAGTTCAAAGTTGCTCAGCGGGCTATGGAAAGGGCTATGCTCGGCGTTTCTCTGAGAGATCGTATCAGAAATGAGGTGATCCGTCAGAGAACCAAAGTTATCGACATAGCTCACCGGATTAGCAAGCTGAAGTGGCAGTGGGCTGGCCATATTAGCCGTAGAACCGATAACCGTTGGGGTAAACGAGTTCTAGAGTGGAGACCGCGTCTCGGCAAACGTAGTATAGGACGTCCTCAGGCACGGTGGAGTGATGATTTGCGCAAGACGGCTGGTAGGAGCTGGATGAGAGAAGCCGAAAACAGATCTCAGTGGCGTGCACTTGGAGAGGCCTATGCCCAGCAGTGGACTGCGACAGGCTGATGATGATGATGATGATGATGACTTATATACTTTATTTTTGTTAATAAACAATATACATTTTTAATCGAATGCTATTTTGTTATACGATGGCCCAAGAGCATTAATGCACCTTCTTACTTGCAGGTTCCGCGTCGCCTATATTTATGCAAAGCTCGACACCCTCATACGTAATATGAGGGTATTGCACACTAACACTAATGCGACTTTAAAAAACGCGATCGAATACAACAGAAGAAAAATCTATAAGCATCTGATTTACTACTCTTACTTTCTTAAGCACAACCATGATGTCACATACATAGTTGAACATTTTTTGGAACTGCACAATGCACATATAAATAAATTAAAAATGTTACAAGCACAAAAAGATCTGATAGAGAAAAAGAAGCAAGCCCACCTCACCCCGCCCTCAACTCCGGATCGGTTCACGACGTTGTCCACGACTACGACAGAGCTAAACTATGCAGAAGTGACTCCCCCCAACTAGAATAATCAGTTCTTATAACTATCTTCAAGACTACATTCTAAATTTGTAGAACATAAGTATAATGTAGTGTGTGAAATCGCCGGGGAAGTCATTTTTACTGTAAATGTCTACCAAAATTAGGTTAATTTCACAACGCCCTTTAAAAATAGCGTATTACATAATTATGGTAGAAAAAATGTTTCGATAATTCCTAGGAACAGTCGCCATGTTTTGTCACTAACCAATAAATGTCTACTAACCTATAAACTAGCTTTGATATGATTTAATGACGAAATTGATAAATGACTAGGTTACAACTTCTTCCTGACATCCATGACAAAGAAAAATCATATTAAACAATTTTCTCACATCGAATTGGACCAATTGAATCAGAACAAAATGGCTGAGGTTAACCTACTAATATAGTGATTGGTCTATTAGCTTATACGGTTGTTTGATCTAATATCGCTCTTATCAAGTAGAATTGCATTTAAAATAATCTCAAACAAGACTCATCCAAAGCAAACTTATAATAATCTCAGCATCAAGGTATTATAATACACTAAGTATTATAATACCTTGTTCTCTTACAAAATACAATTATAAGATCAAAAGACTTATAACATAATCTTGTAGCTAACTAGAAAAACTGTGAAATAAATACAAACGCTCTTGAGAATATATATAAGCTTGTGAAATGTTACTATTAGTAAAATAATCCTGTAACTGTTTTGTTCTTTAGTCTTGTAGTAAACTAAAAGAATGAGATATGTAAACTAATGCTCTATTAATGATCCTTGTCCACGAGTTTCATGATTTAAAAGTATTAAATTAATATACTGTAATATATATATATATATAATATACTTTACAGTTACAGTATATAATATACATTTCATTAATTAATATGGAACTGTATACGGGAGCTGACATAAGCGCTATAAGCGTGGCCCATGGTTTTTAAAGGTAGGTACTAAAATGTAAAATGTATGACGAACGAAATCTACTTGGCGCTACATTTTTATCAACAACTATCCAATTTAGTGCAGTCGATCGGAAGTTATGCGCTCTACATACATTTCGGTAATTCATTTTCATTTATTAATAGCTGTGCCCGCAACTTCGTTCGCGTCAGAACCGGAACATCGTCTGCAATCCTTCCCGACAACAGTTTTAGTAAGGCGATCTTTGTAACCAAACTTCAAAAAAGGAAGAGGCTATTGAGTCGCCTATATTCTTAAGATTTAGAAGAGAGTACTTAACACATGTTACCATTTAATTACATTCTTATCATCTTATCGCTTTCAATAGCGAAGTTTATCAATTCGCCAGTACCTACGCACTTACCTATATTTTACAATAGAACTAAAAGTAAAAGTACTTATTAAAATGCAGTCTCTTTTGTAGTATTTTTTTTGTTGTTAACCGATAATAATAAGATAGCCGATGCCTGTGATTTAGTTTCATCAGTCATGTTTTAATGTGGCTTTGTAACACGCCTTCGAAATTAACAGAGTTGCTCAAGATGACCAAGGGAATAGTGGTCCATTTTATATATAGCGTGGGGCCTAGAACCGGGGCTAATATTAAAAATGGAGACTGTCTATAGGTCATTATGGTCCAAAATAATTAAAATCAAATCTTTACTTTTCGATATTTCTAACAAATTTGATCGTAAATTCAATGTAATGCAAACAACAGTACCGATCAACTCTTTTGGAGCTATTTGGAACGTCTTTTTGACAATTTATGCTGTACTGTTAATGTGACGCCAAAAATTGCGGGTTAGAGTGAAGATTATCTTCCAAGTTAATGATGTACGCATCGTATGCTTGAGAGATCAAGCTCGAAGATTGGAAAACCGGACGTAGAACTCCTGACATCCAGATTGTTTTTGCTTAAATGTCCCTGATAATATCCACAGTAAACCAGACCGGAAACCGCCTCGCACAAAATTTAGGCCTGTGTTTTTTTATTTATTAGACCTTGTAAAAGGATTCATAAAACAATCCCAAGCACGATGTTACAGTATGAGATTGAAGTACAGAGCTCCAGTCCAAATCATTAATAAAACGGTGCAGAACAGTTAGATCAACCTTATTTAAGTTCCAGTCCCTACTATTGTTAATGTTACTGGGCAGCATGTATCCCCGCCGAACAGTTCAAAGTCAAAGTCAAAGTCAAAGATTTTTATTCAAATGACTTATAGATAAGTACTTTCGAAAAGTCCAACATTTATTTTTCCCTACTAGTACTTAACTGCTTAAGCTTATTAAGAAAAGGTCACAGTTAAGTAATTATCACCAAGAACAAGACTGTCCTTACTATTATTATCACCACTTTTCTGGGGATAATTTTAAAAACAATATTTTATTTCAACTTTATTTATTGTAATAAGTACGTACGTAAGTAGGTACTAAGCATAAAGGTACGCAGTTAAAAATGTCTACATTTTTATTTCTACTGGCAGCAGTTTTAGAAGTTGGCTGGCAACTGCCCCCACCCCTCAGCGGGAGGGGAGGGGGTATAAATAGGCAGCCTCGCTCACTGCCAAGGTCGCCGTCGATCGATACACACCCCTCGCACGAATCTGATGTAACGTCCGCTCTGTAACAACTGTGGACTGTAAATTATACCAGGTTACGTGGGTTACATGTCAGTACTAATGCTATTATTATTTACAACAAGCTGTGCCCGCAACTTCGTTCGCGTGAGAACCGGATCATCGTTTGCAATCCTTTCCGATAAAATTTTTGGTAACGTGGTCTTTTGAACCAACTTCAAAAAAAGGAAGAGACTATTGAGTCGCCTATATACTTTACTTTTTGAAGAGAATACTTAACACATGATACCATTCTTATCGTCTTATCGCCTTCAATAAAGAAGTTTATCAATTCGCCAGTACCTACGTACTTACCTATATTTTATAATAGAACTAAAAGTAAAAGTACCTATTAAAATGCAAAGTAGCATCTTTTAGAAGTCGTTTTTTTTGTTGAGATGATAATAATTAGATAACCGATGCCTGTGATTTAGTTCATCACAGGCATCGGTCATGTTTCAACGTGACATTGTAACACTCCTTCGAAATTAACAGAGTTGCTCAAGATTGTTATGTTTGGTCACACACCCCGCGACCGACCTTAGCGAAAGTTACTTAACCACTATAATCCGCATAATTTCCCATACGTAATTTGTATACAGCTGATAAAATAGTATACACGTATAGAGAAATAGGTAACACTCCATAAGAAAGTCTACTGGTCGACTGGGAAGTCACAAACACGAACCCATTCTTACCCCATGTACTTACTATTTGGTCTATCCACCGAACAATACAACTTTACGGGCCGGTTACCACCTTTACTCATAAGTTCTGGATAGTTTAATCGACAAATCTTTTGACAGTTTGTTATATGAAAAAAATACAAATTTTATGCCACATAAGCTAACCATAACTCATCAGAGGTTGGTGAAACCGACCCTTAATGTAATACCCACATTTCGAATCGTTTTTAGCCATTTAAAGTGCTGAGGCCTGTCTTAGTAAGAAAAAAAGGTTATGACCGCCATGTCAAAAATCCATTTACAAAAAATACGCCAGAGTTGGTGCCAGTGTGCTACTAACGTACCTAAGTAGGTAAAGTTAAGGTCAATCATTATTAAGTTCATATAATTTTAAAGGCAGCGAAATCGACAGCGTTTTCAAGATATTCTGAAAACTACTGTAGGTAAGGTATGAGGAGACGCAGTGGTTCGCGCGCTCGGCCTTTGATTAAGGTTTCATCTGTCTTGGGATAGGTGACCAATCATTTACTATCTCTTCCGTGCCTCGGAAGGCACGTTAAACCGTTGGTCGTTACTGTATTTGCGCTCATGAAAACCCACCAACCCGCGTGGCAGATCATGCATGGCCCATTCTTCTTATCTTATGACTTATACTTCCATAGGTAAGGCCAGTGCCCCGGCAGTGGTGACATAAGAAATGGTTAATGACGACTGTTCAATCAGTTTATAAGTACTGAAACATAAAACTTGTTTGTTAGAACTTGTATTACGAAAACCGCATCTAAAATGAACGACATAGGTAAAGGGTTCAAACACAAAGTATTAAACCTGACCTGCTGTTGACTACGTAAAATACCATTGTATTCGCGACACATTGATAAACTCCTCCTTTTTTTGAAGTTGCTTAAAAATTAATAAAAGAACGTATTTTTTTAGAAATAACGACAAACTATACAGACAACGCCATCTTTCATACACGCCATACCGCTAAAGTAATAAAAAGAAGCAAAAAGAATATAGTTAGTTACGGCAAAATATATTTTTCAAGAATTAAAATCAACAACTGTTGCTAAGCAACCAAAAACTGAACGACGCGTAAACTCCAACTCTGCCTTCTGCATATATATGCGCGTTACAAAATAAATTTCGCCGTCCGTCCTCTCTTTAAAATGTTTTTAGGTACTTTTGATAGAGTTTACCGATTTTGATGAAGTATAGCCTATACGGTAAGTTGAGATACGGACTTTAAACATTATAAACAATTTTGTGGACTTAGATCAGTCATCAGTACTGACAGACGGACAGACAATTTTTTTTAAAAAATATAGAATTTGGTACTCCTGCTTATTCTGAGTCGCCCTATTTATTTATTTTTGCAAATCCAAGCAATGAACAGATACGATGAACTTTGATTCTTATTATAAGTATAAATAATGAGATTACTAGAACACTAGAATCAGATTACTAAAATACTAGAACTATAGTTTGAACAATCGCTTAGGAACCATAATGAAAGAATATCGCACCCGTGATATACATAGTATTTAATAGCTCCGATGACCATGTGTGGTCTTCTACATCCGTTCCACTCGACTAAATGGTGCTCTTTGGGAGCAAATGCACGAGTTCCTTAAGAAAACACCAAAATCAATAAAGGTGAGCCTATAATATTTGAAGAATTCCTATGATTTCTTCAGGATCCCATCATCACATCCTGTCTTTACGATAATAGGACCAACTTTAAAGTCCACCCTTTAAAACAAAAATAGAATCACTCAAATCGGTTCATAAATTACCGAGTATTGAGGTGATTAGTGTTTAATACTTCCGATGTCTAGGTGTGGTCTTCATCATCCGTTCCACTCCACCAAATGGTGCTTTATGGAAGCAGCTGCACGAGTTACTTAAGAAAACACCGAAATCGATGTAGGTGTACTTATAACATTTGAAGTGTTCCCTGGATTTCTCCAGAATCCCATTATCAGATCCTGTCTTGACGACAATGGGACCAACTTCAAAGTACCCTTTCGAACAAAAATTCATAAATGACCGAGTACTGAGGTAACAAATATTAAAAAAAAAACATACACACGAATTGATAACCTCCTTCTTTTTTGAAGTCGGTTAAAAAAGCTATAAGGAATAGAGTCTGTCCAATGAATCGTGTCACTTATTATTTTTTAAAGTTTAAGTATGGCAACAATTTCACATATTAAAAATCAATGTCAGTGTTGACAGAAACTTTTTAACTTGTATTTTTATTGCCATAATCTGATTTTTATATTTATATTTCTTTTCTTTTTAGAGTGTCACCTTTCATTAGACAGACTCTAACTATGTATAGGGTAATGCAGCGCCGATTAATCTAATATAGTAGGTACCTACTGTCAGGTCAATAATCAATATTTATCACATAAAGAACCTGCTCTGAAATGAAATCTTTTGAATGCAAAAATCGGCCCGGTCTTTTCCGAGGAAAATGGTAACAAACAAACAAACAAGCAAGCTCTAACCCCAAACTCATATACCGCCTCCGTTCCGTTCCGTCCGTCGTGGGTAAAATAGCTTTGGTCAATGCAAGAATAAAAAAAGGAAAACTTTATTCAGTATGTAGTTGCTTTCTTATAAAAATAAATGTTAATCGGAAGCTATTGGGGATCTCAGAGAAGTGAACATGTTTGAGTTTACGCTACGATTTTCAATAAACATACTATCATCCACCGGTATCTTTAGATCAGCTGTCACGCTCACGACCCGCCATCGATATCAGTCGGATGTGAACACACCCTTAGGGTAAGAGCCGTAATCAACGCCAAGTAATCAGTTTTTGGATGGGGTTGCAAGCAGGGGTGCCGCTGACATAACTTGCGTAATTGCGCTCGTGTTTAAAGGCTGATATTATTCATAAATAAATATTTAACACGTTCTTAAAACGTAAATGGTCCTGGAATAGCTACGACCACACCTTTTCGGTTGCCGTGGTCACGGGTTGACTGCGCTTAAAGACACATATGGTAGTCAATTTTGATTTTTGAGGAAAATGGAAACATTTTCGATAATAAAGAAAGAAATACTGGTTAGCTTCATCATCACGTAGCACTTTACAACAACTGGTTGAAATTCTTTTTGTTCTTTACCAGGAGTAGGACATTGAAAATCGACAGTATACCTATGTTTTCACTTGGGTAGCTCAAAATATCACCCATCATTCCGAAAGCAAGTACAAATGAATACGTAACAAGGGTCCAGCCGCAACGAGCCAGTCGAGAATCGAGATCAAACCAAACGTATCGTGCCTAATTGAATAGATTTCACGGCGCAAATCAATAGCAACAGAACAAAGCAGTGCCATCAGCTGATCGGTTGCTACCCGCCGCAGTCGCGCAACTAGTCGCCTCACCAATCGCACAATCGTTCCAGCACTTCTGCGCATGGCCCCAGTATCGACTCCCTAGCTGTAAGAAAATTCATGTAATACAGAACTCAAGCTCAATGTTATAAAGCTGAAAACTGCATGTATTTGCGTCGACGAATCCCCGTCCAATGACAACCCCGCCGAAACAACAGAGGAGTTTGAACCATATCACTTTGCAATAGGTGTGGTTATGAATTTTGTAGCGAACCACTCCAATAAGGTATGGCAGAGGTAGGCATGGGTAATTAATATTATCTCCGGTACGAACATAATCTGCCAGCTCCGTTTATCTTATGTTTGTATGAGCTAAAGTGAGCTTTACGTGTGCGAGTACGGCTGACACTTTAATATTAGAATAGAATAGAATAGAATAGAAAATATTTTATTAGTCTCCTAAACACAATGGAAATTACAAAAAGGTTACAAACAAAACATACAAACAATATTAATTAATAAAACAGAAAGGAAAAAAAAAAAAAAACACATTATATCAGAGACTAATGAGGACCCTGCCTCAGCGATGTTGCTGTGCCGTCCAAAAAACTGCACAACACGCTGTTATTCTGTCAGGGCCTCGGGAGAGATTTGGTTACATCACAACGTGTTCTACCTATACTAAAATTATATTTATATATAAAAAAAAAAAGTTAAAAATAAACTATTTTTATTACATCCATAGTGGTCTGTGGCACATGTCAATGTCATGAAAATGTGTACTTGATTGACTGATGTGAAATAATAAGTAACAATAAGTAAGTGAAGTGAAGAAAAAGATGACCACGTCATTGTTCGTTTCCACATTGCCTTGCCACGTAGTCGCCACGTGTGGCCTGAGATTGAAATTAGCAACTAACAGGGGAGACAAAGTTATAACCATTGCGATGTCGGTCGTGAAGAACAGTAGTGTATGTTTGACTTTTACCTTTGTGTATAAGCTTGTTGATTTAAGAGAAGTTGTTTGAAGTGTTTTTTAAAGGTATAGACTGATTTTAGGTCACGCATTGGTGGAGGGATGTCGTTCCAACATCGAGTGGCGGCGAATCTGAACGATCCTCTGAATGCCACAGTGCGATGCGTTTGGGTCGAGAGAACATATGTACCAGCACGTCTCGGAGGCCTATTGAAATTCTGGGCCCAAAGCAGTTTACCGTGGAGGTACTGTGGTTTCCCAGTGTTAATAATACCGAATAACAAGCTAGCCAGATGAAGCTTCCTGCGGGCTTCCATCCTTAGTGAATTGGAAGTTATAAGGAAGGGTGTTACGTGTGATCTGGGTGGGATGCTAAAGCAGAATCTAGCACAGGCATTTTGCACCCGTTGTATTAGTTTAGCTGTTCTGGCAAGTAGGCGCGGTCCATAAACTATATCACAGTAGTTGAGTTTTGATAGAATTAGGGACTCGCACAGCTGTATTCTAATTTTTTCACACAAATATGGCCTAATCCTGTATAGCAACTTCAATTGATAAAAACAGCTACGAACACATTCGGTGATATGGCATTCAAAATTGAGCTGACTGTCGAAGACCAACCCAAGGTTTCTAGCTGTTTCCACACGCTTTACAGCTTCACCATCAATGTTGATAACCAAGGGGATGCTATCTACATTTAATTTACAAATATTTTGCTTTGTTCCTATTATCATGTATTTTGATTTTGCTGGGTTGAGGACTAGGCAGTTTTTTCGGCACCAAACAGAGATTCTGTTTAGATCTTCATTTATTTTTGACACTCCATTAGCCCAGTCCGATGGGAAAAATGACATACACAACTGCAAATCATCGGCATATATGTGATATTTACAGTGTTCTATGCTGTTTGTAATGTCTGCACTGTACAGCGCATAGAGTATAGGGCCCAAAATTGAGCCCTGGGGCACGCCACGTGTCACAGGGAGTGGGGTCGACCTGAACCTCTCGCCATTCCTAGAAAGCTCCACACACTGCTGTCTGCGGCTGAGGTAGCTATGAAACCACTGCCTTGCTTTTACATCGAACCCATAGTAAGCAAGTTTTGACAGTAGTAGTGATGTATTAATTGCGTCAAATGCACGTGAGAAGTCCAAGAGTATCAGGACATTAATTTTTCCAAGGTCCTGTGCAACAAGAAGGTTGTCGACGACATCTGCCAGAGCAGTTGCCGTACTATACCCTCGACGAAACCCGGACTGAACCTGTGGGAGAATGCCATGTTCTTCAAGATATTGTGTAAGCTGCTCACTGACCACCCTCTCCAGGATCTTGGAGACACATGGTAAAATGCTAATTGGCCTCAGATCTTTCATGCATACTGGGGGACAAACTTTAGGAAGCGGTTTAACAATAGCCATCTTAAAACTGTCGGGAAATTCGCCTCCTTCAATTGATTTATTAACCAAATTTGTGATAGAAGATAATGATTGTGGCAATGTCAGCAATAACATGTCCAACGACACACCATCATTTCCTTGAGCATTGGAGTTGAGACTCATTATTATTTTTAAAATTTTATCCTCATTAACCCCTTGCAAAGAGAAAGTTCCATTACCGTGTCGGTGATGTTCTAAATATGTTAAATCAGATATTAACACACTATTTACACCTGGAATGTCAAGAAAGTGTGCATTTATGACATTCGGGTCGCTAAAAGATGTAGGAAGATCAATATTGTGCTTTTTGTTTGGTAGAATGGTGTTCTTTAAGTTAGTCCACAACTTTTTTGAATTTTTAATATTATTGTTTATGTGTTGAGTAAAGAAACACTTTTTTTCATTTTCAATTGCATTTATAACAATCTCCTTCATTTCCTTATAACTTTGTTTGTGGATCTGGGAGTGACTTTTCTTTGCTTTATCATGGTACTTGTCCCTTATGCTCATCATCTCTTTAACAGTGTCCGTAATCCAGGGATGAGGTGGATATTTAAATTTTTGTTTTTTTGTAGGAGCATGTAGGTCAAACAGCATTGTTATGCAATTTGTGAAGGTCTGAGCTAAGGCATCAACACCTGCCAAATTACAGATTCCTTCCCAGTCGATGGTATCAAGGTCCCTGTTGAGTTGATCACGGTCAATATTTTTAAGTGGCCTGTAAGACACCCAGTGAGGAGCGGGTCGTACCTTTTTAATCTTGAAGTCCGCAGCAAGCATGGCATGGCGTCCCAAGTCAGGTGAGTGTTTAACCTTAACTTGTAAAGCTCGAAAGTCAGTGCAAATCACATCAATTAGGCTAGCTCCATGATCAGTGAAATGCGTGGGTTCGTCCACTAGTTGAATCAAATTCATACATTCTGTGAATTGATAAAACAGTTTAGACTTCCTGCTGGTAGGATCCAAAAGGTTGATGTTAAAGTCCCCAAGCAGTATAACCCCATCACACTTTGGAACAGATGTTATGGAGTTAGTGACAGCATCAAAAAAGGTGTTTATATCCATCCACGGTGGCCTATAAGCTGTGCCGATCAAAAGCACCAATCCACTCGTGCGGAAGCTTAACCACATCTGGTCCACTGTTTCGGCGATTGGGTGAGGGCAAGTTCGTACATTTAAGCCATTACGTATGTAGAAACCCACCCCACCGCCACGTCCCCTCTTCACCTGATCAGGTCTTGGAATATGACAGAGCCGATAACCAGACAGCCTAGGGGCCAAGTCATCCTGTGCCGTTCTTAGCCACGTTTCATTAATGGCTAATATATCAGGGGCAAGCTCTTCCACTGCTGCAATGAACTCTTCTTGTTTTGTGTTTAGTGATCCCGCATTGAAAAAACAAACACGGAGGTGTTTTTGGCTAGGCATTTATATAAACAACAATATCTTTACTGCATGCTACTGAGATGCAAAAAAATGAGCAAAGGTTATAGATGTATAGTAGATATGTAGTATAGTCATGTAGTAAATATGTGTATATTCTAGTATGTATATGTAAAATAAATATGTACAATGTGTGTGTAAAAATAGGAATAAGACAGTTACTTTTGATCTTTGTACAAAATGTTATATAATAAATGGTGTTTAAAATTAAATTAATCTGAATACAATATAAAGAAACGTAAAATCCTTTGTGCTTTAAGGTAGACAATACAGTACAGTGATGACAAATTTTGATAATTTTAATCAATGACCCAGGCATTAGAAGAAACATTAATTTAAAAAAGTAATGTGAACAGACATTTTCTTTATGAATGTAAGACAAGACAAAACTCCCTAATATAAAAGAAATGATGTAAAGGTAGACATCACATGCTACATTCTCATTTATGCATTTAGTTTGGTATTTTAAATAGCGACTCATAATAACATTACATTTGCAGGTGACTGCTACTAGTTTTTTGCTACCGATGGCCCAAATACCTTAGACAGGTCCTCGTCCGACCGAAACTGAAAAGCAGGCCTCCCATCGGCCTCCCGAGCGAAAATGCGGCCCCTCTTCGTCCAAGTATAGCGCCACTGTAGTTTGCGGCACTCCTCCCTGACGCGGTGGAAGAGCTGTCTGTTTGGGCGTGTCAGGCGCTCGTTGATGAAGACGCGCGGAGCGCCCTCGGCGCGCATACCGGTGCGGCGAACGCGTGCCGCGCGCAGTAGCTCGTCGCGCAGGTGGCGGCGTGCCAGGCGCACTACGACGCGGCGCGGGCGGCCCCCCGCCTCGGCTGGCGGCGCGCCCACGCGCTCCGCGAACACTACGTCGCGCTCATCCAACGTGACTCCCAGGCGCGCGGCCAACACCGTCACCGACTGGACGACGCTGACGCCCTTCTCCTCCGGCAGCTGCCCGATATCTAAGTCGGACAGGAGAACATCCTGGTCGCGGTCGTTGAGCTCCTGCTTGAGGTTCTCGATGATGCGCTCTAGATCAGCGGTACCCCCGGATGCGGCTTCGGGGCTTCGCTTTTCCAGAGCATCCAGCCTCCGCTCGTAGTCATCCATGCGACTTGTCAGCGACTCACGAAACTGAGACATTTCCTTACGAAATTCGCGGAACTCAGCTATAAATACGGTGAATTCTGGATCCCGCGAAGTGCCCTCGCGCTGGGGTGAAATAGGTTCACTGTCACCCTGAAGTGGCACGCCATCTACCCCTTTTACAGGCGTCTGGCTGTTGTCTCCTTTCTTAACACCCTTCTTGCAGTTAGGACAGATCCAGTCTTTGCTAATCTGGGCCTTGTCCGGCAGAGCCAGGCAGCCTTTATGATATTTCACCGGGCATATAGAGCAGGTAGCACACGCCGTCGTTGACAAAAATTTACCACATGCGCCGCAGTTGACCATTCTCAATTCTAGGAATTGCCACAGATATCAAGTCAACCCTACTCAGACAGAACCACTGAACTTAATAATATCCGCACTTTGGGTACAAATTATAACGCAGCAACACTTTTATGTTTGTCAACTTGCTTGACACTGTCAAAATCAATTTTGTGGCTGTCACTTGATTTTGACGTTCACTTTATTGACAAAAAACGAGGGTACCTGTGTCACTTCTTATTTTAATAAGTATGAGGGTAGATAATTCCGACTTGTCTTCGTGTTATTGTGTGTTCCACAGCCGACGAAAATCACCAACAACGATATCTCAGGTTCCTTCTTGACCAAACTACACTTTTAAATGATTTTCAAGGATATTCAAACTAGATTCGAAATTTTTTGTCGAAATTTGTACGGAGCAAGTGTGAACAGAAGCAATGTTGCCAACTCTCTCTCTATTAAATTAATATTAGTTTATTAATTATTCATCCAACGAATTTAGTCTCTTGCCGTCAAATGAAAGGTTTGGCTATAAATTTACTAGTGCAAAATAGATGTGCTTTTGGATAACTAAAGCAAATGCCAAGAATAAACAGTCTCGTTTACATGTTTCTGATTTATGGTGTATTAATTCTGAAATAAGCCACTTGATTTGACTACAGTTAGTTTTAGTTAGCTCTTAAATGAGAATAAAATGATCACCAAGCGATATTGCCATAGACACATGCTTACCTAGGGTTGCCAGATGCAGACTTATCATTTACGGGACAATTCTAAAAAAAAATATAGGACGGCCAATAATAAAAATATTGCAAAATTATAGTTAGGTCGGTTAGGCGGGCGCTTGTAGTTTGTGGCTGCAAGTACTTAGTCCGCACGCACCCCGTGGTGTCGTTATGGGAAAAAACTAGCATTCGTGAAATTCGGGACCATATAGTGTTATTACTGGACACGGGACCACACGCAAAATTCCGGGACTTTCCCGGAATTTCCGGCCATCTGGCAACCTTATGCCTACCTCATAATTTAAAAATCACTGATCCCTCGTATTACCCTTTGATAAATTT
Source organism: Chrysoteuchia culmella (assembly GCA_910589605.1). Lineage (NCBI taxonomy): Eukaryota > Metazoa > Arthropoda > Insecta > Lepidoptera > Crambidae > Chrysoteuchia > Chrysoteuchia culmella. The sequence continues at coordinate 875,230 of OU342660.1, forward strand.
TAAATAGAAAAATATTGGAAAAAATTCAACTCGGCCACAAGTGAATTCTCAGATGGGACTCAAACCCACGACCTTTGGAAATCCGGTCTAATGCTCGGACCACTTATCAATTGAGACTTGCGGACCACCGTCTGAATTCTCCAATACTTTTATATTTTTAATACGCTGTAAGCCAGGTTCGTATAACCGTTGCCCTGGGAATTCCGGGAAATTCCGATAACTACCTACAACTTTCCCGTTCAATTATCAAACCCCCTTTCGGTGAAATCACTTCAAAGTTTTCAGAGGCTCAAAACTAGACATCACATTGAAAGCATAAATTTTATTGTTGGGATCATCCTCGAGAAATTTCTTGAATCCAGTAGCATCTATTCGTATTCTTTCTATTTTGTTTTGCGAGTATAAGTAGGTACTGGAGTTTTCCAAAAAGCTCATCCAGTTTTATTTTAAAATTTAGATCACAGTTTCGCCAGCATCACGGTTATTATTGGTACCATTACATAGAATTTGATAGAATATGTCGTCTGATACTCTGCAAAAAGTTCGTCAAGGTCCAATCTATCTCTTTAAATAAAGTTCTTCATAATTGTTTCACCGTTAGAATGTTAAAACGGAACAAAAAGACTGAATACATACCCATATTATGCATGAAAAGATTTTCGGTCTCGTATATCGGTAATGTCAGTAACAGCTGCAAGCGTGCCAAATCTTACAAAGACGTCATCTTAATAATCGTTTATTATTAAATAAGCAGTATATCAAAACTATGTTATCTGCTAAGTGCTACGTAATCTTGGTTTTTCGGAGAGAGATACTGGTTAATCTAGTAATACCTACTTACATCCATTAAGAAATTCAGTTTTGACTTTTGTGTCCATAATACCAAAGTTTACACCCTTAGCATAATGTGACCCCAGTCCAAGGTCTGGTGACAAAGAATATTTAACATCTAAGTAAAGCAAATTGTCACTAATTGTAGTTAGAATCAATGGCAAAAGTAGGTATTTCTTTTTTTTTCAATTTTAATGAACCACCAAATCTTTTATCAATTAGTTTATGGTTCTATGAAACCAATAGTAATAAATTCGTCTGTTTTGAAATAAATCGAGTTTGCATTATTTTTTTTTATTTTCCCTACTATTTATGGTTCGTTCGTTCAACATTTTACCCTATTATAAAATAATCCGTTTCATACAACGAACACAAAGGCTTTTCTCTCGATAATCCTCAGAGGGCTCTGCATTAATATAAACCTGTTTTGTTCAAAGTCACCCCAATTACATGTAGCTCTCCAAAAACTTTTGATTTTTAGACGATTTCTAAGAATTTTATGAGGGTTTAAGTGATTCTTGGAAAAACGCTTGTTATCTTTGCCAAGAAAACTTTACACTTGTTATGAAATGCTCGCTTAGTTTTAGCCATAAAATTTAAACTTCACAAAATATTTGAACCGTTACTAATAATAAAAAAGTTTCATTATTTAGTAGAGTTCGCCTGTTGTTGCTTTTGTTTTAAATTTCAAGCCGCCGCCTACTAAGTACTTCGTCCGCAAATACTTAGTTCCAGTAGTTTCCTATCAAAAAAACATACGTATCTCAGCCCCCCTAGCATGAACATCGTTATATCCCGCGATATGAGATAGCGCATCATGCTGTTTTGCTTACTCCGCTACGATGTGAGCGTGACAGTGACACGTTATCGAGTCGATAAAAGTCGCTCATGCTAGGCCTACTGAATTTACGAAACAGATAACAATTTTTCCATGATTGCAGTCGACTAGCAGTAGCAGATAATCGTTTAGTGACAAACAGAATTAATAATTAACGTAAAAACTTCATTACAATTTACAACCAACTATATCTTCGAGCATTTACAATCAAAATTTATGATTTTTTGTATTATGTCAGTAAAACACGAAAACGAATAACAATAACCTGCAAGCCGATAAGAAAATAATTGCCTACCTAGCAGTATTACGAGCCTTTACCAATGTCAAGGTTCAGCCTGAATGCCAAGGTTGCCCTGACCGTTATTCCTCTATTTTTTTTATCATTACAAATGACTTTGTCCGTCCATCCGTGACAATTACCACCGGTGCTAATGCTACGTAATAGGGCACATAATCCGGTGGCTTTGATCGGTTGCCAACTGAACTGGCCCTGAACTTACCAACGTCACTTGTCAACCCAACGTCACTAATTTCTAGGAACCCATTATAAATAAAAGCTGGTCGGCTGTTGCCAAGTTGCCGGCTGAAGAGAATAGTGATGTACTGAACCAGCTAATTACGGGAGCCGCTAACGACCCGTCAGCGGAGATAACGACGTTGGGGGAATAGCCAGCTGTGAAGTGACAATGACTCTCATAAAAATGTATTTGGTGTGAAAACACTAAATTATCTGGAAGTAAGAAAATCATCTACATATTGCACACTTACTACATTTAACTTGTGCAAGTAAGTTTACATGCAAAATAATAACTGTTTACCATGTCCTAAAGGAACCACATTGAGTTCATTGTCCGTGGCAGGTCTTAGGTAACAAAGTTATAAAACCAGTTCGAGACAAAGGATTCCCTGGCACCGCTCCAGCGGCATCCCGCGCACACATGGCGCGTCCAGAACGCAACACTCATTGCTATCGACGAGTCCAATCGCGCGATATGAAGGCTCTACGACGCCTTAATCTGCAATATTGGAGAGCTCAATCTTCAGAAATCACGAGCCTGAATAAAAAAGTACTCCTTCCAATCTCAAACATCGTGCCGAAATTACTTTCCTTTATAAATAAACCGTACAAACTGACACCAAGTTGATTCTACAATAAGTTTTTCGATGTTGACTTTCTACTCAGATGTAATGGAATACCGACTTTCGGTGTTAATGAAGGACGAAATTTAGTTCTCAGTTGTAATGGGATTGTGGAAGTTACTTAGGGGTGCCTCCTCCGACACAATTATGCAAATTTCACCCTTAATTTCATGCTCTCGCTCCATCTCCTGTCGCACGCAGGATATACTCGGCTCTAAATTAGGATAAAGAGATTAGATAACGTTATCCAGCAATAAAGCCAAATTAACTGCAGCATTAATTCACAATTTAATCGAGCCTCTGAAAGTTGTGGTTAATAAAACGGTCGGTAAACATTACGGCCGCGAGTTTGAACCCTTTACGACTATCGGTCGGAGGGAATTTTATTTTTGTGCGTCCCAAAATATTCCTGACTTCAAAAGCGTTTTTACGAAGTTTCGCCTTGACAGCGAAAAGAGATGTTACGGACTTGAATATCCCCGGGAAAAAAGATGTCGTGAACTTCGAATATTACGAGCTGGAATTGTGATTTTTATTAAAGTTGACGTCGACGAAATAATGTAGGGCTAAAACTTGTTAGAATCCCTTACTGTATGTTTTTGCTTGATGTTCACATTTCTTTTTATAGTACGTTTATCTTAGAAATACAATTACTGTCAATGATAATGTAATTAATGAATTTTTTATAGAGTTGTACTGAAGAAAGACGATAAACATTTAAACCTTGATTAAGATATAGTACTTATATAACTGCAGCGGCCAGCAAAAGAGGCTAGTTGTGGCCAAGGCTTGTATAGCACTTGTCTCAATTAAAGCGCGGAAATTAAAACTAAGTAGGCAGAACCCTTTTTATTAAATAAATAAATAAATAAAATAAATAAAAGTTTATTTTCAGTTACAAGGTAGTTTCACAAAAATAAGTGTTGACTTCTTCTATTAGGTACAAAAGCACCTGTGTCAGAAGAAGTCCCTCTTCCTTAACTTAGTTTTCATTACTAGGTACCTTATTTTAATAGTTCATTGATGAAGTTCACATTTATTTTAAATTTTAACAATGATGTTATTATGATGAAAGCAAAACTTTAACACATAATTTAAAACAAAATAATAATAAAACTGTGTAAGTAGTTGACAATAATTTATCTAAATGAATAAGAACAAGTTAGTATAGTACTTAAAGTGTTCATTTGTTTATTTTTTTTAATGAACAGGATTCTATTCGCATGCCAGTTCGAAAATTTAATAAAACCTTTGATAATTTATCTCCTTGGTCACAGATTACTAAATAGTGCCTTGGTTGCCATGTCTCGGAGTAAAAGATCGTTCCATTTTTAAATTACACGACAGATATGAGTTTACTATGTAATTTATTTGGCCGCTAAATCACGACAGATTTCTTACAACTTTTGCCGACCGCTGTTCGCATGTTTGGCCAGTACTGCAATTTCGATTTACCTCGAAGAAGTTTATCAAAATAATGCTCAAATTTCCAAAAGAATATAAAAGCCACCATCCGGTGACACTTTTTTTGTAGGTTCTAATAACCTCGTAACACACGGTGATCCATGCTGAACTCCTGTTCGATGGGCATTTGTATACCGTCTGGGGCCTAGAACCGGGGATAATATTAAAAACGGAAGCTCTATAGGTCACTAGTGATTGAATCATTAGGGTCCCAACTAATTAAAACCAAATCTTTACTTTTTGTTTTTTTCTAACAAACTTAATCGTGAATTCAATATAATGCAAACAGCAGTACCGCTCAACTTTTTCGGAGCTACTCGGAACGTCTTTTTGACAATTTATGTGTCGGTGATAGAAAAATAATACTGTCTTAAATACTTACTATCGTAATTCATGAATCCACGTAGGTATTGTTTTCTTTTTGGAGTGTTTTTTGCACTCAAAGCCATTTTCACATTGAATTACAAATTTTGTAAATGAATCCAATTCGATTAGTTAAATTAAAATTAATTTAAACTGAAACCAAAGAAATTTCCATGACAATATTCTGACTTTACTAATCAAAATTATTATTTTGAATTTACACTCTTTTAACACTATAATCTTCTTTATAAAAAGATCATAATGTAAAAAGCGTAGAATCCATGGAATTAACAGGTACTACGTACTAGTACTTAATAATTCCATGGCTGAATCTACTTGGTACAAAGAGTATAATTGGTATTGATTGACATGACATGTCATGCATGATGGATAAAACTAATAACAGACAACTGTCATTGCGATGTTTAATAATAAACTAATTTTAAATAATTTGAAACAGAGATTTTAAGCTATGGGAAGTAGCGGGGGCTGTTGCTATTCAAGGAGTTAAAGGTAAATTTTCTGATGGATAGTGATATCATGATTTTTTGCGGTAAGGTTTTTGTTATCCTCTATACCACGATTAGTTCGCAACGTTAGCGATAATATCGTTTTGCAATACTACACTGATTATGAATCGTAACTCTAAATTCTTATTGTGAGTAATGCATGGGTTTTGATTAACTGAATTCTTTTCAAAATAAATACTAATACTGTAGAGAGTCTCTATTTTCAATATTTTCCCCTGTTATAGGCCCCACGCGGTATAGCATGTGTGTATGTAGATTGTATGTACGAGTATGCGTACAAAGAGCGCCGCGCTGTCTGCGCCCGCGCAGCCACCCACGGGCGCAGCCGCCGCGCCGTCCAACACTGAAAGGGAACCGTGGGCAGACCATAAACTTGTCGGCTAAAACTAGAATATCGCACCGCCATAAAATTGGTACGAAAATACTATTCCGTTTTCGCCATTAAAATTAAAGCGTTACAAGATGCACAGCACGTCGTATCTATAGGATAATAATAATACAATATCATAAAGAAGAATTATTTGATTATTTGTTTGTTTGTTTGAAAGTCAAAGTCTAAGATTTTTTATTCAAATAGACTTATAGTTAAGTACTTTCAAATAGTCCATTTCTTTCCTACCAGCCATTCAGGTTTTGTTTGTTTGCATTGAATAGGCTCCGAAACTACTGAACGGATTTGGATAAAATTTAGTACGCAGATAGTAGATAGCCTGGTTATGAATATAGGATACTTTTTATCCCGATATTCCCACGGGAACAGGAACCACGCTAGGTGTCCCGTGCCTCACATTATAAATGTTATAACTCACAACAATGCAGAAAACATTGTTGTTATGGCGTCAGACTTAGAAACGAGTAAGATGGTGGTAGCTAGCCAGGCGGACTTACAACAAGTCCTACCACCAACCAAACCGAATACAATATGTACTTACCCCGCTAGGAATCGAACTCGGCGGTGCTGTCTTGCTTAGATAGCTACAATGTGAACGGGACAGTGACACAGCATCGCGTGGAGACAAAAGCCGCACATGGAAGGCCTACAGAGGGTCAGTTAAAGTATAATCGTATCTAAACCGGTTTCAATTCTAATGTTTTTAAAAAAAACTTTTTCAAAAACAAACAATACACCGACTCCAAAAGGTTTATTTTTTACTTTTTGATTTTTGAAGTCGGTTTTTTTTATAAAAGTTTTTTATTTCACAATTTATCAAGTTAGAATAAGTCCCGCACTTTGGTTTTGCTCAAACTAGTAGTGTAGGCAACTACTAGTTTGAATCATACAGTTTGTGTCAAACAGCTTGACCATAAAAACGACAGTTTTATAAAAGTTTTTTCAAAACTACTGAACCGATTTCAAAATTTAAAAAAATGGGACGAAGCCCAATGTTATAACGTTTGAATCATTTCGATCGGTTCAGGCGTTCTCGAGTAATCGGTGAACATACATAAAAAAATATATATACGCTACGGATTGACTTCTTTCTTTGAAGTCGGTCAAAAAGAGTACTACACTGCAAACTAGAATTGCTGAAACACTATTGAGATAATAATTTTTCTACTGCTGAAAAGAATTTTCAAAATCAGTTCAGTCTCACTAACTGACAAACTTTCCTCTAGATGATATTGTATCAAGAAATGTTAAACTTCGTGATGATCTTCTTGTGCTGAATAAAAGGTAAAACAAATTGAGGTTAAATAATTTATTGCAACGATTCAATCTCAATTGACAAGACCAAAGTTCTGACCAAAGACACTTTCATATTCACTAAGAGTGCAATTTGCAACAAACCTAAACAGAATTTGTAAGCAAGACTAATGACACTAAAATGTGATAAATGACTTTTCCAAATAAGAAGCGGCCTGGACCAGTCTATATTAATTTCGGTTGATGCAATTTCCACTGTATTTGCAAAGCTTTAGGGTTAGTTTTCATTTGAGCGTAGGCTGGTGATGCAAGCGACGGTTATACCGGTGTCACGACAGATGAATCCTGGGGACGTGCCAAGCGCAAGCGCACGTGGCGTGCGACGTTGCCAGCTGATAAAGTGAAGATATTCTATCTCTACATGTTAGCAAATACTAAAACTAACGATAACATGCACAGATCTTGACGTTTGCAGTGTCATGTAGGTACATTTTCTTCATTTTACATTATTTAACATTCACTTAACCGCCTCCGTGGTCTAGTGGTACAACCACCGGTATCAGACCCAGGGGTCCCAGGTTCGATTCCCAGCGGAGGTACATATTGTATTCGGTTTGGTTGGTGGTAGGACTTGTTGTAAGTCCGCCTGACTAGCTTAGACCGCTTAGTGCCAAAGGGGAAGGGGTCATTTCGAAAAGAAACAAGAGTCGTGACAAAATCATAAAATCTGTGCCTGGTTTTCTACAAATGTATGAAGAAATGTATATCTTAAAACCTGATTCGAATCATCTCTAACCGTCGTAGGGTTTTCTACTATCGCCTTAACTATTTCTTAAAATTCTTTCTCAAACTGAGCCTTATCAGTCATAGCGGATGAGTTGACCAATTTTGTTAATCGGTCCTTTTTAGATTTCATTATATTAGCGGAATCGTTCACCTTTGCCGTTAGATTTCCTTGTACCTACTTATCACTTATGTGTGGCTTAAGTAACAGTAAGTATGGACGTTAGTTTGAGTTTACGTACTTGATGTCCTCTATTAATCAACAGTCAACATCATCATCATCCAGTTCCTCAGTGGTTGAGGATTCCAGGAGAGGCGCGCTTCCACCTTCAGCCGCATCATAACTTAACATCATGTATGATGAAGACAAAGGTCTACCCGTTTCATTAAAAAAAATCTCTTTAAACGTAACGTAAAATTGACTGGTCATATCTGGCAGCTGTTCTTGATATGTATGAAGTAAATGCCGCGCCTCTCATCTCTGCAAATAGAAACAAAGAGGCCATTCTGTGACATGCAGTCATCGAACGGTTTTACAAGATACAGTGATGTCTACAGTGATTTAATAGTGACTGAGAGAAAATTAGAATCATCATCGGCCATTTTTATGTCCCCACAGCTGGGGCACTGGCTTTCCTTAAGGATGGATAAGGAGAATGGGTCATGCATGACACACCTATTTCTCTTTTGAAATCGATAAGTCTTCAAATTGTTCAGGCAAAATGCATAGACTCACGCTATACTTAACGGGTGAATCCAGCTGTGTATGTTAGAGACTGGTTGTTTTAAGTAGGCATTTAAATTAGATTTAAACAATCAGTAATCACGACTTGTCCGGAGAACGAACCTGGGACCTCGGCGTAGAAAGCAGGTATACGTACCCTTACGCCAGTCAGATACCTGCTATATGGACTATAGAAGTAAATATAATGTTCTTTCTTATGACAATGTGTCCTTGCATAATGAGGTTCAGAAGATGAGGCAATTCTACACAAGATAGGTACTATTATATCTGTGGCTGTCTTCTCTTGAAAATTTGAGCCAAGTAACCATACATATCTGTTGGCATAAGAACTTAAGCATCAATCAAGGATCATATTAAAATCATCAGATTATATCCACCTGGGCCTGGGTAGGCACATTATCCATCCGGAGGAACTAAAAACTCTAAAAGCTAGAAAGATTCTACATTTTCTGGAAGCCACCGAGCTGAAAGAGTTACTGTCAGTATGAGGATCACAGTGCCTACAGTTCTCAATGGAGTTGCAAAGCCACAAACTCACACAAATGATAATAATAAGTCTCGTTTCTTTTCCACGTTTGTCTTTCAAGTTTTAGACAGCTAATATTTCGCCAAAATGCTTTTCAAAATGTCCAATAAAAATAGCTTCATGAAAATTCATTTAGCACAAGTGAATTTAAGGGGGCGTAAGAATTATTTCAACAATCTGCCGAAACAGAAATAACCCAAATGTTTTAAGCTCGCTCTCTAAAAGATTTATCTTAAACGTTTTTTTCCAAGTCCTTTTTTCTGCATCGTTGGTTGTTTTCGAGACTTTATTGTTTCAATTTACTGGATTGTGAACGTAAAATTTATTTTTAGAAACGTTTCATAATGCCCTAGAGCTTGCAAGTAATAAAATAAATAAATATTTTAACATACTTTGATATGATTCCGTGAGAGTTGATATACGTACAACGAAAGATATACGTGAGCTGTTCCAAAAATTGGTAGTGAAATAAAAAATAGTTAGACAATAAAAAAAAGTTTATTTACAGCTTTCAAAATATCCCCCTCCAATCCCAATACACTTATGCATTCGGGTGAACTAGCTTTCAAAACATTTAAAAAACGTGTCTTGGAGATCGAAAAATAACCGCCGAAATTCTTCGACGGCCTCGTCTGCGGTGCTAAATTTTCGCCCAGAGGGGACTGTAGCTATATATCCATGAATCGTCAGTTGTAAGAATGTAGGATACGTTTTGCGAAGTTCCTCCTTCGAACTTTTCTAACATAAATTTGCACCAATCAACACGACGGCATTTTTGCTTATCGGTGAGAGAATGAGGTATCCATCGCGAAGCAAGCTTCCTAACTTTAAGGTGTTCATGCAGGATGGTGGATACTGCCTGTGATCCAATGTTTAGTTCAGCCTGTATCTCTCGATGTGTAATATGTCTATTCTCTCGCAATAGCCACCCTAATGATGTTTTCATGAGTTACTGCAGTTGGTAGTCGGCCAGGTCTGGGGGCATCGTTTAAGTTCTCTCGACCACGTTTAAATTCACGAAACCAATAAGTAATTGTTACTAACGCAGGAGCAGACTCCCCAAAAGCAGCTTGTAAATTTTCTTGAGATTCCTTGAAGGTTAACCCTCGTTTGTAATCATAGAAAATCATAGCACGAAAAGCTTACCGCGAGACGTCCATTGTTGCAAACAAAAGAAGAGTGTCTATCTTTAAACAAATAAAAAAAACTACACATAGGTTTTCACACCTTTGTGAATAATAATTTGTGAATAAATGACGGCTAATTTCAACACAAACCTCCTTAGGTTTGTGTTGAAATTAGCCGTCAATTTAAAATAGTTTCATGAAGAAAGGGGTTGTATTTATTCTGTGGCTATCAATTTTCGGAACAACCTATGTATACATAATAAACATAAATTTTCATCACTTCCATATTTGTCAAAACGAACCCACGAACTTGCTCAGTTGGCATCATAATCACTACATGACTTTTAAATGTTTGCATTCACCATGCTATCGTATAATGTAAATTTTATAAGCATGTATAAATCTAGTAAAGACTAGTTGTTTTTCTTTATCTATGGTAAATCTAGATTTTATGTTACGTAAATTCTTTTCAATAGTCTCTACAGCTTACACACATTACACTTCTTTCTCTGAAAGCAATTAATATGGCTGTTTACGAGCAAACAGATGTTAAGGTATTGTTCCACTATTCCTTTTAATGACCAAGATAATTTATAGAATACGTTTTAGAGACCATAAATTTTGGAAGCTTTTACCTCCGACGCGTTTTCAACGCTAAAGTATCGTGGACATGTCTTGTGTAGTTTTATTTCATATGTTACGGCCTTTAGGGCTGTCAAACGTTAGTAATGATGAGGATTATGGCAGATGTTGTACGAATTTCGCCAGTTCGCCAACTTGGATTTTGTATTTTTTTTTTACTATATTAATGGGTTTGCTCTAAATTCCAAGCCCAGGGACTAATACAGGATTCACGATGGTGCGAGTTAACCAAGAAGGTGCATATACGCACTTGCTTAGAAGATGGACTAAGAATGGATATCGTCGTCTCAGCCACATGACACCTACTGCTGAGTATAGGCCTCCCCCAAGGACCTCCACGACAATCCTGCACTGCCCGCATCCTGTGGCTTCCTGCGACCTTCACCAGATCGTCGGTCCACCTTGTCGGGGGCCTACCCACGGAGCGTGCATTATCCGGTGCACGGTCGCCATTCTAGAACTATTTCGCCCCAACGGCCGTCGGTACACCTCGCTATGTGTCCCGTCCACTGTCACTTCAGCTGACCAATCCTTCGAGCCATTGTCAGTAACTTTAGTTCTGCTGCAGATTTCCTCATTTCTGATTTGATCACGCAGTGAAACGTCGAGCATAGCTCTCTGAATGGATATAAGTACACGGAAAACAGACGCAGGGAGGGAGTTCCACTCCTTTGCTTTGCGCAATATAAAAGATGCTCAAATATCAACCAAGAAAGGGTGGTAGCCCGCAGTGCGTCTGGATGTCCGATAGAAGATTGCGATATGAGCTCATTTTATTTTATTTTATTTATTAAAAACAGTGTACTTACTGGCTTACAGTTTGCCCAAAACGCCAGCAAGTTAGGATAAGTTCATTATTATACGTAGAATTATAGTAACAATCCAAAATAAATTAAAATTGCAGATTATATATAAAAAAAATACAATGTTATATAGGTACAAAATTTACACAATACTATTTGTCAAAGGGGTATCTTGAGAACTATGTCAAAAAATAATAATATTAAAGAATACAACAAAGAAACATAAGAATACAAATGTCAAAATCGTCTATGAACTATATTAAGTACCATCGCAGCATGTCAAAGAGAATTATTGCTTAGGGAAAAATATTAAAATATAAATGTCAAAATCATCTAAAAACTAAGAAATAATCGCAGTATGTCAAAAAAAATATGGAATAAAGAAATATTAAAATACAAATGTCCATAATAAATGTCAAAATCATCTGTGAATAAAGTACAATCGCAGCATGTCAGAAGGAATTACATAAATAGAATCAATGTCAATTAATTATTATCAAAATACATTGTATGTCAAAAACTAAACAACCAGGGAACTCATTTTATGACACCACTTATGTATACTAGTGCCTTATTACATAATTGGCCAAAACAGTCCGCAAATAGGTCGATCTCAAAGTGTTGAACGAGCATATCTCCAATGAGACGCAAAGCACGAGTGGTGGGCGCGTGCGCGGCGTAGCTAGTGCGCGTGGTGGGCCTCCTCAAAAGTCGCGGAAGTCGCCTTGGAGCCACCGTCCCCTCCGTATCCCAACATAGACGCTTGGGAGCCAATAGCTCTACTTTACTTAAGATCGTTGGACTATCTATCTTGTTACGTATGATGGCCAAATAGTGTATAAAAAGCTTCATAACCCTTCTGAGTTCCAGGGTATCTAACCCAACCATTCCAGATACAAATAGAGAGGGATACAGATATGGATAATAGCCATATTCCCTCTTGTAAAGCCACCGTGCAAATTTACGCTGTACGCGTTCAATCTTGACGATATACTTTTCTTCATATGGATCCCATGCAATGGCACCATACTCAAGTTTGCTACGTACGTAGGCATTGTAAAGTACCATAGCAACTCCCACTCCATTGAACTGATACGATGTGCGTAAGACAAAGCCAAGCAATTTATTGGCACTTTTACATATAAGTGTCACGTGGTTGTGAAAGTCTAGTCTAGAGTCCAACATTATTCCTAAGTCACGAATGTCGCTTACCCTCTCATGCAGCTTCTGAGCACACTCTCCGAAGTACAGTCTGTAAAAGACCGACAGACTGAATGTAAGTAATGTTGATTGATGGTGCAATTCTACTACCAATAGTATTATGTTTTTTATTATTTCATAGGTACATTTTTTTCTAACTTATTGATACTGTTGGGCTGGTAACCCTGACTGCTCTCCACATTATTACAAGTATAACTATTGCTCGCTAGATACGCCCGCGTCGATTACGCACGCGCCAAAAGAGAATAGACCAGCGCTATATTCTGTCTAACAAAAGATTTAATGACTTTTTCGGATCATAATAATCATCATTAGGTTAATGAATTAATGAATCTTATTTCTTAAGCCTTACGAGTGCTTTTCCAGCGTCATTTAGCGAAGCTGCAAAAGTAATTCTAGACTGAATTTAGAGAAAGTCTGGTCGTAAACAATTTGTTTCGCGCGTGGTATTTATGTTCATTATTGAACTTTTTATAACTAACTACCTATAATAATTGTTTTAGAGCAATTTGGTACAAGCATTATGATTCCCTGGTGTTTCACGGTGGTTATAAACTGTTCGATTGCTCACGATTGTGGCTAAATTGGTATCAATTGGGAACTCGGTATCGTATAGTACCACAACACGCAGAGAAATTGGTGACAAACAGAACTACTGAATCGAATAGTTAAATTAGGTTACAACTTTTCTAGTTTGAAATACTTGGTCCTTGTTAGCTCTACGAGTTATTATTCACTCTTACTAATCGTATGTTTCATTATATTATTTGATTAATGTAGCTCACAAAAAAATTATATTGAACCAAAACATCAATAATTATTGCATCTTTAACAATTATTATGTTAATATGTATTTAATGTATTGTATGTACTAAGAAACAGGGATTCGCAGTTACTAAATGATCTAGTTTCGGTTAATGATTTACAATGCACTGATGGACTACGAGTGTGTCTGTAATCAAAACAATAATCTTTTTATTACAAGTACATTGTTGTTTTCAGTACATATCGTTCTAAGTGTCGTATAATATTCGTTAAGTTTGGTTTACTTTTAAAATAGTGTTATGGCTTAACAAGAATATTATAGTAAAAACCACCCCGAAAACAGTAAACGGTACAATGTATGTAATTATCCGTGCTATTCTGTTAGCGTGTTTTAAAACATTAAAATAGTAATGTTACAATAACAATCGAGGTGGTATTCATAGCTAAGTATCTTGTTCTGTTTATTTAAAACTGTGTTTTTGTAAACAATCAAAAAATTTGCGTGAATTTGAAAACCAGCCAGCCGACCCGGCCGCGGCCGCCCGCCATTGTGGATTGTGTTTTCGACCGCGCTGAGCGCTCACTCAACTCAACGTAGTATTACCAATTATTTGAGAGTTTGCTTATTAAACTTGAGTGATGTCTGATGACATAGATGGGGATATCCCACAGTTATTGCAGCAGTGGGGCTTACCTCAATATATTGATACTTTTGAAGGTAAGTTGGTACCTTGGTATAACAATCTTCTTGTTTTGTAGTATTCATAGCTATTATTCAATTTAATTAAGTAATTAATTGGGTACATTAATGACTTTATAAGTTTACAGTTAAAAGTTTGAAGTTATTCGTGGAATTTCATTTTAATAAGGAAACGCGATAAATTATTTGTTAGTAGGTAGATACTTTCTTTGACTGACAGTCATCTCATCTTAATCAGTTTGGCACACAGGTCACCGAATGTCAGCTCAGCTCCAAAACAGGCGAATTGGATAATTAGTCAATAGGCTTGTTTTATAAAACCTAATTTACCTAGCCAAGTATTCGATTCCCCTTAGGTCAAAAATAATGCTTTTTGTGTTGGGACTTTCTTACATGCGTGATAATAATCTTTATATATTTTTTATGATTTTTCAGTAAATAATATAACAATATCGACACTGTCCATGCTCGACAGTAGTCTACTTAGAGAACTAATCCCTGCAATTGGAGATCGGGCCAAATATTTAAAAACTTGGACAATTGGAACAAATTAACTAACTAAGAAGAATGCCCAGAAATACAATTTACCAGCAGCAGCCCTGTAAGTATCTCCTATTTTTAACATGATTTTATTCACCTGTAACTATGTACCTATGTAAGTAATGTAATACTATCTAATTATTTTAATCAATAATTTGTGTTTTTTCAGCCGTTGAAAAGCCTACTCTTAAAGTTACAACCCAGATGACTGTAATGAGAAGTATTATAACAATATTTTTTCTGTGATTATTACTTGTAATTTATAACTTAACTTATAATTTATAACTATAACTTATAACTAGTTTATTTAAATGAAAAAAAGGTACAAATTATGTCAGCCTCATAATCTTATGTTTAAAACATTGTTATTTAGAAGTGGTATTGGTCAAAACGCTCATTAAAATACTTCTTAGATGTGTAGGAATGATAGGTATAGTATAGATATTGCACTAATGATTGTGATGATTATAAATAAATGTAATTTTTCTATGGACTTGATATTTTTATTTTTGATTCCAGGAAACCTAAACCTGTCTATGAAACCGTAGCGCGTGCGACGTCTTAACAAAAATGCCGATAATATCAATTTCTATGATTCTAACACCTGTTAAACTTAGTATTAACTTTATTAACTCTGTATTCGACTTATTTTTATTATGATACTAGATAGTCGGAGTCTTTGGATATTGTAATGAAAATGGCATTCTTTTATAAAATTTTAAAGACGTCTCACGTAGGTACTGATGGCTCTATGGACTGTGTTTAGATGGAGCGCCTGCAATCCAGTGGACTGACAGCACCAACAACGGATCCTTTTTAGGCTTTTAATAGAGAAAATACAGTTTTATTTACACAAGACAAATAAAATTGTATTTTTGTCTACTTAAAGCCTGAGAGTACCCGTTAGTACTGTAAATGCACTAGATTGCAGACTTCACTAAACCAGTAGGTACTGCATACGAAATAGTAGCTGTAACAATACCTAGGATGCTAGCATTACAATGTGTATTGTACTTGTTACAAAAATCATAAAGCTAGCGTTGCAATACGAATAGTTATTATTAAAGTTCACTTCGTTATGTTACACAAATTCATATGTAGATACAGCCAAGTATTTAGTAAACCCAAAAAAATTATTGATAATGTTTACCAGATTGCATAGTAGTCCTTCCAATCGATCTAGTAATGTCTACTTGACGTATGGTTACAATTACATTGGTATTGTAACAGGCGCGATATTTACCTTGTAGTGAGTATTATATGGTTTGGTCAGTTACACTAAACATCTAGTTGTCATTAATAAAGCGATAGGTAAAAATAATAACAGAATGGTTTTTGTATAGTCAACTCGCGAGTCTTGCTGTCACGGTTGCAAACAGAAGTTCTAGTTACAGTAGTGTTTTTTCTTGTATAGGTAGCCAGATATTTCTCTGCGTGAAATTGAACCATAAATTGCTGGAAAACAACCACAATCAAGACCAGGCAATGTTGTTTTGTATCGTTGATTGATTTGAACAATAATTATGAATCCACGGTGACTATTACTGGTAAGGTACTAATGGGTTATTGGATGATTTAGTCAGTCAAAGTAAATCAGTAGTCAGTGGTGCAGTCAAAATTAAATACAACTAGCAGATAAGGTATCGAAATATGTGATAAGTTATTTAAAATACTTTGAGAGGGTTAGTGTAAGAAAAGTTTGTAGCTATTATACAATTTATTTCTTTATTAACTATTTTTTTTTTTTTTAGTACACATATTACAGCAAAAGACGGACTTAATGCCCTAAAGCATTCTCTACCTATGTTGATATTCGATACTATGTTTGTTCTAAAACATAACTATTATTACCGAGCTCACAAAAATATCAGAGGAGTCTTATCCTAAATAATAAATTGTAAACACCTGCACCCGATAAAAAGAAAACTAAAGTAAATCAACTACTGAACAGTGAGGTCGGCTGTACAATTTCAAAACCTAGCAAGGGACACCTCCAAGAAAAAACGGGTTTTTGCATTATTGGGCTTCTAAAGTCATAAGGCACCGATTCCTATCGCCAAAACATCTATAAATGTTTTAGAAATAGGATTTTAAATATTGAAAAACCTAGCAAGTACACAGTCGTAACGCGAAAGAGCCCAAAAACAATTTAAAAGACACAGCAAGTAACATTGACAATGTCTAAACCTAGCAAGGGATGTCCGTTGCTAGGTTTTTAAAGTTGTCATGCGACTTACTAGGTTTTTAAAGCTGTCAACGAACGGTTGAATTACGCGCGCTAACGTCAGTAAGCGACAAGACGCCAAACCCTCTGCAATAATTGTTCATCTGTTTTTAATAATTAACGGTGGTTTATGATGTCAAAAAAACAGTTTTATAGGTCGAAGTTAATGTTAAGTGCCTTTAATAAACATCAAGATGCTAATATGTAAGTAAAATTATGTTTTGATTATAAAGTAAAAATTAACCCTTTTTTTCATAACCTCAACAATATTCAAGTGTCTTGTAACAGATTTTCAAGCTTTTTGTGATATAAATGTCTTGTTTAAGGCTTTTGTGGGATACTATTAGGTCTATTATAGAAATAGGTACAGTCGATAACCATCTTGTGAGTCATGATTATAGACAAGGATTTCAGTTTGTATTTTTACTTCAAAAATGATGTTTTTGTTTTTGTCGTATATGATATTTAAACTTCAGCACGTACACGTGACAAATAAGCCGGTGCTTACTTTTATATCATATTAATTATTATACAGGGTGTCAACAGACCTATTAACGAAAACGAAAACCGAGTATTCTCCCCATCATTACTATCATTTTCTAGTATGGGACCAAATCTGAAAACCTCATAGTTAACGAGTTATTGAAGATCAAGTCAATATGTTTTTAATGATTATCGTTTGAAAACGCAATGAATGTCAAAACTACGTAATGATTCGTGGCCCTGGCCGCCTACTCGTGCCCTATATAATATGTACGTGCCAGTATGGTCGTTTCCCCGCAATTATTTTTACTAAATCTTATTTAGTATGATGTACCTACACAACGCATATATATTACGTACGGCTTCGGCATAGGTC
Organism: Chrysoteuchia culmella; assembly: GCA_910589605.1. Lineage (NCBI taxonomy): Eukaryota > Metazoa > Arthropoda > Insecta > Lepidoptera > Crambidae > Chrysoteuchia > Chrysoteuchia culmella. The sequence continues at coordinate 892,976 of OU342660.1, forward strand.
TTTTAACACTTCGTAATTCTTGAAACATAGCATGGAACATGAAATGTCACACGCGAAAAACATGTGTTTAGTAAAATACCTTGTCAATAACTTTTTTCTCTTCGAAGGGGAATTCATACACTACAATGCCACCTTATTGATGTGTATAGGAAAAATTAAATAGACAAACAGTTAAAATTAATAGTTAAAAGTTAATATTTCGTCTACTTATCGACTGTACTATTAGTGATAAACAAATAACTTATTTTAAATGGAACGGTTGCTTGCAATTCAACGACGATTGGGTATTTATACTTTAGTACATTTGTTTCTGCTGTTTTTTGCACGGGTGGGTGGTGCTTGGTTGAGCATAGCAGTCCCAATCAGACAAGCACTACAAAAACTACAATACCTGTTTGTGACGCATCCGAAGATTTAGTTTCAGGAGGGCAAATGATTACCGACTGATAACTTTTTCTATAATATTTTTTCATAAATTAAATAATTATTAAAAAAACGAGTTTTATTTAAAATATACACGTACTTACTAGGTTCATTCAATAGTAGTTAGGACTAAGGAACTAATTAAAACAAAATTAAAAACCTAGTAACGACACTTGCTAGGTTTTTAAATTGTAAAACCAGCTGAGTCCAAGTTAAAAAAACAACTTAACAATTAGTAAGTGCTATAAAACTTGATCTATCATTTATTATGGTATATAGTTATACTCTGTAGATAGCCAAGGATATACCGCATCTTTTGATCCAAGACTCATCATACCAGCTCTTTTAGTTTCAGCGCGGCAAGCTCTCAAAGTGATCAACTCGTTTTTTGGCTCTCCTGTAAAATTTGTCTCCTGCCCCTTACTAGGTTTTGAAATTGTACAGCCGAGGTGTGCCGTGTGGTCAAAGATAGCAGTGACAGTGTGGCGTGCAGGGTTCACGGCCTGTCACTGCCGCGCGGTGTCAGGGTCGCAGATACATTCCCGGCGTGGGACGCGCCGGGTAGCGTAGCGGTGTTTGTGTATAAATTAGTTGTTTTTAATCTTGTATGAGTTTGCTTTGGAATCTAATCTAACCTGAAGGGCAAGACAGAGCTTAAAAAGTGATTTCTCAGATGGGACTCAAACCCACGACCTTTGGAAATCCGGTCCAATGCTCTAACCACTGAGCTACCGAGACTTGCGAACCACCGTCGAAATTCTCCAATACTTTTATATTATTAATACGCTGTGAAGGCCAGCGTTGTCACATCAATGCTAGAAAAATCCTTGCATTCGAAAGAAACATCTTTTCAGGTGTTAAGATTAAGATTAAGATGCAACAGCCAATAATGGTTAGAGCATTGGACCGAATTTCCAAAGGTCGTGGGTTCGAGTCCCATCTGAGAATTCACTTGTGGCCGAGTTATTTTTTTCCAATATTTTTCTATTTAAAAAAAATATCATAAGTATAAAAACCGCATTGAAAAATGCAAAAATTAAAAAATCATAAAAAAGAGCTTAAAAAGTTGTGTAGGAACTCTGGAAGATTCGTCTTCACTTTTAAATGGTTTGATTTTATTTTTACTAAGTACTTATTTAAATTAAATTTCGTACGATGAATATCTTTAACGTGTTAAATGATGTTTTTATTTTATCATTCGGAATCAGCGTGATCTAATTTTGATTTTATATTTACAACCATAATCCTACTAAGTAATATTATAAATGCTGCAAGTATGTTAATTTTTATGTTTGTTACTTTTCACGCAAAAACTACTGATCTGATTTGGATGAAATTTAGCACACAAATAAGTAGTAGATATCCCGTAAATGTAGGGTACTTTTTATCCCGATATTCCCACGGGGACAGGAACGACATATAGTAGTACATAATAGCAATGTTACTTTACAGACAAACCGAAACCAATACCTAATCATGATCTCACCAGCAGGTGTTTACTTTACATAACCTATTAATAAGTCCAGTTCAACATGTCGCAACACGCCACATCAGCAAATGTCATTCTCAGCTTACTCGTAATTTCCACATAGCAATTGGAAAGGTGCCTTTTACGTCAGCCAGCCTCGCGCTAGCGAGTCTGCTCTGAAAATTTGGACCAGGATCAAGTAGCCCATCATCTAGGAACCAGGGAAAACCACCCTTAGTCCCCTAGCAATAAGACAGGTAATGCTTTGGCAGATGGTCTGATGTGCCCCCGTCAGGAGGAACATAAATAAAATATGACGCTCGCGGCAATTTAAGGTTGTTCCAGTAATTCAATATTTGACAATAATCTCAGTAGTGGAGCCGGGATCTGGAAGCAATTTGGCTAAAAGTACATTCACGTGTCGATTATGTTTCAGATAATGTCAATTAGAAAAACTCTTTGTACACTTAAAAAACCAGCCAAGTGCAAGTTGGATTCGCGCACGAAGGGTTCCGTACCATTATCTATACAAGTTTAAACACTATATAAAAACGGCAAAAAAATCACGTTTGTTGTTGGGAGCCCCACTTAAATATTTATTTTATTCTGTTTTCAGTTATTGTTATTTGTTGTTATAGCGGCAACAGAAATACATCATCTGTGAAAATGTCAACTGTCTAGCTATCACCGTTCTTGAGATACAGCCTGGTGACAGACAGACGGACATTGAAGTCTTATAAGGTCCCGTTTTTACCCTTTGGGTACCGAATCCTAAAAACTACTTCTTTTTAAAGTCTCCACCTAAGTAAAGGCACAAATAAGAACCAAAACCATAGCCAAAGATTTTTAAACAATTTAATTCTGCTAAAACTTGGTGTGTATCTGGCCTCAAAGATTTATTTAACGATCAAGCTTATCGTGAGTAATGGCGCAGCAACCGCGATAAACAATAGTGAGATAAACAAATATCTGCCTCTGAATTAAACTGACGAGAAGCCACTACCCGCACAGTGTTAAGATGCACAGTATTTTGTCTTCGTACTAAAAGTGCGTTCGCGAGTAATTTCCACGCGCCTCGGTTTGGCGAGAGCTTGGCAAGAGAAGAGTCTCAGAATCCGCTAGAAGAGTCTCTGTTAGTTGAATGCACGCTGTGAAAGTTTTGTACGCAGTAAGCGCATGTAGAGGATTTCGTGGCGTAGTGGTTCGCGCGCTCGGCGATTGTTGATGTTAAGCAATTTTCGCAACGGTCGGTCACGGGATGGGTGACCAAAAATTTACTATCTCGAGCTCCTCCGTGCTTCGGAATGCACGTTAAGCCGTTGGTCCCGGCTGCATTGACAGTCTTCAAAACCCATCAATCTGCATTGGGCCCGCGTGGTGGTCATGGCCAATTCCTTATCCATCCATAAAGGACATCCAGTGCCCCAGCAGTGCCGTTATGTTCGCGGGCAGCCCTATCGTGTATTGCGTACCGTGCGGCTGCAATAATAATAAATTACTTTAAGAAAGAGTCTAACAGTTGGTTGCACCATAATTTTGGGTGCAACCGGCTGTAAGGCAACATACTGTATCTTTATACTGTGCTACCGGCGTTGGAACTTTGCTAAATACCTATCTAAATTGCTCAGATCAATCCTACACAGAAAGCACTCAAGATTTGAACGCAGCGAAAGCTTATCTTAATACGGAACTGATAAGGTTCAAAACCGAAGAAACTTGAAGCCATCTTGAACATTTCGAAGGGTATATTTGAGCCGAAGTTAGTGCGAAGTTTGCTTTGGCTAGTGCCGCAAGCATTTTGATGGAAGGATTGCGGGATAATGTTCCTGTGCTTAAGATCTCTGGGTATATACTAACTCAACAAGTCAGTTCAGTTGATGAAGAAAACCGTTTACCCTAAATAACGTCGAACGACTACATAAAAATTATATTTGGCAATGGAATTAAGTTCTCTACCTTATTTCACCAACAGTTTACTACTGACAAATTAAAAAATGGTGGTTAAAAACGTCGTCACTGTCCCTTGATACTTGAAACAAACAACAAAAATGCAGTGACATCAAAATAGAATTTAGCGTTAATATAATGTCGGTTGATTAGTTGGTAAACATCCAAAAATATTTATAAGTTTTTAATTTTGCATTTTACAATGCTAACTATTTTTATGTGATAATTTTTAATCAAGTAAATATACTAGAAAAAAGCAACTTGTCTCATGTCGCCCTGACGGGACTCGAACCCGCATTCTTGGGAATCCGGCCCAATGCACTGACCAATTATGCTACAGAGACCTACGAGAACACGTTGAAATTCTCTAGTATATTCACCTTTTTCTACGGTGTTGGCCACGGTCGTTTTATCAATGAGAGAAATATATCCTTCTATAGGTTTTCGAATGCGAGGGCGACATGAGACAAGTTGCTTTTTTCTAGTATATTTACTTGATTAAAAATTATCATCCAAAAATATTTTAAAAAAAAAAGACGGGTTGCACTCCGGGAGTGCCGGCAGAAGTGAAAACTTGATTATTAACGTTGAGCATGTTTGATATTTTGGAATGGTTAGGGAATAATTTTGCACCAATTGCTTTATCAGTATAAAAGTACTATCATTTATGTGGTAGAATACAATATTCATTTATTGCGCTATCGTACACAAACATGACAAACCATATTAAAGTGAACGTTAAGTTAGGTAATAAGATATAAGAAAACATTAGTTATTATAGAGAATCGAAAAATATATATTGACAATAAAACAAGAGACAAGTAAAAGACATTATCAACAGTCTGTCGCTAAGCAACCGAGACCATAGTCAACCTGTCACCTCAACATTCTCCATCCGTCCTACGCTTTTTCGATCAGGTCACGTGTCCTGACGCGAGTTTAAGATTTTATACCCATTACAGAAAAAGTGCTCAACGCCGCTAAAGAAGTTTTCACTTCAAAAATATACTGGAAATGGAAACTGCCTTCTAGAATGTATAATAGCTATCTTTGGACGTCACTAGATATAATTTGCGTGCCGTGTGGTCGTCAGTTACTTTGTCAAAATTGGTAACCACTTGGCAACCGTTGACATTAGCCAGACCGCAACCCTCGGCTTGCGGTGTCTTCCGGTGAACAAGTTTGTTTCCATCCAAACTTAACCAATTTAGTTTAACGCTGGCAATCCTACTGTAGATACTGTTGTTGTAGTGTTACCAAACGTTTGTAGAAATGGCCCACATTTCTGGGGGCAATGACACACAATAGATATTGTTCTCTGGACACCGGTGTCCTGCAAATGACGAATGAAATTACGTACTTGATGGAGTCGTTCAAATGTTTCTCACAATGTATGATTTTTCAAGTACAAGTTTTTTATGTACATTTTAGTGTTTGGGCATAGATTGAAGAAAAGCTGATATGGCGGCGTCGGAAAATGGCAAATGCTGCTTAAACGCAAGAAGTAAAAAGCTAGTTTGTGTAGTGGCGTCAACGAAGTAGTGATGGACATTTTGATATTTAATCAAATTTCTTCTGAATGACTTACTTTAGTCGAAAGATATCAATAGATATTTAACTATTGAAAGCATTTTGAAACGTAAAGTTCATACTACTAAAAGGACACCATGAGAAATTAACCATATAACTGAAACTACAAACAGTAATTTTTTTTATTAGTTTGTAAAATTGTTATTACATAAAGAAAATTATTTCCTTCAGTCTCGTCAAACAAAACTCGGTCACGTCATTTCAATGGCAGATGTTTTATCAATAAGTAGGAATTCCTCATTTTTGTCAAGAACGTGTACAAATGTGTCTGGTTAAATAAACGTTTGATATGCAGCGTGCGTCCAAGGCCACAAAGATATATGTTACATATATTTATACACGTGAAGCAGGTGATTTGTATGTAAATGTATGTTACCTACTTATTGTTTGTTCTCTTTGGAGATCACTTCTAATTTTCGCGACCTAAAATAGCCTATATGACCTTATCCAAGTCCAAAATCTATGCCAAAATCAATCAACCTGGTTCAGTGATATAGGCGGGATAGGTAACAAACAGAAATGTAACTTTCGCATTTACCTATAACATTTTTATAGATTTATTAAGGTAAGCATAATACAATATTATTAACTTGGATAATACATTTTCCATTGTACGATTTAAAATTTCTTCAAGTCGTTATAGCAAGATGTTAATTTTTGAGGCGGTATTTTATTCAATACTAAACGCAATACCTATGTCACGACGCATCTTCTAAACCTTTTCTTAGGTTTTGTGGTAAATTTCTAATATTACAAATTACCTAACTGGAGATATACTCGCACAGTGGATAAACGACCTTTCATTGACCAAATCGGTATTAATTTCAATTAAGTGCACCACATGTTGGCTGACGGATGACTCTCGGGACTCCGTCATTATGTGTCGGATTAACTCCCGAACAGGAACAGTCATCGGGTCGACGAAGGTTTCAGACAACGGATCAATTCAAGAGACAGACAAATATGAGACCTCTAACCGAGGGATTTCGATACCTAACATGCGTTTATATAGCGTAGTTCCTGTTCCCGTGGGTATATCGGGATAAAAAATAATCTATGTATTATTGCAGACTACCTTCTACCTGTGTGCCAAATTTCATTCAAATCGCTTCAGTAGTTTTTTCGTGAAAGAGTAACAAACAGCCAAACATCCTCACAAACGTTCGCATTTATAATATTAGTAGGATAGGATAGGATAGGATTACTAGGAAATAGGATAGGTTGTCGATCGATAGGATAGCAGTGCAGCTAAATGAATTAAAGCAAATATAAAACGAATTATCTATGTAAGGATTTTATAATTTAGAATTTTGAAAAGCAAGCAAACAAGGCTTTGAAAAGATAATATACAATGGGATAATTAAGATAACAGAAACTTATTATTAACCGCACTCATAAATAACCATGTTGAACTTTCTTCACAATTGAAAAGGGCTCGTGGCCTCAAGTTATGTCCAATTAAGCACACGACGAGCACCAAACGAGCCCACTTTATGCTCGAAGATGGAGCAGACCACGGGAACTCCGCAAACGAACCTTTTAATTAAGACAATTTCCCAAAGCCATTGAAATTAAATTTAATTAACGAAATGTTTCATTGAAATAAGTCGGGTAACAAGCCAGATAATTCTCCGCATAAAATAACCTCCGAACAAAGTCTGGGAGACGAATAAAGCTGTATTAATAAGGCAGCGGGAGATAATTATTGGGGTTCTGCTCAAGGAAAATGGTGTGATCGGGAAAAAGGAGTAGTTAGTGTCCTGGAATAACATAGGGGCCCTTTAGATAATCCAGATTAGTCGCCGATCGAGGTAAATCCTTCGATATTGGGAGACGAATGCTCCGCTCCCGTTGATCCTGCGACTCCTTTATGAACAAGCCCGAATTCCCGAAAGAAGGATTAGGAGGGTCCAATTTGTTATTATTCACACCGTGGGTCGCGGGAGGGCGTGTCCGGAAACGTATTTGTATGAGGGATCTTAAGCCTCTTTCTTCGCTCTTTGTCCATCAAAGTCTAAAATGTTACGTATGATGTTCTATACAGGAAGTTCCAGGGTCTTGTTATTTTTCAGAATTTATTTCATATTTTTCTCGTGTGAAATCTTTTGCGCAGTTTTAAGCTCATCAATAATGATTATGCAAGCGAACTAGGGGCCCTTCGTCTAATTTAAGATAGCGAGAGATACAATTTATCATTTATGATTTATTTAACATAATTTATTGCTCGATTTTTTCGCCGAACAATTATGAGTCTTAAGTTTTGAGATTGGAGTGGTTTATCGTTTGAGCATCTTCTTCGTGTTTCTGGTGTAACGATTGCGTCATCATGCCAAAAGACAATCTCGGAAATAGTTTAAAAAGTTGGCTGCGATGATTTAGGGAGACCTTGATCTTGGGAGCTCTTGGCACAGTTGATTTACAGTTTTTCTGAGAAATTGAGAAGAAGCAAAATGATATTAGCATGTTGAGAAATGGATGATGGGTCGGACAGGTGAAATTTGTTGATGATGCGGTGATGTGACAAGTCTCATACTTCACCAGAGAATTAATTCAATCCAAAAAGCATCCAATAAAATTGCAAAGAAGAATATGGAGATCCTAAACTTCCACGTTTGCTAAGATGCAATGCATATTTAAAGTTGGGTATATAAAACTTGACGGTGGGTTCTCGTGTTTGAATCCAGATAGCAGGTCAGGATACTTTGACCCTGTACGGGGTTTATGGTTCTAAAACATAATAGAAATTATGTTTTAGAATTTCACAACAAATAGTGAACAATTTGCAGTATTTTAAGATTTTTAATTATTGTTGATTTCTCAGCTAACGCATAAAATGAAAGTTATCTATAATAAGTGTTTCAATTGACGAACACCGTGGTAGAGTGGTACGTACACCGGTTTCAAGGTGTCGCCTACTCTGAGGTCCCAGGTTCGAATCCCGGTAGGGGCAAATGTTTGTATGACAAATACCAGCATTTGTACTTGAGTGTACGTTTATATAGATTTCTACACATAAATACTTTAGTTATATGTTAATAATTATATGTATTTATATCCGTTACACTAGTATCCCATAACACAAGCCTTACAGTTCTTTTTTAGGGGCTAGGTTAATTGGTGGAAGTGTAAGAAATATTTATTTATTGCTAATTTGAATTATCCATTATCTTATTGTCGGAGAAAAGGTTAGATATAAAAACCTAACCTACCCATTCAACAAGATGTAAAAGCAAAGATCAAGACAGTGATAATGATGTTGGTCTCGAATATCGGCGTTGTGACGCCCACAGCTGGGCATAGCCCCAAAGATCCACATCAGTTCTACACTGTCCTTATGTTCTAGATACTATCAAGCGACGAAAAGTCAATATCCTAAATCGCACAACCTTAGTGTTGATGCTATACCACCAAATAATCCTCAAATGCATCAAATAAAAGTAATATTCAGAATTGCTTTAGTGTTTATTCAACCGGCGTCATAGCTGTCACGTATAGTGATGTCCAGAATATATCAAACGGCTTCCTGGACCGAAATAGCATGTTCCTCCTTCGCATCGAGTTAGCGGAGCAAGATAAATGTCTTGTTGTCCCGAACAGCTACGTAATATTTACTTGGTATTTGGAATACGTCAGTTAGATTTGTGGCCGTTTTCAACGCGTTTACTAATCGCTGTAAACTGAATCTGTGAGAATTATACCGTAGTGTTAATGGACATGACGTGTCTTCTCATCTGAGAAGTGACCTCTAAGAGACGGGATGATAGATGTCACGTTAAGATTATTGTAACAGATGTTAAGTCCTTTATTAAATTTAGTCCTCTCATCGAAAATTAAATAATTAAAAGTATACGGTTTCGTTTAGACCTTTCTAGCAAAGAGACCGCCTCTGTGATCTAGTGGTACAACCCCGGTATCAGACCCAGGGGTCCCGGGTTCGATTCCCAGCGGGGGTACATATTGTATTCGGTTTGGTTCATGGTAGGACTTGTTGTAAGTCCGCCTGACTAGCTACCACCATCTTATCTAAGTCTGACGCCATAACAACAATGTTTTCAGCATTGTTGTGTTCCGGCAGTTAAAGATAAGATAGCCAGTTCCTCAGTGATTGGGGATTCCAGGAGAGGCTCGCTTCCATCTTCAGTATGATGAAGGCTAAGAGTCTCCCCGTACTTCATAAAAAAAAGTGACAGTAAAATATAATGCTTATAATGTTTTACTTTCTGAAATTGAGCGCTCAACTCTTCTACACTCTGTTTCTTGTTTTTTTTTTTCATTAATTTAAGGTTGTTACCTTTTCATCTGTTTATCTATGTTGACCTCACCCGGTTTATGAGACACTATCGATATTTCATTGTTCCCTGGGCACCGGTATCCTGCTCGCAAATGACGAAGTAAAAAAACTACTTTCTCTCCTTTCCAAGTTAGCATTCAATTAATCTATATTCCGTAACATCCTACCATGATCGTAATCTGATGATCGTACAGAATTGAATTGGGATCTCGCTCCGCTCAATGGGAAAGCGCCATTAGTATTCTACTCGGAATCGGGACGAGCCACACCGTGAAGGTAATTCAGATCAGTGACTACTTTGTAATCGTTAACAGCCGGATCTTTTGGGTGCCAAACGTGCAGTCACAACTCAAAATACTGAATATCGACGTTTTCTCAGCTAATGTTGAGATTTTAGTTGAGAAAATTTACTTTTTACATCCCAATCATCTCTTTTACTTCCTTCGCAGTGTTTCTATTGTTTAAGTTATTCGCATTAGCTTAAATATGCGTAATACAGTCCTACTGTACATAAGCATTACGATTCACATGATACTTTTGATCTTAATTTTTTCCCTTACTCATTCTACGTACTATATTTAACTTGTTAAATTTTTAAGTTGTTCATTTATTATTATTTATTTATTTATAGTTTTGTGTTACAGCAAGGCTATCATATTATGCATTATTCACATGATTTACTACCTTCTACAATATCAAGATAATATTTATTACTTGCTAATGTGTTCAAATTATGTTGCCATTGTAATTATATTTTTATAGCAATTATGCTGTGAAACATTACATCAGTTACCAACACGCAATAGTTCCGACAAACTCAACATTAGTTCCTACACTTGTTATTTCAATATTATTTTTGGTGTTGTAAAGCCACAACCACGACTCTGTTGCGAACCCAATAATTGAATCTAGATCAGCAGTCTGATACTTGAATGGTCTTGAATCTTCACGACTATTTGATGGAAATTGACCTTACTGATATGTTAAGGTCACTTTTCAATTTGACGACTCTGTATGAAATAAAACAGGGAGAAAAAAACAGCCCTTGACGAGTTTCTTGCCGGTTCTTCTCGTTACAAGGTCTCCCGCCGTAGGGTTTGTGAACCGATGACATAGCTTCTTTGACGTTCATAAGTGCTTGTAACAGCCTAGACTGAATAAATGATTTGACTTGAATAAATGATTTGAATGATTTGATGACTTTGACTTTGACTATAGACATTTATTTTCATTCTTGTCTGACCAAAGACAAGAATGAAAATAAATGTCTATAGTCTTCTGTATGGTTGGCAATTTGACATGTGATCAGCTTTAGTGGTCTATTCTATTTTATTAAAGACGTGAAGAGTGATACTTCGCTGGGCGTCAAACAAATATATGAGTAGCCTACACCACGGGATAATAAGTATAGATTTCATAATGTGAAGCAATTTTTAAAATATTTAAATTATTGGCTGTTGCGTCTTAATCGATCGTTAAACATCTGAAAAGATGTTTCTTTCGAATGCAAGGATATTCCTAGCATTGATGTGACAACGCTGCTGGCCTACAGCGTATTAAAAATATAAAAGCATTTTAGAATTTCAACGGTGGTCCGCAAGCCTCAGTAGCTCAGTGGTTAGAGCATTAGACCGGATTGACAAAGGTCGTCCCATCTTGTAGCCGAGTTGTTTTTTTTCCAATATTTTTCTATTTTAAATTTATCATAAATATCACTTTATTTATACTTATGGTAAATTTTAAATAGAAAAATATTGGAAAAAATTAACTCGGCCACAAGTGAATCGAAATTACTTATGGTAATTTAAAATTTACCATAAGTATAAAAATAGCATTGAAAAATGCAAAAATTACAAAATCATTTATCACTATATTTGTCTTCGAACAATACAACATTACTTACATTATATATTACAAAACAAAAAAAATACAAGACACAACGGTTCATGATTCGAAAGTTCGGAAGTGAATGAATAAAATCGTTTCATTATTTCCAGAGATCCCTACAATCAAACTCACAAGCTTGTGAACTTAGCCTCTTTACAATATTAGTGTAAGCTGAAAAAAGGGCATGCTCATTTCGACCCTGATGTAAAAATTTTATAAATTTTGAATTGGGGAATCTATACCGGTTTACACAATACGTAAGTTTGGTAATGAAAGCAATAATCAAAAATCCAATTTTTCCTCAACAAGGAGTAATTGATTTCTTTTTGTACCAGTTTTCCTCAATATGAATAATAAATATCTCGTACACACAATGATTTCTGAGAATCATTTGATTTCATGGCAGCGTTGCTATTAAACATGCTGCTAACAATGTAACTGGCAGTTAGCGTAATTGCTCGTTCGTTAAAAAAAAACCGGTCGCATGTAACTATAGTTACGTAGCGTTACATCATGGGGTGATAATTATTTAGTTTAATTTGTTAACTAGTTTTTTATTAGGTCCTATATTAACAAGCCAAGTTTTGTCATGATTGCGAATTTGCAGATTTTTACCAACAGTTGAAAGACCGTTTCTTTCTAATTTTTCTACAATAAAAAAACACACTTAAACAACATAAATAAGAAATATGATTTGTTTTGTTTTTCTATTATGTTCTTGTCTCAAATCATTTCAGGGGAAAAGTCACGTACCTAGTCGGTGCTTAGGTCTTTGACTACATCAATTCTGGATTACCTGTATGCACCAGACAAATTTGAAACTATCGAACAGTTGATTTTTTAGGCTGAAAAGTCTCTGCCGTATGTGCCGTGTAAAAGTATATGCCGCAGTAGTACTACTCCTACCTTCGGTGCTAAGGTTATCGGGTTCGATTCCCATCTGGAACAAATCTTGACTATCTGTATAAAAACTTTGTTTGTTCCGTGTGTGGGTTAATAGAAACATTTCGGAATTACATCAATGTGTGTGTCCATACAATCAGGATTTTTAATACCTCTGTAAGTATGTATGTACCTACATCGAAATCCGTCATTCGAAGTCACTTGCCATTTTCAAAAACAAACTGCATTCACATCTTCTCACTAAGTCCTAGTTGCAACTACCTTTTTTTTATCAAGTGTATATTAATATAATATATATAATAGATATATTAAATATATATATTTAGTTGTTATTTATTTACACACTTTATATTTATTGATGATTATTTATTTAGTAGTTTATGTAGGTAGATTTATTTATATGTTTTGTAACATTGATGTAAATTTTGTTATTCTTGCTTGTTGCTGGTGCACTACCACTCGCTCTGTCTCTATTTTTCCTATGGCTCAAAGGTTGTCTGGAAGAGATCACTCTTAGCGATAAGGCCGCCTTTGCCCACATTTATGTCAACTCTTTCTTGTGTTTCTGTCTGTATTTTTGTGTGTGCAATAAAGTTTATCTATCCATCTATCGATGTACCTACATCTGTGCATTTATTACTAAAAGATTTTCAATCAATAACGACGTTTTCCCTATACAAATACACCTTCTAAATTTGCTCTTTCAAACAGGACTTAAATATTAAACAAGAAAATATACTAGAAAAAAGCAACTTGTCTCATGTCGCAGGAACAGACTTGTCTAATAGAAAACGTCCTGTAAAATATAATTTATCGGATAAGTCCGCATTTGTTCGCCAGCTCCTCGTTTGATATTTATTAGTTATTTATTTGTAGTTACCGAAAATATCGCTTTACATACACTTGATGAATGAGCATGACACGCGAAGCGACGTTTTGGATGTAATATTCATGGATTACGCGATTTGTCGTTGGAAAACCATTATCTATGAGATTGTGTGCCTAATGAAACTGCTGTTATAAATTATAGTGCATTCTATAGTATATTACTCAATGGTAATCTGTTTTTAATACTTTTTGGTCTAAAATCTGAGGTTGATAAAAACTATAATGGCGAAAGGAAAAACCCAGGTTTATTTAAGGATGACCTTTAAAACTTGGTCGTTTTTATTATTTATTGGATCAATTAAGTTTTTAAAGTAAAACGATGATAAAAATAGACGCCGAACGTGGTGTTTGTTTAGAAACTTCAACTAAATGATAGTATAAAAATTGAATTAAACAAAACTGACGATCATTGGTTCCTAATGTCTGAATATTTTCAAGTCATATTCTACATTATTCTCATATCAATATGCTTCTCTGCTATTACATTTCGATGAGTGTGCAACTGAATTGCACAACCAAATTCCACCTTCATCATCTCCCATTTTCGATCGAACACCCAGACGTACGGATATGCGCCACCATTTTATGGCTGATATCCCAAAGATTCGCACTAGAGTTTTGCTTTGAATATCATTTGAAAGTAGAACTCGTGTGAGTGCCCAAATTGTAAGTATTAGGAAAATCCGTCACTCAATTTCGTTCGTCTTCATGTCACGAATGAAATGAATACGTATCTTCTAGCTAGGCAAAGCCATCGATAATTGCATGAGATAGCGATCAAGCGCTGACCTATCTTTTGTAAAAAAAAATAAGACTGTTAAATAAGTATGATTGTATAAAAATAACGCAGTGGTTCGATTTATTTATGAAAAAGTTTGCTACGCCATGTCATATATACATTGTAGTTTTTGCACTTACATGTTCATAAAAGTGGGTACTAAACAACGTAGTCAAAAGTGAGCCTGGTTTAAAACTGATGCTGTCCCTCTATTGTTAATATATCAGCATCAGTTTCAAACCAAACCTTAGACCACGTTTTGTTACCTTTACATCATTCGAATCAGCTGATACAAACGCAGTAATCTATGACGGTAGGTTATATTTGTGGTGAGGTGGGGGTACCCCCCACTAGCGGGGGCCTGGATAGGGCGGAAATTGGGCGGGCGTCGGAAGCCTACCCTTCGGCGGCGACCGGCGTAATTCATTTCTGTACCATTCGCCGGACGCCGGACGCCGGACGCAGGAGCTTTGTAGGGATGCTACTATTCGCAATGTCCAGGCAACTAGGTTTTATATTAAGAGAAATGCTTTTACGCAACCCAGATGAATCGAAATCGAAATATTGGACTTACCTGGAGTACTAGACCCGTAGACCGTGCACTCCATCCCACGCCCCTCCCGTGACTCTAAGGGCATCTAGGTACCTACTTTGAAGTTACTTTCTTTGGATTCCTACCTTTCTTTAAGTAAGCGTCTTGGTATACTAATCCCCAAACAGATTACGTCAACAAAGACTTAAGAATTATTGATAAACTAAATTTTTAGAATGCAACATCTTGATAAATATTAAACAAGAAAATATACTAGAAAAAAAGCAACTTGTCTCATGTCGCCCTGACGGGATGACGACATGAGACAAGTTACTTTTCTAACAACCACCGGTATCAGACTCAGAGGCGGGACCCAGATTTCATTCCCAGCGGAGACATATTGTATTCGGTTTGGTTGGTGGTAGGACTTGTTGTAATTCGCATTGTTGTGTTCCGGCAGTTAAAGATAAGATAGCCAGTTTCTCAGTGGTTGAGGATTCCGGGAGAGGTTCGCTTCCATCTTCAACCTTATCAATCAATACTTAACACCAGGCATGATGAGTGCTAAGTGTCTCCCCGTTATTCATAAAAAAATACATCCAATACCTACCGTTTTCAAAACTATCATACTTTATTTCCTAGCTGATACTATATCGAGTGACAACCCTACAACCACTCCTGTCGGTCATTTTTACCCGCGTCAAAGATGGGAATCATATTGAACGCTCCAAATTTCCGCCCAGTTATCGCCCTTTGAAAGTGCCGCCCGACTCTATTTGTTCTGATGAATTTTCATTGTTACGTTTCAGCAAACTTCAGAGTTATGTTCAAAGCAAACAAGATGAAAGCTGTCAAAGAAACGATAGTACTTTCTGTAACGTATTATTTACCAATATTTTTGATACTTCAGGTTTAGAAACATGGAAAAAAATTGCTCCCATTTATTTTATCACCCACGACAGTACAGAGACGGTATATGCGTTTGGGGCGAGAGGATGTTTGTTTGTTTCTTTCATCTCATCTTCCCATTTTGCCGATGGTCTACCTCTGCATCTTTTACCTACTGGTCTAATCCAAACTGTAATAGCCTTTGTCCATTTTTTACTCTTCACTTCACTTTACTCTTCATCAGTTTCCTATAGTGATTTAGAGCATCAATAACTTTAGTTTTTTCTTTATATTTATATTTTATACTCTTTGGTTTATTTTCATGTTGAGAATGCTTCTTTCTTATAATTTTTAATTCGATCTTGTTTGCAACAAATTTATTAAAATCCATATTTGGCTACCATTAAGTCCTTTTTTCTTTTAATGAGTGTTTATGTCGGATTTCAATATTTCCTTAAATTTTATTTTCTGGTAAGCGGACTCTATGTCATCATTTTCTGTAGGGCATATAACGTCGAACTTTTGGTTGAAATTTTCTTTGGACTTTTGCTCTTGTTGTTTAATTTTCAGTCGATATTTTGATTTCGCAAACTTCGCTATACTTTTTTTAGTTTTTTTAAATAAGCTGTTTATTATAAAGATATTGTTTTCCAAACAAAATAGAATAAGTCTGTCTCCTCTCTTATCTCTTTTTCCAAAGCATGAAGATCCCATAACAGTTTGTTCATTTAATTTACATTGGCCTCTAACGTTAAAATCGCCCATTACAATATAATGTTGCCCACACTTGCATTCTATGACTTCGGATATGAATGATGATATAAATGTTCGGGTTTTCCATTAAAACTTTCAATATAGTTTTTAATTCTATTTTTATTCAAAAACCTACTCCTTTTGTTTTTCCATAATAACAAAAATGTCTTCACTTTCTTCTAAAATGTTATATCCTAGTCTTTTTATTTCGCAGAGTCCGATTATATCGTATTTGATTTTGTTGATTGCTTAATTAAATTCTATAAATATTTCATCTGTAGTCAGAGATCTTGCGTTATAAGTGCAGACATAAAGAAGGGTTGAGGTGTTTTGATATTTTATTTCTATTTTGTCGTTCCTATGATCTAGCTTTTCTTTCACTTTTTGGGTTTTGGGTTTTTTTTTGTATGGAGGGTTTTGGTCATCCGCCGCGGCCACCTGTGTTAGGAGCAGAAGTAATGGAGGGCCTTTACTTATAAGTTTTTTGGATCTTTTGTTTTTGAAGAGGTGTAAGACTGCGTTTCAGTTTGTTGGTTGCTACGAAAGTACGATGTGATGCCGCTGCTACGGCCAGTTTTGTTTTTCTTTGGGACAATCCTTCAGTGACTGTGGCTTGTGTGTTTTCAGGAGATTCCGGTAGGTACCTCTTCTGATTGCGTGCTGATTTCTTTTGGGATAGTTGTTTAGGCTGGTTATAAAGCGTAATCTATTTATCGCATCGAATAAAACGTTTTACCCTGCTTCTCTTTCGAATTTGAGTTCGTCTTGTAATTGTTTCCCTTTTGCTAAAACTTTTTTAAGGATAATCTTCTTTAATATAAATTTAGGAGCCTTCTAGTAACTTTTTTCTTTTTAATAAATAACAAATTGAACTATTATAGTTTTAAGTTCGAAAAAATAACGCGGACAATGTATACGTATAGCGCCCTCTTTGTAATTACTTACGTTTTAATCGTCGTGGGTTTTTTTTTATTAAACAGCAGTCTTACTGACTTATTGTCAACTGAATCTTTACTACCAAACTTCAAAAATCAGTCCTCTAGACGTGTGAACGAAACATCCGTTAGCTAAAAATAAAAACTAAAAACCTAAAACGCCTCGTGAGTACAGATTCTCCTCAGAAATCCTTGCAAAGAGTAATTATTTCCATTCGAGAAAACAACAGTCTTCGGGAAAGACATGAGTAGCATCCAACAGAGGAGCAGAAAAATTTAAATAAAAGGAACGGCGTAATGGACCGAGGCGCGAAGTGTAATTGTTTCGCGAGCGCAGCAAAAAAGACGTCATTATTCTCGCACCATTACTCCTCAAATGGCGGCCGCTGGGCCATCCCCACTCCTCGCAATCAAACGAAGATTTTGAGGAAAATAACCCAAATAACGGTTTGCTACAATATTTGTTTTTGGGAAGAATTCGTTATTAATTCCGCTTCCATGATTGCTGGTAAGGGCGTTTCAAATAAGTAGTTTCTTTTCAAATGTTAATGGATGAAGGCAGATATCGGATATCTGGTGAAAAAGAACCTCTCGGTATATGCAGTTACAGTTCGATACCTATTGAATTACAATATTGGTTCCATAAAAGTATACTATGGGTACATTTGGATGACATGTTACAAAATGTATTATCTGGAATCGCGCTTGGTCAGGTACATTAAGCCCTCGGTCCCGGTTGCATTTGCAGTCGCGTTGTGGGTCATGGCACATTCCCCTTATCCATCTTTAAACATGGCTCGTGCCCCAGCACTGGGGTGGTAAAAATTATGATGAGACTAGTATGTAATCACCATTCTGAAGATGGGCGTCGGAGAGGAAAATCGTTTTTGCATAATACTATGGACGCCTGCGGTTTTACCGGCGTTGTTCCCGTTTCCGATGGAATATCGTTATAAAATTGTTTTAATCCAGGTGAAGCATGAAGTTATTTAAACTCAACGTTAGTGTTACAAATAAATCAATAAACAAAACTTTTTCTAAAAAAATTAAAACCGACTTCCAAAAACTAAAAAGCAAAAAATAAACCTTCTGGAGTCGGTGCCAGCCAAGTCGGTTTTCATTTTTTTTATAAAAAGTTTTTTATTTCACAATTTTTAAAGGTTGATAATATCATGTCATCCAAGTAACAATTATGAAATGAAATATATAAAAATGCTCATAACATAAAAAGTACTGTGTCAAACTAAACCAAATTTTTATGAGACCAATTGGCAACTATTCTGCATCGAACAAAAAAATAATCACGGAAATCGGTTCAGAAATCTAGGCGTAATCAGTGTACATACATAAAAAATAAAAAAAAAACCAACTGAATTGAGAACCTCCTCCTTTTTTGAAAAGGTTAAAAACCGTTTTCGTGTAATTGGGTTATCAAACATCCAAACTTTTCTTTTATAAAATTAGTAAGATTAAAAAAGTGATGATAAGCAAGCAGTAATTTAAATTTATAATTTTGCATTTTGCATTTTAAATTGCTATATTTATGTGATATATATCAAACAAGAAAATATACTAGAAAAAAGCAACTTGTCTCATGTCGTGGCGACATGTATCAGTAATTTATACTTCTGCTAAAATGTTTGGCTGTATCACGAAAATTAGAGGAATTTCATACTTAGGATCTGCAAGAAATTCTACTATTATAATTAAACACATTCCGCTTTAATCAGGGCCGATCGTCTTCAACTATCCATAGGACACAGGAAATGGTTAAACTTGATGATGATGTGTTCTTCTGCAGAATTAGTTCCCCTTCATTAGTTTATTTCATCACGCGCCCTTGATGATTATGATCACGTTAAAAATTATTCCGCCATATTAAACATGGCGTTGACATGGAGATACCTTTCAACTGTCAAAATTTCTCGGGTACAATTCCAAGACAAGACAACTATTGCCTTAGGCTTTATACATAATAAGAAAACTCAAGGAAGAAACATATTCAAAACTGTACACCCAGTAGGTACCTATTACCGACCATATTTTATAAAAAAATAACTGTGAACAAACCGACTTCAAAAAGTAAAAAATAAAGCTTATGGAGTCGATGCCAGTCAAGGCATTCTACATTGCACTTCTATTAACTATATATTTTTTGGCCTTAGCTAGCTAGCACCGACTCCAAAACTTTTATTTTTTACTTTTTGAAGTCGGTTTGAATTTTTTTTATAAAATGTTTTTATTTCAGATTTTTTAGTTACATCATGTGCCGTTACTTACAGTAAAAGTCAGCCCATACACAACAATGATGTAATCTAGGTAAACGACAACTTGCCAAAACGTGATTGATATTTTTCAGAATTATGAAAAAAGTACTAGCCAGATCTTCGTAAAAATTATATGGGACAACACATAAACCATTTTCTTTCAGATAAAAAAAATATTATAAAAATTTGTTAACAACGGCAAAGTTATGGTAAAACATACATAAAAAAACCGTCGACTTGAGAACCTCCTCCTTTTTTTGAAGTCGGTTAAAAAGGAAGAAAGCCAGAACAAAAAAAAACCTTTGCATTCTTACATGAACGATTGAATTGTCTTTTTATTGTCTGGATGTTTTCTATCTATATTATATGTACCTACTTATTTACGACAAAAGTATAAAAGTAAGTATGTTTATCCGTTATCCTAAACTCATGTTCCTGATAACATCTTGGGCAACACAATTGGTACGATTGTCTGTTTATTTATCTACTAGCGGATCCTCGCGGTTTTACCCGCATGGTGCCCGTTCCCGTGGGAATATCGAGTTAAAATATAGCCAATGTCACTCGGGAGAAATGTAGCTTTCTAATGGTCTAAGAATTTTCTAAATCGGTCCAGAAGTTCCTGAGATTAGCGCGTTCAAACAAACAAACTCTTCAGCTTTATAATATCAAGTATAGATTTTTAACTTCAGCTCACCACGCCCTTTACTTTTAGTGTCTGTGAGTTAAAAGTTAATTCTGTTGAAAGTGGCCAAGTCGGAACCGGCGATTCCGCTTCCTTTGACAAGGTCCTTCTTTAAACAACCCGCAGGCCAGTTTGTTACTTTGTTCGTCTCACAAGTTTAGGGGTACCGAACACTGCCAACGCTTCGGGCGTTGAAAGTTTTGTAAAACCTTTTTAAAGTCGTGGGTAATGAAACTTTTTTATCTATGCACAGTCAACAGGACCTACGGCTTTATTTTATTTATTTAATACTTTATGCACATTGTACAAAGGCGGACTTAATGCCTTACGCATTTTCTACCAGTCAACCTTAGGGTGATGTGGAGACAACAAGAAGTAGGGTGCACAACCATTGTAAAAAACAACATAGGGAATAAATGATTAATTGTAATTAAATAAAATATACTATTATGAACATAAATACATATACAACACTTTACTTAAATAAATACTATATATATAAATATATAATATTTTTTACACTTTTACACTTTACACTTTACACTTTGAGAGCGTCCTCCTTACGTCTCTCGTAATGGCGGCGGTTTTCGTAGTGAAATGTAAAGCCGTCGCTGCTGTTGACTGTACATGTATGGAAATCTTGACAATAGAATGGAATAGAACATTATTTATTTGCCTTTGACATGGGGTAGAAAGTAAAATTGAAGATCTTAATATCATTTACAAGTACGGCCCAATCCATCAATGACTCTGGATAGGTACAAAATGTTACTTTTTACAATAAAATTGATCTTAAGACGTGTAAGTAAATGATTTTTTTTATGGTACAGCAACATAATACAGATCGTAGCTTACGTCTAACAACTCATGAAACAATTAATAAATCTTGTTAAATTTGCATTCCGATAATATCTGAAAACGACATTTGCTTATTCTAAAGTACATTCTAGAAAATTAAAACAAAAAAACATTTTATAAAAAAAAATCAAACCGACTTCAAAAAGTAAAAAATAAAACTTTTGGAGTCGGTGCCAGCCGGGCATTCTACATTGCACTTCTATTAACTATATATTTTTTTGGCCTTAGCTAGCTAGCACCGACTCCAAAAGTTTTATTTTTTACTTTTTGAAGTCGGTTTGATTTTTTTTTATAAAATGTTTTTATTTCAGATTTTTTAGTTACATCATGTGCCGTTACTTACACTAAAAATCAGTCCATACACAACAATGTCATCTAGGTAAACGACTACTTGCCAAAAGGTGATTAATATTTTTCAAGATTATGAAAAAACTACTAGCCAGATCTTCGTAAAAATTATATGGGACCAAATTGACAGTGTACCCGATCTAACAAAAAAACAACTATTAAAATCGGATCACCAACACCGGAGTAATCGATATACATACAACAGACAAAAAAAAAAAAAATACGCGTTGAATTGAGTACCTCCCTCCTTTTTTGTTGAAGTCGGTAAAAATAATTTAAATTATAACAACGTACTTGGTAATTGAAATGTAATTGTCTTGTTGTAAATAAAATAACTTAAAAACATGTTCAGTCCTTAGTGTGTAGTTTGCGATCTCATCCTATTATAAAATGGAAAGTTAACATTAATTTAGAACAAAACGTTCAAACTTTTCTTACAATCCCGTCAGGGTATGAATGAATAGGTATTATGAAAACGTTATTTGCATATTCTTATTAAAATATCTATAAGTACCTACTTTAAAATTGACGAAAATCCCAATGAAAAATAGAATGCGATTTGTGTGTGTGACATACCCACATTTGTTTACTTGGTCCTATGTAAAAAATATTTTGTAAAATTTAGAACGGTAAAGAGGAACGGGCTATCAGCGTAGTCAGACCTACGGATTTGCCCACAGATCTACGGACTTTACTTAGTTCTTGTCTACGGACAATCGGATATTAGTCGCAAATCTAAGATCATTTTTTTTTTATCTCATCCATCCACAAAATAGTATTCAAATTCAAATTAAGTTCAATTTTCCGTAAAGCAAAACGTTACTTTAAAAAAAGGGTTGTTGCGAGCTAGGATTCGTTGTTTATTTTTTGTTATTATTTTGTCTGTAATACCTGTCTTGTCGTCGTACTAAACGTCCATTAAAGCCGGGTTTCCAGCGAATGTATTTTGAAAACATTCAACAAAACACATAAACAACACAAAACTTTGTTTTTGAAACATGTTTCTGCACACGAGCTGTAGGCTGACCCGGATAGCAAAAACATTGTTGATTTGATGTCAACAAAAATGTGTAGAGAAACAAAGTTTTCTTGAATATAACTGTATAAAAATATCGTGGTATTTTTCGTTTGTTTACATTTATTTTATTACCATTCATTTTTTAGATTTTTTCTCTACTGTCAAATGAATGGACATTATAAGTACTGGTCCGCACAGCTCCTACGCATGCTTACATGCTTAGTCCACGCCACGCACCCAAAACTAAAAGGGCACTAACGCAATATTGCTAAGTGAATATAGAACTTTGTAAATGTCAGTGTAGCAAAACTTGCTTTTAATTTTTGGCAGACAAACTTACTAAAAGCAAATTCCATAGGAAATAAACAAATAAATGTATTGCCGGGGAAATGACTTAGCACAATATTGCTATAGCGCCCTCTTTAGATCCTCAGACATCCGATTGAACTAAAATAAAATCATACCGGCCGCAACATGTTGTCACAAGCATTGCGACCGACGACGTTGATAGGACAGGACAGAGCCGCTGGCCCTGACAGCGACCTGTGCGCGACTGACATGCTATTTAAACTGTCAGTCGCAAATGGTACAATGGCGCCAACGCGGGTGGCAACAGGGTTAACTGCTGTTTATGTCATGTTTCATGGAAAAATGGAAACATTGAATAAGTAATACTATTTTTGTCAAACAAACAAACTAAACGTTAACTGTGTTTCTGTTGATAGTCCAATATAAATTTAAAAAAATGTTATTTATCAGTATGAGATAAATTTTTCAAGGGCAAATACCAAGTTGCTCAGACCTATGGATTGCATTTTCCCCTAAAAGTCTAGTTGTATGTTAAGAGTCTCGGTTGCTCAATTGGGAGAGCGGTGGATAGGATCCGAAGGTTGCAGGTTCGAGTCTCGTCTTGGCAACTAGGAGACAAAAAGAAATGTCAAAAATAATAAGTAAAAAGATAAACTTAATAGAGTATTGACTTCATCATGAAAAAAATTATAAGTAGGTGTATTATGATTTTTAAAGTCTGAACTATCAATGAGAATAACTTGTGAATCAAGTTGTTTATTTCTAGTTGTATTAAAAATCATAAAAAATACTACTCCTTATTTTTATGTGACATCTTTAGACACACAAAAGCCAAAACTAAAATATTTTCTAACCCAGAGAAAGATCGCGAAAGTACAACGCTTGCCAAAAAAAAATGAGTGACGTCACCGATCGCTGCTTGAAGAAGCAGCGATGACGTCACTCGTCAGTTCGTCGACCCGCGCGCTCCAACACAAATGAACTTTATCCGCAGTAATTAAGGCTTAATTTTCACAATCAATCTTCGTGAAGGCACGAAATGATTTGCGGGTAGGGTTGTCGGATACTGAATTGCGGAATCTTATTGGCCAACCGACTTTTTTGTCTTATCGTATGAGGATAAGTGGCCACCTCTAGTGTCAGAGTTTATCAAGCTGCCTATAAGGCCTCTGTCTTGGCTTAACGACTGTTAGCAGATGACAACAGCCGGGACCGACGGTTTAACGTGCCCTCCGAAGCTCGGAAGCGCTCAGTTATAGATACAGTATATATACGGTCACCCATCTGGCACCTGACCGGGCAGAACGTTGCTTAACGAGCGTGATGGAATACGATCATAACTTTTTAATTTTGAATTTTACAATGCTATTTTTATGTGATAAATATTAAATATACTAGAAAAAAGCAACTAGTTGCTTTTTGCTAGTATATTTTCTTGTTTAATAGGAATACGATCAGTCTGTCAAGCGCGGCCATGAGCGCTATGTCGCGCACTATGTTTTTTTATCCTGCTTCCTACTAATATAATAAATGCAAAAATATGTCAGTTTATTTGTTACTTTTTCACGCTAAAACTACTGAACGGATTTGCATGAAACTTGGCACAGAGAAAGTAGATAGCCTGGAGTAAAACTAAGGATACTTTTCAAGAAAGAAGGACATCAAAGAAAAAATAAAAGAAAAATTCGTGCAGTGTATGTGATACCATATTATTAATTAATCTTTAGTTGAGTCGAAAATAAAAACAGTTCACGTGTTGATCAAAGTTTTAGTGACAACCCTAAACACAGATGTATCATTACGATTTACGTAGATGAGTTTAATACTATCGAATTGACATTTTGACTTCGGGCAATCTTAGATGTTCGGTGGAATCACGTCATCTGTGATCTAAAACATTGGAAAACCATTCTAGTTTGATAGTGTTAAAGTTCAAAATTACTGTTGATATTTCGGATAGGCCTTAGGCTTGTTTTTTCCGTTCGCGAACTTCAGTGTTTTGATGAAATGACGGTGCATGTGTGTAGGTCAGTGACCTCTGTTGCTAGGCGGTTGTTTCTGTTTGTTGTTCTAACAATGATGGCCGTTACTTTTTCATTTGCATTACTTGTTAGATTTCGAGGCATTGATTTGAAACGAGATTGTGGTCCAGGAGATAGTATATATTTTTTGTTGATGCTTTGTGATTAGCTGCAATTGTATAAATGTCCAAGTATTTAACAGGGTAAATAATTTTAGGGTAGTTACCCTGAATGATTTTGATTCCGCAAAGCTGATAGAGAGAAAAATTGTGAACTTACCACACAAACTGGTAAAACGCTTTTTATTATTCGTATCTTCAATTTAGTAATATTTATATTATAAGTAAGTTACTTTAAACAATTCCAAATCACAAGAATCGCGTTAATAAAATTAGCACATTGTGAATGTGATTTAAAATACACGTAGCGACATCTATCGAGGACTCGTGATAACCATATCTACGTTACCATGATTTGTTTGACTTTTTATATTAGCATTTGCTTCAGCTTGACCGATTAAAGCTTAAATCGAAGTTGAGCTAAAAGAGTTGAGTATTTAATTATAATAAGGATTTGCTAACAGACAACATGATAAAACTAAAAATGACAAAGTTTCTTCGAAATAACATAGTGTGACCTACACTATATTTCGAAGATTGTGATTCTGTAGGTGATGAACATTTGTCTGCTCGTGTGTCTTATTTTGTGAATGATAAATAATGTATTTGCAATAATACCAATTTTAATAAATCTTACCTACTTATAACTTTTTTTATTTTCTTTTTTTATATTTTTAAAAGTTTTTTTTTGTTTTTTTTCTATTGCCGCTATGACCTCTCCTTTATCATCCTTTCCGGTTGACTGGTAGAGAATGCCTAAGGACATTAAGTCCGCCATTTGCTGTATATGTGAAATAAAGAGTTAATAAACAAATAACCACACCAATGAACTTGTGTTATGGATACTCAATAACTGGGCAACATATTTATGTACTTTTTTTGTAAAAACATACTTAACATACATAATAAACTCCCAGAACAAGACAAGTAGACAATTTCATGCACACAAATATTTATCTTGCCCGGGGATTGAACCCGGGACTTTCTGCGTAAAAGGCAGGCTACGTACCTCTTTTTTAACGAGTGGCAAATGCGTTAGGCATCCCTATGTCACCTGGGAGAGCAAGAGCTCGTTTTAACCGCCTTTATGGTCTAGTGGTACAACCACCGGTATCAGACCCAGGGGTTCCAGGTTCGATTCCCAGCGGGGGTACATATTGTATTCGGTTTGGTTGGTGGTAGGACTTGCTGTAAGTCCGCCTGGCTAGTTTCAGCATTGTTGTGTTCCAGCAGTTCGAGATAAGATAGCCAGTTACTCAGTGGCTGAGGATTCCGGAAGAGGCTCGCTTCCATCTTCAGCCTCATCAATACTTAACATCAGGGTATGATGAAGGCTAAGTCTCCCCGTCGTTCATAAAAACTTTTTACATTTTTTTTACAAACTTTGTTAAGTACAAATTTTTTTCTCGAGTTCAAAATCAAATTTTTACTTATGCAATCATTACTCCGCATTGATCGATAACCAATATTGAGATCTATTTTTGGTAACACGAATTTTGAAATTATCTTTTCAATTTTCTCGTTACCAAGGAAGATATCTTCGACGGATATTTCCCTCACAATATTGAGATCACATATTCAATCTCAATTTACAGAAGACCCTTCATTATGCGTGAAAACGAAAACGCTTATCGAGAAACATATTATTTACGTTGCCATGTAAATATAGGGGGGGTTTGAATGGGAAGGGGGGTGGTATCAAATTAGCTACAAATCATATCATAACGATATGTAAGGTACGTCTTGTGCTATTAAATATTCTGTGGTATGGCCATATAGCTGCGTATACAATGGTGGTTACATAATTAACGACACTAGTCGAATTATAACTTTTTAATTTTGCATTTAACAATGCTATTTTTATGTGATAAATATTAAACAAGAAAATATACTAGCAAAAAGCAAATAGTCTCATGTCGCCCTGACGGGATTCGAACCCGCATCCTTGGAAGTCCGGCCCAATGCACTAACCAATTATGCTACAGAAACCTATGAGGACACGTCGAATCTTTCTAGTATATTCACCGTCAGGGCGACATGAGAGTAGTTGCTTTTTTTTCTAGTATATTTTCTTGTTTAATATTTATCACATAAAAATAGCATTGTTAAATGCAAAATTAAAAAGTTATAATTAGATGGCTGTTTCATCTTTATCGATAGTCAAACATCTGTAAAGATGTTTCTTTCGAATGCGAGGATATTTCTCTCATTGATGAAGCGACGGTGGCCAACACCGTAGAACGGTGAATATACTAGAAAGATTCGACGTGTCCTCATAGGTCTCTGTAGCATAATTGGTTAGTGCATTGGGCCGGACTCCCAAGGATGCGGGTTTGAATCCCGTCAGGGCGACATGAGACTAGTTGCTTTTTTCTAGTATATTTTCTTGTTTAATATTGACACTAGTCGATTTTCATACAATCGAGGTAACTTTGGAGCCTTGGTTCTCTGCCAAGGATTGATCGAGCTGTGAAATGGAGGCGGAAATGGTGTAAATGGAGGAGATCCAGATTACTATAAACACCTAACTGATCTGATCAACATTCCATCCACGAATCCGCATTGGGCCCGCGTGATGGGTCATCATATGACCCATTCTCCTTATCCATCTATAAGGAATGCCAGTGTCCCAGCAGTGGGAAAATTAAAATTGGCTCATTATAAAATTTTTAAATTTGCATTTTACAATGCAATTTTTGTGTGACAAATATTAAATAAGAAAATATACTAGAAAAAACAACATGACGACATGACAACATGGCGACATGAGACTAGTTGTTTTTTCTAGTATATTTTCTTATTTAATAAAATTGGCTCGTTTAAATAATTAGAAATTTACGATATGGAATGAGAGTCGATAAAAGTATTTTGAAAATACGTATTTTGCATTTAGTATTTCAAATACAAAATGAAAAACTATTGTGTATTTCGTATTTGAAATAGAAAAATCAAAAGGTATTTGCATTTTCTATTCAAATACAATTTAAAAACTATTTTGCACATCTCTATACCACGTTCGATGTCAACGGATGCAAAACTGATATACCTACCTTAGGTCCACGCGAACAAACTCGCTGGCATCAACTAGTTAGTAAATAAATTTAGATTATAACAGTTTAATGGTTGTTTTGTACTTCTATAAATAAAAAAATATCATATCTTAATTCTATCTGTTCATCATTTTATATTAAAAAAAAATTTGCTTCTTACAATACAAAGGTGTATTATTTCAGGATCACCACATTGGCTTCGTTCGGTTTGCGTCATAGATAGGCTAGGTTTGTTAATAAACACGGCTGTATGGCTACTTCAAACAATCCGGTGCGCAGGCGCCGATGATCGTAAACTAGCCGACAACTTTCCGCAACTTGCCATTGTTCGACGTACTGGGACTGGGTAATTTAGATACTTTTAATGAAAAGTGAAGAAAAATTATGATGATATAAGGAAATATATGTGAACTAAGACGAAAGTGTAGTGAAAATGAGAACGCGTATTTTATAAACTTTTAAGTAAGTCTATATGCTAATGGTTGCCAAGAAAAGTCCTATTTGAGAAGCTGAATTTGTTTGTTACACTCGGTTTTTTTGTGTAATGTAATTAATTACCTACAATTAATTAACAATAACTTTTGCTTCGAAAACTCTCGCAAAAAGATTGTAAGTTCTATTTTGCAATGCGATCCTAATTAGCAATTCTTGTTTGGCACCGCTGCGCTCGCTGCCACGATCATGTTTACCCAAAGCATTGTTTTCACAGCTCGAATTCGCTAGGAAAATCACCACACTATGTTTACATACAGAGAGCTAGTGGCTATAGTCATATTTGATGTCAGACATAGCAACACGGTCTTTGTCTACTGATTCGCAGACGCGATTCTATTTGATTCGTACAGTCGGGATCATATTAAAATTGACACATCTCCCCCAAAAGGTGCTTTTAGTCCACTTGGACCTCGATACGTTCAGACGTTTGCCTAAAAACAAAAATTGCGCTGTAGGACCTCAAAAGTCTTGGGGGCCTTATCTTTATAATAATATTATATGAAAAATAGCATATGAATAATAGTATATGAAAAATAACGTAGCACATTGAGAATTTGAGATAATACTTTTCTGAATAACTTCAGCTCTAAAACTAAATTAACATTTACATTTTCTTAAGTTTGCATTTTCAATACTATCTTATAATTATGATCAATCTATCTCTTATAAAAAATGGCGTTTCCTAAAACATGAGCCAATGGTACCAGTTATGCTCGTATTCTTTTTTATTTATTGCGGCTCCAATCTCCGGCCGGCTGGCTAATGTGGTCATATCCGGTGCCGGAATTACGACCATCACGGAACACAAACATGGCGTCCAACGGAGCGGACTCATTCACTATTTGCTTTTTACAACCTTAAGTGTATATTGCTGAGATACATGGGACATGCAGCTATGATATTCTCAGCGACACATCGACGCTGTTGTCATGACTGATATCAAACTAGCTGTCAATTAATATTGAAAATGGAGCGATCTAATGTACCGGTCACGCGCTCCTTCAAGACCGCGCAGTCCCGGACTGCGCAGTCATGATGAAGCAAAAGACGGAACACCTCAGTGTTTCGAGTGAGAGTTCTATGAAATGAGTTAAAACCTCCTTCGAATAACCTCATACGTATATACGTACGTAATCGCAAACAATTTTGACGGACTGAAGCGCGGACTGAACGCCCGGCCACACGTGCAGGCAATACCGCAATAGATAATGTACCGGCCACACACAACGTTTTATCTGCACAAATCAGTTTGCGCAAGTAAGACAGTCGGGAAAACGGTATCCTGTGCAGTCTCGAAAGCGCGGCCTGAGTAATCATTGAAATGCTAAAGATTTGGGCTGCGCAAACTTGGACTGCACGTGTGTCCGCGCTTCAGTAGTAAATGTATAAAACTATCGATGTAAGAGGTTAAACGAATTAAGTTTTAACTCATTTCATAGAGCTCTCTCTGTAAACACTGTGGACTGCGCAGTGCGTTAAGTACGCACGTGTGGCCGATCGCTCGGTGTTTCGTCTTTTACTCTGTCACATGACTGCGCAGTCATGAAGGAACGTGTGGCCGGTACATACCTAAGATTTTTCATTCTTCGATATCAAGGATGTATGCTAAGAAAATGAAATGGAAGGTATGTGTAAGTGACTTAAAGGACAGCATTACTAACGTTAACTACTGATCTGATTATAATAAAAAGTGTGTCATTTTTTAAGCCTGGGATTAAGTACATTTCAAGATGCTACGGGTTTGGGACTTAGATAAGATAGTGCTGGTTAGCCAGACGGACTTAGAACAAGTCCTACCACCAACCAAGTACCAAGTCACTTACCTTGAGACTGCGACCTTCGTCGTCGTCGTTGTCTCAGCCACATAACACCCACTGTTGGGTATAGGCCTCCCCCAAGGATCTCCACAACGATCGGTCCTGCGCTGCCCGCATCCAGCGGCGTCCATCTTGTCGTGGGTCTACCCACAGAGCGTCGTCCTGTGCGCGGTCGCTATTCCAGAACCTTTCCGCCCCAACGGCCATCGGTTCTTCTCGCTATGTGTCTCGCCGACTGCGACTTCAGCTGAGCAATCCTTCGAGCAATGTCAGTTACTTTAGTTCTCCTACGGATCTCCTCATATCTGATTCGATCAAGCAGGGAAACGCCGAGCATAGCCCTCTCCATTGAACGCTGGGTGACCGAAGAAGAAGAAAACTCAACTTTCTTATCAGACCCATATTTAGCGACCACATTTCACTACCGTACCTAAGTTATCACTGGAAACACACACTGCCCATAGATGACTGCAACCTTAGTCGCTCGTAATAGAGACGTTTTTCGTGCAAGTGTAAAGTGTGACTTGCTGTTGATGTTACCGGATTTAATGGCTCAATTTACGGCCGTTTCGGCCTTTCTTTACCGTTTTCGCTTATCGCTTCATTTCTCGGTACAACCGCAAAAATTGGATGAAGATAACGAATCTCGGTGGAGGCATCTTGAGGTGTTGTAATCTGTATGCGAAGCCAAATTATTTCTTGTTACACTTAAATTTTATTTAAATATGGACCATAACATTATTGACCATAAAATTGTATTGCACTGTAAAATACGCGAAAGTGACTTCCGAAGTAACTATTTATTAATCTGTGGCTCTGCTGTTGTTACCCTTTTGGTCCAAAATCACTGAACCCGATTTCATGAATTTTAGCAAAGAGATAGATAAGTACACAGAAGGACGAATAGTAAACATCTCAAACCACACTCATGCATGATATGGTACTGATAATTTTTACCCGGCTGCAAAAAAGGGTTAAGTATGTTTTTCGCGAGTATCTTGATTGTATGTTTATATGTAATATTCTTTATTACCTCTTATCTCTAAAACGGCTGAATGCATTTCGATAATTTAGATATCGTTAGATTTGTCTTGACAGCCCAATTGTTCTTAGGTAAGTGATGTTAAAACCAACATAGCGACTGTGCGATGCAATTATTTCAAGTGGAAAACATTATTTTTTTAGTATACTTCAATATGGGTATCAAATTAAAGAGCTGGTCTTAACGATTTTAAAATGACTGATAAATAACTAAAAAGATATTTTAAAATATATAATTTAATCATTCATAATGTCATGCCTCCGACTCCATGGTATTATGTTGAACAAAATATGTTTATATTTGCCTTTAACATTTGACCTTGTTTGCGTCTTTTCAGTAGACTTGTCTTTGGTGTCCGGCGGGTTTTTTTTTTATTCCTTGAGTTTGACACTTTCTCAACTTGAAATTTTGTCTGAAACCGACAAAAAGGCTAATTATGGATATGCAAGTAGCATTCTCACTATCACAATTGTTTCCAATTCATCAAACCTCAAAGCGACTCATTAACAGTTGTTAACATCAACTAATGACCACAAATTATATCCACCGGTTCTATTCATCACAACCGCATTATATAATCATTGCTACTATATCTGGATTAAATTGTTACAGTTCGACTTTGAACTTTATCCACTTGTGATAAGGTCCTGGACTTTTTGGATGATGGTAAGCAATTAGAGTCATTTTGGTTAGGTGAATGGTCTGCTAACGAGAACCTTGGACTGATTTGGTACCTACGAATCAATTTACTTGGTATACTCGAATACTAGTGATGGACCTTGGAATTGCTCGCGTGAATAATATTTCCAGAAACAAAATGCATTCTTAAATTCTGCAAAATATCTACACAATGTAACATTAAACAATTAAGTACCTTTTTTCTCTTTCTCTTTATTGTTCAAACGCTGTTGGTTTTACTAATAAATTAAAAAAGAACAAACTGACAATCCAAAAATGCATAATGCTTAATTGAATAAAAAATATTTTCATTTTCATATCATATTCCGACATAAAAGAAAACCCATATATTTTTAAATAATTCATGCTCTTCCGGGTTAATTGAAAAAAGGCAGGCTTTTAGAGGTTTCCTTCCTCGTAGTCCTCGCGGGGTCGATGTATCTCCAGGACTGGCGTGACAACTCCCAAGGGACCTCCTATGATAAATGGGAACCTGTGTCCTTGTGTATTGTTTGAAATACTTTTGTACGAGGCACGTTATTTTGAAGAGTTTAGCAATCATGTATTGGGACCAAAATTTATTGTTATGAGCTCCTCGATGCTTCAGAATTATACTGACAATATGCCGTTACGGCTGTAAACAACACGCACCAATCCGCATTGGGCCCCTATGATGGGTCATGATGGCCCATTCTCGTATCCATTCATAAGAAAGGCCAGTGCCATAGCTGTGGAGACAGAATAGCTAATAAAGATTTTATTTACGCCATTGACTATTCCTTTATTGATAAACTAGCGGATCCTCGCGGTTTTACCCGCGTGGTGCCCGTTCCCGTGGGAATATCGAGGTAAAATATAGCCTATGTCACTCGGGAGAAATGTAGCTTTCTAATGGTCTGAGAATTTTCTAAATCGGTCCAGTAGTACCTGAGATTAGCGCGTTCAAACAAATTCTTAATCTTTATAATAGTATACATATGTACATACTTATTAAATAAGAGATTTTTATACAAGAGTTGTTGTTGTATCAAATCTGTTTTACCGTGCAATAAACCTAGTAAGTTTTCTAGATTTATAACCGCTGCAAAATATCAAATTGCCTATTTGATTTTTGATTACCTCCCAGGCCCCGAGTTATGACACAAAAGGTAATGCTCTGGATACCGGTCCTGCTAGCATGTGACGAATTAACCCATCTCAAGGTATTGGGTTATGAAAATTAATGAAAAAACCACTACCTACTTGTTATGTATTCGCTGACTTCTTAAAAGACTGGAAGAATATTGCATCATAAATAGCGAAAAGAGAAACTAGGAATGGCCCTCTTTGAATATTCAGCCCAACAAGTTCTCAAATAGAAATACTCCTCGCATAAAAGGCATTTATGATTACCAAACATGAGTGTACTATGCTAATACACCTGGAAAAAGAGCGATATCCAAAGAATTTAGATGACTTTTCGACAATCACCTATTAACGTTTTTATATGGAACTTTATGTCATTTTTATTGCCAAACCATAAAGTAGATTGGCAAAACATAGCATTTATCGATTGGTCATGTAAATAGTTTCCCATAATTGGTAAGAATAGATCTAAAACTTTCAATCTTCATTCTGAACGTGTTAAGTAAGAAAATAAATATCAGTACTATGGCAAGATTGGTAACTCAAGATTTGAAATCTATTGATTTAAATAAAGGAATGTGGAATTACAAACAAGTTCTTTAAATATAGTTTCCACTATTAAGGAGTTGCAGATTAAACTTAGTAGCGTAGCTAAAAATGGAAAAGAAACTGTTTCCATTACAACATCCTGCTATGGAAACTTGTATACTTTGAAGAATGCATCTCAAAAAGCTTGTCAATCATTGCTTTTTCAAACTCTTAGACATTATTCTTAAAAAAGGTATATTATTTCCTCACACTCACACCTATTAGCCTAGCCCCAAAGTAAGCACTGTAAAGGCTTTTATTACTATTAGTACTATAGTGTGAATTTGACAGGTGCCAGTGTCACTTTGTAATAATAATTCTGATATAGACTGTTTTTAATGAGCAACGGGGAAGCTCTTAGCCTTCATCATACCTGATGTTAAGTATTGATAAGGCTGAAGATGGAAGTGAGCCTCTCCCGGAATCCTCAATCACTGAGGAACTGGCTATCTAATCTTTAACTGCCGGAACACAACAATGCTGAAAACATTGTTGTTATCGCGTCAGACTTAGATAAGATGGTGGTAGCTAGCCAGGCGGACTTACAACAAGTCCTACCACCAACCAAAATGTAACGTTTTTCGTAACGTAATTTGCTCAGATCCAGTTCAAGTTCAGCAAGTATTGATTGCTTTCACATACACAAATGAAATATTAACATTACCTTTAGCTACATTATAAAGCAGCATTATTTCTACGAAATGACTTTAGGATAACGGATAGAATTTAAAAATCCTACTTCCTACCTACTAATATTATAAATGCGAAAGTATGTCAGTTTGTTTATTCCCCTTTCACGCAAAAACTACTGAACGGATTTGGATGAAATTTGGTATGTAGGGACTTCAAGTAGTGGACTAACACATAGGCTACTTTATATCCCGATATTCCCACGGGAACGGGAACCAAGCGGGTAAAACCTTGGACGGCCGCTGGTATAATGATACACAGATAAATTAAGTATACCTATTTTGTAGAAATAAGTATAAACACGTTAAACAGCGATGGCCAAAGTACAAATACTCATACACACTTTATCATATACATTTGCCCCTACCAGGATTCCAACAAGAACCTCTGAGAAGGCGACACCTTGATACCGGGATAATACCACTCTACCATGGACGTCGTCTAAAGGTGCTTCACTATTTCGTTGACGAACCGAGTCGGCATTAAGCTGTATGGTCATGTGTATATCAATCTTTAATAAAATACCCAAGGAATTTAGGACTCTAAATATTATTCAATTTAAAAGACAATTGGGGACATGGCTTGGCTTGCGTACTTTCTATAATCTAAAAGATTTTTTTAACATTAAAGATTAAACTAGGGCGGTTACAACCCGATACTCGGGTTCGTCGATCGACGAAAAATTACAAATTATGCGAAAATCTTTAATTGCAGTTTAGTTTCGGAACAAATAGACTCGAGTACCTTTAATTTGATACCTTACTCGGCCGCGTACTACGCGCCAAAGTCCCTATCGAGTCGTCACAAATTTTGCGAACCTGAATTAAGTATTAAAGATTAAATTATTAAGTTAATACTATTTAAACTAATTCAATTATTAATATAAATTTTTGTTATAATATTTTAAGTGAACTATTTAATAAATTGTATATTTTGCATGCTAATTAATTTTGGCTAAACATGTTTTAGTGCTTATTATTATCTGTGACATCTGTTATATACCATGTTTAATTGCAAATAAAGATTATGATTATGATTATTATGATTGTGATTAAATTGAACTTCCATTACAACACATTATTCGTAATCGACACGCAACCAACCGAATAGCATTGTGACCATTAATAAATACGCTCGCTTTTATTTCTTTAGCCATAGAGTTCAAAATGCCATCGATATGCCCGTTCCAGTCGTCGAGCTCACAATAGCGCACGCGTGTGTTCAGGCCTTTATATCTTCAAATTCAATTGACGTCCAACAAACTTTAATAAATCAATTGCTTTTTCAGACAAACTTTTGAGCCGAGTAATTGTTTTTTTTTTTAATAAAAAAGAGACTGTTGTTTGTTTAATGATTATGATTTACTTCATTGATATTGATTAAGTGTTACTTGAAATATTAACCTACTACCGACAATGTTTGTACTTTTAGCAATCTTATAAGGCATTTATTATGTCATAACGGGGGACGTACCTCATTGCTTGCTGCCTAAAACACGTACCGTAGAGACGTCTCACGAGGCGTAGAGAAAAATGTTAATATTTTGAAGATTTCTATTTGAATTCTGATCACACCACCAGTCGTTATTGATAACAAGAGGGGATTAACATTATAAGTCAATACTGTTCTCGTGTACCTACTTTACAATGTAACTTAGAGAGGCTTTAAATATCGTTAATAAAAGTGTCAAAATGAGCGCATGACACCAAAAATGCCGTACAATAATCCGTCCTTTTTCGCCATAATTGCGTCAGACACAAAGGAGTCTGCAGCTAGCAGCTTGATGGCTATTGTGACGTCAGGCCTCTATGACAAAGTGACAAAGGCTGGGTCTTACCCTGGATGACTGTAATCCAAGACTGGAGGAAAAAATGTTAACCGCAACGACGACGAAAATTAAAGCAAATGGTTTTTAACTATCAGAAAATACACGTAAAGTGCCTGATGTTAATTCTTATTAATTTTAATATTAAATGAATATGTGACACTAAGATTGCTACTAAGAACTATGTGTACTAATGTACTAGGGGTCCCGGGTTCGATTCCCAGCGGGGGTACATATTGTATTCGGTTTGATTAGTGGTAAGACTTGTTGTAAGTCCGTCTGGCTAGCTACCACCATCTTATCTAAGTCTGACGCCATAACAACAATGTTTTCAGCATTGTTGTGTTCCGGCAGTTAGAGATAAGATAGCCAGCTCCTCAGTGATTAAGGATTCCGGGAGCGGCTCACTTCCATCTTCAGCCTTATCAATACTTAACATTAGGTATGATGAAGGCTAAGAGTCTCACCGTCGTAAATATAAAAAAGAATATAAAA
The DNA here is from genome assembly GCA_910589605.1 of Chrysoteuchia culmella. Classification (NCBI taxonomy): domain Eukaryota; kingdom Metazoa; phylum Arthropoda; class Insecta; order Lepidoptera; family Crambidae; genus Chrysoteuchia; species Chrysoteuchia culmella. Next base: position 929,689 of record OU342660.1, read on the forward strand.
AAGTGTTTAACCAACTAATAAATGTATATATTTTTTAAACCAACCATAGGAAAGCCATATTTCATTACTTTTTTATGGGTTTGCGCCAAAACAGCCAAAAATTTCAACAACTATTACTTATACTTATAATTGGCTTAAAAGTGGAATTCCCTACATATTACTCTTCCCTACATATTAAAATTTGTTCTCGTTATCATTTTTATTATATTTACAAATAAAGACACGACCAAAAATAAAGACTTAACTACATTATAATCCTATTATGGTGGTAATGTAGTTAAGTCTTTATTTTAATATATATATATATTAAGTATATATATAAAATATATATACTTAATGCGTACTTAACATTTAAAATTATATAAAAATATATATAATTTTAAATGTTAAAGTATGTCAGTTTATTACTCTTTCACGCAAAAACTACTGAACGGATTTAGATGAAATTTGGTATGTAGGGACTTCAAGTAGTGGACTAACACTTAAGCTACTTTTTATCCCGATATTCTCACGGGAACGGGACAACTGGGGCGAAACCGCGGGCGGCCGCTTGTATCGCATAATTTATTTCATAGCATCAATAATCAATGATATGCGCATTCACAGTCCCGAGACATTCACAATTCGTCGCAAATATCAAAATCAATTTGAACACGTCTTTTCTGCTATTTAGCATTAAATATTCAAAGTCCTTTAAGAAACCCTTTGTCATTATCAAAGGAGGGCTGCATCGCGTTCATATCATTCTCAACTCTATTATCAGTACCAAAGCACCAAATTCCACTAATGAGATCTAAGAATTCATTGTGAATCTTATCAAGTAATACCAAGGTAACAATTCGTGTGCTGATGAATTTTTTAAACTCCCTTGCGGGCGAGGTGGTGCGGAAATGATAATATTTTATTTAGGTTCCTTTTCATTTGTGAGGGGCTTGAACTGTCCCGAATTGGGGATCTTCCGATGGCGAATTGGCCGGGTCCCCTGGAGCGAATCTATTTTCATTATGGAAATGGACACGTCATCGTTTTGTCCCAAACATAGACGTTGGTCCTGAAAGCAAATGTGAATGATCGGGGTGATTTAAATTTAAGAAAGCATCTAAAATATACTTGAGCTATATTTTTCGAAATCTCTTCGTAATATTCCCAAGTGGTAATGCTTTGATTTATTTGAGAAATAAGTCTCTTTTTTTACGTCTTTTTAATTTTATATTTAGTTGACATTTTAACCGCCTCTGTGGTTTAGTGGTAACAACCACCGGTATCAGACCCAGGGGTCCCGGATTCGATTCCCAGCGGGGGTACAATTTGTATTCAGTTTGGTTGGTGGTAGGACTTGTTGTGAGTCCGCCTGGCTAGCTACCACCATCTTATCTAAGTCTGACGCCATAATAACAATGTTTTCAGCATTGTTGTGTTCCGGCAGTTAGAGATACGATAGCCAGTTCCTCAGTGGTTGAGGATTCCAGGAGGCTCGCTAGGAGTCTCCCCGTCGTTAATAAAAAAAAAAAAACATTAAATGTAATAAATGCGCAACAAATTATTTCCCTAAACGTTGTCATTGATTTTAAAAAGGCTCAAATCCTAAAATGATGCTTTAATATTATAATAAAACTACTCTGTTATTGCCAGGCTGGTTTTCCTAAGTTTAAATTACAACAATATTTAAAAAGTACAAGTGGATATTTCTCTGTACGTATTAATTAATGGAATATAATAAACCGGGCGACTACTAATTATTAGGTTGGGGTAGCAGAAATAATAGGTTGGCAGCGAAAAAAAAAGGTTTTGTCGCGGACCGGGCTTCTACGCACGGGAGGAGACGTGAGGGAGAGGTCCCCGGTGACGTTGCCACCACCACCGCCGCTGGCCGCCGCCGCCGCCGCCCCACCGCGCGGATCTGCGGCCCGGACTTTCCTTTTGGCTTGGGCTTCCACACGAACGCACGTACCGATACGGTCTTACAACGCGCCATCGCCATCTTTGTTACCACCACGTCACGGTCGAAGTACTTTAAGTCTATTGTAATCGGCTTAATAAACCAGCCCATTTTTAACCGACTTCAAAAAAGGAGGAGGTTCTCAATTCGGTTGGTATAATTTTTTTATTTTTTATTTTTTTTTATGTATGTACACCGATTACGCCGAGATTTCTGAACCGATTTCCATGATTATTTTTTTGTTCGATGCAGAATAGTTGCCAATTGGTCCCATAAAAATTTGGTTTCGTTTGACCCAGTACTTTTTATGTTATGAGCATTTTTATATATTTCATTTCATTGTTGACTTGGACGATGTAGTATTTACGATAATTTTGTTTATAATGTACATGAAACCTTATCTAATGTAGTAAAACCCTGCCGTAGTTTACAAAACAGCCTATTACAGACACTAAAAAGTAAAAAAAAAAAAACTGCGTTAAAAAAAACCGACTTCAAAAACTAAAAAGCTAAAAATAAGCCTTTTGGAGTCGGTGCCAGACAAGGCAAGAAAAATAAAAGAATAGGAGCTTAAAGTAGAATGTCTTGGCTGCCACCGACTCCAAAAGGCTTATTTTTTGCTTTTTAGTTTTTGAAGTCGGTTTTTTTAACGCAGTTTTTTGTATTATACAGTACACTTTTATTTAAGTCCCCATTAGGACCCTTTTCAGTTTAGATTAAGTTAGATTGGGACTAAGTTGCCAACCTATTATTTTTGCTTCCCAGAAAAGTTTTTAAGTCGCCGCCTTAAATACATGCCTTAATTAATGAAGTTACTGGAAATTGTGATAAGAGGTTGGCGACATACTAACGTTATACCAAAATGATTTGAAATTAAAGCATTATCTTCTGCACTTGTAATGTAATCCGGATTAAGACAGTATTTACGACATGTTCCTTTGTAAATGTTGTTGCTTCTGTTAGAGCTGATAAGTTTCTTACGGCCGTTCTTCTTATCAGTTAAAAGCTGTCCTGAATTGCTGGTAGGAAAAAATAATTGACGATTCGAAAGCACTTATCTATAAGTCTATTTCAATAAAAATCTTTGACTTTGACTTTGACTAGGATTCCATTAAAAAAACAATCCCACTACATACACACAATACCTACTTACCTACTTAATTAAAGCAGCACCAATTGCAGTTTTTTATGAAAATATAAATTGGCATTGTTTTTTATTGGGTAGATTTTATTTTTTAAATAGAAACTTAGATAAATACTGTCAATTCAAATAACATCACAAGTACAGACGATCATGCTCAAAATTACAATATTTTGGTATTACGTCTGAATTGGAGACTGACGTGTCGCGGGCCTAAGCAACACTAGAAAACAGCGAACATACAGTAGTCGTTATCTCGTCCGGCCATTCGGAACTAAATGAGGCAACGGACGTTCTTATACCCCCACAACGTTTCACTACGTTTCGCTGCGTTTCGTAACGCTGTGTAATGTTGCGGATACTTTATGGACGAGGAAATCGCCCTCCCCTTAATAAGAATTTGTATTATTTCTCGCAAACTAGCGGGGTCCTATCCTTATGGACTTATTATTACTAGTTAATAACCGTAAAACTGTCTGTCTGTTCTTAATCTTAACTGAGGGATGGTCAAAGTATGAGAGAGGACTAGGGTGCTTATTTATTTATTTATTTCCACACTTACATCTATTATTACAGGATTACCTCAATACAATAGAGTAACTAATATATATATGTTTTGCTCATTAATGTTATAGATACACACTTCGTTAAAGTTTGTTTTTTTATGAGGGACGGGGAGACTCTTAGCCTTCATCATATCTGAGTATTGATAAGGCTGAAGATGGAAGCGAGCCTCTCCCGGAATCCTTAATCACAGAGGAACTGGCTATCTCATTTTTAACTGCCGGAACACAACAATGCTGAAAACTGTTATGGCGTCAGACTTAGATAAGATCGTGGTAGCTAGCCAGGCGGACTTACAACAAGTCCTACCTCCAACTAAACCGAATACAATATGTACCCCCGCTGGGAATCGAACCCGGGACCCCTGGATCTGATACCGGTGGTTGTACCACTAGACCAAAGAGGCGGTTAAAGTTGCTTGAAGTTTGACATTTACAAAGATAAATCTAACAGTACCGAGTGTATAATTTTTGAATTTTTTCTTTTTTCAATGCTATTTTTTTGCTTATGATATAACTTTTTATTCCCATCTGAGAATTCACTTGTGTCCGAGTTGATTTTTTCCAATATATTTCTATTTAAAATTTATCTTAAGTACCGAGTTTGTTGCGTCTGTTTATATGGACCACATACGGACCATGTTTGTAAGGGTAGTTTCTGTAGTTTATGTTCACTCAAAACATACACACACGCACACAAACACACACTCACCTACACAATATGTCTCGACCTAATAGAACGGCGCAGTTGCTGGTTTCCGAGTTTCATCTGAGGGTGACGGCTGAAAATCGGTGTTTTTGCTGACCGGCAAAAGCAACACACCGAGCCTGGACCCTGCTTGCTGCTGCACGCACGTGCATTCCCTTTTATCTGTTTGTCTTCTGTTTTTGTTAATACTGTAAATGTTAATTTAGTTTGTTTTTTTTTATTTTAATTTTCTTTGTCTTTTTCATATATTTTTTCTATTTGTGTAATAATGTTATGAATGTATGTGTGTCTTAGCAAATGAAACTTTTTATCTATCTATCTAGTTCACCGACTATAAAAATCATATTTATTTTTTTCTTTTGAATTCGGTAATTTTAAATTTTTATTTTACAATTGTTGAAGTAATAATAAGTCCGTTACTTACTTGTTTACAGTCATTAATTATTGTAATAAAATTTTAAAAAGCTACTGGTCTCTCGGGTTTATTATCTTTCACACAAACAAGAATCATCGAAATTGATTAACAACTCTCTTGGAAAATCAATATTGCGACTCTGTGTCTAGATTTTTTCCAAATGGGTCCAGCCAAGTTATAAAAGGTGCTAACGAGTTCTCGAGACAGGTACAGAAACAATAATACACATGAGTTTTTAATTTTATTTAACAAACACGTTATTATATTTTATACTGTCTAGTTAAAAATAAAATAATTTAATACTAAGCTACCTTATGCTACCTGTATGTCCTATAACCCGGCCAGGATGTGGTGAAAATAGTTATGTAGAGGTTATGGAGGGTATATTTGACCCTGTGTTGCTATTGCATTTTGGACAAGTAAACTACATTTTTAAACAAAACATTGGAGATGATTATATAAGCTGGGTTATATTTTATGATTTTTTTGTATAAATTAAAGCTTCATAATTGATTTTTCTTACCTACTTACATTTGTTTTAGCAAAGGCCTAAAAACAACCAATTTTAGCAAGACTCGAAGAGAAGATGAAAAAACAAAAAATAAATCAAACTTTTCATTGTCATTAGGATTATTTGGTAAACATTTAGAGATTAATCAGTTTCATTAACAGTTTTATCACCAGTTTAAAAACTACCCAAATTAATCGTCTCTTAATGCAGCATATTTTAGGCCTTTTTTGACTTCGCGCCCGTGTTATTCGCGTCACAGGCGGCGGCGGCTGCCTGTTTAGCGGTGTTCGGCGTGCTGGGGGGTCCCTTGGTAACAGCTACTGAGACAAAGGAAGGAAAGAAACACTACACGCGATAAAAAAATTACAGGGTAAAATTTACCCCTCCACATCCTCGCCGGTCAATTTCCTTCAATCTACCCAGATTTCATTTTCCAGTTTAACGCCAACAGATTCAGGGTTTTCTACCGCTACCGGATCAGGCTCAGTAACTGTAGCTTTATATCCTGTACTGCTTGAAGCCCTTTGGCTATCATCAGTCTTATTATATTTGCCCATTTCAGCATTATACAGAATCTGATTTATTAGGTACTGCGTCGTCGCTTTTGCTTTAGGGTTAGAAATCCTTCTTAGTTTATGAGCTACATGTTCTCCAAATACCGTGTATTCGTCTCTTAACCTTTTCTCCTCCCTGAAGAGAGCTACCAGGTCTGAAGTACCGACTTGATCAGGGGAACTTTCGTTCTGAACGTGTCTTCGGATTAGTTTCAGTCGTTTCCGAGACGTGTCTTCGTGATGGTCGTAATTGTCCTCCAAGTTGCTGCCTTCGGATCTCGTATCGGTAAACTCTTGGTGGACCTGAGAAAAGAGTTTCTTTCAAGAACCAAATAACCTTATACCTACTAGCAATGTTCATATTTCTTAGAGGTTCGTCTAGATTAAGTAACATGTTATGTATCACGTCCACATTATAACAATGTTATATAACAAGTCTCACCGAACATCATCTCACCCTCACTGTTATAAGTTATTTAATCCGGACGCACCTTTAGGATAAAATAAAAATAGTTTTTTTTTTTTGCGAGGCTGGAAAGTTGGATTGGCGGCGAGTTTTCTTTATTGAAACCTGAGCAAGCGAAGGGTTCTAGAATTCTAGAAAGTTTGAATCCTGAGCGTAGCGAGGGTTTCAATGGTACGAGACGCTAAAAACTTTGTTGCTGAACGAAACACTATTTATCACCTCACAACAGCGAGAAAAACTTTTAGGGTGTTTGGGCGGTTAACTTCCTTCAAAAAATTCTGCAATTTATGAATTAAATAGAGAACATACTTTAAAAATAGTTATATTTAGGATAGGAGATATAAATAAAATAAATAAATAGTAGGTATGGGAAAGACTTTATGTTTATAATTATGTTATAAGGAACAAAATAATGTAATAATACCAAACCGGAGTATTATAATTAATTCAATGTAATTTGATAAAAGAATAAGTTGTAACATAAAAAGACAATAGTGAGACCACTAAGAACGTATGTATTTTTCTATGGAAAACACATAATCTGGATCTCCGCAAAATGCGATTTTACACGTAGAAATTGAATGACAAAACTAACTGATCCGAGCGTGTGAGGTAAAAATAAAATTAATCACATATAAATAAATAAATAAATAATAGCATACAAACACACCAATTATCTAGCCCACATTAAGTTTCATTAAGAACTTGTGTTACGGATACTAGATAACGGATAAACATACTTATATAGTATATAAGTATATAATATATACTTTTGTTTCGTAAATACATACATAATATACATATTAAACACCCAGACCAAGACAAATAAACATGTTCATGCACACAAATATTTGTCTTGTCTGGGGATGGAACCCGGGACCTCTGGCGCAGAAGGAGGGCTTAGGACCCCTGCACCAAACAGATCGTCATATAAATATCATTTAATGCAAAATAATAAAAAAAAACAGGTAAATAATTTGATTATCGAAGTGGGCGATAGACGAAATAAGTTAGAGAAAAGTGAGTGTATGTATGTATTAAGTGTATGTATGTTGTAAAGCCCTACCTGTTGTTGACCGTACGTCGAACTGGAAGAATCACGTGAAGTCGTGAGCAGCAGCTAGTGAAATAATAATTGGAATTAACGAAGTGATTTCATTTATGAACTATAAAAAAATAATTTCGCGTCGAACAAAACAATTATTACTGATTGTAAAAAGTTGCTTTATTTTTATGTAAAATGAAGCATTTATTATAAGAACCACCAACAAAATAGTTTTAAATATTAAACAAGAAAATATACTCGAAAAAGCAACTAGTCTCATGTCGCCCTGACGGGTGACGGGTGACATGAGACTAGTTGCTTTTTTCAATACAAAATAAAAAGTTATACTTAAATAAAACTATTTTATAACTTTTTAATTTTGCATTTTACAATGCTATTTTTATGTGATAAATATGAAACAAGAAAATGTACTAGAAAAAAGAAACTTGTCACATCACCCTGAATGACGGGACTCGAACCCTCATCCTTGGGAGTCCGGGCCAATGCACTATTCAATTCTGCTACAGAGGCCTATGAGGACAAGTCGAATTTTTCCAGTATAATCACCTTTCTACGGTGTTGACCACCATCGTTTCAATGAGGGGAATATCCTCGCATTCGGTAGAAACATTATTACAAGTTATAACTATTTAATTTTGCATTTTACAATGATATTTTTATGTGATAAATATTTAGCAAGAAAATATACTAGAAAAAAGCAACTAGTCTCATGTCGCCCTGACGGGATTCGAACCCGCATCCTTGGGAGTCCGGCCCAATGCACTAACCAATTATGCTACAGAGACCTATGAGGACACGTCGAATCCCGTCAGGGCGACATGAGACTATTTGCTTTTTTCTAGTATATTTTCTTGTTAAATATTTATTATTACAAGTGTTCATTTTCATCTTAATCGATAGTCAAACATTTGTCAATTTTCTTGTTTAAAATAGTTTTAGTTTGAAACAGCGTGTTATTTCATTTTATGTTAGGTTTCGATTTCGACATCTTTTCAGGAGGAATCCACAATTTATCCACTAAGTCATGAAAATATATGTACTATATGATAGTAGCAAAGTTATTGTGTTTTTGCTGTCAACCCATTAAACCTGTATTAATCAAGTACATTTGTAATGTATGTTAGTAAGGATACAATAACAATCCTCAAGTGACTTTAAACAATACCAAATGTTCAAAATAAATGAAAAACGCACAACCTGTCAAACATTTTGACAGTTACCTTAACAATGTTTCATTTAAATTAAAACAACTTTTACGGATATCAAACGCGCGTGGAAATATCCACGAACTACGTTGTAATTGTCCGTATTTTTAGGTTTTTTAGGGGTTTTTTTAGGGGCCGTGGTCACGGGATGACTGGTCAGTCATCCCTAGACCACGGCAGCTGTAAAGGTGCCGAAACGTCGGGAAAATACGGACAATTACAACTTAGTTCGTGGAAATATAGCGCGTTTGATATCCGTAAAAGTTGTTTTATTTCAATGAACAGTGCGCGCCAAAACATAAGATGTACGTATAATGTTTCATTTACCTGTTCATTGCCAGAGCTATGCGAAGCGGAATCCTGCAAACTGCCCAAGAAGCGAAGCCTGGAGAAGGCGAACCACCTGCTTTGATGCCCATGACCTTCCTTCACCAGCTCCCGTCTGTACTGTCCTACCAGCATCCTGTGAACAAATCCTTTTTTTGTTAAAAAAGTTGCGAGAAACTCGTAATAAAACCAGTTTTTTTTTTCTTATATCTTATAAGCAATTTTTAAGGAAGGGCACTTTATATAAGAGAATATAGATATGTAGCAGAATATATAAGAGAATATAAGCGACAATCCGACAAGGCTTCTACTTCTTCTATTTGTGCAGTGGCGGTGCCCTTTTGGATTTCGTCAAACCGACAAGGCTTATAATGAACGTGTACAGGGCGCTGTAACTGTCAAAATTTACGTAAAAACAAGATAGCGGTGTGAGTCCCTTTTTCGCCACGTCGACTAAAGACCTTATCGCACGTGGCATAAGGCTGATAATTAACGCGGGCAGAGGCGCTGCACAACTGACAATATTGACGTTTCATGTTAGTTTCTGGTTCAATTTATGCCTTGTCGCAATGTAATTATATACTTTAGAGAGTACAAAATGATTATACCTCATTTTCTTCTCGACAGCCTGTCTATCCAATTCTAGAGCGTCAGCTATCTCCTGCCAAGCGTCATACTTCTTGTTCTTTATCTTATAATCTTCTGAAGAGGAATCCCATAACAAGGACCTTTCTTGAAACAAGTCGATTAAGTTTACCAACATCTCGTGTGTCCAAATGAAATTGTGCGCCATTTTGTCAAGACACCCGACGTGCGGACGCCCCGATGTGCGGTAGGCAACTGAGTCATAGAGAAAGTTAGCGGTTAGCGGGCAGCGAGCGAATGTTATGTAACTTTTGTAAACATGCTGCTCGCCTCGCTTAACGCGTGCTTCCAACATGGCGGGTTAGACCGGTGACACACTGCGATTGTATAAATAATATTAAACATTTTTTGTAACAAATGTTTAATAATAACCGACACGTTTCATATTATCTTAATTGATGTAGTAAGTACACAGTCGTAATCACTAGCTGTCAAATTATCGCAGACAAATTTATTTATCACTATCTATGCCCGCGACTTCGTTCGCGTTGATGTCGGAAAGTAAGCAGCCATCGGTTCTCTTGCGTCAAACGAACGAACGAAGATCAAGGTCAGGAGTCCAGATAACATTTGTCTCTGTCTTTTTCTTTACATAAGTAAGGAAAATAACTTGATTTTTGTCCTTTTTAGATGTTTTTCATAATATCTTCCTTAAATAAAAATCCATCAGTTGAATATCCTCCATGTTATCTATGATAATAAATGAATCATAGTATAAAGTTACTGGTTTAAAAATTAATCGGAAAATAGAAGTTAAAATTACACAAAAAGAGGTAACTTTCTGAATTAAATCCATCTAGCCAAGTTTATCAAATAATGTTTTCATCAGAAAACCCTCTCTCAACCATATTTATACATTAGATTTTAATTTAACTGTTTAATTATGAATTCTGAAAACGTGTTCATGTGGATTTTGCAGAACCAAGCCAGCAGTGGCACAAAATACATTTTTTATTTTGTCTCGTTTTCCGATTATAATTGGATAATAATTAATGTTTTTTTTTGCATTTTTCAATGCTATTTTTATACTTATGATAAATTTTAAATAGAAAAATATTGGAAAAAATCAACTCGGCCACAATTGAATCGTGAATTGTCCCATCTGAGAATTCACTTGTGGTCGAGTTGATTTTTACCAATATTTTTCTATTTAGAATTTATCATTAGTTACTAATATTTTTTTTACTTTACTTTTGAAGCTGGTTATATAAAGTGATATCTTAAGGCAAGCACTTCTGGGTAAATTGTAAGGTTGTTGTAAATTGTTAAGGTTATTAAGGTTTATTTAACCTTTACGAACATATTTACAAATGTATTTGACTGATTCGACACTGTTGCACATGTGAGTATGTGGGTTGCACAGTGGTACCACCCAACTATTTTGTCGATAACAATTTCTTGCCCCGGATCCTATTAGTAGCTGTGAAACCACCTTGCGAGGGAAATCTTCGTCGATACAACGGATATCCATTTTCCCCTGACACCGTTTCTACTCCGAATGCTCTAGGATATATTTTTACACATTTGCCATCTTGCATTCATTGTGATTTTCGATTTATAAGCCCACATGGCCCATGAACCATTGTGTGTTCTAATGATATCATGCAAAATTTAATCTTACTGATAAAACTGTCAATAGCATCATGACAAATTTTGTTTTCCAGCCACAAGGAGAACCTGGGTGTGTGGCCACGCGTTTGCCACTCAACGCTGTACATGAAACGACGGCTGCACCAAAAACTTTCTCCTTCGTAAGAAGACTCATCAATACTTTTAATTTCCAATGAAAAACTGGTAGTTATGTCATGCTAATCGTTTGACGCCTGTTCCATGAGAAGTTCGTTGCAAATTTTGGTCCACTTAGGATTTATCGTCGTGAACGTAACAAAAAGCGTCCTGAGTTTTTTCGTGCATATAACGCGGGTCGCCTCTAAAACTGGATGGTAAGATGACCATTCGTCCCAAATTTCCGAATTGTCCAATTGCATTGCGTCCCGCAAATACAAATATTCTTCGGATGTTACGATAACCGGTTGGTGCGAATGAAGACTAAGCGTTCTGTCTTTAGCTAGCTTTAGAACTAATTTTATCTTTGTCTTTAGCGAGTACTTGCAAATTTTCTACAAACACATCTTTGGCTTTTTCTAACTCTTCTGGCTCCAAATCTAGGGCAGCTGCTTATGACCCATAGTCATTTTGTAGTTTTTTAGTTTTATTTTTAATGGCTCTGTATTTTTTAAGCTCTATTCGCAATTCTTTTCTTCAGACGCCGTTCTTAAAAATTTTTTAAAGAGTTTCTTGGACTTTTACCTAATATTTTCTATTGCAATTTACATCTGGGATATTGGTTACAAAACGACGTTACTGCAGCAGACCATCGTGCTTGGTATCCCCGACGCAGTGAAAAGTTTAGCCTTTTTCCTCCAACAATTTTAGCTAGTACGCTATTAAAACTATATTAGTGTCCACGTCCTCGAGTAGACTTTTTGATTTTGCTAAAGTGGACTGTAAAATAGTTTTCAATCGTAGCCAAAATGTGGTGTTTTCTATTGCTATATTATTTTGCACTGTTTTTTCTTTGGAACAATAAAAGTCTTTACAATGTTCATGATTACCAAATGCATGTAACATAAAATTTTGTACGTACTGTCTAAACTTCATGATTGTTTCTGGTTTGTCGCTGTCGTTCTTGTATTGATTGATTGAAGATATTATTACTTTTCTAATGCTTAAAATTTTAATATCAGTCAACATTTTGCGAAGCTCTACTGGATATTTTTTTTTTTTTGTAATTGCTCTAAATTTTTTGCACATATTGCGCAATAAATGATTCCTGCATCCAATTTTTGTCACAGTATGATTAGGATATGGGTTCCTTGCTAAAATTTTTGCATATGTAGCTGAGTCCCCATCGGCTATAAGCCTACCATAAATAATGCCATACATTGCAAGCGATGTTGCAAAACCTTCATAAATTTCAGCTTCCATCCCACTTGAAGCGCCGGAATATTTTTTAAAGCACTTGTGCTCTAGAGCCTGCACATTTTTTTTCTCTGTTCGAGCACACACAACGCAGTATTTATTTGTCATACCTATATATAGCACTTTACCTGTGTTGCACCTAACAATTGAAGCAGCTCCGGATAAAGCTTTAAAATTGTTACCATACGACCTTGAGCTCCACAATCCATCAGCATAAACATCGATAATAGGTATGCCATCTTTATTCAATTTTCCTTCTCGTATTGCTATATTTTTTTCAATCATTGCCGTTTCCTCCATACTTTCTACAGATCTTTCTTCCCATTTTTCATTAACTTCATTTTGCATTGTAAGATACGTCGGTTCTGAAAAACATGGTATGGTATATCCATACACGCGGTTAATTCTTCGAATTGTGAAAATCCAACTCCCACTGATGTAATGCCTATAGTTGCAGCTATATTAACACTTATATTGTCTTTGCGAACTTCTTCCTCACTTGTAACATAAAAATCCTTATTACACATATTGCAGTCGCATGGCGAATTTGGTCAGATTCCAAGCGTATAATTGGCGATGCTCTATTGTTTCGGTTTGTCATATGTCGCATATACTCTCAGTTTCAGCCTGTAAAAAACTGAGCTGGTTTTGCCGTATGCGTTCGTTATTTATTCTTATGGACTCTCTAATCTCTAATCTAATGTTGATCTTTACTTTGGAGACCTCTAGTAAAATTACGAAGCTCTCGGTCATGCTGACGGACTGGCTGCTGCCAGTCGTACATAGCGTTCGGTAAAGGTCTCACCTTGACGTGACGTGACGTGATAATGTGTGGCGCTGTTAGTCAGCGGATAGACGCACTTCATATTCCTCATTGGTTTGCTTAAAACCGAGAAGCCGCTGTACGACTCCATTGCGAGCTTAAACGAAATTCATTTTCGGTGAAAGTTTCAAACACCCAGGACATCGCATGAAGCTCTTGGTCAATAGTAGGTATTACGTAATTTAAGGTCGGTAAAAGTCTCTGATTCACGTGATAATGAGAGACGCTGAATTATTCTTTACGCTTGTATACTCAGATAGATTCGATCTTTTTTTTGAAGGCTAAAATGCCTTCAAAAAAAAGATCGAATCTATCTGTAACTCAATATTTCTATAAAACAACAATTTCTGCAACTGTAATAGGTGAATAAAACGTTTTCGCTCACTACAAATTTATTATTGAGGCCACAAACAAAACAAATTAAACAAACGTGCACACAGAGTATTGCACGGGAACATAGACTGCGAGTGAGCCACGGGGGCAGCAAAGGAGCGTGGAGGTGCGCATAGCACGCTTCGCTCGCGACTACTGGCGTGTTGTTGCGGGTACGTTCTGGATTGCGGGTACGTTCTGGAATCTTCCATGCGAGGGTGCGGTCGCGGGGAGGGAGCTACTCTCGCAGCACGACCGCCTAAAGCGCTTTTCAGACTACGCTTTAATAGAATAGCATAGCTTATAGCTCATAGCACAACGATATCGCTCACCATACATTTACTTAGATAGCGTATAGTAAGTCTAATAATATATATTATAGCTAAGTGTGAACGTGTTCCAAGTAAATGTATCTATGGTGAGCGATATCGTCGTGCTATGAGTTATAAGCTATATGCCATCATATTATAGCGTAATCTGAAAAGCGCTTAACGGTATAGCTTGTACTATTGCTAAAGCTATCGATTTTTCAAACCCCCTACAAGGGCTCTCGCTGACGCTAACACTTTCTTACTAAATATGCAATAGTGAATCCAATAGACGAGTAGAAATATGTAAGAATTAGAAAAAAACCCCATCGTTGAAGGGTTATATTAGAGTTTGAAGTTTGATAGCTATAGCGATAGCACAAGCTATACCTTTAGTTTAGGCGGTCGAGGTGCTGAGCTGCATGAGCGCGGTAACCATGGCTGTAACTACTTGCGCCGTGGGGTTGCCGAACAGGTACGGTACGTCACGCCGCGCATAAAAGACAATTGAAATTAAATGAAACAAACTACTATAGCATTTATAATAAGTACAAATATTTAACTCTAACAATAAATACTTTCTTTAGCCTAAAAAAGGACAATTCTACAATTTCTCAAACAAAATTTAAGACCGAAAGCTCCTATTAGCAAACTCGAAATCTAAACCTATCTAAACAATAATTACAATTTCTTATATTAAATTTAAACCGAAACAATACTTATTAATAACGAAATTGATTCCGAATTCCAATTAATCGGAAACCTGTTACAAAACAACCAACCAAATCAAATACAATTGCAATGTAATAGAAAACACAACTATTTATGTACAAACATACAACAAAAAAAATGTGCGACAACAGGAAAAAGTGTATGTAATTAACCGGAAACCTTGCCCTTGGCACAATAAAAACAATAGTTACAATTTCATAAACATAATAATTTGGTTTGTTAATAAAAAGCTATTCTGTTTAACAAGAAGACATAAAATGATTTTAAACCGAAACAAAACGTATATTAACAAAATTATTCTAATAATCCGGAAACCTCCTACAACGGACCAAAAAGCAATGCAAAGAAAACGAAAATACGACTATCGACAAACCTTCAACAAGAACCAAAATGAACGACAAATTATATTATGGATTAATTATAAAAATCTTATCAGCGCTGGCCGGTCAAAACAACATCTAATTAAACAGCGCCCCAGAAAATTATAAAATTGAGCAGAATTTAAATATTATCTCGTGCGGTCACTGACAGCTGACAACTGATGTAATTTATTATTAAAAAAAAAAGAGTAAACTGCCTTTAGACTTTATAAACACAAATTGTGCGAATCCTCCTTTGTCGGTAACGGCAATCCCTTGTATCCACTTATCTGATAATTGACCTTGTTGTTTACATACTGCGTGCTGGTAAACTCCAATTTTACAATTTTGCTTTCTGCAGACGCGTCATAATCTAAAAAAATTACTCCGTCCTCTCTTTTAAATGTAATAACTTTTGATAGAGTTTAACCATTTTGATGAAATAATGAAATGCCTAAATGGATAGTTGAGATACGGCCTTTAAACATATATACAAATACAATTCTGTGGACTCAGATCAGTGGTTTTGGTGTGATGCGCTTTCAAACACACAGACATACAAACAAACGGACCGACAGACATTAAAAAATTATAGAAATTGGTTCTGCTGCTTATTATGAGTGTTCCTATCTATTTTTTTTTATGTTAAACCATGCAATGTACAGACACGCTGAACTTTGATTCTTAGAGTATAGATAATTATGGTTCGATTTTTTTTTATTTCATCACATTATTTCGTTAAGAAAATGTATAGTTTATAATTCAACTGAGTAGATCTTTTTTATTATAACTGGTAGTTACGGGTTATTACGAGTGATCTATGCAGATAAACCATAATCTGTCTTAACAGGCAGAATTAAAGTGACTTTGGAGAAATTAGTGTTTTTAATTTAACTAAATGCTGTAGTATGTACAGCCGGGGAACTGCCCTATTGACCAGTAGAGTTTTTTTAAACAGTTTTATTTAAAAAAGTAATAGATATATAGAAAACGTTTATATCACAAATAATAGAACATTAGCAGGTATTTCAATAATAAATAAATAATTTCTTTAACCTCAGTACTCTCCGAGAAAACGTTTTCCAAAAATCTCCACGATTGTAACTCATAAAATAAGACAAAGTGGAAAAACGAGCTTGAGGCAAAGTGCTTTTTTAATTTCTTGCACCACTTTTTGAAATATGTAATTAAGAAAAAAGAAATACTGACAAGGATGAGACTTTTAAAATTAATATGTACAAAAAGGATAGATAGGTAGCTTTATGTCGTTGGACATGAATTATAAAGCATAAAAAATAAAATACACGGATACCAAAGGTTCGAAATAAAGAGTATGGACGAAATGAGGTCGCATGCATGATATAAATAGAAAATAAGAATTTATGAACTTGCTTAAATGCACCAATTTTACTTTTAATTTTTAATTTTGTAATTTTGATGTTTTCTTTATTAAATATAATATTGTTAAATGTTGCCTTCAATGTTGTTTATCTCACCTGTAACACTTTTCTCGCTGGTAGAGGTGAAAAGTTGTAAGTTTACCACAATAGCAAATTTTTCTGATGTCTCGTTGCTGCGAGTGCTGACTTTAAATCACGTACTAGCGAAGTAGTCTTAAATTGAATCACGAGAGAAGCGAGATATTGAAAGGGTTCCTTTTTTGCCATTAGGCTATGGAACCCTAAAAATGAATAACGCCGACCCCAAGTATCACCTTTGTATATTTAACCTGACACTTTCGGACATTATTACATTTTTTGTTTATTACGTTCCCTATCGAAACTCGCGTTCCGAGATTCCGGTATTACGATATTCTGAGATTCCGGTATTCATGCCCTATTCCCTATCCAATTATACTTATATAGGTATTATCGTGCGCAAAAAAAATCTAAATGGCGGTCCGAGGACGAGGCCAATAGATTCAAACCCTATTAAACAAGAAAAAAACACTAGAAAAAATTAACTTGTCTCATGTCATGGGCGTCATGATGAGATCGAGCGTACTATATCACACTGTTGAAGCAGGTACTGTTATTAGATTGACACAATCTTACGTCCAGTATATTTTTAAAAAAAATTAGTTGCGTTTAAATAAACTAATATAAAAGCTACTTAATAGGGTCTGATCGATTTTGCATTTTTGTTTACAAGTATCAAAGAGAACTTTAAGCTTTTAAAAGGCTCTCGGGCCCAGTTTTCCAAGTGAACAAATTCTGCTGAAACAATTGAAACACGATTTAAGAATATTGACATGTACCTTTAGCACGAAAACCTTTCTTCGTATCGAGCACGTATCGTAAAAACAACAAGCAACGGATCCACATCAGAGGCCCAATTCTGCTAATGCTTAGTCACAGTCGTATTCCAGTGGTGTATCAATGGTAGTGCTGTTTTACACAGTTCTTGTTACAACAGTGTAAATACACACTGCTATTGAAACACCACTGAGAGACGATAATGACAAAAATGTATGGTATGACCCCCAGGTATGATGTAAGAAAGATGATATTAAGCAGCGTTCCTAGTGGACGTAAACGGAACTACATATATTTCCAATAAATTTTTTGATGTCTTGATTCGAATACTTCCTCGATACTATTTTAAAAGTTTTTCGTGCTAATGATATTATTTAACTATAAGTATTCCATGTCCAATACATGACCACTTTAGACAATACTCCTTCGCAACAGCCATTACCAGTATTGGCTAACCGCAAATTAGCGGACCTTGTGACCGCGGCTGACCTCGGTCAACGACCCCGCACTGCACCGTTACTAGTGCGTTTTGTTACGCGAATGTCAACCTTGTGTGGGGGGCATTAGGTAATATGAGTAAGTGCAAAAAAGTTTACAATTAGTAAATAGAGCTTGCATAGATATTATTGTAGGGTTGGTAGGTAAAATATTTAAATTAAATTAAATTTATTTAAATTGTTCAATTTAATTTGAATCTTATCTGTGAGTCACTCACGCACGTAGATAGTAAAATCTGCCTTTTACGAAATATTTAGGATAAAGTCCTCTAAATAAAGGCAAAAAAAATAAAAAAGTAGATTTGGTCATAGTAGAATGCCTTGGCTGGCACCGAGTCCAAAAAGCTTATTTAATGTTTTTAATTTTTGAATACGTTTTTTTTCAATGCAGTTTTTTATTTTTTACTTTTTTTGTGTCTGTTATAGGTTATTCTGTTAACTACAGTACACAGTACAGATTTTTCTTAATATGATTAGGTTTCATGCACAAAATTTATAAACAAAGTATCGTGAAAATTACATCGTCCAAGTTAACAAAAATGCTCATAAAATGACAATTACAGTACCAAACTGAATCAGATTTTTATGGGATCAAACATCACATTACGTAGGTAGGGTAAACTACAGTTTACCCTATTGATTGGTACTTTTAAAAAACCTGACCTACATGTGTTAATTATTATTTCTTTTAGACAAGATTGACAATATAAATTAAAATTATTCTTTGATGTACATTTCTTAAATTCACAAAACATTTAATACGTAAAAATCTTTTATTTTTACTTTAAAAGAGTAAATGCTTAATATCTGCCAAAAGTATAGTCATTGGCACTCTTAGTACAATCATTGGCAGCCATAAGGTACAATGATTGGCACTTAACCACAATATCTTTTTTGTTGTTTTTTTAATTTTGTTGTTTCTTTTGTGGTTTTCTCTAAAAGGTTAATGCCATATTTGGATCAGTTGCCATATTTAAATTCGTGGCCACATTTAGGTAAGGGCTATATTTGGATCAATGACCAAATTAGGTTGGAATAGTGGCCATACTTGGGTTAATGGCCACATCTGGATCAGTAGCCACATTTGATAAGTGCCACATTTCAGTCAATGGCCACATCTGGGTCAGTTGCCATTTATTTATTAATAGCCACATTTGGGTCAGAGGCCACATTTGGGTTAATGTCACATTTTGATCTGTGGCCACAATTGGATCAGTCAAAACATTTGTCTCTGTAGCCACATTTGGATCTGTGGCCACATTTGGGTCAATGGCCACATATGGATTAGTGCCCACAATTAGATGAGATCAGTGGTCAAAATTGATCATTATCAGGTGGGTGGTGAATGAACATGGTTATCAGCGGCCACAACCGGTTCAGTTGCCACAATTGACCACAATTGATTTACCACAATAATCCCTTTCAAAATACTATGGTTGGCATAGGTGCCAATCATTGCACTTCCTTATAAACTTTTTTACTAATAGTTGGCACACTAATCAATTAATGTTATGATCACAAAATAAGTATAACTATAGATAAAAAGTGTAATATCACTTATAAACATATCAACTAAAAATAAAAAATACTCTTTATAATAGTAAAAAGTATAATAAAAATAATTATTAATCTAACTTATCAAATCTGTTAAAATTGTCATAAAAAGTCAACAAATAATACCGCGCGCTCCGTTTTTTCAGTACTGTGCTGCAATATTAATCTGGTAGTAAATTTTTTGTGTTACAATATAAGATTTAAATTGTATCAGAAGACGCATTGTATTTCCATGAACATTCCTTATGATTGCGTTTAAATCGCAGAGTGCCAATGACTGGGGGGTGCCAAAATTACTAAAGGGTACATCTGCTAGGCGATTGCGTGAAGTCAATCGTATTCATTTGACAGTTCGTATTGTATCATTTTAAATGTCATTTTATACAAATTGCAGCCGATTGAATACGATATGAACTGTCAAATGATTACGATTACCTTACGCAATCGCACCCCAGATATATCAGATCGGAAATCGCGGCGTAATTGGTGTACATACATAAAACAAAAATAACATACCCCCGAATTGAATCTCAATTCGATTGAAAATACTAAAAACAGAATACCTTTATTTTGTAAACATAAAATAATGTATTTTTGGGACCAAACCAAAATTACAATAAGGCTTACCAACAACTGGCAAAAATGTTTAAATGTAAAATTATTTAAAACATAGCC
This sequence comes from Chrysoteuchia culmella, assembly GCA_910589605.1. Lineage (NCBI taxonomy): Eukaryota > Metazoa > Arthropoda > Insecta > Lepidoptera > Crambidae > Chrysoteuchia > Chrysoteuchia culmella. Next base: position 949,787 of record OU342660.1, read on the forward strand.
AAGCCACATCGTGCTTACGACAGTATAAAAATTTGAAATTGAAAATAAAAGATAATGGTCGGTCGTGGCTTTCGTTTAATACAAACATGTACTTAGGGCGACTTTTACTAACCTCAATAAACACATTTAGGGCTAAAAATGTAATTTTCACCTCACACGTTCTGAAAAGAAGGTTTTGTCAATCAGTTTAGCCGTAGAAAATCGCTTTTTGCGGCCTAGCGCGGCAAAGTACTTTTTTAATTTAATAGGTACCTAAAAATATGTCATAATACGTTCCGAATCGCACTATTGACTTTTTTGTTACATTTTATTCTTATTTTAAATAGCTTTAAATTAATTATAATACTCCGTTTTGGTTTTATTATACTATATTTGTTCATTTAATCATAAAAACAATAACAATAAGATTAAACTATTTGTTATTAATAGTTATTTGTTACGCAAGGCTGGAAAGTTGGTAATTTAGCGGCGAGTTACCTCTATTGAAATGTGAGCAAGTGAAGGATTCTAGGATTGAAACACAAGCGTAGCGAGTGGTTCAAAGATTAAATCCTGAGCGAAGCGAGGATTTTAAAGGTACAAGACGTACAAGACGAAACGCGACATAAATCTTTATTTTTTAATTGTCTTTGTCTTGTACCTCATGTCAGTGTCAACATTTACGGAATCGTTTTTATTGTTATTTATAAGTAACAATATATTCCTACTTTAAATAACTTTGAATTAACTATAGTAAATTCAAAGTTATTGAAAGTAGGAATATAATACTCTCTTTTTTATTATTTTAGTTTTTTATATCATTAAAACAACGAGAAGATTAAACTTTGTTTTTAACGGAAGTCGACCGCGATAACAACCATAAAATGTTCCTCGCTGTTGTGAGGTGAAAAATTATGAAAAAAGTTTTTAGCGTCTTGTACCTTTGAAATCCTCGCTTCGCTCAGGATTCAATCTACGATCCTTCCCTTGCTCAGCTTTCAATAGAGGTAACTCGCCGCTATATAACCAACTTTCCAGCCTTGCATAACAAATAACTATTTCAGCCATTCGTTTGGAGTCAAAAGTGACAGAACGGACATTTATGTTTAGCGCAAAACGTATTTAATTTTAATTGGTAAAAGTCCGCCTTAGCGTACATTGTTGAATGACAAAAAAAACGTCCGGATAACTTCAGATAATATCGTATATGAAATTACAAGCGGACAGGAATTTTAATAGGCAAATGCCACTAGGGGCTGAAAAAATGTGCTACAGCTTTGATCATAAATCAAATTTGTAGCACGTTTTTTGTTGCAACTTTTATATTGCGAATGCGCTAAATTAAACAGATCATGGCATTTTAAATGATAAATGGCGTAAAAGATAATAAATAGAATACAATGAGACGTTTTGTGTCCTATTTGTATGTGTTTTCCATTTAAACTCAAATGGCTTATCTACTGAAGTTTTCCTCAACGACACTGAAAAAAAGAAAAAAGAATTTTTTGTTATTTCTAAAGCAGCTGAAACGGTTCGTTTCGGCTGCTTTAGAAATAACAAAAATTTGTTAAGCAATTAACAAAGTTTTATTGAAATAACAAAACCGGTTTACTTATCAAAAAAATATCCGTAAATTTTTACACTGGACCTGAGGTACAAGACAAAGACAATTAAATTAAGAATCAAATATAACAAAAAAGTCAATAGTCCGATTCGGAACGCATTATTACATATTTTTGGGTATTCAATTAAAAAAAGTACTTTGCCGCGCTAGGCCGCAAAAAGCGATTTTCTACGCCTAAACTGATTGACAAAACCTTCTTTTCAGAGCGTCTGAGGTGAAAAAAAAAGTTATCAGCCCTGCCCTCGAAGCCCGCATGGCAACATCATATTTTATCTCGTGTCGAGTAACACGGACTCGCTGCTCGCAAATTGGTAATATGAACGAAATTGAATTTGCAATACCGAAATCGGTATAGAATGAAGCTTTGCTTACTGCCACCGCTACGAAGAATAATTACTTTATGTGATTTTTATGCGAAACAAAGAATCTGTTTGAAATTATAAGGAAACATAAAAGTAACGGGTAGAGCCTAAAATTTTGACATCTTTTCGATTTCATTTCGATTCTTAATGAAGTTAAATAAACCCTATAAAATATTAATTTTGCATTTGACAACATACTAGAAAATATACTAGAAAAAAGCAACTTGTCTCATGTCGCTCCGACTCTGAATTCGGCCCAATGCACTAACCAATTATGCTACAGAGACTAATGAAGACACGTCGATTTTTTCTACTATATTTACTTTTCTACGGTGTTGACCACCCTTGTTTCATCGATGAGAAGTCGATAGTGAAGAATCGATAGTCATACATTTAAAAAAAAACTTTCGAATGCGAGGATATATTTCTCTCATAATATAAAGTATATTTTATTGTTTAATATTTATTAAATAAACCTTTCTTAAGAATGGAGCCACCAAGTTGTTTTTTTTTTCTGTTAAACTCCTTTAGTTCCAGAGATTCTCCTTACAAACCTAACAACAAACATTTGAGCTTCATTTACAAACTTTTATTTCAATAATCATCTCGGATACCCAATACCCATAGGTTTCAGGTTCGAGTCCCGTCTGAGCGATAAGAGAATGGTTAATTTTTTGTAGTAAATTTTCTTATTTTTTATCATCATCTCTGATGGTTTTCAAATATTTTTCTATCCGTCACCAAAGACTTTCCCACATGGACTCTACATTAATTACAGTTTGTCCATATGACGGATGTTAGTGTCAACACGACGGCCATTAGGGGGGTGCATATGGAGAGGGGAGGGGATAACTCAGTTTGGAGCAACTCAGTAATTCCACCTACCACCGGCGATTGCATGCAGGGTTACGGTCGGTACATGTCGACTGACAAAGTTATGATGATGACCAGTAAATTAAAAACATTTTATAAAAAAAATCAAACCGACTTCAAAAAGTAAAAAATAAAACTTTTGGAGTCGGTGCCAGCCAAGGCATTCTACATTGCACTTCAATTAACTATATATTTTTTTGGCCTTAACTAGCTAGCACCGACTCCAAAAGCTTTATTTTTTACTTTTTGAAGTCGGCTTAATTTTTTTTTATAAAATGTTTTTATTTCAGACTTTTTGTTACATCATGTGCCGTTACATGCATGTCGTTACTTACACTAAAAATCAGCCCATACACAACAATGATGTCATCTAGGTAAACGACTACTTGCCAAAACGTGATTAATATTTTTCAGGATTATGAATAAACTACTGGCCAGATCTTCGTAAAAATTATATGGGACCACACATAAACCATTTTCTTTCAAATAAAAAAAGAATTATAAAAATCTGTTAACAACTGGCGAAGTTATGGTAAAACATACATAAATATATTTTTTCTTAAACCCGTCGACTTGGAAACCTCCTCCTTTTTTTGAAGTCGGTTAAAAACCGCTTTCTTTCTTCGTACTAATATTATAAATGCAAAAGTTTGTGAGGTAGTTTGGATGGATGTCTGTTTATTACTCTGTTTAGCTCACTTTTTAATTTGACGACTCTGTATGAAATAAAACAGGGAGAAAAAAATAGCCCTTGACGGGTTTCTTGCCGGTTCTTCTCGTTACAAGGTCTCCCGCCGTAGGGTTTGTGAACCTATGGCGTAGCTTCTTTGACGTTCAGAAGTGCTTGTAACAGCCTAGACTGAATAAATGATATTGATTTGATTTGATTTGATTTACTCTTTCACGCAAAAACTACTGAAGGGACTTAGAAGAAACTCTAAGTGATATAAATTATTAATTAGAAGAACACATCGGGTAAAATTTATTAGGGGAACGGAAACCACGCGGATGAAACCGCGAGCGGATGCTAGTAATATAAATGCGAAAGTTTGTGAGGATGGATGGTTGTTGTTACTCAGTCACGCAAAAACGGCTAAACAGGATTGAATGCAATTTATCAGACAGATAGTTTAAAGTCTGGATTGAAACATACTTTAAATAAAAATACTTAAGATAAATTTTAATTAGAAAAATATTGGAAAAAAAACCGGCCAAGTGCGAGTCGGACTCGCGCACCGAGGGTTCCACAAAATATGTTTTATTATATGATGTAACTAAAAATGTACAGTATACGCAATTTTTCCTTTATATGTACTATAAGACGTAACTTCGTACGTTTTTCAAGATTCTAAGTACCCTGTAGGTTTTGATTCCCGCGCGAGTTTCGAAATTTGCAGAAGTTTGAGGCATAAACGGCTTAATCTTTTGATTGCTTTGGCTTAGAAGTTTGATTTGTTCACAGCTCTAAGGGACAGTAGACCTGAGTATTAGATATAAATTTCAGTTTGATACCTTCACGCGTTCCTGAGAAAAACGGTCTTGACAGACGGACTTTCTCCTTTGGACTTTTGGAAATCCGGTCCAATGCTCTTGCTTGGATTTGGATTTGGATTTGCCAAAGGTCATGGGTTCGAGTCCCATCTGAGAATTCACTTGTGGCCGAGTTGTTTTTTCTATAATTTTTCTATTTAAAATTTATCATGAGTATAAAAATCGCATTGAAAAATGCAAAATTTTAAAAAGCATGAAACCACTTATATCAACCCGTCCCGAAACATATATTTGGTACTACATTTTTGGGTTTTTTGATTTCCCGATTTTGGTGTTGCTTGTAAGTCTACCTTATAAAAGTTTATTTATTATTTCGTTCGATATGGTTTGAAAATTACATACTAATAAAAAATAAATAAAAAATAAGTAACTTTTAATAAATAATGTTCTAACCGTATCCGAACGAACTAATACATTAACTCTGACTAAGGCTGAAAACCGGTGCCGATAGGCAAAATTTCACACACCGAGTCCTGGCCCTTTTACACACGTGCATTATCTTCTTAATTCTTTATTTTGTAAACTTTTCTGTCAATCTAATTATTTTTTTTATTTATTAATATAAAGTAAAATGTGTGTGTTATTACCAAATAAACTCTTTATCTATCTATCTATCAATTCACTTTTTGAAGGTAGACATGTAAGTAGCTAGTCAACCCGTGACCACGTGAAACGTCGAGAAACCAAAAAACCCTAAAAAACCAAAAAATTTAGAAGCAAATATATAGCATAAATATAATATAATGCACTTAAAATCCGCAAAAGTTATTTTATTTCTATTGTGAATGCGCGAAGAAACTTAAGATTCTACTATTGATGCTTTGTGAAGGAAGAAATGTTAATCCTATAAATTCGAATACAAATTAAAAATTATTTATTCAGTCTAAGCTGTCACAAGCACTTATGAACGTCAAAGAAGCTACGCCATCGGTTCACAAACCCTACGCGGGAGACCTTGTAACGGAAGAACCGGCAAGAAACTTGTCAAGGCCTATTTTTTCTCCCTTTTTATTTCATACAGAGTCGTCAAATTAAAAAGTGACCTTACCCACATGGATAAGATCAATTTTCGTCACAAAAAAATAATACTAAAATAAAAGTACATTTTATGGCGTAAACAATTTTCAACTCGCAAGGAAGGACTTACATTATAACATTTCCGGCGTCACATGGCTATCACATGGTGTGTGAAGGCATGCATAGGTTAAGCATAACTTTCTGCCAGATTTCCCTTTAATTCGCACCACATACATACATAAATCAATCGTTAATGGTTCCGGACAATCGCTGTATTCCGTTTTGCAGCCGAATATTAATCGGCCATATTTAATGCCCACGTGATTTATACAAAACGACCCTTTAAATAAAATCAACGATTGGCTTTTGAAAATTATTTACTGAGGATGAAAATAAAACAGATTTTTTGTTTTGTGGATTTATAGATAAGACTAGTAAGTCCGCACAAGTGTATTCTCATCTGAGAATAAACTTGTGGCCGAGTTGAATTTGTCCAATATTTCTCTATTTAAAATTCTTAAGTATTTTTATTTTATCTTAAGTAAATTGACTCCAACGCACACCATGTGCTATGGGGCAGCAAGGAGAACAACACGCGAGGTGAGGAATTCGTTTCTTTTTTACTCGCGACTAATATGAACATAATCAACAGGGGCTCAGAACCGACTTTCGTAACATCACGAGCCCAGACAATCATTGACCTTACTTTAGCGAGCGAACACGCGACTCACCACATCTCCGATTGGCATGTATCTGACGAGGCGTCGTGTTCCGACCATCGCTGGGTCAAGTACAACCTAAATATGACCCTCACACCGCCCAAGCCCCGACGTAATCCACGTAAGATGGACCGACGTAAGTATGAGCGCAGAGAAGCTAAGGTGTCTAGACACACCTACAACTCACGCGGTAAAAGCGGATATTGATAACCACGTTGATCGCATAACAACAACTTTAATCACCAGCTTTGAAGAAACATGCCCACTTTCCACTCCCAGCTCCCAGCCAAACAACAAGTCTCTTTGGTGGGGACCTGATCTGGAGAAACTACGCCGCAAGGTAAGAAAGTTGTTCAACAAAGCAAAGAACTCACGAGAAGCGCACGATTGGGACGCCTACAAACAAACCCAATACAACTACAGGAAGCGTATCCGCCTCAGGAAAAGAGAATGCTGGAGACGCTACTGCACCAATATTGAAACCAACAGCGAGGCTAACAGAGTGAAAAACATCCTGTGCAGCGAACCAACACACAACCTTGGTTTCCTGAAAAAGCCAGACGGAACTTACACCAAAACAGATCAAGACACTTCAGAACTGTTAATGACCACTCACTTCCCAGGATGCCGCATAACGGAAAGTAACACATGGGAAGAAAAAGATGAGAATCTACCTGCTGAAACCGATTGGACCACCGCCCACAAGGTTGTCAACCCTGAAAAAGTATGATGGGCAATCAACAGCTTCCTCCCATTCATATCAGCGGGCCTAGATGGAATTTTTCCAGGGCTGATGAGGTGGAGCGACGGAAGTCTTATTGACCACCTCGTGGCCATCTACAGAAGCTGTCTAGCACACCGCTACATTCCTATGAAATGGAGGGAAGTCAAAGTAGTCTTTATCCCTAAACCCGGCAAAGGAGACTACACTCAACCTAAATCATTCAGACCAATTAGCCTCACATCATTCCTTTTAAAGGCGCTGGAGAGACTAATAGACAGGGAAATAAGGAGCACTGCATTAGTCAGGAACCCCTTAAATCCAAACCAACATGCCTATTCTGCAGGCAAATCAACAGAGTCTGCCCTACATAAGGTGGTTTCTTATATAGAAGGCAATCTCAAACACAAAATATCAACACTAGGCACCTTCATCAACATCGAAGGAGCCTTTGACAAAACCAACTTTACCAGCATAAGCCAGGCCCTCTCCAAACATGGTGTCGATCCCACTATTGCCGGGTGGATTGACAGCATGTTAAGAGACAGAGCTATACAAATTACTGTGAATGGCACCACTAGAGGGGTAGTAGCAAAAGGATGTCCCCAAGGGGGTGTCCTCTTACCTCTTTTATGGAATATTGTGGTCAACGAGCTGATTAGCTGGCTCAACGACCGCAACTTCCTCACAGTAGGCTATGCAGACGACCTGACCATACTCATCAGCGGACGAGTTGAGAGTGTAATATGTGACCGAATGAGGTCCGCAATGAAGGTCGTCGAACAGTGGTGCATCAAACAATCTAACAGTGAACCCAACAAAGACGGAACTAATCCTGTTCACAAACAAACGGAGTCTAGGCAACCTTAGACTTCCTAAACTTTTCAATACCAGTCTGTCCCTTAGCAAGGAAGTCAAGTATCTAGGGGTGATACTAGACAACAAACTCCTCTGGAATAGACATCTCGAAGGAAAACTAAACAAAGCCACCATCATCTTTTGCCAATGTAAAAGACTGCTTGGCAAAAGCTGGGGGCTATCACCGAAAATAACGATGTGGCTATATAAAACTGTTATACGGCCCATAATCACATACGGAGCCGTTGCCTGGTGGTCTAAAACAGAGCAACGCACCGTAATCAACAAGCTGCAGAAATTCCAAAGATTGGCATGCTCTGCGATAACGGGCTGCATGCGAACTACCCCCACAGTCGCCCTTGAAGTAGCCCTGGATCTAACACCCCTGGACCTGTTTATACAACAGGAAGCCTCCATGGCTGCTATAAGGCTTAAACACATGGGTCTGTGGTACAACCAAGAGGGTCCTCACTCCACATTGTGGAATAATCTAGTGAAACATGAGTCACTAATCGCTGCCCCATGCGACAGGATCCCTAAACAATACATTTTCGAAAAGAATTATCAAATACAGTTATTTGAAAGTGACCAAGACTACTCTGGCATACATGAAGTCCGAATCTATACGGACGGTTCCAAGATGGATATTGGCACTGGAGCCGGAGTATTCTCACAAGACCTAAATATCAAAACATCACTAGCAATAGGCCAACACAGTTCGATATTTCAATGCGAATGTGTTGCAATAGTAAACGCAGCTACCACGGCCCTGTCTAGAGGTATGAAGGAACTGAACATCCGCATACTGACCGACAGTATGGCCGTCCTAACAGCACTGGAGGCCAACACGATCAACTCCAGTATTGTCTACGAATGCCACCGAGTATTGGATCGTTTAGCATCCAACAACAGAGTAATCCTACAATGGATTAAAGGGCATAGTGGATCACACGGGAACGATGCCGCCGATGAGCTGGCAAGAAGCGGATCCTCCACAACAGTGGCTGGACCCATACCCATTCTGCCACTCCCGTTCAGCCAACTGCGCTCATGGGTAAGACATCGTACTCGTGCTGCACATAATAAGCGTTGGGTAGATCAAACAAGCTGTAGACAGTCCAAGTTGGCGATGACTGCAGTCTCGCCGCGGTTGACCTGTAGACTGCTCAGCCTTAATCGTCCAGACCTCCGAATAGTTGTAGGCACACTTACAGGTCACCTAACTTTAAACCGACAACTATTCATCATGAATGCGACAGACAGCCCCCTATGTAGGGGATGCCTGGACGCAGAGGAAACAGCCGCCCACGTGATCCTGGAGTGCGTGGGTTTGGCCGCACAACGGGCAGAAATCCTCAAAGACGTGAGGTCGCTCCTAGAAGCCTGTGAACGCCCCAGGAGGCTTCTGCGCTTCTGGAAGGAGCTGGGATGGCTTGACTAGCCATACCGATGCTATGTTCACGCATAACGGACCAAATGGGAGTCTAAATGCGGAGAAAAGAGCCCATCACCAATACCAATACCAATAATACCTCTATTTAAAATTGATCATAAGTATAAAAAAAGCATTGAAAAATGCAAAAATTCAAAAATAATAGAAAAAAAAACAAAACGTTGATACATATTAAACAAGAAAATATACTAGAAAAAAGCAACTAGTCTCATGTCGTTTTTCTAGTATATTTTCTTGTTCAATATGTATCACATAAAAATAGCATTGAAAAATGCAAAATCAAAAAGTTATAAAAACAAAACGTTGTTTGCGTTTTGTTTTTATTGAAGTTGTCACATTTTCACACACTTCACATTTTGGATACGAAGTAACTATTTAATAATATGTGCTTTGGAGGCTATGATTGAGCGAAGACGACACAAAAATACCCTCAAAAAACAAGCTTAATTTAAGAGATTCGTAGTACGAAATAGCATGGTAAGATTGAAACAATACTGCGCTAAGAGATGGCGGTACGGGCCCAAGGCGTTTAGACAAATTACTTTACTCTTCGCGTTTAGAACTGAAAATATTGGGATACTCGCTCACAACGGCGGTTTCACTCGCGTGATTTCCATTTATTTGGATATAATGTATCCTCCACGGCAACTAAAAAGATGCCGAAACGTCGGGGAACCAAAAAAAAATCATATAAACCGAAAAATTATAGTACCAAATATATATTTCGAGTAAATAAATCGCACTAAATATTCCGCAAAAGTTGTTTCATTTCAATAAATTATTCATCCCCAATGCTGCCATTCTAAGAATTTAGTAGAAAAAAATTGCACTCTGGGAGTGCCGGCAGATGTGAAAACACTAAGATAACGATCAAAATCCACTATATCTTGACCACAACTTCATAAAAGTTCATGAAAACGGAGACCAACTTAATTTGCAGGTAAATCCATTAAAACTGCTTCTCGGCCTCGCCGTCGTCTCACCCACTGCTGGGTAAGGCCTCCCCCAAAAGGGGGGATTTGCCATAATCGCCACGCTTGGCAGGCGGCCAAGTTTTGTAGGAGACGCTGCTGCCCGTCTCCTGAAGGCTGAGTCCCTTAGTCGCATTTTACGACACCCACGGGATGAGAGGGGGTAGTGCTATTCTAAGCCGACACTACACAGCATTAAAACTGACCTGGCATCAATATGAAAGTTGGTAGTAATGAGAGATCTTTATATCATCATAAGCCTGTGGACGTCCACTGCTGGACATAGGACTCTCCTAGTTCACGCCTATTGTGGCGTTCATAGGAGGCTATTAGCCTACTGCTACCACGCTGGCCAGACGGTTTGGTAGAGGGTTTGTTACAAATTTTCCTTCTCTTACAGGCAGTCAATGCGTTGAGCCTCTTAGTCGACTCTTATGACATCCCAAGCATGTAAGGGAGTGGTGACACTTGTATTCTTAGGCCGTCACAACACGGCACTTTATATAATGGTTGTTATTAACTAAGAAATATACGTAAATCTTTCAAGTGTGAGACTTTATGTAATTTGAAATTGAACTCAACGGTAAATGGTCTTACGAATTTTCGATCAGGGTCACGTGTCCTGACGCGACTTTACCATTTTTTACCCATCCAAAAAATTTTAAACTCTGATGTGCACAACGCCGCTAAAGAAGTTTTTCACTTAAAAAAATACGACTTGTGTACGAAGTAGCAAATGTCATAGTTTTATATTAAAAAAAGTAAATTCTCTTTGCTTATAACGTCTTAATCCCCGCCATCGTCGTGTTTTATCAGCGCATCATCCTTCGATTCCCGTCTGAGGACCACTTTGGACACTTAATGCTTTAAATTAAGAGTTTCCCCCTGCATCGCTCATAAATTGTGCCGATTAAATCAAATCACTTTTCTTATGAATTTCGTCGCACGCACAAGTGATTTATGCTGATGGCTGAAGTTCGGAGAGTGGCTGCTGAGTTTATGACTGCTTGGTAGTTACAGAATGTCCAAGTCAGTTTCTAATGGCTTTAGATCAACTGTAGCGGAGCTAAATAATTAACAAGCAGGCAAAAAATACTAAGGTACCTAGCATTTAAGAATGGAAAAAAAAGATACTTAAAGATAATGAAACAAAAATAGTTTGGTTTGGCAATCATATAAACACAACCAATAACAATGAGTTACATTAGTTTGGGGATTAGTTAAACGCAACAAAACTTTATCGATAGGTACTCTAGCTAGCGAGAAATTCGCAGTGAAACAAAGAAAAATAATTATAATACTGCATAGCCTCAACGTTTAAGCATTATCTATAATGCCTAAACATTCTATACTATTTGTATCGATTATTTAAATAGCCGATAACATAAACTTTTAACAATAATAGAGCCGTTTACGACATTTCAGTTCTGCACAGGTTAATCTATGCGGAGGGACGGACTTGTAGTCTCGAAGTCTGAGCGCGCGCAGTGACGTTACCCGACCCACTCCTGAAATAGACCAATCTGACCGCTGCACATGCGCTCTGCACTGCTGACCGCACGTCTATACCAATTTATTTTTAAGAACAACGGGTAGACTCTTAGCCTTCATCATACGTGATGTTAAGTATTGATAAGGCTGAAGATGGAAGCGAGCCTCTCCAGGAATCCTCAATCACTGAGGAACTGGTTATCTTATCTGTAACTGCCGGAACACAACAATGCTGAAAACATTGTCGTTATGGCGTCAGAGTTGGGTAATATGGTGATAGCTAACCAGGCGGACGTACAACAAGTCCTACCACCAACCAACTTATAATAATTATATCGTTTACATCTTGTTTTTGTGCGCAATCGGCTATAAGTACCTATCTTTAAAAAAAATTGACAACTGGCGGGGTCCAGTCGCCGGAAGACTTGTATAAGGCGAAGACGTGACTTTTCTAGTGTTGTACACCATTTGTTTGTGCTTACTACTACTAGGAATCAATACAAATAGGTGGTGTGTCAAATAATTCTGGTAGGTACTACTTAGGAACAAGATAAAGAACAGACTTACCCCCATATTCTAAGTCGTTCCTCCAAAACTTTTTACACTCCACTCAACCTCGTCGTGGGTAAAAATGGTAGTGTGCGCTAGGCCTAGCACGGAGTGGCTACGTACTCTTTGGCTCCTCCAGGTCCTTATGGAGTTATGACTTAGAATACCGATTTCGAGGAGTATTTCGAAGAGATTTTCAATGAGGTTTCGTTAAGTCGAAGACGAGTAAGTTTTGGAGGAACGACTTAGAATATGGGTGTTAGTTCCCTTCTGTCTTCATCTACTTATTACTTGATTACTACCTGCAAGACATTGCTACTATGCGATAAGGCCACCTTTTGTATGTTCCTTCTTCTGTCTTTTATGTGTCTCTTCCCCTGGTCTTTATCGGAATAAATTATTTAAGTATAAATTCTTAATTAGGTCACCATTCAAGACACATTCTGCCTACCCAGATACTTCTACCACAGATTATATTTTTATTAATGAGTAAGTTAACTGCCGCATACAGACCAAACGGTAAACTACCCAGCTCCTGTCTCCACATCAAATATTATTCTTCAAATCATTAGCTATATTTGTGCTGCTCGCAAGGACGGAATATGCCGTGCACTTGACAACTGGCACATGAAGGGTGACGTGCCCGCAAGGTGACACCGGCCGCCGACCGCGACCGCGCAGACCGGTGCACGCGCAGACATGCGGACTCACTTAGCATCCTTTTAAACAACCTAAAAAGAAACAGACTTAAGAGCCTGTTTCACGATTGACATATAAACGTTTTGGATAGCTTACCTAACAGGTAATTTGACAGTTATAAATGTTATAATATGAAAAATGTGTCAAATAAATCACTAGACAACAGCACTTAAAGGGTGACGCGCCCGCACAGATCGGCGCACGCGCAGACATGCGGGCTCACTTAGCATCTTTTACCTACCTCCTTTACCTAAATAGAAACAGATTGATCGACTGAAGTTACAACAGCATCAAAATGTATGTATGATCGCACAATCCAACACGAATAATTTAAAATGACCATTGTGACAAAAATGAAACAATAATTAAACTATAGTTTAACCCGATATCGGTGATAAACCGTATGTTTTTTTTTAATAATCATTTATTTGAATACTGTTTCTAGTACTTTATATAGACGTACTTTGTACCGCTCGTCATGAAGAGAACAAATATTTTTTTATGGAGAAAATCCGGGTTCGGAGCTAACGTGAGTACTCATTGCTTTGGTTAAAAGTATATTTTGTGAAATATCGCGCGTGGACAAATTTTGATTTCAAAATTGTCATTTTAAATGATTTTCACCCGGGTATTTTTTACCGCTGTAGCTTGTGCCTTTGAATGCTATTTTGTTTACATCCATAGCTGGAGGAATAAGTTAATTAATCCCGAGCAATAGTTTGCGAAAGTACATAAAGAATAAGGAGAAAATTCTTTAGGGTCATTCATAATTCAGGTTAGGTTATCAAAGATTGTTTACTCACCTAGAGTAAACAATCTTCAACACTTTGAATCGTTCCTGCATCTTTGGGCGAGGGAGGGATATCTAACAGCATATCTTCCAGTGTAATTAAAGATACAAAATAAGTTCAGGCGAAGGAAGGCTCTGACAGAAAGCTATATAACAGCAGCTGTTTATCAACTGTTCCATATTAATAATAATCTCTCCTGACCGTTTTCGGTCACGGCATCAAGTATCTGGCTCAATGAGAGCGTCGTTCGTGTGCAGGTCGGCACTCCTCCGATATTTGTATAATAAAAAGCCGTTGGTCCCGTTTTTTGTTGAGCTCCTTCCGCCTCTGCCGTCTCTCCGTTCCAGATTAGTATACAGGCTACACGATATATTAGTAGTATACTGTTGATAATAACCAGCACGTGTTACACAAAGTGACATGGATTGTCGACCGCTACCGGCGCGTGCGCAGACATGCGGGTAGATCGACCGTTGAAGTATGGTAATGGGGGAATGTTGCAAAACGCTGGAGATATGCGGGAAGACGGAATATACACGGTATTATAGTCTTGTAATTACTAGACTTTACTGGACCGACGATCTGGTGAAGATTGCGGAAAGCCGCTGGATACGGGTAGCGCAGGGCCGATCATCGTGGAGATCCTTGGGTGAGGCCTGTACCCAGCAGTGGGTGTTATGTGGTTGAGATGATGATAATGATGAATAACTAGACTTAGGAAAGATACAGGTTTATGTTAACTTAGTTGAGGATCAAATATTTTGAACAGCATATCTATTTGTTCAGCAGCTCTCTTTGGCTGCCTTAGAACTTACTGACTGAATAGGTTAGTTTGGTGATCAATCCATTATTGGTTGGAGGTTAGGTTACGGATTTTTGCTGATTGATTGAATAACACCCATTCAGGTGTATTGGTTGAATAGAGAAGATCACCAACATTATGTATAATAAGCATTATAATCGTTCCAGAAATGACGAGACAGTGACGAAATTAGGCCTCTCTTCCAGACATTATGGGCGAAAATAGTTAGTTATCAGATACGTGCTTCAATCTCACTTCGAAGATTAATATGTTTTCTAAAGAAACCCATTCATAATAGTATTTTAACAACGTCTCTATCTAACACGTTGTTTGATCTATGGCGCAGCAATCTGAGTGTCGCCGACTGGTCTGCGCATACGCTCTCGATGTCATATAAGTAAGTGTAGTGCATTATAGGCAAGTATGTTTACTAATGTATGTATGTCACTGCTATTATTGTCAAGTGGTGTTGTTGCTAACTCCACGAATAGTATTGTATTGTCCTTCAGTCATACTTATCTTCGAGTAGTTTGTGGACATTGCTATAAATACTTTGAAGTTTTATGGCTGTTTACTTCAAAAGGAAAAACATGTTGCTTGTCTGCCTTAAGTAGTGCATTAGTCTGTCAGTGTAAAAACAACCTTTTTTTTGAGAGTTTAATTATTTAATGAAAATTATTTGAATTGATCAAAATTTAAGGTTGACCCATAATTTACCTACTATATGATGATAATTAACCAAATTTAACAAGTCGTACGTAATTAGGTAATTATTGCGAATTTGTTAGTAAACAGACGCACAAAATTTCAAACCAAACTTTTTAATTTAAGTGAAAGGAATCCAGGACTGTCCAGAAAAACAAATAGACTATACATTTTGTTTTTTTTTTTATTTGTATTTTTGCATTTTTAAATTTTGTTGCACAACTCGGAGCCTGAGAGGTTAACCAACTAATTATACATAATAATTAAGTATTTTATCTAATGTAATGCTACAGAGGTCTATAAATATTAACAGGTATTATTCCTGATGTTGTGGAAGCTGCCAAGGATACTGATCTCCTTATCTTCGTTATTCCCCACGAATTCGTCAGAACAATTTGCACTTCTGGGAAAAATAAAGACTACAGCTTATATTAACGCTATCATTATTTTGTAAAATGCAATTGCATATAAGTTGTTTTTGATGGAAGATGACGAGGTTTAAAACGTTATCTGTCCCCTCAAAAAACAACTGAAATGACGAATTAATCGACTTTCCCGATCAATATGTTTATGTTTTGCCTTATCTGATATTTATCTTATGTTTCTTGATCCTACTGCAGTGTTTCCTTTAAACTACTATAACTAGACATAAATAAATAATTGCATTCAATCACACCAATTATCAAGCCCACGTAAGTTAAGTTTCATGACGAACTTGTGATATGGATACTAGATATGTAACGGATAAACATACGTATATAGTTTTTTTAAATACACCCAGACCAAGACATATAGACATGTTCATGCACACCAATATTTGTCTTGTCCGGGGATCGAACCCGGGACCTCTGGCGCAGAAGATGGGTTTAGTAACCTTGCACCAAACAGGTCGTCTAAAAGCCATATTCATTAATTTTGCAAAATAAAGACATTCATTCATCCATTCATCACATAACATAAAGTAGGTAAGTACCCAATCCCTTACTCCCAGGAGTTAAGGTCCACATTCGCATAGCACGTCCTCTTTCATGTTTCAGGGTAGTTCGTGACGTCATTCCATTAATAAAAACGCCCTACTTCCTCGCTCCAGTTTTGCTCCACGGGACTTGTTTTCCCATATCTTATGTTATTTTATGTTATTTCATAAGTTTCACCGCCCGAGGCTTCTTTCTTGGACTTTGGTCTAATAAGCTGTTCATGGACTGTGAACAGAAATTTTCTATTTACCGAAAAACATGGAGAAAGTAGAAATTTACGGGTTTAGCAACATTTTCATGCTCTATTTCGGTACCTTGAAAATTTTCGTGACACAAAGAAACCTTCTTGAAAGCCCGATTCATTCTATAACAAGGTTATTATAAGCATGGACTTGTGGAATACCTCCTTCGTCTGGTCTTTGTTCTAGATTCTTAACGTACTTCAAGAAAAGACGGTTGGTCACAAAACCTTCTAGATTATAATCGTGACAAAGGCAAAATGTATTTGTTAATGTCCCTTAATTGGTTTGGCGTTTCAGGTGTGAAGAATAAACAAACAGACAGAATATGGTATTGTTAGTACGTAACAGTTCTTCACAGCCTTATAAGTTTTCATGGACAAAGTCTTCGAGATCAATAGCTTTATCACAGATAACCAAAAATTGTTGGAGACACAAAAATCCCTTTGTACGAAGCGACGCAACATTCTAGGGATAAATTGAAACGTGACGTCACTGGGCTGTTTAAAGAATCCATTGTGTCCCAAAGTCCCGAGGGACAACACGGGACGAAACTCACTTATGCCCAAGAAATACCTCGTCGCTTACCAGTTGCGATTGCGATTCATAAGGGAGATTCTACAGATTCTGAACCCTGGTCCTTCGAGCTAAGGTCCATTTTCTTCAAAGGTTTTCCGCGAAATATGTTAAACGATAATAATAGAAGGAGGCGCCGGGAGGGAGTGACCCGATAAATCAAATAGAAACCTTTCCAATAGCATCTCCAAATGTAAGGCCGAGCTCTATTTTTGAATCGCTCGTATGACTTAAGTCACACGCATGCAACTAAAGTCACCCGTCAAAGTCAAAGTCAAAGTCAAAAGTATTTATTTGCAGAGAATAGGTACACAAGATGTTATTTAAGGTACTATTCAGTTAATAAACATTAACATGCAAACAACAATAATTAAAAAAATCGTTCAAGCTGTAAAAACATTTTTGTACTAACCATTCACGTAGCTTTCTGGTCATTAGTGTTTTAGGTCCGTGCTTAAATTGGCTAGGGATCTTGTTATAGACTCTACCGCACATGCAGTAACAACTCTTTTGACAAGCAGAAGTTCTTGGGCGAAAATCCAAAGCAAGTCGCACGCTTGTTTCGCTCGACTTCAACGAGTGAGTGAGGGCACTCGTTACGGTCGACCGATTAAAAAATACGGAAATTCGTATGTCAAACAAAATCAGTAGAAACGAAGCGCTCGACGCGAGACGACTGAATCAAAAATAGAGACCCGGGCGTTGTGTAGGCACGTGTGACCCTGTATCACCGTCACTAGGGTTTTATTGTGTTACGGTAAATATCTAGGAGATAGAAAATAGTATTGGGAAAAAAATCACGAGTTTTACCGGCTTCTTTTACCCAACAAAAACTCCGCAAATACTTGTAGTCTTGTACATATGTAATTATTTTAAAGAGATGGGATAATTTTTCTGTTTTCCGTTCCCGTTTGTAAACTATTGCGACTGAAAAAAAAACCTTTTTTACCCTTGTAAAATAAGTAATTTCGTTTAATGAAACACAATAATAAGATTTTAATTTTACTGAAACTCCGAGCACCATTCAAATTTTAATATTCCATATCCGTTTTCATTATTGTCTAGGATGGCTATAAGCATTTTGTGGATATCTTTCAAACCAGCTTTCTTTCTGTTCTTGATAGAAGAGATAATATGGTGATCCATAAGAACAATGTTTTTAGTATTAGGAAGTTCCTCAGTGGTTGAGGATTCCGTGATTCCGTTTTGGATAAAGTTTTTTTCGAGGGGAAAATGCGCCTTATGCATACCCTATCGCTGGTGGGCCATAGGGTTATGTGGGGCTCTCCTTTGGTAGGCATACCCACTAAAACCTCCCCGGTTTCCGGCTGCATATCGCATAGGATAGGATTGTATAAATGTGGGTCCGTTGTTGCAGTCTCCACCACAATCCTGGGCGACCTTTCCCGGCCGAAGCCAGGCTTCCCTGCGGGGATCCTTCCCAGTCCGATGTAGCATGAGCGGCTTTTATCGACTATTGACGCATGATAAAGATCCTATATCTCGCTTACACCTTAGTGGGGTAAGCAAGACAGCATGACGTATCATATCATACCTATCGTGTGATATAATGATGGTCATGCTAGGCAGGCAGATAGTTCTACATAAATTTATCATTGGTCTCCGCATTGCTACAACAGATACCGCGCTTCATACAAACAGCTGATCCAAAATGTGACCACAAATTTAGACGTTTTTCTTCAACCAAGGAGATGCAATAAGAAGCTAGGGATGGTCATATGCCATTGTCACAGTAGACTGTGCCGTTTATGGCAGAGTAAAACAATCAAGGGCTAAATGAATGAGGGTGGTATCTATTTGTACCAACGCGGAGACCAATAAATGTGAAATCTAGAAAGATTAATGAAACTGTAACAATGATAGCATCTCACAAATATTGAATAACGCCCCAATAGCCAGGCATTTGTGTTGCACACTGTTTAACTAACATTTCCTGCGCAAACGCCGCCGCCCGTCTCAATGGTTAGTTCACTACAGTCATAAAACAACTTCAAGTCGCCATTTTGTAACTTATGACTTTAGGTACAGGTCGGTTAACTAAAACTGGCACGTTCAATACACGTAGTGCCCGTGAATAAGCGCGCGGCGTGACGTTGTATTGCATGGTCATCAAAAATAGTCTGTCTGTCTCTCTCGCGCGCAAACTTATGAGCCTAAAGGAGACAGATAGGTATTGTTTTGCATTTGCTACTATAGAGTGATATTTTTTGTATTTGCCCATTCGTTTATAGAAATTGCATTAGTGTGAGTACTGAGAACGCGCCAGCTTTCGTTAGGTAACCGACCTATGCATTTAGAATTACATAATTACGAGTACAGTGCTACAAGGATTATATAATGAACGTGGCAAAGAAGGAACTATGCAGCGCGGCTAAAAGTTAAGTATAGTGCGTTTCATTCTATATTCTCTTTTCCGTTAGGTTGGTACTCCTGACGATATCTGTCAAAAGGTTAGGTTATTTTAGGATAAGAATTTGATGCAGATTTTTTTAAGTTTCGGATTCTGTGTTAAAATCATGCTCAAAACATTAGAAAGCGGTGAAAGAAAAACGGTTTTAAATTAATGTTTCTAACGCGTTCGCGCCTTCTTTAAGCACAGGGGTACCAACCTAACAAAAAAGGGAATATACGATGGAACGCACTATAATACCGCCATCTTGTGTTTACGTCAATTTTGACAGTGTAGCGGCTATTTATTAATTTAACTTAATTTTAATTCACATTGTCATATTTTTGTTTTCTTTGTAATTTAATTTTCATTAACTTTCTTCTAAAATATTGTTTGTTGTAATAATAATTTAATTGTTAAATAATTTGCACAAGCGAGGACGGGTGCGCGCACTACCTTAGCAAAACGATTCGCACTTGACCGTTTCTGTTATCTACATCTTTTGTTCTCGCATTCCTGCGCCGGCGCAGCTCGCATTTCTCTTTGGAACGTTGAGCCAGTCCAATTCTGGATACCGCGGCGAATGCACGTCCGTTTTCGCTCTGCCTATTTATTACGCGCTTGCTATGAATATCTAATTTCTATCTGTTTATTAAACTGTGACTATCTCCATTCTTTACTATCGTTTCCGCTTGTGTCTGTACCCGTGTTTTCTTCTGTTTTTGTCTTTGTGTATTATGTGGGAAACCGAGAAATAAATAGACAATTTTCTTTACCGGATAACACCGTTTTATTCAATCTCCACGTAGGGTTTCCCATAACAGTAACAGCGAACCCGTCCACATTCATTATAAATATAATATTCCTTGTCGCACTGTAAGCTACGTTCTTTATTCATTTATCTCAGCCACAGATACCCACTGGTATAGGGATAGGTACGTTAGAATCATCATCATCATAGTGTGGACATCCACTGCTGGACATAGGCCTCTCCTAGCTCAAGCCTATTGTGGCGTTCATAGGAGGCTATTAGCCTACTGCTACCACGCTGGCCAGACGGGTTGGTAGAGGATTTGTTTCAAGTTTTCCTTCTCTCGCACAGGTGTTCAATGCGTCGAGCCTCTTAGTCGACTCTTACGACATCCCAGGCATGTAAGGGAGTGTTGACACTTGTATTCTTAGGCCGTCACCACACGGCACAACGCGTTCGTTAAAATAGTTAGTAGGTATTCTTTGGTATAGGCCTCCCCCAAGCCACGCTCGTAATAAAGATTAATAAAAACTGTTATTAATACCAAATAATACTATTACTAACGTAAGCAATACTTAATAGCTAAGGAAAATTCATATCTATTCTTTTAATACAATTTGTCATAAAATAATAACATCAGATGAACATTTATAATAAACATTTATTAATACTAAATATTACAATTTAAAGGACTTCAAAATGAAAATCACTGTTACCAGCAAAAATATGGAATCACCCTTTTTTTACTTATTTTTATTATCATCATCCATCATCAATTCAATCTTTTTTCATATCTAGAACCGATTAAGGAAAATAATGTTTAATTTGGAGGTAATTGGTAGCAGAAAATCATTATTTATCCCATCAATACTGACAAAAATATCTACACTCGCGGACAAATAAAGCGAGTCACTGCTTTTTTTATACAAACATGCTCACTTCGTGTTCTTAAAAACTAAACAAGTATATGTATTTCTGGGAAGTTTTGTGTGTGGATGGCAAAGTCATTTGCTCGACTAAGCAATTATCATTTAAAAACTGAAACAGAAAACATTTCTTGACTTCTTAAACTTTCAGTGAAATTATTTACTAATTCATATAAAGTTTTAGGAAAGCGGATTTGAATTTGTTTTTCTGACTTTGCACAAAACTGAAGGCTGACTTGAGTTTTTCGGACTTTAATCGTTGTCGGTTATTCGACGACTCATACATCGACATATAAACTTTCACTTATCTGTTAATACTTTTTGAATAATGAGACTGTAAAGTGAGCGTGTTTCTATGAAAATAACGCAGTGGCCCGCTTTATTTGTCCGCGAGAGTAGCTTTAGTAAAGACTGATTGCATATTTTTAAAGTAGTATAAAAGTGGAACTTTTAATCACTTTTGTCGAAATGTTCTCACGCTGTCGGAGTGTCAGAGCAGGAAACTACTTTCTCCACCACACAGAACGGGGCCTGATCCCTCTCATCATCACTACTAGGTCTTGAGAACCTGGTCAAGTTTATGGCATCACTCTGGTACACCATGGATGCTGGGACATCATCTTCATCTAACAACTCATGAAGGAAGTCCAAACATTTTCTTTTAAACAGCCTCTGTTTCTTTGGAGGAAGATCTTGGAAGTCACTGTAGATGCCGCGGAAGAATTGGAAGAAGGAAGAGTTCTCGTCAGGGTCGAAGGCAGAGGAACAGCTGTCATCGTTTGAGAAGGTTTCCCTCTTAGGTTCCACCTTGGTTTGCGTCAGGGCGAACCAGGGGTTTATGAAGGGCACGTCTGCAGGTTCAGCCTTCAGGTTTGGATCCTGGTCGCTGCCATTCGCCACGTCTACGTCTACTAAGGTTGGTGGGTATGATGAATATGCGGGGCGTCTGGCAACAAAAAGAATATTATTACTTATCATTCCTTCATCTGATATAAACGTTAAATTATTTAAATGCTCCTTAATGATATTTAATTTAGAAGCATTGAAATAATTAAGCGTTTTTATTTAAGTAGGAGAGTAGCCGTGGCGCAGTGGGTGGTTCGCGCGCTCAGTCGTTGACCAACTTTCGCAATGGATGGTCGGTCATCGGAAGGCACGAGGCGCGGCTTAAGCGAATTATTTGGGTTTTTGAGGGGGTGAGGCAGACGCACGGTGTGCGTGCACGTGCAGCGGCGCCCCTCCCGCGCCGCACCTCACCTGCGAGTGTGGCGGTGTAGACTGGGCCGCATTTAGAACATTTTTGTTTGTTTTTAAATTATTTGCTGTTATGAATAAATGTCAAGTTCTCTGATCATGGTGCACAACAATTTGAATTATATTTTGAGATATTACAGAATAAGTATATTTTTTATCACTTAAACGATATTAAGCAACTGTTCCGGTGTGAAGTACTTTCTCACCTTTGCCAGAATGCCAAGTTTTTTTGAGGCCAATTGAGCTTTACTTTCAATAAAAGAGCCAAAATTGAGAGTCGGAGACAATGTAATGCCGAGAAGCTCAAGGTGGTCAGTAATCGGCACGGAAACATTTCGGAAAGTAGGAGTTAAATGAAAAGGACTCCTTTTTGCGGAGAAAAGACACGCCTGGATCTTTGACGGGTTGAACCTGACCAGGTTGGCATCGCCCCATTCGGAGACTGCCTGCAGGGATAGGTTCATACGATTGACCATCGCCGCCCTATGACACTCGACCTGTTCAGCACCAGCACGTGCATCAGACATATAATTAATTAATTGCAGGATATAGGGGCTATGCAGCTCCAGTTGGAACTGTAGTCACTGCGACCTATAAGATCTATTGTAACTCGCCACCTTGTTTTAGTATCTCTTTTAGCCTGGCGGCCTCCAGGAAGTCTAAAATCTTCCTAGCTCTAAGAGATTTTAGTTCCTCTGGCCGAATTATATGCCGGCCCAGGTGGATACTGCGTTTGTGAATTAGGGGTCCGCAGTCACATAGGAGATGTTTGGGTGTTTCTCTCTCTAATCCGCAGTAACGGCAAACGTCAGTGTCACTTAATTTCATGTGAAATTGGTGTCTTTTTAGTTTGCAGTGTCCAGTTAAGGCTCTTGCTATCGCACTTATATTTGCTCTGCTGAGTTCTAGGAGTTCAGCAGTTTGCTTTTGCGAATAGCCTTCGATAAGGGATTTGGCGTGTACTAATCCTGGTTGATTTAGCCAGTATTTTTTTGACTCGCCAAGTAGGTTGCCCTTGAGAAGTTGCATGGCCTGTTCCTTTGAGATACCACAGAAAGGCTCTGGACCTAGCTGGTGGCCCTGAGCTCCAGACCTTGCAAGTTCATCAGCTTTTTCGTTGCCAATGATTCCTGAATGACCTGGTACCCATTTCAGAATAATTTTATTCCGTTGTCCCAGCTCATTCAGCTTATCGACGCAGTCCTTCACCAATCTCGAATGTATGACATTTCAATTGATAGCGTTAAGGGCTGCCTGACTATCTGAGAAGATAAGTTTAATTTATGTATAATAGTTTGATTTATGTAGTTTCGTTGGCGGTTGGCCTCCGCGCATTCTATGATGGCGTATACCTCTGCTTGGAATATGGTAGCGTGTTTGCCTAGATTCACACTCTTACTGAATCGAGGGTTGTCGCCGTATATTCCGCATCCTACATTTTCATTCATTTTGGAGCCGTCTGTGAACCAAACTAAGCTTCCAGCCTTTCAGGTAAGGTGATTTGCAGACCACTCTTCCCTGCGAGGTATCTCCACTGAGTAATATCTGGTAAAGTTACACAGTGGGAGCATGACATCCGTTGTCATTGCCAAAAGATCATGTTCAAGTACTGATCCATGTAGAGATCTTAGTGCTTGAGAGTGCCAGTTTACTTTTCCATTGATGCTGGCTCTATACATGCCGGCTTTCGCCTCTTTTGCAATAAAAAGGTGAAGAGCTGGTAAGTTCAGCAGAGATAGTAGATTGCAGAGGCAAATAGATTGGCAAATAAGTCAGCCTTTTCCTTTGCAGTATGTGCCAACGATCCGTCTAGTTTCAGCAAAGGAGGCAGTGAAGGACAGCAGAAGTTGGCCTCGACCGACTTAGCCAGGGACCAAAACGCTTTACTACCAGACGGGTAAGAAGCAAGTTTTTTTCCTATTCGGCTTATGTGGTCGAAGCGAGCTCTTTTAACAACCTTTTTGCAGGACTTGGCGGCTTTGTTAAAGGCTTTCTTCTTTTCACGCGTGTTTCGAGCTTTGCGAGATCGAGCATCAACCCAAGCCAAATATGCCTCATGTTTTGACGCAATTGCGTCATGACATTTGGCATTATACCACGGGCGAGCTTTGCCGGACAGCGGTACGTCAGAGAAGGGGATAAAGTACTCCATACCCTGACGAAGCACATTGGTCACAGCATCCGCGCAAGCTGAAGGGTCGCTAGAAGAAAAGCAAACCTGCCGCCATGGGTAAGATGCAAAAAAGCAACGCATCTCATCCCAATCTGCTGTTTTGTATCTCCAAATCCGCCGAGAACCTTTTGGGCTTGGGTCGGGCGGAGAGTACGACGACATCGATTCCACCACACAATGGTCGGAAGTACCAAGGGGTGGTGTAACCGACACCGAGTACCTGTCGGGATCTGTCGTCAGCAAAAGGTCCAAACAATTAGCGGTATGCCCGTCAATATCCGGCACTCTAGTGGCTTCCTGGACCAGCTGGGTGAGGTCAAGTGTTAAGGCTAGCTTTCGTGTTTCACGACCAGCGTGGTCGGTTTTCTCATAAGGGAACAGCCAGTCCTCGTGGTGTGCATTAAGATCTCCGAGAACCACTAGTTGTGCGGAAGGGTATCGCTGTAGGGCAACGTCTGCCTTCTATTGAGAAGGCAGACGTTGCCCTACAGCGATACCCTAGATAGTCATTGGACTAGATTGGTAAGCCTGGTAGTCTCCGAGTCACCGCTATGCGAACGGTAGATACAAGCATAGAGAATTTTCTCTAAGCCAGTGTCCACTAGAACCCAGATGATGGAAAAGGTGGGGTCTTCAAGATCACGGAGACGCAAATAACATATATCATCTATGCTTTTACACCTAAACCATTAAGCCGATTTTGATGAAATTTGGTACGGATATAAAGACATAGACTACATTTTATACTGAGCAAATTTTTGTGAAATTTGGTGCAGAGATAAAACAGACATCTTGTCGCGAAAATAGCCTTTGGAGGGCGCGGGCGTAGCTGCGGGTATCAAGTACTGATCCGATTTTGATGAATTTTGCTACAGAGACAACACAAATATTTCGGCGCGAAAATAGGCTTAGGGGGACTGATATCACCGAATTCCACGCAGGAAAAGCCGCAGACAGAAAGCTAGATAATTATGAGAAAATATTTAAACTCTGGCTGTCTGTTACGCTTTCACACCTAAACCATTTGACCCGGTTGTGACGAAATTTGCTACAGAGACCATGAAATAAGACATAGGTCACATTTTATTGCAAAAATAGGCTTGAATTGACAAAAATAGGGTTGATCTAAGGGTTGGAAGAAAGCTAGTAGATAAATAAAAATTAAAATCAAAGTTTCTTAGATTTATATAGATTTATTTAGTTATTTTTTGTCTCTGCTTCAGTAGGATTTATAGGAACTGCCATCAAATCTGTGTAAGAAGTTGAGGGTCTTATAATTTCATTACTCTGGTATTTGCTGTGAAACAAACAAACAAACATATGTCATGAAGTATCCAGTAAGTACAGTTGGCCAAGAAAGTGGTCTACCAGTTTGTGTAAGTAAAATAGCGATAAGATTGAACTCATAGTCTTATTACCTTTTTAACAATGAAAAAGCATAAATTGCTTATGAACTTCATTAAAGTAATCGTATCGCTGCCGTGAAATGCTAAGTATTTAATAGTTCCGATGACCAATTGTGGTCTTCATCATCAGTTCCACTACACCAAATGGTGCTTTCTGGGAGCATATGCAAAAGTTACTATAGAAAATACCGAAATCGCTATAGGAGAGCCTATAATATTTGAAGAGTTCCCTGGATTTCTCCAGGATCCCTTCATCAGATCCTGACATGATGACAATGGGACCACATAGGAAGTATACCCTTTCGAACAAAAAAAGAATTACTCAAATCGGTCCAGCCGTCTTCGAGTAATCGAATAACATACACAAAAAAAAAAACCGTCGAATTGAGAACCTCCTCCTTTTTTGAAGTCGGTTAAAAATGCAAAATTAAAAAGTTATAAATATAGGTATTATATATATATATATATATATATATATGTACTTATATAGGTATTATAGAACTGATGTGTTTTACTTACTTGGATTTGTTAAGCTTTTTTTTTGTTTTCTAATTCTACAACAAATCCGTCGCAATTCTTTATTCCTTTTTAACCGACTTCAAAAAAAGGAGGAGGTTATCAAGTCGACTGTATTTTTTTTTTTATGTATGTTCCACCATAACTTCGCCAGTTGTTAACCGATTTTTAAAATTCTTTTTTTATCTGGAAGAAAATGGTTTATGTGTGGTCCCATATAATTTTTACGAAGATCTGGCCAGTAGTTTTTTCATAATCCTGAAAAATATCAATCACCTTTTGGCAAGTAGTCGTATACCTAGATGACATCATTGTTGTGTATGGGCTGATTTTTAGTGTAAGTAACGGCACATAATGTAACAAAAAAATCTGAAATAAAAACATTTTATAAAAAAAATCAAACCGACTTCAAAAAGTAAAATATAAAACTTTTGGAGTCGGTGCTAGTTAGCTAAGGCCAAAAAATATATAGTTAATAGAAGTGCAATGTAGAATGCTTTGGCTGGCACCGACTCCAAAAGTTTTATTTTTTTCTTTATGAAGTCGGTTTCATTTTTTTTATAAAATGTTTTTATGTTTCCCATTTTGCTTCACACACACACAATACAAGTACGTTGTAAAACTACCTACACTAAAATTATTTATTTATTACTAAAACCTAAAACTACAAAACAAACACTTAAACCTATTACTAAACACTAAATAAAATTATTTATTTACTTTAACCCTCAACCACTGACGTACGTATATGGTACGTCACCTAAACGGTTTTCCGTTCAAAACTTCAGTTTACGCGGGAATTTCTGCGCGTCCTTTTTGGTAGTTTCTTAGTCGCCAGTAACGCGTGTGCAGCGTGCCATCAACATCTAAAATATCACGCACGTGTTCAAGTGAATAGTGTCAACAACGAAGAAATGATAGAATCTTGGCTTAATGAATCTGACGAATCATCGGCGGATGAAAATGACTACATACAATCGGATCGCGTTGTGTCTTCCGAGGACGAATATAGTGGTGGTGAAGAGGCTCCTGCTTGTGATTTGGATTCTGCATCGTCTGAAGATGACATTCCATTGTCACATTTTCGTGAGCGAACTTGCCGCCAGACCCGGTACGGCTGTCAAGCTTGTCGTAAACCGGTCTGCTTGCTAAGCCGACCTGTAATAATTGTTGTTAAAAAGTGCTTTAAATTATGATTTATGGCAATTGTGATTTTATCCCAATTAAAACCGTCCTTAATAATTAATAAAACCAATAAAAGAAGTTCCTATTGTTAGAGATTATTTTTGTGTAATTTTTTTTAAAATGTCTATTTGATTTTCGTTACCTGTATGGTTATTGATTAATAAATATTTTTCTATGATTATTATTACTGTTTTTTTTATTATTCCTAATTCATTTGAATATGTCTAAATAAATAAATTCTACTAATCACCAAAGTAACACATTATTGATGCATCAGACGGTCTTCAAAGTAACGTACGTATACTATACGTACGTCAGTGGGAGTGTAACAAAATGACACGTCAGTGGTTGAGGGTACAAACAAAGTTTAATTTATAAGAAAAAGACGATACCGACACGCTACGATAATTATAAAATCAGACGCGCACTGAGCAAGTAAAGTACGGCCCCATTCCCGCTACCCGTTGCAAGCTCCTGGGCGTTCACCCCGCCCGGCCGCGGCCGGCGCCCGCGCCCAGTGTATGCCAAAAACTCCTGGCGAGAATTTCAGAGCAAATATTTTTCTAAGTGCATGTCTCTTTACATTTTTCAGACGCTAAAAAACCTGTTTATTTTCATTTTAATAATGATCCATAACATTTACTTTCTTAAATATTAATAATCGACAACCGCGTCGGGCAGAGCGTCGAGCGACGTGACCACTCTCTAAGAGGGCTCGCGGCGGACTGATTTGAAATTTTTTTGAAGCGAGTGAGTAGAACGCAGAGTTTTGTAGTAGTTTTAAAATATTCATAGAAAAATTAGAGAACTAATTTAGTAAAAACAATTTTGTGCAAAATTTAAAGAACACTTTTTTCTATAGTAAGAAGCTTTTATCTTATAAAATTATCGTAAGTATATTAGAGAAAACAATCATTTTATCACCTATAATTTCCTTAAAAATTCACAATGTTTGGATTTTTATAGTTTTTGTGAGTAACCAAAATAGAAAAATGTTTTCAACAAACTATTTTACTGAGGATCTTTAAAATTGAAATAATTTTTTTGTTCTTAGATTTGTCAGTAATTTAAACACATTTTTAAGCTTCGAAGTTGAAGCGGAATGTCAAATTATGAAAACCTCTGTTCAATTATCTTGTTTTAAAGTCCAAAATATCCAAAAATTCAAAAATGTTTTCAACAAACTATTTTGACGACAAGATCGCCTAATGATATATGTAATTAACATATTTGTAAAGTAAATATTCATAGATATTAAGAGGTTTGAGAGCAAAACGGCGCAAAAGGACGTAAACGCTCTTAACACTTATTGTATATTTATTTAGGTTTTGAATGAGGTAGGCACTGCCTAATTGCCTATATGGGATGCACGCCCTGCCTACCCGTATGGATAGTTGCCGTACCATGAAAATACTAACAAGGATAGATAGATGCCTGCGGCGCGGGATAGATGCCCTTCATACTGTATAAATAAACGAAAATCTCAACCAACCTTTTATGAGGTTTTAAAGACAATGGGTGTTTTAGCAGTAGAAGGCTCCTCCGAAAACAGAAATCGTCTCCAAGAAATATGTGCCTAATAATGAAAAGCATTTTGCAGTTTTTTTTTATATTTAGTTGTCATCGTAAAAATATAATTCTAATATGAGATCAATTAAAATTACCATAAACCCATTTGTTTAACAAAAATACGAATTCTAAATTCTTTTCTCAGCTGTCATGCGCCTAATAGTTATGGACATAAGTTTCCTGTCAGCAAATGAGGAATTAAAAAGACATCGGTAGCCGTTGCGTGTATCAGCCAATGACAAATTAAAAAAGAACTAACATGTCCGTGGCCATATGTTCCCTCAGGAACTCCAGTTCATCAGCCAGGTACCACCTTGACACCATGCGACCCTTGCCGGTGCGCGCGCCGTGCATCTCGTTCCGTAAGTGCCGCGAATAAGAGTTTCGTATGTGAGACCATTTTCTGCGCACATCTGCAACTGTAATAAAAAAAAATGACTGAGGTTTTTTTCTGTAAACACAGTGGTAATCGGTAATATTTTTCGAGATAAATATACTAGAACAAAATCAATCGATTCAAGATCCGTCTGAGATACATGGACTACTGGGGTGGCACATCACGCACCTTGGGAATTAGGTATTTCAAATCGCAAAAGAACTTATCTATCTAATCTAGGCCAAAATTCATTCCCAATTGCCCAAATTCGTCATTGGATTAGGCGTAAAGGTAACAAACAAACAGAGTTACTTTTGCAAGATTTATAGTAAACTAGCGGCCGCTCGCGGTTTCACCCGCGTGGTTCCCATTCCCGTGGGAATGCCGTTATTAAAAGTATTATATGTTCATAACCAGGCTTCCACTATCTTTGTACCAAATTTTATCCGAATCCGTTAAGTACTTTTTGAGTTTATTCGTTACAAACAAACAATCAAATTAAAGGGGATAAAATAGGGAATCAAAGTTTGTATGAAAATCCGCTCAGTTTCGAAGTTAGGATCTTCATATATTGTGTTATTGGGTGTCGGTTTAACATTAATATTTATGGGTCAGGGGTTGAACTTGTGTACTAAGAAACTCTAAATTGATTCATTGATTGATTTTTGTTATGTTAGTGTAGACAAAACGGCTGAAGGCAGAGAGGAATTATTGTTGGAATGTAGACACCTTTTATAGTGAAGGGATTTTTCAAAATTCAACCCCTAAGGGGGAAAAATAGGATATTTAGGATGTTCAAATTTAGCGTTCAGGCTGTGGATTAAATACGAATATTTATGTGTCTCAGCGTATTCGACAATTCCACCCCCGAAGGGGTGAAAGGGGTTGAAGTTGTCTATAATAAAACCCTAAATCGATTCATTGATTCATTTTTGTCATGTTAGTGTAGCCAAAACAGCTGAAGGCAGAGGCATCATTTTTGGAGGGTAGATACGTTTTATGGTGTAGATGAGCACTAAGAAAGGATTTTTTTAAATTCAATCCCTAGGGAGTAAAATAGGATGATGAACGTTTGTATAAAAATTCGCCCAGTTTCGAAGTTAGGATAGGAACTTTGTGTTTAGGCTGTCGATTTAAAATTATTATTTACATTTTGTCGGCGTTATTGACAATTGCATCCCAAAGGGGTGAAAAGGGGGTTGAAGTTGTGTATGGAAAGTCCTTCATTTTCAAAATTAAAATCACAAAAATTATAGCCTTATGATTGGAAACTACAAACAAACACATATTTAGTAATTTTCAGAAATCAACCCTTTGGGGGTAAATAGTAAATATAAACCCTTAAATGGATGTGGATGTCGTTTTTCGAGGTTTTATGGGATTTTGTTAGCAAAAATGACATTTATTTTGAAGTGCGAAAAGGTGTTCATGATTCAACCCCTTTGTAGCTTAAAACTTGAAACTTTGTAGGAGTAAGTTCTACGGGGACGAAAGACGGGGACGAGTTACTTAGCTGTTTGGACCCAAATTTGTGTAATACAAGTATAAACTAGCTTCCACCTACTGCGATTTTACTCCGTGACTTTCAAATTATCAACAACTATCTTAGTAACGCTAATGAAGTCGCGGGCAAAAGCTAGTTTACTTTAAATCTTCATTTCTATAGCCGTATAGTTTATCACACTGATAACAAAAACTTACATCAAAAGCACGAAGTTTAGATTGACGTATGAAAACATGTTTACAACAATTAGGAATATATTGTTACTTAGAAATAACAATAAAAACGATTCGGTAAATGTTGACATTGACATAAAATAGTTTAATCTTATTGTTATTATGATTCAATAAACTAAAATAATATTATAAAACCAAAACGGAGTATTATAATTAATTCAGAGCTATTATCCACTTCGGGGTCATCGTGCCATCGGAGTAAGTAAGTAAGTAAGTATTATAAAACAAGTATATAATGTAACAAAAAAGTGAATAGTACGATTCAGAAGGCATTTTGTCATATTTTTAGCTATTAAAAAAGTACTTTACCGCGCTAGGCCGCAAAATGCGGAAACTGAATGACTAATCGTCCTTTTCCGAGCGTGTGAGGTGAAATAGATATTTGTTATGCAAGGCTGGAAAGTTGGTTATTTAACGGCGAGTTACCTCTATTGAATCCTGAGCGAAGCGAGGATTTCAAAGGTACAAGACGCTATAAACTTTTCTGCCGAGCGCAACACACAATTTTTCACCTCACAACAGCGAGGAACATTGGTTGTTTCCGGTGTCAAGTTCCGGTAAAATTCTTTAAACATAAAGTTTAATCTAAATATACCTTATTCTCGTTGTTTTAATGATATAAAAAACTGAAATACTAAAATAGGAGTATTATAGTTAATTCAAAGTTATTTAAAGTAGTGTTATTGTTACTTAAATATTATTGTTATTGTTACTTATATATTGTTACTTATTAATAAGAATAAAAACGATTCCGTAAATGAGGTACACTGACATGAGGTACAAGACAAAGACAATTTAAAAATAAAGATTTATGTCACGTTCCGAAATCCAATCATAGGTTGTGAAATCTCATCCATCCAGCCTACTATAAAATTCTTATAACAAATAGTTTAATCTTATTGTTATTGTTTTTATGATTAAATGAACTAAAAAAATATAATAAAACCAAAACGGAGTATTATAACTAATTTAAAGCTATTTAAAATAAGAATAAAATGTAACAAAAAAAGTCAATAGTGCGATTCGGAACGCATTAGGACATATTTTTAGGTATTAAATTAAAAAAGTACTTTGCAGCGCTAGGCCGCAAAAAGCGATTTTCTACGCCTAAACTGATTGACAAAACCTCATTTTCAGAGCGTGTAAGGTGAAAATATATTTTTTGCATGCCTTTATCTAGATTTGTAAAGTTTCAGAAACACGATTTTATGATTAATTTTTTTTGCCTAATCTGCAAAATCGTCCTTCCGCGCGGGTCGTTTCTCATTGCTATCTCGCCTTACCTTTATGATATCAATATGTTAGGAAAACTTTTTTTTTAAATCCTTTCCGTCAAAATGGCCTTTCAACTTAAATGAGGTTTCAGTATAGAATTATTAAGTTTTTTTTTTTATGAACAAAGGGGAGATCCTTAGCCTTCATTATACCTGATGTTAAGCATTGATAAGGCTGAATACGGTAGCGAGCCTCTCCCGGAATCCTCAATCACTGAGGAACTGGCTATAAGTAATTATCTCTAACTGCCGGAACACAACAATGCTGAAAACATTGTTGTTTTTGGCGTCAGACTTAGATAAGAGGGTGGTAGCTAGCCAGACGGACTTAGAACAAGTCCTACCACCAACCAAACCGAATACAACATGTACCCCCGCTGGGAACCGATACAGGTGGTTGTACCACTAGACCACAGAGGCGGTTAAGTACAGTACTTACTTACAAATATCAGAATCGGCTAGAATCATCATATAGATCAACAGATACTAAATTCTGACGTGCGGTTGATTGTACAACTATTCAATATTTAATTAAAACGAAAATTCTTTATAATAATAAGTTACAAATGAACTAAACAACTCCGTAAATAATATCTAACAAAACAAACATATTTATAAAACATCCTTCTGTAAAATATTAACTTACTTTTGGAACTGGCGATAAAAGATATCGTTATTTAAACATCAACTTTAATTATACACGCAACGTTTACTAATTTGTTGCTTAAACGCACACATCAAAGTCTAAATTCGCTTGGCAACAACAAAGTTTTAAGGTGTAATGTCGCGTAACAACAGAGCGAGCTATTTTTACCTCGGACCGGTTTATGATCATCTCCAGCTCTTGAATAAACAAATAGATAAACTAGATTTTTAAGTTCAACAATGTTAAACAATGATGTTTTTACCCGACTGCAAAGGAAAGTTTTTCGCGCGTATCTTGAATAATTATAATATAATAGTATTCTTTATTATCTCTTATCTTTCAAACGGCTGAACGGAATTTTATAATCAAGGTATTGTAAGATTTGTCTTGACAGCCCAAGTGTTGTTAGGTAAAATCAATATGACAGCTGTGAAGTGTGAGTGTAAGAATACTTCAATATGAGTATCAAATTAAAAGGCTGATCTTAAGGTTTTAAAAAAAGCCTATCATGACCGATAAATAACTAAAAAGATATAAATAAAAAAAATAAAAAAAAAACTGAAAAACCCGCCTGCATCAAAAGACAAGACATCTGAAAAGATGTAAACAAGATCAATATAAAAGGCAAATATAAAAATATTTCGTTCAACATCATCATAACAAGTCGGAGGCATAGAATTTAATAAAGAGTCGAATCATCATAATGTTTTATGCCTCCGACTGTACGTATATTATTGATACAAGATCAAATGGCTTTTCTGTCGAGTTGTCCATGCAGGCCGATTTTTTAATTTTTTTATTTACCTACATATATTTGACACATTTGTAAGTCAAATATAGTTGACTATTCCCGTTATCAGAGCAAAAGATAACGCTATCAATATCACATATTACAAAGCTTAATTGTAGACTTAAAAATAGAGTTATAATTTGGAAAGTTTTACGCCGGATATCTCGTTTTGTGTACACGTACAGTCGCCGCCATATTGTCAACACAACACCGTTGCCGCACCGGCGCGGCCCTCGTCCTCCCCTCTCCCTCCCCCTCCACTTACCAGTCCATCCCATGTGCTTCGCCACCTCGCTCCACAACGTCTTGACGCGCGTGTAGTAGCTCGCCACCGGCATATTATTCCGAGCGTACAGCAGCCGCCGCTCGCGCACCAGCCTGATCATCCTCCTATCATCAGCCTGGCTCGAGTCCACCATCCTGCCAACATCGTTTCGCGCACTATCGATATCGCTGTCCGCCATTACGGAAACAGCGAAAACTACGTCATGCCCGCGCGAGCTCGAGCCACAGACACGCCGGCGCGCAGAGCGGCAAACACACACGCGCAACGAGAAGCAAGCGGGCAAACACGGCCATCTCGCTCGCTCGTTCCCGCGGACCGCGTGCGGGAATAAGACAGATAGCGAAACACGTGAAAAAGCAAGAGCGCAGACGCTCGGCCGTTCGACTTTTATAAATTCCACAGAGCTGGCTGGTATCGATTGGGGCGCCGGGCGCCGCCGGCCGCGTCCGGTCGCCGCTTTTTTCCATCTTTATTTCTCGCTTCTCGACAGTTATCTACGCAATCTATTGATAAAATGGGCAGCCATTCACCTATATATTTATAAGCTAGTTTACCGAGTTCGTTGAGATTACTCGGTATCACTGTCGTAAAATGGGATGGCTAATTGAATTTAAAGTGGATATTGTAGCTGTCACTTCTCCGGGTAATTCGAGGGCTATCTAAGTTAGGGACGCCATAAAAAGTCTATTTACATAAACAGTCCGTACAAAAATTCAGTCTTTGAAAAGTATTTGTAATTCTGTAGTTTTTAAACCAATAGTATGAATATTATATATTTAGATACCTATATAATTTTCATACTATTGGTTTAAGATACATTCATTCTAGAATGAAAACATAACATTTTACACTTAGTAAAGCAAAATTTCCACAATGTTTTTGATCTTTTTCGCCTTTCATTTAATTTCAGCATTTTAATACGATCGTCGGAAGGCTGCTGGGACTAATCCCAATGCTATATTTTTTTATTCAAGAAGTTAAGTCTAAATCATAACTAGTTACCTAGGTATTTACTTTCACGCATCACACCGTACGATATCAGTCATTTTCTAACCCCCCATCCACCGAACGACCTTCGCGTCGCTTGCTTAACTTTACGATCGCGCGATTCGCTTAACGACGATTGTAGCAGATATCGCGGCACTCGCGCGATTGCCGACAAACGGCAAAGCCTAGGATTTCTAAGCAATTCTTTTTTACTACCGTCCTTATGAAGCCGTAAACTCACACCCCCGCCCCTTCTATCATTCGGTAACTGAGGGTGGCAGTAGTTCGAGCGAAAAACGATTTTTGTTGCTAACAACACTTTTCAATAACGAGAAGATTGAACGAGAAAATTGATATTCAATACTCGTTAAGAGGGTTGACAGTTCGTGGAAAAGTTTCCATTTCTAGTTAAAAATAAGTACTGAAATTGTATATGAAAATGTTTGTTTTTACATAAATTACATAGGCTTACTCATGGCCTCATTCTGAATCGTTAGATTAAGTTTAACTAAGCGAGTTTACCAAAAAGGCCTATTCACTCTAGCTTTCAATTTACGGGGGCCTACCGCAACCTCTTACCAGTATTATTGTAATTAGTTCAATCTTACCATACTATTTCGTAGTACGATCCTCATAAAGTAAGCTTGTTTTTTGAAGGAAGTTTTGTGACGTCTTCACTCAACCATCTCCTTAAAAGTGTGGAGTGTATTCAAACTTGACAACTTCAATTTAAACAAAACGTTCTTATGACATGATGGTTTCAAAAAGATGCTGGTAGACCAGCTGGATTGTAGGCACCCGGAATTTCTTCTCGGTGTTTCTTTCAGAAAGTATTGTAATACTTATAACTTACTTAATAAATGATTGCTCTAAAATATAATATTATATAAAAAAAAAAAAAAAAAAACCTACTTTTTTGATGGGAATTGTAGTTTCAAGTATAAAATTATTATTATTGATTACAAAAAGCATTGAAAATGGGAAATGTTTAGTAACAAATAACAGGGTAGGCTACCAATATTTTAGTAACTTATGAGTATAAAAAATATGATATTTCTATAAAAATAAGTTCTTGTCACGTAAGGAAAACAAAACACTTTTTTTTAACACTACGATTATTCGTCTGTGATTTGGTATAGTTCATGGAATTTAAAGGAGAGTAAATCCCTTTTGTGAAAAAGTTTAGACGAAACCCTTGTCCTTTTAACCTTGAAATACTCCAAAATAAGATAAGGGAAGCTCAAAAACTTTTGCGAAATGCCAAGAGCAAAAATTGGCAAACGTTTTGCAGTTCTATCGAACACGATATGAGCTCCAGTGACCTATGGCGAAAAATGAAATGGCTAAAAGGTCGCAGGTCTCATGGAATTAGTACAGATATAGATAAAGCTAGCAATCTTCTTCATAGTCTTACCCCAGATTCCGCAAAACCATGCTCACCTACGTTTTGCTCGTCTAATAATCAATTGGAAGATATAATTACATTTGATGAACTTGAGAAAAGCATTAAATCAAAAGATACATCTCCAGGCTTGGATAACATATCCTATTCCATGATAAAAAGACTTCCAGACGTGGGTAAGCATATTTTGCTAAATTTATATAATAGATTCCTATCTGTTGGATTTGTACCTTCCCAATGGCGTGACGTGTCTGTGGTTCCTATTCCAAAACCGGGTCGTGACCAAAGTTCACCATCATCCCTTCGCCCTATATCGTTAATGTCTTGCATATGTAAAATTTTTCACTACATTTTAAACAAGAGGCTCGAATGGCATATAGAGAAAAACGGTTTGTTAACCGAAAATACTGTAGGTTTTAGAAAACAGAGATCATGTCTAGACAGTCTTAGTCGCTTAGTTTCATCAATACAGATTGGCTTTTGTAATAATAAAATAACTATTGGTTGTTTTCTTGATATAAATAGTGCATACAATAATATTGATGTTGGCGTCCTATTAAACAAATTAGATAGTATTGGTGTGGGAACGAAAATTTGCAATTACCTATGGAATTTCTTAAGTGAAAGACTTCTCAAAATGCACGTTGGAG
This sequence comes from Chrysoteuchia culmella, assembly GCA_910589605.1. Taxonomy (NCBI): domain Eukaryota; kingdom Metazoa; phylum Arthropoda; class Insecta; order Lepidoptera; family Crambidae; genus Chrysoteuchia; species Chrysoteuchia culmella. The sequence goes on from OU342660.1 coordinate 987,082, forward strand.
ATAAAAAGTTATGCAGATCGACTGGACGAGGATTGGCACAAGGTGATCCATTATCTCCTTTATTATTTAATATCGCCACTTGGGAAGTATGCCATAAAATTTGTAACGTGAATGTCTCACAATACGCTGATGACTTTGTTCTATACTGTTCAGTTGCTAACGTTAGGGAAGCTGAAATTATGTTACAACCGGCATTAGACATTTTCACTAAGATTTTACACAAAATTGGCTTAGAATTTTCACCGGAGAAATGTAAAATTTGTGTTTTTCATAAGGGATCTAAAAGGGTGTCACTGGATTTAAGGATTGATAATTGTAACATTGAGTCAGTAGATAACGTTAAATATTTGGGTATGTGGTTGGACAAATCTCTCAGATGGACGAAACATGTAAATGAACTACTACATAACACTTTGAAATATCTAAATGCTTTTAAAGTTTTGGCAGGGTCTGGATGGGGGGTTCACCCAAAACATTTGAGAAGATTATATGTGGCAACTATAAGAAGTCGATTAGATTACGGATGTTTTTTGTATGACTCATGTTGTAAAACTCACCTAGGTAAATTAGATAAAGTCCAAAATCAGGCGATGCGGATTATCGGTGGTTTTATAAAAAGTACCCCCATCCACGCCATGGAAAGTGAAATGTGCCTTTATCCGTTAGAAATACGAAGGTGGTATTTAGAAGCGAAATTTTGGTTGAAATCAAAATCTTTTGCGGACAATCCTACTGTTAACTTATTGGAGACATTAAATAATCATTGTCATTCTAACTTATGGAAGAGGAAAACTCCAGTACTGGTTCTAGCACATGACCACTTAAAATTGAATCCTATTAATAGCAGCAAACAACTGGAAATGTTCTCTTTTGATACTTGGTTAAGTAATATCAGTTTAGAGGATACTGTTAAAGACAAAATACCATCAATTCTAAAACCTAAAAGTAATTATAGTGCAAGTAAGTTAAGAGCCTTATGCTCAGAATATCTTAATAGTAATTATAAAAGTTTCTGGCCGATTTACACCGACGGTTCAAAACAGAGCGATGGGATAGGAGCAGCATTCTTAGACACTACCAGTTCATGTTCAATCAAATTTCGCATCGAAGCGAGTATTTCAATTATGCACGCCGAACTTATAGCAATTGCGGAAGCACTATCATACATTAGTACCTTGGGCTATGATAAATTTGTTATTTTAACAGACTCTAAAAGATCGCTGCAACATTTGGCTCGATGTACCTCGACGAACCGTCGAGGTCTACCGATTGCCTACGATATTTTGAAAACTAATCGCGATCTCAGGACGAATAATAAAATGGTAGTGCTACAGTGGATCCCATCTCACATAGGACTATCGGGGAATGAAGATGTCGATATACTAGCTAAACATGCTTGTGCGGATGGCATACCCTTTTTTGTTGATCCTTACCATTCTGAATACATGCACTCTGTTAGGGCACGATGTTATGAATTGTGGCGAGAATATTTTGATAAAAGGTCTACAGAAAAGGGTATATGGTATAAAACTATCCAACCACATCCTCAATCTTCCCCGTGGATTGATTGTTCGCTTAGCAGAAGCATAGTTGTTATGGCATTACGACTTCGTTCCGGCCACATTCCACTGAACAAATTTGCATTCATGATGAGAAAGATTCCGTCCCCTAACTGCGCTAGGTGTGACGTTCCTGAAGACACATATCATGTGATGGTGGAATGTACCCGAAACGAGGACATTAGAAAATTGTACTTTGGAAGTAAATTAAATACGATCGGCTATTGTAATATTATCCTAACAGATCCTTTATCTGACAATGCAAAAAATATATATAAGATTGTTAAAATTTGTTGTGAAAGTAGATCATAAGATTATTTTGTTACTTAGATTTAAGAAAATGTAATTGAGCGACATGTTCACTCAGTGATCAAGCTCATTAAATAAAGATTAAAAAAAAAAAAAAATAACACTTTTCAATAACGAGAAGATTGAACGAGAAAATTGATATTCAATACTCGTTAAGAGGGTTGACAGTTCGTGGAAAAGTTTCCATTTCTAGTTAAAAATAAGTACTGACATTGTATATGAAAATGTTTGTTTTTTACATAAAATAGGCTTACTCATGGCCTCATTCTGAATCGTTAGATTAAGTTTAACTAAGCGAGTTTACCAAAAAGGCCTATTCACTCGAGCTTTCAATTTACGGGGGCCTACCGCAACCTCTTACCAGTATTATTGTAATTAGTTCAATCTTACCATACTATTTCGTAGTACGATCCTCATAAAGTAAGCTTGTTTTTTGAAGGAAGTTTTGTGGCGTCTTCACTCAACCATCTCCTTCGTGTGGAGTGTGTTAAAACTTGTCAACTTCAATATAAACAAAACGTTCTTATGACATGATGGTTTTAAAAAGATGCTGGTAGACCCGCTGGATTGTAGGCACCCGGAATTACTTCTCGGTGTTTCTTTCAGAAAGTATTGTAATACTTATAACTTACTTAATAAATTATTGCTCTAAAATATAATATTATATTTAAAAAAATTAAAAAAACTGCAACTGTATTAGACGGGAATTGTAGTTTCAAGTATAAAAAATTGATTATTGATTACAAATAGCATTGAAAATGGGAAATGTTTAGTAACAAATAACAGGAGTAGGCTACCAATATTTTAGTAACTTATGAGTATAAAAAATATGATATTTCTATAAAAATAAGTTCTTGTCACGTAAGGAAAACAAAACACTTTTTTTAACACAACGATTATTCGTCTGTGATTTGGTATAGTTTATGGAAATTAAAGGAGAGTAATGGAAAATCCCTTTTTTGTGGAGGAACGAAAACGATAAATAAATAAGGCGTTACACACAAAATCAAATAAACATCGAAAACGTCATGCGATTTGGTGATTAGTTTCAGGTTTACACAGAAATATCTATCTTGGTACGGTAGCGAGCTACTACAATATAACGTAAGTAGTATACGAATCCTGTGATAAGATAATTTATAAATTTTATGTTTTTAAATTTCCAATGCTAATTTTATACTGATAATAAATTTTTAATAGAAAAATATTGGAAAAAGTCAACTCGGGCACAAGTTATATTCAGACAGGATTCGAATCTGCGGACTTTGGGTATCCGCACTGCTGCTCTAACCACTGAGCAACCGATACTCGGAATATTTTTCAATAAAAAAAAATTATAAGAGGGCTCGGTAGCTCTGTGGTTAGAGCTGCTATCTGTGTACAAAATTTCATCCAAATCCGTTCAGTAGTTTTTGAGTTTATTCGTTGCAAACAAACAAACAATCAAATATTTCCTCTTTATAATATTAGTATAAATATAATAATAATAATAAATAATTGCATACAATCACACTAGTTATCTAGCCCACGTTAAGTTTCCTGAAGATGTTGTGTTATGGATACTAGATAACGGATAAACATACTTATATACTTTTTTTTGTAAATACATACATAATATACATATTAAACACCCAGACCAAGACAAATAGACATGTTCATGCACACAAATATTTGTCTTGTCCGGGGATCGAACCCGGGACCTCGTGCGCAGAAGGCAGGTTAAGTACCCCTGCGCCAAACAGGTCGTCAATATAATATAATATAATATTATAAGTATAGAAATATTATAAAACATAATATAATATTATAAGTATAGAAGAAAAACCATAACTTAAGTAAGTAGGTAAGTAAGTAGTTAATAGGTACTTTGTTTTCAGTTTATTGTTAGTCATCTTAATACGCTTTTCCTGCAAAATAAACACGTGAATCCCGTTTTGATGTAAGACGAAAGTCAAGTTTAACTAAAATTCTTCAGAAAATGAAAGTAACAAAAATTAGATAAAATCAAATACTTTTACGTGTTAATTTCACAAGTAACGCGTATGGATGATCAACAAAAAACACTAAACTAAAAATTACCTAACTACTTGCCTTCTTAACGTAACTTATGGTGGGAAAATATTGCAAATAAAGTTCTTTTAGACTCTAAAAATTCATTTGCAATTTTTCATATTTTCTTTTATTTTTTCTTATCGTATAATTTAAGTATCAAAACATAATACCTATACAAAGTTGTTGTAAGTTTTTCAATTAAAGTGTAGTACCTACTTACCTCAGCTTTGCACGGCGCAGGTGCTGCTTTTGAAAGCTTTTATCTCCACCATTCAAAAGTTAAACCATAAATTCCTCGTCATGAACGAACCCAGGATGTAACAGTATAGCCATTGAGCAATATAGTATGTTTAGATACATATAGGTCGATTGCCTTTTAGATAACGGTCCAAGTGAAGATTAGTTTTTTATAATTTCTATTTTCGAGAATATTTATTAATGACACTAGTCGATTTTCATACAAACGAAGTAACTTTGGTGCCTTAGTTCTCCGTCAAGGATTGACCGAGCTGTGATCTGATAATGGACATCCAGGAAGTGAATGGAGGAGATCCAGATTGCTGTACATACCTAACTAATCAGATCAACATCCTTTCTCCCTAACCGAGTGGGGGGGGAGTGGGCAACCCATATCGGAGCCAGGATGGCGACAGAACCGTCCTCGTTTCCAACCCAATTATCGCGAAGGGGTACGCCATATGGCTCCGCTATGATTAGATGATCCAACCTATATTTCACAGCCTGCTGCATCAAGAGGTCCTGGGCAGCAGCGCAGTGGTTTATATTGCCTGGAGAAAACTGAGTGGTCTACTGTCCATTGGGTGCCGACTCAGTTATCTCCATGGCATTTCCTGCAGTCTCATTTACTTTGCTATACATAATAAACTTGAACTTCAGATCAAACAATGTGAAAAGTCTAGAAAATACCAAGATACTTTTTAACCAAATCTTTTGGCTTTTCCGTTGAATCTCCATCACTGAAAGTAATATTTCCGCTCCACGTGAAAAATCACGTAACGGTAGTTCCACCAAACTACAGTTTCATGTACCAAATCATATTCTAGGGTTGCTACCCCCCTCGGGGGGCCGTAAACTGACATGGCGCGATCTCGCAGATTCCAACCGGAGTCAACTTTTTATCGCAAATTGGGATCATTTTTACGAGCGGCAACCCGACTTAGCTAGATTTGAATTTGGTCGTACCCCTGATTGAATATAAATAGATTTTTTTAATTATCTATCGCCGCTGGCCTGACGCTTTGTAATTAAGGCATTAATCTTCAAAATGATCTTTTCTATTTTATTACCCAATCAAAAAGTCCACAGTGTAGATAGAAATCCACGTGTGTGGTACTTTTAAGAAAATATAACATCCTTAATTTGAATAACATTTTAATAATTGTCTTTCTCTATATTTTACCTCGATTACATGAGGTCAAATCGAATTAATTTTCTATTAGGTCTTTTTTATATTTTTATTATTAGATAGGTAAAGCGCTTGACCGCTATCTTTCCTGATGGTAAGCGAAAGTGCGATCTAGGATGTAACGCGCTTGCCTAGAAGATATCTATTCACTCGTGACTTGAAGACCCCCAAATTGTAAGTGTCAGGAAGCACAGACTCAGTTGGGAGTTTGGGAGTTCCACTCTTTAGCGGTGCGGATGATGAATGTCGAGTCAAAACGCTTAGTGCGACTCTTGGGTATATCAACCATATAATTGTGGCGCCTATTTGTACGTCTGGTTGTCCGATGATAAAATGGGGATGGTGGAATGAGGCTGTGCAATTCTGCTGCACACTCCCCGAAATTTATTAAATTATTTAATAACTTTAGTTTATTAAATAAATCATCTGGTCTAAAGGTCTGAAATGAAAGGATACGTTCGTATTAAAAAAAAAAAATTTAGTGTTTGTATTAAGTAGTACCTTTATCATAATATGGTTTTCATTTTTAAAATACTTACATCAAATTTTCACGGGGTAATTCAGAAAAAACTATCTTGATCAGGAAGTTAGGGATGATTTTTCAATCGTCAGAAGTGACCAACTTAATTCACATCACAATAATCAGAAACTGAAAGACATAATGTCAATTAATTTACAAGTCGTGCGCATAATATGAATAATTTTATCTGTTGAAGTGTAAAAAATCGTATGTATGTTTGTTTGTTTCTATTATTACTGTACAAGGGGCGGAAATAAATGGGCTGAAAATTTAATGCTCTGTGGCTCATAGTGAGTTATATAAGTAGTATTTTATAGAGTACCTATGGTTTTTTTTTAATGAACAACGGAGACACTCTTAAGTCTTCATAATACCTGGTGTTAAGTATTGATAAGGCCGAAGATGAAAGCGAGCCTCTCCCGGAATCCTCATCACTGAGGAACTGGCTATCTTATCTCTAACTGCCGGAAAACGAAAGTGCTGAATGCAATGTTGTTATGGCGTCAGGCTTAGATAAGATGGCGGTAGCTAGCCAGACGATCTTACAATAAGTCCTACTACCAACCAATCCGAATACAATTTGTACCCCCGCTGGGAATCGAACCCGGAACCCCTGGGTATACCGGTGGTTGTTGCCACTAGACCACAAAGGAGGTACACAATAAATGTAAAATCAGCACAAAATAAAATTACTGAAGGCGACATAACAACAACTTATCGAGTCAACTAATTATTGTGTGTGAACGGAAACATCTTGGTAAATAACGACCTACATCCGCTCCTTCCAGGAATCAAACCTGCAACTGTTGGCGGCACAAGCGCGTGCCAGAAGGGTTCACCACTCAACCGTTATGGTCACACCTGGTTATTGTTGAAATTCATCTGCTTAGGTATTTGGAATGACACGCGCCGTCTAACACATCTGTCTAACACCTTTGCTACTAATTGTGCAACAACAAAATATGTAGATCTCAGAACGCAACTTGTACTTTTGAACGAAAATTACAAAAAAAATAAAATTACGCATGATTTTATTTTTTTTCAATACTGAAGTATTTTGTCTAAGCTACCATACAGGAGGCCTACTCTCTAAGCCCGTCAACTAATATTTTCTCATTGCTATCTCGCTTCTGCATATTTTTTTCGAGTATCGCCTTAAGATACATTTTACATAGAAAAATATTGGAAAAGTCAACTCGGCCACAAGTGAATTCTCAGGTGGGACTCGAACCCACGACTTTTGGAAATCCGGTCCAATGCTCTAACCACTGAGCTACCGAGACTTAAGTTACCGAGAGTTACCGGTCGTGGGTTCGAGACTTATCTGAGAATTCACTTGTGGCCGAGTTGACTTTTTCCAATATTTTTCTATTTAAAATTTATCATAAGTATAAAAATAGCATTGAAAAATGCAAAAGTTCAAAAATCATAAATTATACAACCTTGTCACATTAATGTAGACGTATTCATGCTCGTGACTGCACACAAAAAAAAAATAAGAAGCAGTAAGTTTGCAGCCACTTCTTTACATAAAACAACTTAGTAACAACGTCGTCCTCCTTCTAAGAACCGAATCCGCAACTGTTGTCGGCACAAGCGCGTGCCGAAAGGGTTTACTGCCCAACCATTATGGTCACATCTGGTTATTGTTGAAATTCATCTGCTTGGGTATTATGAAATTCAACGTGTTACACAAAATATCCAGGTGTGTCATGTTCAATAAAAACTTAACTTGGTACCCTCAGCTTGACGCAATATCAAATGAGCACGGAGGCTGGTCTGACTTTTTGAACACCTACGTCATATAGCAGATAAAGAACTTATCTATTACTAATATTATATAGAGAGGAAAGATTTGATTGTTTGTTTGTTTGCATTGAATAGGCTCCGAAACTACTGAACGGATTAACGGATTAAATAAAACATACTTTTTATATTATACATTTAATAATTACTAAAAGAAAATCAAATTCATTGCAGGAGCGTCTTTTTGAATTTGGAACATTACAAATAGTATTAACAACTCGAGCACGCCGTTTCATACAACATTGCTGGAGCGCTGTAATGTTCCAAATTCAAAAAGACGCTCCTGCAATGAATTTATTTTTCTTTTAGTAATTATTAAATGTATAATATAAAAAGTATGTTTACAAATAAATCTATCTCTATCTCTATCTCTCTATCTCTATCTCTATCTCTATGTTTTATTTCCCTGCATTCTTTTGAGAAAAGCACTATATATGCCTCGGCGGAAATGGCAATTGCCTGTCTCCTATTAGTGAAGTCCTCGGCCACGGCTCGGCCTTCAAACTCATACTCGACCTGCAATTGCCTATTTCACGGCCTTTGCAATAATGTACTATTAAAAAAATCTAATATAAGCTACAGTTATGTACTACAAATATATAACGATTGTTAACTAAAGAGAGGGGCCTCTTCTAATACAGGTTTTTTTAAACTTAAAAGAAGAGACCCACACATTGTTGAAATACTACTTGTAGTAAAAAATAAAGATATTTTAGATTTTGAGGTATTTATTTATTTATTACAAATTGTGTTACATGCGACTTAGTGACTAAACAAAACATGCAAGCACCAATGTATCGCATGCACCTCGAAAGGCACTGCAACGAACAGGAGAGGGGCAGACATTTAGAAACTTTTTTCCTCAAAGTATTCATTAATGGAATTAAGCTTTTCCTACAAGCAGCTTTTTCAAAGAGCGAATGAACACACCGATATCCGTTTCGGCCTTCAGATACTCTGGCAACTTATTAAAGATTTTTATGGACATCGGGTAGGTACCCGAACTATGCAATGCTAATTTGGATCTTATTTGTAAAAGGTTATTTTTATATCGAGTCACGTTGTGTCGGGGTGCGTCTATGACTTTGGTGTAAAAATTTGGTTGTTTCCTGACAAACATACACATTTCTAGTATATATAAGCACGGTAATGTTAGTATACTGAGGTTCCGAAAATGGGGCTTGCAGCTCTCTCTGTGTTCAATATTTGCAAGTATACGGATACACTTTTTCTGCAGAATAAAAAGTTCATGTGCATCGACACTATTACCCCATAGTATGACGCCGTAGTTCAGCCACGCTTGTGCATAGGCGTGGTAGGCTGTGACTGCCGTTTTTAAATTTGTAAATTTTTTTTAGTTCTCTTAAAGCGTATATAAACTGTGATAATTTTGACTTATTTTTTTGAATATGTGATTTAAAAATAACATTAGAATCAATATTATTAATAATAGGTATTTGGAATCACACTCGCCGTCACATCTCTGACACCTTTGCTACTAATAATTGTGCAATGACAAAATGTTAATAGAAATTCAATGCATAGTTTTGATAGAAAATTTTGAAACAAAATAGTTAATTTTGCATGAACAATTACCATGACTATTTTATTATTTTAAAGAAGTAGCACTTTACAGAATTTCCTTTTGTATGTACGATTTGCAAGCAAAACAAAGAGTTTTGAGTTGTAATTTTCTTTTAGAAATTATGACTTTATTTTATAGTTTTTTGTATCTTTATTTTTACACCAACACACTTTAAATGTTAAATAACTGAGCGTCGTTCAAAACTTTAAGACAAGAACGTCTTTTATCAAAAAAATATGTTGAAAATAGATTACTTCAAACCTTTCTTGAAAACATTGAAGTTAAAAAAGGTAGACGTATTTATTGCACTGACTGACTTTATGCACTGACCAATTATGCTACAGAGACCTACGAGAACACGTTGAAATTCTCTAGTATATTCACCTTTTTCTACGGTGTTGGCCACCGTCGTTTCATCAATGAGAAAAATATTCTCGCATTCGAAAGAAACATCTTTACAGATGTTTGACTATCGATTAAGATGAAACTACCATCTACTTATAACTTTTTAATTTTGCATTTTACAATGAAATGAAACGACGGTGGCCAACACCGTAGAAAAAGGTGAATATACTAGAGAATTTCAACGTGTTCCTCGTAGGTCTCTGTAGCATAATTGGTCAGTGCATTGGGCCGGATTCCCAAGGATGCGGGTTCGAGTCCCGTCAGGGCGACATGAGACAAGTTGCTTTTTTCTAGTATATTTACTTGATTAAAAATTATCAAGGTAGACGTATACTGTGAACTTGAAAATACTTGACTAATTTTCAGCTGTTTTGTGTAGGTACTTAACTATGTAATAGGTTAAAAATTAACTTTGCTTTTTTTCGTTTGTTGAAACTTAGAAATACTTATTAAAAAGTATGACTAACTTACAGACAAAAAAAAAAAAGATTTCGTCGAATTAAGAACCTCCTCTTTTTTTTGAAGTCGGCTAAAAAGGATTCAGAACCTAATGAAAGTGTAAGATTCGAGTTAACAAGATTTTTTTAAACGAAATGATTTGAAGAACAAAATGGTTGATTACTTATTATTAGTTATTATAGACAGGGTGTTTTTATGACAGCAACGCCTTAATGTACCATTTCGACATGACAAACTCGACTAACATTTGTCAAGTTATCCTTTCAAGTCGTTAATCCTGCGAGTTCGTTAGCACCAGTCGCCGGTCGCTCAATTATGCGATGAATAATCGCCGCAGTTGCGGCAGTCACGACCGTCATTTATAGCGCTGCGAGCGAAAATATGACAAAAAATATCGGACAACGTCATATCATATAGGACCTGCCCCTAATTGTCTAATTTCAACCTGTATCAAATTGTAATTGTGATTTATGGAATTGTGTAACGTATAGTCGCAATCCCTTTCGGAACGAATGATGTTTTAAATGACACTTCTCCATACATTTTAAAGATATTTTCGTGTGTCACTTTGCTAAGACAGTTCAATTTTGTTCATTCAATACCTTCCAATACGCGTCCCGATCACAATCCCTATCAAATGTCAAATAGTGACGGCCTGAAGTATGTTAATATCTTTCAAAAGACGAATTTAAAGGTATTGCGATAGATTTTAAAATGAGTCAATTAGCCCCTGAAGGCACTCTAACCCCCAGTTGTAGCTACTTTCATTTCATCCTTATTTGCATGTCATTAAGAATCAAAGTGGCCACAGCAGGGCCTTCTACCCTGCACTGATTCGATTAAAAGAAAATTACGGATGTACCAAGACAATTAGGAGCATGACAGCAATGCGGCTTTGTTCTTTTGGCACCTGCAGCCCACTTCTATCACTGCACTTCTGTTATTATGTGATTAATTAGCGCTACCGTGATTACCTGATTGATTACCGCTTCTAAAAACTTTGGTTTTCTATACTTATGGTAAATTTTAAATAGAAAAATATTGGAAAAAATTAACTCGGCCACAAGTGAATTCTCAGACGGGAATTGAACCCGCGACCTTTGGAAATCCTGTCCAATGCTCTTGGCTCTTTGGTTTTTTACTTACATTTTTTAAGTTTTTCCTAACTGTCATGCGCCTAATTGTCTTGGTCAGGTTGTAGGATAGATACAAAGAATCGTATAGATACCTAACTAATATTATAAAAGCGAATGTGTGTTTGTTTGTCCTTCCTTTACGCCCTAAGCAACCAATCAACTTGATTTTTGACAATTTGAATTAAATAAAAGGACGGAGAGTCATAAAAGCTACATTTTATCCCGATATTCCCACGGGAACAGAAATCACGCGGGTGGAAGCCAGTAAGTTCATATTTTAGTTCCCTTGGTTCCTGGCTCAGTAAACGAATTCACAACGAAATGCGCCATGGTACAATAGGTACCATCTACCTATTGTACCATTGCGCATTCGGCGAAAGTTATGTATTTGCCTTTATTATAAAATATACACACACACACACACTACATAACTGCAATAAACTAGGCTATTTTTATTGCGATCATGCCTATGGAGAATTTATTAAAACAAATAGAGAGCATAGAACCTTCGTCGTCGTCGTCTCAGCCATATGACACCCAATGCTGGGTATAGGCCTCCCCCAAAGGTCTATAATGGGGGGGTTTGCCATAATCGCGACGCTTGGCAGGAGGGTTGGCGATCGCAGTATGGCCAAGTTTGTAGGAGACGCTGCTGCCCGTCTCCTGAAGGCCGAGTCCCTTAGTCACCTTTTACGACAACGGGATGAGACGGGGTAGTGCTATTCTAAGCTACATAGCTATAGAATATTAATCTCTTTAAAATATTTATAGAATGAAATTAATATTTAAAAAACATTTTCTAAAAAAAAATCAAACCGACTTTAAAAAGTAAAAAATAAAACTTTTGGAGTCGGTGCCAGCCAAGGCATTCTACATTGCACTTTTATTAACTATATATTTTTTTGGCCTTAGCTAGCTAGCACCGACTCCAAAAGTTTTATTTTTTACTTTTTGAAGTCGGTTTGATTTTTTTTTTTTCAGATTTTTTAGTTACATCATGTGCCGTTACTTACACTACAATGATGTCATCTAGGACGACTACTTGCCAAAAGGTGATTGATATTTTTCAGGATTATGAAAAAACTACTAGCCAGATTTTCGTAAAAATTATATGGGACCACACATAAACCATTTTCTTTCAGATAAAACAAGAATTATAAAATCTGTTAACAACTGGCGAAGTTATGGTAAAACATACATTAAAAAAAAAAAACCGTCGACTTGAGAACCTCCTCCTTTTTTTGAAGTCGGTTAAAAAGATACCAAACATTCTATAAATATTAGGAAAACTAATACATTTTTCCTTTAATACATTTTTCACTCTACCAAAGCGATTAACCAAAAATAGATGAATACCAGAGGGAGGTAGCGATCTTGATTTAGTGGCCCATTAAGAAAGTCGCACGTAATTTTTTCTACGTTCATAAATATCGACCGGGAGTCGAACCCGGGCTTAACGGCCGCAGATGCTGCGACGGCATTACGCTAATGCCCCTATGAGATAAGCTAGTCTATGGGGAAGATATTTCCACAAAACGTCATCATTTAGAAGAAAGTAATTGGAAAGGTAAGCGTTTCTTTAATTTGTTATTTATAACTATTATAGAAATGTAATTATATTTTATGATAGAAACACAAAACAAGATGTGTCGCTTTCACTACCTGATGTGTCTGCCCTGACTACAAGAAAAACAATGAAATTGTGCATAGGCAAGGGAAATATTCTGTGTATATAGAGTACAATACTAGTAAGTACTTGTGTTAGCGAATTTTATAAAAAAAACGACAAGATATTCCGTACATCATCATACATCGCGATACAAATATACATTAATGTTACCCAGTTCCAGACTAAAATTAACATCTAATAGACATTGCATTCATCCATTAAATATAATTTATGAATTACCATCTTTAATAATTAATGAAAATAAACATTCTTTGTTTATAAAAACCAATTGAAAAAAATCCTAATAAATAAATGCTATTACAGTTTACATGAATACTTCAATGACACTATTAATTAAAAAGATATTTAAAATCTCTTATCTAAAATTACTCTATGTCTATGTCCTAATTGTTTTTTTTTATTTTAGTTATTATTGTTTTTTCTTTTTGAATATAAATCCTTGCTCCTCTCTTCTAAACCCTATTGCGTGCCCGTCAGGGTCCATGATGATCTTTTATTAATGTTCACCATCTTTTATCTACATTGTGGAATGCAATAAATAATTGAGTATTGAGTATTGTTTCATACGTATATAGGTTTTTAGCGCCAAGCTTGGAACAATAAAACAGGACGCGTATTTTTTTTTGTCGAATGACTATCGAGTTGATAGTTTTCGCGATTCTGTATATTTCTAAAGAAATATGATCCACAACAAAATTGTTGTTCAACTAAAAGTCGTATTATAACTTTTAATTTTGCATTTTACAATGCTATTTTTATGTGATAAATATTAAACAAGAATATATACTAGAAAAAAGCAACTAGTCTCATGTCGCCCTGACGCACATGCGCGAGCCCCCCATTCCACGGAGACATGTCGGATCCGATTTGGCGGATCCGCTCTTTTAGTTTACTTATACCTATGAATTGTAGGATCTTAAAACCGGATGCACGTGGGAATTCTTTCACATAAACTATATTGTGATGAATAAAACCGGACCATGAAAAAACGGAACGAACATTACTTATTTTAATTATAAATAAAAATAAGAAATAATATTAAAATTACAAATTGTACTAAATAAACAACACGTGTCTCCGTGTAAACACGCAGTATCGAGGCCGTGTTTCCCTTTTTGCCCCTCTAGCCACTTACTGAGATCAATGGTCTCAGTTTGCAATATGGCGTTGTCAGTATGACGCGAGCTCTCGAAGTGAAACGTTGTCACAAGAAGTCGGTTAAAAATGGGCAAATGCGCCGTTTTGTTTTGTAAAAATCATAGCGGACTATCAAAAAATGTTACTTATCACTCGTAAGTACAATTTCAACCTATTTATAGTAGCAATTTTTCGTAAAATAAATAAAATTTGGTGCGTAGACAAAATGTAATCGTTACGTCATTTCAAAACGTAGTCATTGTATATTGTCACGCTGTAAAGGTTATTTGGTTAGATATGTATCATTCAATTTTACTTATAGTTTATTAGGTATATGGTTCATACATTGTAATGTTTAATTATTTATAAACAATGTATTATGTGTTTATTATAATTCAATAAATAAATAATTGCATACAATCACACCAATAATCTATCCCGCGGTAAGTTTCATCAAGAACTTGTGTTATAATCATAATAATCATTTAATTATACTTAATCATTTATTTAATTATGATGGTAGGTTACAATATTTGTACATCATGATTGTGTCGTCTATTAAATTTTAGCATGCAAACTTAACATTTTTGATGAAATACAGTTGTAAGATAATATTTGAAGAATTATTTAATTTACATTTATTACATTAGAAAATTAAATTACATTAAACTTTGAAGTGTCCGAAAAATGGGTTGGGTTACATTCTTAGAATATAAATTGCAAATTATTTAATTGAATTTAACTATTGAGTTGAATACTAGATAACGGATAAACATACTTACATATTTTTTTTTTTGTAAATATATAAGTACTTACATAATATACATATTAGACACCTAGGCCAAGACAAATAGACATTTATATATGTCTTGTCCGGAGATCGAACCCGGGACCTTAGGCGCAGAAGGCGGGTACGGGATAGTACCCCTGCGCCAAACTGGTCGTCGAAAATTGAAAATTATATGTCAATTAGGGCTTGAAAATATCGATATATGTAAATGAACGAACGAATTCGATTTTAATGTGACGACCTCCGTGGTAGAGTGGTGCGTACACCGGTTTTAATTTGTCGCCTACTCTGAGGTCCTGGATTCGAATCCCAGTTGGGGCAAATGTTTGTGTGATGAAAACGA
The DNA here is from genome assembly GCA_910589605.1 of Chrysoteuchia culmella. Taxonomy (NCBI): domain Eukaryota; kingdom Metazoa; phylum Arthropoda; class Insecta; order Lepidoptera; family Crambidae; genus Chrysoteuchia; species Chrysoteuchia culmella. The sequence continues at coordinate 1,002,299 of OU342660.1, forward strand.
GCACTTATAGCTGAGTCATGGATGTTTATTATATATTACTACACATAAATACTTATATATGTATAATTACATGTATTTATATCCGGTACCCTAGTATCCCATAACTCGAGCCTTACAGTGCTTACTTTGGGGCTAGGTTAATTGGTGTGAGTGAAAAAAAAATGTTTTAAGATTTATTTAAATTAATTTCAGATTTCCAGTTGATCTCCTAAGAAAAAGAAAATGGGTGGAATCAGTACGCAGGGAGATAACCTGGATTCCAACCAAACATTCACGTATATGCAGCATACATTTTGAGGAAGAATGCTTCAATACAAATTCATTAAAACAGAAGAAATTGCATAAAGACTCTATCCCTACATTGAATTTACCTGTTTTTGTAAGCACTCACAACATGATATGTCAAATTATATCAGCTAACTATTTTATCCTAAACAGATTTTAAAAGTCAACTGATTCACCAAATGCCAGTAGGGCCAAAACATGTAGATACCTACATGTTTTAGCTAAAATTATATTAGATTCTAATTTAAAATATATTTTTCAGTCACATGATATCGACGTATCCGATAACGAATTGAAAGTGACGTCATCAGAAGGAACATACGATAAACCAAGCACACTAGTAAATGTACGTAGTTATAAAATGTTTAAGACTATCTGCAGCCTTAAAAAGAACTAAGAGTCTATAATATAAGTTTTTTTTTCAGCAACCAGTAGAGGCGGCGATAAGTGACACACCAAGAATACGAAGATTAATGAAAAAGTTGCACGAAAAAGACAGAAAAATAAAACGTCTACAATACAGAAATCGAAATCTGTCTAAAAAAGTAGCTAGCTTGGAAGAAATGTTGAAAAATAAAAAATAAATTTTTACTCTGTAACTGAAGACTACAACATTTTTTTTTGAATAAAATTGGCTGGAAAACTAGACATTTATAATAAAGATTAACAAGAAATATTGACATTCTTTACATATCGATAATGAAATTATCGATTTCTTTAAGCACGAGAGTTTGTTTCATTATATATTCCCTTTTTTTTTGGTTGCTGAGTTCTGTTAAAAGGTTAGGTTAATTTAAGATTATAATTTGATGCAGATATTTTAAGTTTTGGATTTTGTGCTAAAATCATGCTCAGAACATTAGAAAGCGGTGAAAGAATAATGGATTTGTGATTTTGTAATTTTTGCTTTTTTCAATGCTATATTTTTTATACTGGTAAATGTTAAATAGAAAAATATTGGAAAAAATTAACTCGGCCACAACTGAATTCTCCTACCGCTACCGAGACAAGTCTCGGTCGCTCAGCGGTTAGAGCATTGGACCGGATTTCCAAAGGTCGCGGGTTCGATTCCCGTCTGAGAATTCACTTGTGGCCGATTTAATGTTTTCCAATATTTTTCTATTTAAAATTTACCAGTATAAAAAAAAATGGTTTTGATTTTAAGTTTCTAACACATTGTTTCTAGCGCCTTCTTGACATACAGGGCTACCAACTTAACAAAAAAGGGAATATAGGATGAAACGCACTTTACTGTCATTATTTGACAATTTGTAATCGCTCTTCACCAAAGAGATTTTTTTTATGGCTCTACTTGGATTGGGTTGGTACCCAAAAAGTTGAAGTGCTTTGGTAAGCAAAGTGTAAGTAATCACTACGTCACAATACGTTTTCCCCTCACCCCGCGAAAAGTGGTCGTTCGTGAATCCATACATTCTTCTTGGGTTTCGTGTCCAGTAGTTAATTCGTCAAGGCTTTTTGACAACTGAAAATATAACAATAACGCTGAACGAATTGTCGTGTTAAGAACATTGTTAATTCTACAATTAAAACTAACAATAACTGTCGTTTACGTGCGATTTTCACGGAGGAGGATTTTATAAAAAAAAAAAATTGTAATAGTTTTTGAAATTCCGGAATATATCCGACTGCGGCATTTATCCGTGACCTAGGAGCGTAAGTGAAGATTATTTATGGAGTTTTTGAAAGAACACATTTTATAGTTTCAGTAGTATTGGAATAATGAAAAAAAGCTATTTATTTCTAGTATGCATAGTTATTTTACAAACAATAATGTTAAGGGTGGTGGTACAATCGTGGAACTTCCCGGTTCACCAGTAGAGTTTTTTTGGAAACCGTTTTCTCGGAAAGTACTAATGTTAAGGAAATAATTTATTATTCTAATGAAATACCTGTTGATGTTCTATTATTTTGCATATAAACTTTTTCTATATATCTATTACTTTATTAAATAAAGCTCCATAAAAAACACTCTACTGGTGAACCGGGAAGTTCCTTGAATGTACCTAGCTGATTTATTGGTAAAACTTCAAACAAAAAGTATTAACAGCTATTTATTAACAAGGTGCCGCCTTTTCGCCTTTTTTAGAGCCATAACTTAAAAAAATAATGTTTATGCGTCCGTCATGTTAATACAATAACCAAACATGCGGATGTTCCCAAGAATCTTAAAAATAGTTTCTTAAAAACTTAGTCCCGGCGGTTTCTGCGAATCCCTCATGTTTAGATGCGCATGCGCCTAAACATATGTTTCCTTTGACAGAAAACAGCTGTTGTCTCTTCCAAGAATGTAACGGCTAGGCCTAGAGGACAAGTGACGAAGTGCCCTCTATTTTGTTGGGTTTAAGGTCGTGTTTTGTTTGACTATGTGCCCCCTGATCAGCTGATTGTGTTAAAAGCCCGTAAACAGGATGCGGGGTGAGGGAGGGGTTGGATTTATTGGTTGTCAGCTGATGGGGCGCCGGCATCGGCATGGTTTCAAAGTGAACTTGGGCTGATGCTAATTTTGGAACGTAAAAACGCAGGTGTCTTTTTGTAATGTTGTAAAATTTCCGTTTTTTTTTTACTTGGGATTATGGTAGGTAGCCAATTTTGGGGTTGAGTTTCGTATTCAAAATTAAAAAAAAAACCGTGTAGCTAAATACTCAATACTTACCTACATTCATAAATTTCCCAAATGACTGATATTATTTCGTATTCTCCGAGTGAATTTTCCAAAGTATCATTATATGTTATAGAGGCAATAAGGACCACTTTATCGAATTGGGATATGTCCTGTCATGATATTGTAGTTGTGTTAATAAATAAATAAATAAATATTTTTATATAATTCTTTTCTTTATTTGCAAAATATGATAAAGCATATTTGTCCCAACATATTCGTCGAAATAAACACTAGATTTGTTATCTTTTATCGCCTGTCGCAATCAATTTAAAAAAAGAATATATTATTTATGGTCGTTTTCTTGAATTTCAAGTTGTCAACGTCTCTTATACATGCAAAGAGTTTTCGTTGCCCAAAAAAAAGTATCAGAGCATTATGTGGCATTGCACCGGATATGTCATGTAAGCCATTCTACAAGTCATTTAAATATTCTGCTACTACCTTGTCTTTACATTTTTGAAATGGCGAAGTTTGTAAAGGCAAACCAAAAAAAATTTTTGGTTGCCGAGGATGTATTTCCCAGAAATACAAGAAACTGTAATAGGTTGGTCATTGATATGGTTCCAAAAAGCGCACGTCTGATAAATATTGTTTCTGTATGGGTATTTCAATTTATAATAAGATCCCAGATGCCATTAATGAAATGCCGTTTAATAGATCTAAGACCGCGCTGCATAGATGGCTTATGGATAAATATTCTACTCGGTCCAGAAGTTTTTCAATAATAAAAACTAGAAATTTGTATTAACATTTAATTTTAATGACATTTTGTAGCTTTATTTTTAATTCTTATATTTTGACATTTTAATTTACCCATTATTAAATTGTGACTATGTTTTTGACACCTATTAGTATTTTTGACATTTGTAAACTAATTATATATTGTTAATGAGCACGTAGTGTCAAAAAGTGTAAAATGTAGTTCCGTTTACGTCCGGTACGAACGCTGCTCAATATCTCATACATATTAATTTTACTGTACTTCCTCGATACTTACTCGAAAGTCAGTCGTGCTAGGCCTACAGGAACCGATTTCATTATTTTAGACAAACTAAAATAAAAAACTCATTTTATGATAATTTTCAATGGAAAAATATTAGAAAAATATTGACTGACTGACTGAGAATAACCTTGTCAGCCGTGTCGATTTTTTCATATATTTTTATATTAAATTATTATAAAAAACTTCAGTGTTGAATGTAGAATAAGTACGAGGGATATTTCAATAATAATGTGAGATTTTGTGCAAATACTTTTTATTCAGTTACTTTCGAGATCTGTATTTCTATTTACAATCATATACTTACGACATCTAAAACTTCTTATCCATAACAAAAAATCTTACATATTCTTGTAAAAAACATAGTAGGACCCTTATTTTCCTCAAAAACGTGAACGATAAAATGAATTACCAAATTTATTGACACTTTTTAATAATACATTTTACCCTGGTCACATTCAGTTTTTAACATACCTAAGTCTATACATATTTGGCAATGAAAAAGTATATCGTACCACTTTTGACACTCATGATATGGTGGTCACTGTACATAACCACAGAATAAAATACTTATTTTCTGTCACTGTCACTACCTTAAAACTAAGGTGACCAGATTTAAGTAATTCGTACATATATATTTTTAGTAATTTTCAGTAATAATTACATTCCATTATCGAGTTTTGAAGACGTTATTATTTGGTTCACTTTGGAAATCATATGGCCACCTTACTAACGATAAACTTAGCCAATATAGTTATTTTAGTTGTAAACAATACTGATTAGTTTTCTAATATTTTTACGTTATATTTTCTATCAAAATTCCACTTTCGTTCGTCTTTCACTTACGATGTTATTAAAGTTATGTTAGTCCAAGAATTTATAAAAATAAATGCATTTTATACTTGATAAAGATTCCGTTGAATTGAGAACCTCCTCCTTTTTTTGAAGTCGGTTAAAAAGAATGAAAATCGAAAATGCAAATAAAAGAGTTAGGTATTAATTTTCTTGGTCGTCTAAACTGAAAAAAACAGTTTTTATGACAAAACCAATACATTACGTAAAATATACATTTCACATTTCTATTTCCTAGTTTTCTATTAGTGAAAGGTTAAAAAATATATAATTAAAGTCAGATTTATCTTTCCATTGAATATTCGAAGTCTTGTAATTTAGGGCCCTTGCCCTTTAAACGCGGTTAGGGCCCTTAGTCACAAGCAATGACATAAACTTATCATCATCACATCAGCCGCACGACACCCATTGCTTGGTTTATCTTGATCTTCTTTAATAAATGGTGTTTATATAATCTAGACTGAATCTCAAATCTACGATAAAACCAGCCTTATTGTTGCTATTGTGCAGACGTTTAGTCCAAAAGATACGTAAAGGGCTTTTCACTGGTTTTTCACTGCAGGAAGAGAAGCTTTTAAACAACTGAAGTTTAGGTATATCTTCTAGAGTGAGTCTAAAAGCTACGACAAAGCCCCAATGCCTGTTTCCAGTTGTAGTAAAAGTTCAGCCATTAGAGGTAAGAGGCTCAAGAGGGCTTCACGTCCTTACTGCTGGAAGAGAAGGTCTTAATCAAGGTTTTTTTGATGACAAGTCACTTTTGTTTCAGGACAATATCTTAGAATAGAGAGTGGCGACGAGAGTGATTCTAACTGCTCTGCCAACCTCCCCAAAAGGACCCCTATATGGCGTGAGGGTGTGTATGTTTCTATAAACTAGATCTAAAAGCTATGACAAAGCCCCAGTGGTCTGATTGCAGTTGTAGTAGAGGTACAGCCACTGGAGTTACGAGGCTCAAGAGGGCTAGTCGTCCTCCTTCTCGTCGCCGCTGCTGGAGGCAAAGGTCTGGAGTTTTTATCATCTAAAAGCTACGACAAAGCCCCAGTGGTCTGATTGCAGTTGTAGTAGAGGTACAGCCACTGTAGTTACGAGGCTCAAGAGGGCTAGTCGTCCTCCTTCTCGTCGCCGCTGCTGGAGACAAAGGTCTGGAGTTTTTATCATCTAAAAGCTACGACAAAGCCCCAGTGGTCTGATTGCAGTTGTAGTAGAAGTACAGCCACTGGAGGTACGAGGCTCAAGAGGGCTTGTCGTCCTCTTTCTCGTCGTCGCTGCTGGAGGAGGAGGCGGGGGCGCGCGCCCACAGGCTGGCGTAGCTCTGCTGCTCCGCCACCAGGGCTTCTTCAGCCTCCATCACTGCCTCGAACAGCCTCCGCTTGATGCGGATTTGGGTGGGGAAGGGAAACCTTTTCGTGGATTGGCACATGCTGAAACAATGTAAATATCATATATTTTTATTAAGATAAAATTACAAATTGAAAAATATAGGAAAAAATCAAATCGGCCACAAGTGAATTCTCAGATGGGGCTCGAGTCCACGACCTTTGGGAATCCGGCCCACTGCTCTAACCACTCAGCTACCAAGACTTGCGGTCGGACCACCGTCGAAATTCTCCAATACTTTTATATTTTAACCGACTTCAAAAAAAGAAGGAGGTTCTCAAGTCGACTGTATATTTTTTTACGTATGTTTTAAATTTAATATACAACGTTCTTCAGTTGTCAACCAATTTTAATAGTTCCTTATCTGAAAGAAGATAGTTCAAGTGAAGTCCCATAATTTTTTTACGAAATTCTGGCTAGTAGTTTTTTCATAATCCTGAAAAATATCAATCACGTTTTGGCAAGTACTTAGTCGTTACTTAGATGACATCATCGTTGTGTATGGGCTAATTGAATGCCTTGGCTAGCACCGACTCCAAAAGTTTAATTTTTTACATTTTGAAGTCGGTTTAAATTTTTTTATAACAAGCTTTTTAGTACGCTAAGGCTAGCGTTGTTACATCAATGCGAGGAATAGCCTTGCATTCGAAAGAAACATTTTAACGAATACTTAACGATCGAATAGGATGCAACAGCCATTTATTAATTTACGTTTTTTTTTTATGGAAAAAATCAACTCCCTTCTGAGAATTCACTTGTGGCCGAGTTAATATTTTCCAATATTTTTCTATTTAAAATTTATCATAAGTATAAAAATTGTATTGAAAAATGCAAAAATTCAAAAATCATAAATTAAATTAGTTTCATTCTCTCAAGCCTGTAACCTAACGTTTGGTAGTCTTTGAATCTATGCTATATGTATGTATGTACTTAATGTGCATGCAACAGACACATAAAAATCAGACACATTTTTTCTGATTTTAAGGAACTCTAAAGTTCCTTAATCAAACAAAATGCCCACAGAATATAAAAGACTAGAGAAAACAAAAACTAGAAATATCGTCGCAACTCGAAGCTATAATTACTTTTCTTTGCTCGAAGCATACGCATATAAGCACTGGAAAGAACACATATACAACGTTCATATATTTTAGCAGAGTTCAAATAAAATTTTCTATGAAACAGCAGATTTTTTTTTTGCCATTTCAGGGTTGCTTCGAGGCGGTTAAAATTTTGTTATGATGCAAAGTTTTTAATAAAAATTACAGCGTTTTCTTTTAACTTACGGTAAATAACACAGTGACTCTACAAATATTATGAGTGGGACTGAAGTTTTTTGAAAGTAACTGAAAAATGAAATTGCGAGCATTTATAGAAAAAATAAAACATTACAAAATTAGTATTACCTGTTGAAAAATATGTCCAGAGGATCAGGCGCTGGCGGTTCTCTCCTACCAGTCTCCAGACACACTCGTTTATTCTGCTGGGCCTTACAAAGGTAGTCCAGTTTCCTGTCAATCACTGTCAATCTCTCACAACTCTTCCTCTTCGGAGAAGAATCGGCTTCTGAGTCCGAAGACTCAGTAGACCCAGCGGTGGTACCTGTAGTATGATGGCATTGGTAAGTCACATACGAATATTACGGGCAGATATAGTCAGGCTAATGAAAGTGACACTGAAACAAGGTATAACATTTTTAAAAGTCTGATCATGGCAATAAAAATGTAAGTAAAAAAATCACTGTCACCACGTGACATTGATTTTTAATATGTCAAATTGACAATTGTTGCCGTAATATAAGTTCAGAAAAACATTCAGTGTCTACTTTCATTAGCCAGACTCTAACATCTTCCCTAAAGATCTAGGCATCTCTGCCCATAGTCACGTTCACGTCGTACTAACCTTGTGAAGCTGCCTGTCCTTCCATAGACGAGGAGCTAGTGGAGCGGAGAAATGGAGATATATTTTATCAATTAGATTGCATGAAATATCATTTTATGAAAACTAACGCTTATCATTTCTCCGTTCATCCGCTTCGGTAGCCCGCTCCGCACCAATGGACAGGCAGCCTTAGGTTATACTTACACCAATTTGCAATAAACTTAAGAAGCGCCTAAGGCTATTCGTATCTTTCTTAATCCTAATAAAAAATGGCTTTGCACTAACCATATGACGTTCTTAAAATCCACTAAGGCTATTAGTGGTACTGTTAGATTCATCGCGCAATAGGCAGGCCAAAATATTTGAGTAGTTCAGTTATATAGCAGCCAATCTCAGCCAGTCGACATTTCCCGGATAAATTTCTCCGTATCAAAAGTTATTTTGTAGAAAAGATACTTCACATTCGCCTATACTCGCTCTGGCTGCTCGTAGCCAATTGGCTGCATGCAATCGAGCTCGTTTTTTGGCTGCCACAGCCAGGATTACCTAGCTGCCTAGTGCGTGGGCTCCCATACACCGTGTTCGACTGGCTGCCGCAGCCTGGTTACAGGTCTTACATTAAAGTGTTGAACTTAGCATTAAAGTGTTGGACTTCTACAATAATGACGAGTGTCATTAAACGTCCCGTCACCACCGCCCCATGGCGACCCTTGCATTACATACCGTTAGGAACTGGTGGAGCTGTCTCAGCTGGTTTCTTCCTATTGCTCATGTATGGCTGGAGGAACTGCATCAGCCCCATGTACTTCCAGGGGTAGCTTTTCTTGGCAGTGCTGCCAGGCTCCTTAGCCATCATTTCGGTCTGACGCTTTAATGCGTCGCGGTAGCTGTCCCGTAACTTCTTCCATTTCAGCTTGACTTCTTTTACTGAAATTATGGTTTTCATTTAGTTTTTTTCATCCTAGATGTAATAATTGCAAGGAAAAAATTTATTGCCTTTAACTTTTTGGTTGGACGTTTGATATTAGTAGCTAGCTGTGTTTTTCTGGTATTAGTTGAAGTAAAGATTTACCAGTCAGTAAGCAAAGTAAAGTAACTAAAGTTTAGTAACTGTGCGGAAAACGTATTCAGACGAGTCCAGTCGTAGGATTCACTAGTGTAGTGTAACCAAGTACCTATATTTTTAAAGGATTCATTTTCATTTTGGAACTTGTCCTGAAAGTGCGCCAACAAAATAAATGGTACGTATGGTTAGATAGAACTAGTCGTTTGGAGCAGTAGTTGGTATGGCATTGATAGGCACTCTAACTCAAGGTACTTATACAATTTCAAAGATGAGGCATTTTCATACAATCTTTCATGCCTAAAAAAGATTAAAAAAATATATACACATTGCAAAAAATAATGATCCGAAGTCACCGCGAGACCAAACGATTAAGTAGCCTATCATTTTTACAACTCTATCTACAGTGATATTGATCAGTAAAAAAAATTAGATGTAGGTAGGTACAAAATTTTTATATTTGTTGAAGGGATATTGTTAGATGTGTTATTAATAAGGACATATAATTACCTCACTGCATACTAAATAAAAATGCGTCAGATCAACTTTCTTTACACTATCAAAAATCCATAAATGTATGAAAATTACGAATCTTTGAACGTGTATACCTTGACTTTGAGTAATCCTACAAACTTTGTGCCTATTGCTTCAAACGACTAGTTCTAACCACACGTACCAATTTGTTTTTGTTGGCCGGCAGTACACTTACAGAAAAGTCCCAAAAATGTATGGAGTCTGAATGATCTCCTTTCTGTCATTGTTTTAAGCTTCCATTAAACAAATCGATCGTTTCCATTTCAAAAAAAGGAAACTTTAATATTTTCCTTTTTTTTATATTTTTCAATCTGTCTGTTTCCCAATTTATTTATTTTTTACTCCTAGACCTCTCAAGTTCTTCTTCCTCTTTCTTAATTAATGGCGTGCTCGCGATGAAATTTTGCCAATGTGAAGTAAATATATTTTGTAATAGGTATATAGAAATTGTACGGTACATTCAGTTAAAAATGGAGCCTCACAACACGTGTTATTAGGTTATTACGAAAAGAACTCGGGTGAAACTTCACGTCTCAAGTTGCAAAAGCTTTACTTTCCGTAAGTTCTGTTGGTGACATTTCGAATTAAGTACACACATACATGCTCTTCTTTTCCATAGTATAGCATTAATGTTTGTGATCTATTATGGATGACTTTGTTCCACTTTCGTTAATTCATCATTTACTAGCAGGATACCGGTGTCCAGAGAAAAATGGAAATATCTATGGTGTCTCATAATCCTGAGCCTGAGAGGCGGGAGATAGGAATTTAATTCCTATTCATTACAAAAAGGGATCAAAGCTGCTGCTGACATACTATAATCTATTTATTAATCTATCTATCTTTTGTTTTTAATCAAGCTACGAGCAAGTTTAAAAATGTTGACCTTGACCGCGTCTTTATCGTGTACGTTACATATTACTACTATTAGAGGCTTTTATTATGCAAAGCATAGTATTATTTATGACTTTGTTATACTTTTGTTTAGTGTAGATTATTCATTTAAGAGTTAGGAATTCGGATATTTTCATTGCAAAGTCGATCGACGACCTATTGCCTATAATTATAGTAAAGTACTTAATTATTTTTATCTATCCTATGTTTCTAGTCAAGCCGAAGGCAAGTTTAAAAATGATGACCTTGACCGCGTCTTTATCTTGTCTATACGTTATTAGAGGCATTTTGCAACAATTTATTCAAAATCATAATCCTCTCCGCTAATAATTCCGAACAAAGATATTTAAATGAACAAACATCATTCCAGCTGCTCCGGCCGAGCATCCACAACAACAATTATGATCACACAACGCAGCCGCTGTTATACTTACCTACTCTGTATACATTCATCGTATCAACTCCACATCAAGTTTGCACGTAGATAACGCCTTTATAGCGTGTGTAATTAGAGCTATTTTGGAGTACAAGTGTAAAGATTGGTGTGATGTTGGCTGTATCAAAGCTGTGGAGCGCAATGACGCGCGGCGGGCGAGCCCATTCATTCGGCGCGGTGACGCTGTGTGCGTGCCACGCCGGACGCCGCGCGCGCGGGCTGCGGGCGGCGGCGGGGGGAGCGACGCCATACGCCGCGCCACACAGCTTCGCTCGCTCACTGCTCACCTGACGACAAGTCTGTCTCCTTCATGACCTCCGCCCACGCCGCATCCTTCAGCTCCTGGTCCCTATACTCGATCGCGGTCGTGTTCCACAGGCAGGGGTACTTGCGAACGGTCTCGATGAAGTGCTCCATGGTCGGCACAGCTGTCGCGGGGCGGCGCGGCGGGCTCGCGCGGCGTACTGAGCCGGCCGGCCCCGCGCCGCCGCCGCTGCCGCAGCACGCCGCCGCTCGCCGCCGCACGCACCCCTCGCTCCCCCCGCCGCCGACGTCGTCTCGCTACCTGCCTGCCCCTGCCGCCGCCGCGCACACTCCGCTGGTCTCCGCTCCAAAAATGTTAAAATGCACAGTTTATAAATTCACCAGCCACGACCGACTGACGCCAGAATTCGCAACGATTATTAAAATAAGCGTCCTACTAAACAACGCGCCAAGTCTGGTCAACTCATTTCATTCAAAAGCTGAATAAGATTCCCACTTGATATCAAGAAAGCATGAGCTGAAGTCAAAGCTGAACGAAATCGTATCAGAACTGCTTTCCAACTCATTATAATGATATTACGTATTTGATGATTTCATCATTATAATCAATGCCTCAACAACAAACGTAGGTAGTAGGTACATATCTACCTAATGTGAAACATCTACGAATTGCATTCAATCAGGCGATGCGGGCATCCATGCGCGTGTCATGTTCATGTTCACTGACACAAACATAAACGTCTTCTCTAGCTACATAATTTCTAGTAATTCTAGTTTGAACTACCGTCTCAGTAACGATCAATAAACAATTCAAATTCAAACATTTTGCAATCGATTAATAGAATTTTGTGTTTGCTAATTGAAATAAAAGGTACCTACCAACAAAATTAAAAATAAAAACTTAAGGTTTCAGGAAAACATGCGATTGGTTCAATCGTATTGATAAAAGTTTTAGATTTCCATCTACGATCAAATAAATGACTTTCGGTTTGCTCAGTAAGAAGTCGCTAAAATACTTAGCAACATTAGGAATCTAGGGCCCGTATTCACTATGACCACTTACCGATTTCTTGCTCAAACCACGCCAATGTCGTATTTGGTTTCGACATTTTCAAAATTATTTTTCTCTATGACACTTAGAATTTTTAAAGTTATTTTACTTGTTTATTAATTATACAACTTGTGACTTTCATGTACTTGTACAATAACTCTATAATTTTGAAGTATCATGGAGAAAATTACTTTTGAAAATGTCAAAACCAAGTACGACATTGGCGTGGTTTGAGCGAGGAATCGGTAAGTGGTCATAGTGAATACGGGCCTAGGAGTAGGAGCTACGGTCTTGCCCTTGCCACACCCTTGCCGCAGGACGCACCATGTTTGGTAATAATTTGTACAGTTTGGGGCATCTGGTAAGGGGCGTTGTTTGGGGCCCCGATCGGGCCCCGACAGGGGCCCACGGCGCGTGACCGACTGCAGATGCAACCACCCATGCAAGGGTGGAATGCTTTTGAATTGATTCCGGCATTATTGATTCGTTTCATTGGAGTAAGCTGTCATGATTTACAATTATGGTATTGCGAAGCCCTATGCGGCTTATGGGTTTATCAATATTCGCAATGGTTGGTCATGGGTCATTTTCTTACATTCATTTATTGTAAAGGATTACCAAAAAAAAGCTTCGGATCTCACTAGTGAATAAATGCGAATTATAAAAAAAACATGCTGTTTTTATTATTAACACTGAACTATATTACTCGAAGTCGGCGTAAATACTGATTATTACTTAAGATATTTATGATTAATAAATAAATGAAAAATTCTTCGAAACATTCGAATTTGATGAGACGAAAACTTCAAATTTCAAATTTGAGAAAACTTCGAATTTTTGCATTCCCTATTCTGAAGACAAGTTAAAAAAATGACCCGGATGCCTAAATTACTGTTTAAGATGGATGTATAAATTGCCCATCCATTTAAAACAGTACCTACTATGCCATGTGACAATAAATTGAACGATAATCACGATGATTAACATTTAAGTAAAGTAGAAATAAACAATTCGTCAGCCCTTTTGAGACCAGAACAAGTAAATTTGAAAAACTGACCTTACCCAAACATTCAAACTCGCAAAGTAATTTTTAAGCCAATCAACATAGATTCGAAATCTCTTCATTTTCATAAAATATCCACAAATGGGACATTTCTACGGTACCTAACCTAACCTAATAAAATCATCTAGAAAAGAAATATCAAATCTCTCTTCTCTCGCAATGAATACAACACTAGCCCCAACCCAACACATAAAAGTCAAAAGCTAAATATAATTAAAAAGAAAACATCTACTTGAGACGTCAACAAAGAAAACTTATGAAGCCTATGAACTTAATATATCTCTTCTAACACATAAAGTTAGTGATAACTTTAAAAACTTTTCCCATTTGTTACTTCCAAATCTAGTACTATATTATTTATTATTATAAACTAAAAAAGACCTCCAGTTGAAATCAGTAAAAAAACAAGCTAGAGATTAATTTTAGCAAGAAAACGAAGTTAAAGAAAGATATCATAGTAATAATTACTAAAACAATGATCGAAATAGCGTAATCAATGTGCCAAACTACGTTCTACTTAAATCAATTACTTCGCTTGTTCCCTTAAATGGAGCAAGTTGGTAGGAAAGTAAAATTTATTGGCCCGGGTCTTTGTTGCTGGCAAGTTTGTCCATTACCCGGGCCGGGCAAACACCCGGGCGAAGGGAGAGCCAGGAAGTTTAATTTCCGACAGCGAATTTTTTTTTATATATTTCTTCAAACGTAAAGATATTTCTGCACTTTCTCGCCGAACTTACAAACATCCACCCAGTTTCCTGTGCTTGAAATTTTATGAGTGATTATTTAAGATTTATGAGGTCGCACACGGCGGTGGAAGGTTGACATTGTTGCAGCACAAAGACTTGCTATTTCCATAGCACGAAAGGGTTAAGTTTATCTATTTGTACGAATGCAAATGTATGCCATTATGTGCGCAGAGTGCGAAATATAGACGGGGAGTAACTACAAGTTTATTGTGGAAACTTGAGAAATAGGTACAAAACTTTTTATATTAAAAGTTTTTCTTGTCAGTTAAAAGAGTCTTAACCACTCAGGCCCTGGGTTATGAAACACAATCTAGATATTCAATTGTTCTCTGGACATCAGTGTCCTGCTAGGCTAGCTAGCTAGCAATTGACAAATTAAATAGGAGGTTGGACAAAAAAAACACAGATTTGAATCGTCAGTTTTGCCAGAAGAACAACCGCCTTTGTGGTCCAGTGGTTGTTTGGTTGATAGTAGGACTTGTTGTAAGTCCGTCTGGCTAGCTACCACCATCTTATCTAAGCCTGACATGACGCCATAACAGCATTGTATTCAGCATTGTTGTGTTCCGGAAGTTAGAGATAAGATAGCCAGTTCCTCAGTGATGAGGATTCCAGGAGAGGCTCGCTTCCATTTTCGCCTTATCAATACTTAACATCAGGTATGATGAAGGCTAAGAGTCTCCCCGTTGTTCATAAAAAATATATGTTTCATTTCAGCAAAATTAAAAACGAAAAAAAATATGGATAGGTAGATAATTAAACAAAAAAACTGGCAAGTACAAGTTGTAAGTAAACCCCTATGAGTGTGCTGTACATAATCAATTAACCATAAAGTTTTATATATTTTCAACCATTTCCTTATTTTTCCTTTGAAGCGTTCTTCTTGCAATCTGATGCCAAAATATAAATAACTAAAACTTAAATCCTTCTTTGTCAGCTACACAGCTATTTTGAGAAAGGCCAGCAACGAGACTTCTAGACGTCTTGGCAAAGACTTTTCTGTTCATTTCGTAGGAAAATAAACATATGCTATTACCGTTATTATTCTAAGGCTATCACTAAGTAATCTTTCAAAAAACACTTATTGATTTTTGAGGGGTCTTTTCCGCAATTCATAAACTGGCAGCTTTATAAAGGTAGGTATAAGTACTTGTTATCCCTTAACACAAGTAAAGTTTATAAGAATTGATACTACTATTCGTTACTACTAGGTACTTGATAAAAAAACGCTGAGAATGTCTCATACCTCACTCGTGATAAATTAAATCAAAATTTTCATTCAGTTTTGCTTCGAGTACTTAGACTTCAAGACAACTAAATTTGAAATTCTCTTTTCAGAAATTTCAATGGTCTCCATTTCTCCAAGAAAGGGGAGGAAAAAATCCAATATTTATAACCATTAACGACTCAATTACAATAAAACACTTACACCACTTAAAGTTAAGTGAAGCAAAAAGCATAGCCGAAAAACCGCTTTATCCTCCAGCTGGCTCGGTGTCCTCGCGTTTCGTTTTTGCTAGTTGCTAATTAGTGGTCGAGTGCTTCCGGTGCTACGTACATCCGGCGTGTATGGTGTAAGCAATCTGGAAGCCGCATGGGAGTCAGTTCCGTGTGCGGTTCCCATTCCCAGTGCATCCTATATTGAGCACTTCGGTGACCAATGCATTAGCCAATGGGTGCTTAGCAAATTCAGCGCACATTTGCACTAATTTGCTAGTTAATGCGATGTGATGGTAGCTCGATGACGTGCTAAATGTCTACTGTGAAGCGCTCGTGGCGGAGGCGCTTGACTGACTGATCGTAATTGATCACGTTTGTTAAGCAACGTTTGGTCCGGTCAGGTGTGGGATCGGTGACCATAGTGGCATTACAGCTTAGCGCTTCCGTGCTTCGGAGGGCAAGTTAAACCGTAGGTCCCGGCTGTTGTCATCTGAAAGTAGTCGTTAAGCCAAGTCAGAGGCCTCTCATAGGCGGCTTGATAAACTCTGACACCAAATGTGGATACTAATCCTTATACGATAAGAAGATTGTGAGGGCACAGTCAGTAGTTAAGCAGTTAGTTTCACTAATTTGGCGCTATGTAATTTGAGTAAAGTAAAACCTTGAACGTATGTCTGTAGAAGATAGCCCGGCTTTCTTCAACTTACCCAATACTGGGGTATAAGAAGTTCTTTTTACCAATTTCACTCATTTTTACAGTCAAAGCGACTACTTAGGGCTACTGTAAAATAAGTTTACCTAAAGAAGTTTCAGTTTTATAAAAGCAATGCTGTACTTATTACATCTTATGCTAAAAAAAAAGAAACATTCAAAAGCACTGAAGGTTCTGAAAAGTTTTTATTTTATTTTATTTTTTTATTTATGGACAACCAACAAGGCATACACAAAAAACTTGGCTTAAAAACACACACAGTTCACCTTAATCTAGGCATAGTGTTGCCCTACTGAGAGGCTGCCACGGCATGCATTAAATAGAATACGAGGGTATACACAGTAATTAACTAAACTAAAATCTAATTATGACTAATTAAAAAATATTAAATTTAAATAGGATGCATAACCAAAATATGTGCAATATTATACTACGCAAAAAAAAAAATATTAACCTAATATTCTTAAAAGTTCTTTTTTAAACTTATCTAGTTTAAGATGGAAAATCTCTAAACGGCCTCTTTTACAGATGCGGTTTTGCGATGACAAAATTCTGTTTAAAGGTGAAAATTTACCTAGGTTGCTTTTACTAGCTCTTGTGCTAAATAATAGAAGTTTATTTGGACGAGGTAATCTACGAGGACAATTAAAAGTTAATTTGGAGAGAAGTTCAGGGCAATCATAAACACCGTTAACAAGTTTGTAAAGAAAAATCTGATCCAAAAACTGACGTCTAATGTTAAGGCTATACAGGTTAAACCTATGCAAGCGATCAATATAACACTTGAATTTTTTAGCTTCTTTGGACTGGTATGAAAGGTGATATAAAAAGTTTTTTTGTACGCGTTCCACTCTAGCTACATGGACTTCATAAAAAGGTGCCCAGACAACGCTACAATATTCATGTCTCGATCGAACGAGAGCATTATACAAAGCAATTTTGGTGGCAGGGTTCTTGAAAGGCTTACTACTTCTTATCACAAACCCTAGCATTTTGAAAGTATGTTATATTTTGGTGTTGGTTCTTGAGGATATTAACACTCTTTCCAACATTTAATCTGAGACACGGGCGTCCAGCGGGCCTACCATCATCAATTAGAAACTATTATGTCATAAGCACATTTGTTTGCGTTTTGTTTTTACTGAAGTTGTCACGTTTTGACACACTTCACACTTTGGAGGCCATGATTGGATTGAGCGAAAAGCTTCTGTCAAAAAACAAGCTCACTCTAACAGGTTCATAGTATGAAATGGCATGATACGATTGAAACAATACTACCCAGAAGCTTACTTTGCAACCCCACCTTTTGTTTGCACCCCGTTCCTGACTCCTGTGACAATCAGGAAAGTGACTTCCGAGTCCGACCACCACCCTCCTTTCACAAAAAATGGCGTTGATTAGAACATGCCAAAAATAAACAATATTTGTTTTCGTTCCGGCTTGCTTTTTGCGCCATTTCATAATACCACTTAATGTCTGTAATACAATTTGATGGCGTTTCTGTGTTTTTTTATTAAGATAACGAATTAAAGGTTTCCTTTTCTATTTGTGAGAATCTATCTAATGTAATAAAATTAATCTTACTCTAGTCTGGAGTATTACAAATAGTTATTTCTTACCTTGGGATTTCGTTAAGACAACTTTGGGAATGGAGAGAGTACACACAAAACAAGACAACTACCTAATTTAAGAGCAAGGAATTCTGCTTACTGCGCTATTCTCCTACAAACATGTCACATACACAAGTCATCACAGATGGATGACTAAATAGTTACTTCGACATCACGTCCTAATTTAATACCTAAATAAAAAAAAACGGCAGCACAGAATCTTAAACAATAGGTAATATTTCCAACCGGCAGTATACAGACTCCCATTTTGCTTGATGATAAGCAACAGTAATTAAAATTCCGTTGAGAAACGATATTTTAGCCGTTGCTCTCCAATCTATAGGAAATTGGATCGCAATATTTTCCCATCGAATGGAACCGGGAGCCACCGGCTTTCGAAGAGTTGGTTTATTTTCAGTTCCCCCCCATCACCCCTCTATTTCCTTTATCAGATTCTAGAGGAAATTTCTTGTTTAAATTCTGGCATCCAATTTGATCCATCGGCAGTTAGGTGAAGTCCAAATTGACACCTTGCGCGACTGCCATTACATTTATAACATACATTACATATTATGTTGGGCTTGGAAAAATTAGCATGAGAAGATTAAATGTATTCTTAGTAGGTACCTAAGTAACTAAATTTTTCCAACACATAATTTTTCTAAATATTTGAAAACTAGCGGCTGCTCACGGTTTCACACGCGTGGTTCCCGTTCCCGTATCGGGATAAAAGTATTCTATGTTCATAGAATCGGAGTCAGAATCATTTATCCCTTAGAAAATGGTATTATATAAGATGGTACAATAATTAAAGTGCAAACATTTTCTGCCATTAAAAACCGTAGGAATTAGTACATACATTAAAAATACAATTGATTATTATTAAGGAAATTACAAAATTATTTAAATGTCTAATGTCAGCATTACAAAAATGTCAAAACTAAAATTAACATGTCAGAAAACATGACATGTAAATTTTAATTTTTAATTTTGGTTATGTACATGTAGGTACCTACCTACATGTACATAACCAGGCTATCTACTATCTGTGTACCAAATTTCATCCAAATCCGTTCAAACAAACAATCAAATCTTTCCTCTTTATAATATTAGTATAGAGTATAGATAATAACTTAACCTCTCACCCCCATATTCTAAGTCGTTCCTCCAAAACTTTTTACACTCCACTCAACCTCGTCGTAGGTAAAAATGGTAGTGTGCGCTAAGCCTAACACGCTAAGCCTAACACGGAGTGGCTACGTACTCTTTGGCTCCTCCAGGTCCTTACGGAGTTATGACTTAGAATACCGATTTCGAGCAGTATTTCGAAGAGGTTTTCAATGAGGTTACGTTAAGTCGAGGACGAGTAAGTTTTGGAGGAACGACTTAGAATATGGGTGTCAATCCTCGAATTGAGACACAATAGATATTCCATTGTTCGTAGGACACCCGAAGTCGAATTAGGTATGTAACGGAAACTCGGTTCAGGAGGCCTACCTCTAAGCCCGTCAACTAAGATACGGGCCCCCGTCCGTAAGTTTCCCGAAACTACGGATGGAGCCTACTCCCTATTGATTTCGGATGTACTAGATTTGGACAAACGGCACAAACACATTGGGAGTAGGGACAATGTCAAAACGTATTCTCATTCATTCTTAGTTCGGATCTCCGAACTAATAAGCTGTCCGTAGGTGATACGGAGTAGGAAACGTCCGAACTTAGGCCGAAACTACGGGTTTCGTGCTTAGAGAGTAGACCTCCTGTTTCAGATTCGTCGATATTGTGATTGTGGCTGTCATACAGTATGAAAATGTGACAGTAATGACAGGACGAAATTGGTTGCTTTGTGATTTTTTGTTAGATATTCAGCCTGCAGTATTCTGACAACAAATGACGTTTTTTTTTCAACATTAACCCAGCCGGATCTAGAATTAAGCACGATTTAAAAAACGTAAAATCCTTTATTTGCTGTATGTGTAGTATTTAAGTTTTGTTAAGTTTTAATTTAGAGCTGTGGATTTTGAAATAAATAAATAAAATAAAATAAAATCTAACAAAATCTTTACATCAAACTATAAACCACGCTGTTAGTAAGTTAGTTTAACCTTCGTATGAAATATCTTAATCCTATAATAATCTAACGAAAGTGGTAGGTAAGATTTTTGCGTACTTACATCAAGTTACTACAAGACCCAGACAATTAGGCGCATGACAGCTGAGAAAAACTTAAAAAAAGCTAACTAAAAATCCAAAATTTCAAGAAGCGGTAATCAATCAGTTAATCACTGTAGCGCGCTAATAAATCAGTTATTAACGTGGTTAATTCGTCCAAGGTTATTAAGAGAAGTACGGTGATAGGAGTGGGCTGCAGGTGCCAAAAGTGAAAAACCGCATTCCTGTCATGCGCCTAATTGTTTTGGTCGTGTAGTAAGATAGAAAAGAGGTCATTTCGAATGTCAAATGAGACAAAAGGGCAGGCGCACGCAAGAATTCCAAGAGACTTTCTGAATTTTTGATGGATGTTTTTATTGTCAAAGTTATATTTTTTACTATTTATATTAAAAATAGCGGTCATGGCCGCGCTTGATAGACTGGTCGTATTTGATCACGTTCGTTAACCGCCTTAACCGCCTCTGTGGTCTAGTAAAACTCCACTAAAAGTGGAAAAGTAGCTCTAAATGTTGGAAAAACTAATTCAACAAACTCTCGTAAGAAAGGTCCAGATGTAAAAATTAAAAAAGGTGATATGGCAGAGTTTTTAAAAAGAAAACAACAGCTACACTTAGCTAAACCTTCAGACGATTCACCTGATGATGAAGATGCCAAATCATCTGAATCTTCTGGTAGGGCACGAGATATCGGCTGCCAAACAGTCGAGTCAAATTTGGCTCAAAAATTATCAGAAAGTGCAAAACTTACAATGCTGTATCCTAAAAAGGAAGTTGAAGATGATGCACAGTTAAAAGCTAGTGCTAGCTAACCGCCTTAACCGCCTCTGTGGTCTTGTGGTACAACTACCAGTATCAGACCCAGGGGTCCCGGGTTCGATTCCCAGCGGGGGTACATATAGTATTCGGTTAGGTTGGTAGTAGCACTTGTTGATTACTGCCTGGCTAGCTTCTTATCTAAGTCTAACGCCATAACAACAATGTTTTCAACATTGTGGTGTTACGGCAGTTCGAGATAAAATAGCCAGTTCCTCAGTGCCTGAGGATTCCGGGAGAGTCTCGCTTCCATTTTTGAGCCTTTCAACATCAGGTATGATGAAGGCTAAGGGTCTCTTCATAAAAAAAGCAACGTTCGGCCCGGTCAGGTGTAGGATCGGTGACCGTAAAGTGGCATTATAACTGAGCGCTACCGTGCTTCGGAGGGCACGTTAAACCGTCGCCGTCGGTCCCGGCTGTTGTTAGTCGTTAAGCCAAGTCAGAGGTTATGGTAAATTTTAAATAGAAAAATATTGGAAAAAATTAACTCGGCCACAAGTGAATTCTCAGAATTTTTTCCAATATTTTTCTATTTAAAATTTACCATAAGTATAAAAATAGCATTGAAAAATGCAAAAATTACAAAATCATAAACAAGTCAGAGGTCTTAAATGCGGCCTGGTAAAGTAGTAGTAGTAGTACTATTTTCTACTTAGTTTAGTAAAAAATAAATCTCAGAATATTACTTACAAAAAAATACATGTCAAGGACAAAGCTTTTTGAAAATACCTACACTACATAAGTAGATTTAAATGACCTTGATAAAGGACGAAGGTATTGACACGTTTGCATACCTAAATAGATTTTGAAGGGGTTCAATAAAAGAACTGAAACGACTGAAATGCAAAGTCATTTAAATGAGACAATGAGACGGTTAGCTTTAACGGTCCGTTAATCAGTTGGTAAACTCGGGTCTTAGATAAAACAAAGACGATACAAACAGCGACTAAACAAGGTGACTTTAGACTAAGTTGAAGGGCCTTAGGTATTATAAGTATTACGCAATCAGCTTGCATGTTCCCGAAGGATGCAACCTCGCCGAAGCCCTTCAAAGCGCCCTCCCGGGTAGCAACAGTCAAAATCAGCTGGGGCCACCATTGCGCAACGCGAAATTACGTCTCTCTCGCACTCCTTATAACACGAACGCCGTCCTTATCCAACACCGTACTGTCAAAGTACCCCGCCCGGTCTTTGTTCAAATATCTTTATTTTTACACTAATTATGGGCTAAAAACTAATAAAATATAATAGTTTGACACAATTTAAGTGGTTTTCTATAAATTATTTTGGGTTAAACGTCGTATTTCTGTAGATATTTGAGTTTGCCGGCGTTCTGGGCGGATCGATGAGTCAGCCATCACGAGGCCTTGCCCCCCGCACCCCCGTGCCGCGCACCTGTTGGGGTGCACTGATAATTTAAACACAACTATTTATAGATCTATAGTTGAATGGAAATGGTGATTCTGATTTGAGTCTTTTTTTTTATAATATCGGTAACATACATATTAAACAAGATAATATACTAGAAAAAAGCAACTAGTCTCATGTCGCCCTGACGGGACATGAGACATGAGACATGGTCGTCGCGACATGAGACTAGTTGCTTTTTTCTAGTATATTATCTTGTTTAATATATATCACATAAAAATAGCATTGCAAAATGCAAAATTAAAAAGTTATAATCGGTAACATAATTTATTCAAATTTTTTTTTTTTAAACCTCCCTTTTTAGGAATGAAAGACGCTTGTTTGACCAAAAATAGAAAGGCAAATACAATGATATCTTCAAGTACACCATATAATATCATTGGGCATATCACAGAAAAAGGAATGTTCTGTGTATGTGTGTGTATATGTAAAGTACTTTAATAGTTTACTTCGCCGTTTATCATAGCAGTAATAGTTATTTGTTGTGGAAGGCTGGAAAGTTGGATTTGGCGGCGAGTTACTTCTATTGAAACCTGATCTAGCGAAGGATTCTAGGAGAGCCACAAGCGTAGCGAGAGCAAAGATTGAATCCTGAGCGTAGAGAGGGTTTCGAAGGTATCTACGAGACGCTAAAAACTGTGCTGCCGACACAGAATACTTAATAAGTCTGCCGAGCGAAACACCCAATTTTTCTGGTTATTTCCGCGGTCAACTTCCGGTAAAAACATTTATTTATTTATTTATTTCAAAATCCACAGCTCTAAATTAAAACTTAACAAAACTTAAATACTACACATACAGCAAATAACGGATTTTACATTTGTTAACTAAATAAAATTATAGGTAAGAGGAGACGCACACATGTTGTTTAATCTAAATAGGTACCTTAATCTCGCTAAGTAGATTTAATGGTGAACTTGTAGATGCTATTATAATTTTCTAAAATCAGTGCCGCCAACATAAATAAAATAATTCTTTTAAAACTCAATCGTCTCCTTATCGCTTGGACGAAATTCGTCCAAGCCTTATCGCCAATCGCAAACCATTCAAAGAGAATGGCTTGCTTTATGAATATGATCTGCTAGTGGCCGCCCGCGGTTTCCCCGCGCAGTTCCCATTCCAGTGGCAAAATCGGGATAAAAGTACTCGTATCCTATGTTTCCATCCAGGCTTATCTACATGAAAATCCGTTAACCCATTTTGCGTCATTGAGTAACAAACATTTAAATAACTAAATCATAATATCTAATAACAACTATCCAAATAAATACCTATCCAAACATCCTTTTTAACATATTACTTAGTATGATTGTACGACAATGTCGCGTGGGCAGCTTTTTAAATGTAAGCTAATTTTACATTAATTAAAGATAAAGTACAATACAAAACACAACCGTCTTGTGTTTGGACTGTCCTTCACATCGCAAATGAAATCCCCTCAAACACGTTACAGAGCCATCTACTCTTGTTATGTAACGAAATACTAGCGTGAAGTATGCTTACTGCTAAATGCTGCTGTTGTGAAAGCAAGTGGTAGTGTTGCATTTATAGTAAAAAGAAATAGATGGCGCTACTTTGCGAAATAATTATTTATTTATAAATTATCGCTGCATTTTGTGTTTTTGCTTTGCACTAACTAAAGTTTTTTTTTCAGTAGAGTGTTTTGACAGAATAACAATGGAATGTGAAAAAAACCAAGGTAGTTGTACATATAAAAGGGATTTGGTATCTATCGTATCGACTGACTTAGCAGTGGGATTGAAATCAATAGATCGACGACAAAATTTTAGGAAATAACGTTATCGGTCGATGGTTGAAAATAATACCTACGCCTACCTTATCAATGACTTCAATAACGGATTATTCACCAAGGTAATATGTAGAAGTCAACACTCCAAAATACCTACCGAGGGAAACAGTATCGTTTTGTATCAATAAAAAGATTAGTTTTTGCCGGGTCAATTTATTCAGCCAGTACCTGGCGTAGTTTGACATTTGACCATAGACCAACGGTCAGTTGACAGTTGTTTGAAAAATAAAAAGGTGACAAAAACCGACCGAAAATTACAATTTATCACTGAATTTTTTTACCCTGAAATATTCAAAAGTGCAAATATGAATATTACTAATTTCCTTTAGAAGTGTATGGTTTCGACTGAACTCTAAATAATGAGTGTATATTTTCTGTGTTTAACCTTTGTGATTTGATATAAAAGATGTATACATTGAAGGGTATATTTCCAGAGCCCAGTAAGTAGTAAAATTCGTTATATTTGATTGTACGTTGTCAAGAATACTAGCATTTCATTGTTTTGTTATGTATTACCAAGCAACAGACACTTGTTATGACACTCTGTACTGTGGTTTATTTGTAACATAAAATATTAATTGATGATACCGGTCTTCCCTTCCAGAAAAGGAACATAAAAAGAATTTTATCAAGGAAAATATGAAACAATTGAAATATATACAAGGCAAGTCGCCGAAAGAACCAAAATACACTTTGAAAACTGTTCCTCCACCACGACTGACCAGCACAATCACTACAGGTAGCACATTGGGTCAAGTGAATTCTACACCATCGAACAAAAGTGGAAAAGTAGCTCTAAATGTTGGAAAAATTAATTCAACAAACTCTCGTAAGAAAGGTCCAGATGTAAAAATTAAAAAAGGTGATATGGCAGAGTTTTTAAAAAGAAAACAACAGCTACACTTAGCTAAACCTTCAGACGATTCACCTGATGATGAAGATGCCAAATCATCTGAATCTTCTGGTAGGGCACGAGATATCGGCTGCCAAACAGTCGAGTCAAATTTGGCTCAAAAATTATCAGAAAGTGCAAAACTTACAATGCTGTATCCTAAAAAGGAAGTTGAAGATGATGCAAAGTTAAAAGCTAGTGGAGATTCAGGCCGCCATCAGCCATCCTCTCCCAGCATGCCTCATCGTTCTGGTGAAGAGATGATTGAGTTCGAGAGAAATCGGAGTAGGCTCAATTCTATTTTAGAGAAGAAAGATAATAGAGACCCTTACTTGCCATCTGGTAAGTATAATATTAATAGGTTACTTATTTTTGTGCTTTTATTATAGTTATTGAATCTGTTTGCTTATTGCAGGCTATCAAAAAGGGGTATTACCAAAGTACTTAAGGGAACGTAAAGAACACGGCCCGAAAGAGGCTGATGGTGCCAAAGCTGACGATGACCATGCTATGTGCCCTCCAGGGCACGTCACCTTGCCAGACACTGAGAGAAAAGAGACGTTACGTATGCTTAGAAATAGTACGTTAAATAAATAATGAAACATTGGGTATTGGTAATTGTTAAAACTGCATATTCAAGATTACTGAAATTCTTAAATGTTTTCAGGTTTTGCAGAGTTAGTAAGTGAACTAAACAAAATGCCAGTGAAGACCGACACATTGAGGATGCGAAATAGAAAAATGGAGTTAGAGAAACAACTTTCAAAGCTAGAAGAAGGCATCAAAGTGTTTTCTAGGCCAAAGGTTTTTGTCAAAATAGGAGAATAACCAAATAATATACCTAGAAACTCAAGTAGCTAAGGCTATGTATAGCTGCAGATAGTGCTATCCACGAAGACGCGCTCCATAATTTATAGTACAAGTGTGTACAAGCTTACGCTTATGTTTAAGTGCTGTATTGGGTACAAACTAATTACTTAAAAATGCACGCGCACACTTCAATAAATAGACTACATTACTCTCAGATAAAACTCCCCGCATCCCTCGACCAATTGGTGGGGCGCGTCTTCGTGGATGGTACTATCTGTAATATGCTATATCAAAATTTAATGTTTAAGGTGCAGATTAGAGAAACGAATTGCAAATTCTTGTGATCTCCTTATGAGTAAGTTAATTCCTTGTCGTCGTCGTCGTATGTTAGTTTAATTAATTAATATTGTATGTTATTAATTGTTGTAATCAATATAATGGTATATTTTGTATGTTGTACAGTGTTTCCATAACTTTTTGGAGATTTAAATATACTGATTTCCAGTTGATATGACTGTTTAATGGAATAAAAACACTTAAAATTATATAAAAATTGGTTATATTCTTGGTATAGAGGACTAGATGATGTAAAAAGAGGGGAATGAATTACATTGGACAAAATTTTATAGCTATATAAGTCTTATTCTTGTGCAGCTATAGAATAATAACTAACAATAACAAAAAGTTTCTAAGATTACCAAACAATCTTTTTATACAAAAGACAAATTCACAAGCTATTTTAACAAATATCTCGCAAGCAAACTTTAAAAGTTGCTATTTAATTTGAACTCACCTAAACTCTGGTTTTTCCAAACCTAATTTAATTTAGGTAAAAAAATACTAATTTATAGGTACTAAAAAATATATACATATTCCTTTGGAATAACAAAATAGGTCTCATGCAAAACCATTGTACTATAAACGAGTTTCTTAAAATAATTTAAATAATCTTGTAACAATTTTACTACTACATTAAATGGTAACAATGGGTATATATAGTGGTGGTCACATAATTAATGACACTAGCCAATTTTCATGCAATCGAGGTAACCTTGGAGCCCTGGTTCTCTTCCAAGGATTGACCGAGGTGTGATCTGATAATGGCCATGCAGGGAGTGAGTGTATGTAGGAGATCCAGATTGCTATACACACCCAACTGATCTGAACAACATTCTGAGAGATGTATGGATATATTAAAAAAAACGTGAAAAATAGCATAAAAATGTATGGAATTTCTGAAACTGAAAACTCTGACCCTTACAACTTTACAAATGTTGATCACATCAGTTGGGTATGTATAGCAATCTGAATCTCCTCTATTCACTCCTTGGATGGCCATTATCAGATCACAGCGTGGTCAATCTTTGGCAGAGAACCAAGGCTCCAAGTTACCTCGATTGTATGAAAATCGGCTAGTGTCGTTAATTATGTGACCACCACTGTATTGGAACGCTTAATTTTTTTTTGTCCTAATGGCCTTTGGCACACATATTATGGGCCTAATTTTTCGCACAATATCAAATGGATCAAATTAGTTCAGCCTATTTTCACTTCGCCTAGTGGTTTTGACTATTAGGGATTTTAGCATTTAGGCGAAACTATAACTATGCGAAATAATCTATTATGCTAAACAATAATTGTGCTTAAGAATTTTAGGCCAAAGAAATATGGTGAGATGAAATTAGGACTGATGATTTTAGGTGTGTCAAAGGGCACCTGCACCCTGACCGCCTAACGGTATAGCTTGTGCTATTGCTATAGCTATCGATTTTTCAAACCCCCTACAAGGGCTAACGCTGATGCTATTACTTTCATACTAAAAATGCAATAGTGAATCCAATAGATGAATAGAAATATGTAGGAATTAGCCAAAAATACTATCTTTGAAGGGTTTTATGAGAGTTTGAAGTTTGATAGCCATAGCAATACCACACGCTATACCGTTAGGCGGTCGGGCCTCTTGGTAACAATAACTAAAGTCTTCTAACATGTTGAAATAGATGATTGTTGAAGATAATTGGTCCTTTTCTATAAAAAGCTTCATCAGTGTTATGCCATTCATAAAAGGAGAAGTCAGGAAAGAAGAATTTTATTTCCCTCTCTGCAGATGCTAATGAATCTGGAACATAGAACAACAAATTATGTCATAAACATTGCCAACTAGATTTCACCTAATTCAATGCTAAATCTTATTTATTCATAATTTTTTTGTAACATTGAAACCGCTGCTAGACAAGAATAAATCAGAATAATATTTATACCACAATTCCTGTTGGTATTAATTAAGTTATAGATAAAGTTAAACATAGCATAAACCAGTAGAAAGAAAGGACATGACTGTAAAACAACAAACTATATTACTCATGTCTACTATGAGAAGAATTCAGCATTACAGAAGTCTTACTAAATAAAATAATTTATGAAACAGATCTTTCATCTACACTATTGAAGGAATTACCTGATCCATGTGCCACATTCCTTGTGTCTGAGATTCCGAACATGCCCCGCAAACAGTAGGGCTCCTGGAACTGCCCTTTGTACACACTGGTAGGCCCCAACAGGCACCTCCAGAGTTCAATGGCATTCACATGTCCCATCACATGAAGATCTACGGAGCCACTAAAACATTAATATTTTAAGGCCTCCCAAAAACTTTAAGTTCTAATAGGTAATAAATAGGTCACTGGATATGACATATGAATAGCTTTGTCAAGAGGTCAGAAAAATGATTATTACCTGGCCATGAATGTAACCAAGCGATTGTAAAAGAACTTCCCAACGTGTTCCTTGTAAAATTTACTAGCAGTC
Organism: Chrysoteuchia culmella; assembly: GCA_910589605.1. Taxonomy (NCBI): domain Eukaryota; kingdom Metazoa; phylum Arthropoda; class Insecta; order Lepidoptera; family Crambidae; genus Chrysoteuchia; species Chrysoteuchia culmella. Next base: position 1,030,922 of record OU342660.1, read on the forward strand.
TCTGTGTCCAAAGAAATTCTTTTAGTTTTTATCACAATAAATTTATTCTTTATAACCTGTCGTATGTATGAAAGTGCCACTGGATTCTTGACAGCATGAGGTTTTATTATTGCGAGCGTCAATTGCAATTTCTGCATTGTTGAACGATGCGTATTAATGTGCTAGCTAACTAGATTTGATGATGAGATGAACCAACATTTCGTAAGAAAGATAGAAATGATGATAACCACCACAATGACCACTGAGACTGACTGTCACTGTCACTCATCAAATCGCAAACTCTTCTTTCATAATTATTGGCCTGCTCGCGATGAAATTCACGAATTTTGCCAACGTCAAGTAAATATATTTTGTAGTGTATAGAAATTGTACGGTAAAATCTAAAAAACGCTATGACCCGCCAAATCACAAATTAGATAGTAGTAGGGTAACCTGTACTAATTTTGGCACCCCCCAGTCATTGGCACTTTGACATTCAAACCCAATTAATAAGGAATTTTCATAGAAATACATGCGTCTTCTGATATAATTTATATCTTAAATTGAAACACTAAAACTTTCATATTAGATTTTTCTACCATATTAATATGGGAACACAGTAGGTACTGAAAAAAAGAGCGGGCGGAATTTTTTGTTCTTTTCATGAAAATTTTAACAGATTTGATAAGGACGAGGTATACAAAAATAATTGTTATTATACTTTTTTTACCGACTTCAACAAAAGTCAAAAAGGAGGAAGGTACTCAATTCAACGCGTATTTTTTTTTTTTGTCTGATGTATGTATACCGATTACTCCGGTGTTGGTGATCCGATTTTAATAATTGTTTTTTTGTTCGATCGGGTACACTGTCAATTTGGTCCCATATAAGTCTCATTGAGATCCGATGATAATCTTCGGAGATATGGGGCCTAATGTCATGGAAGTCATGAAACAATTATATCATCCTGGTAATTGTTAGATTCTTGTTCGAGCTGAAGTTTCACGCAATAATTATAATTATTTTTTTATCTGAAAGAAAATGGTTTATGTGTGGTCCCATATAATTTTTACGAAGATCTGGCTAGTTGTTTTTTCATAATCTTGAAAAATATCAATCACCTTTTGGCAAGTAGTCGTTTACCTAGATGACATTGTTGTGTATGGGCTGATTTTTAGTGTAAGTAACGGCACATGATGTAACTAAAAAATCTGAAATAAAAACATTTTATAAAAAAAAATCAAACCGACTTCAAAAAGTAAAAAATAAAACTTTTGGAGTCGGTGCTAGCTAGCTAAGGCCAAAAAAATATATAGTTAATAGAAGTGCAATGTAGAATGCCCTGGCTGGCACCGACTCCAAAAGTTTTATTTTTTACTTTTTGAAGTCTGTTTGATTTTTTTTTATAAAATGTTTTTATCTATTATAAAGAGTAATATTTATTTTTAGTTGATATGTTTATAAGTGATAATATTACACTTTTTATTTATAGTAAGATTTATTTTATGATCATAACATTAATTAATAATTAGTGTGCTAACTATTAGTAAAAAGCTTAAATGGAAGTGCAATGATTGGCACCTATACCAACCATAGTATTTTGAAAGGGACTATTGTGGCAAGTCTATTATTATTGTGTATCTTTATATTGCCTTGTGGTCCAATTGTAGTCAATTGAGGCCGCTGAACCGGTTGTGGCCGCGGTTAACCATATCGCCACTTACTTGATAGTCATAAATTTTGACCACTTATTTGATCTAATTGTGGCCACTGATCCAAATGTGGTCACTAAAACCCAAATGTGCCAATTGACCCAAATTTGGCCACTGATCCAAATGTGGCCACAGAGCTAAATGTTTTCACTGAACCACTTGTGGCCACTGACCCAAATGTGGCAACTTATCCAGATGTGGCCATTGACCCAAAAGACGCAGTTACCCAAATGTGGCTACTATTTAAAAAAATGCCAACTGATCAAGATGTGGTTATGACCCAAATATGGCACTTATCAAATGTGGCTGCTGATCCACATGTGGCAACTGATCCAGATGTGGCCATTGACCCAATTGTGGTTCTTACTCAAATATAGCCACTGATCCAACCAAATTTGGCTGTTAATCCAAATGTAGCTATAACCCAAATGTGGCCACGAATAATAAATATGGCAACTGATCCAAATATGGCATTAAACCCTTTAGAGAAAACCACAAAAGAAACAACAAAAACAAAAAAGATAGTATGGTTAAGTGCCAATCATTGTACCTTATGGCTGCCAATGATTGTACTAAGAGTGCCAATGACTGTACTTTTGGCCGATTTTGGACATTTTCTCTTTTCTTGTTAATAAAAAAAGATTTTTACGTACGAAATGTTTTGTGAATTTAAGAAACATACATCAAAGAATGATTCTAAAATGGTAAATCTTGTCTTAGTATGTTATAGAAACAAAAATTTACAAATGTAGGTCAGGTTTTTCTTAAAGTGCCAATCATTATACAGTTTACCCTACTACCTATATAATTTGTGGATAGTAGGCTAGGGATAGTAAGGTTAGTAGCACAAATTATATAGTAATGTACATACAAGTAGTTAGTAGTTAGGTACCTACTATTATACAAGTATACGACTGACATTGGCATGAATGCTTTTTTTTCTTTCTTTTGGTCTTGGCTCCAAGCCAAATAGGAAGATGAAATTGAAAGTTATTGTACATTGGCTCTATCATCATCGTTATGGAAGAAGAGGCAACTTTTTAGTCAAAGTAAGTACACAAACCGATGCAAGAGAGGCCATGGATGGAATCATTATGTACTAAGTATGTACACGTAGTAAAGTATTTAATAATTCCATGAGAGCGGCATGAGATACTTATTTGTTTACTTACAAAGTCCAAACATGTTACATGAACTCATGACATGAATTAAGTATAAACTAAATGGAGCAAGCGCTCCTACCTACTTATACCTCCCGATACCTACTTGAAGCCAAATATATATGATGTAGCGAAATCTCTTACGACGACGGTACGTTCTTTATCTCTTTCTAATTGATTGTCGTAATTTTTGTTTTCCTATTTTAACAATGTAAGTGAAAGGATAAGTAGCAACCTGGGTACCCACTTTCACTTTCACTGATACCAGAACACACATTTCTTAAAAACTCGTACAAAATCGCGAGTCGAGTCAACACATGGCTGTCATACATACCCTCAGTCTTAGTCGTGTTGTTTTTTTTTTTTTGCTTCAAGTAGGTATTGGGAGCGCTTGCTCCACTTAAGCTATACTTTCATTCATTAGTTTCATTTTCATTCATGTTTGAAACAAACGTCACATCTCTTATCTGATTTTAAATCGTAAAACTCTGACATAGAGTTCAAAATTGAAAGCAAACCCATTCTGTCTATTTTGTTTTCGACTTATGTTTAAAAAATAAATAATCTGTGTTCGGTTCGGCATCTTTTCTGACCAGTGTTGCCAGGCCTATAGATTTATCCGTAGATCTACAGACTTTAGGTCTTATCTCCGGACATACGGATTTTAGTCGCAAATTTAATCTACGGACATTTTTGTTTGATCCCAACCTCCCAAAAATAGTATGAAAATAATTCAAATTAAGCTCAATTTCAACAGAGCCAATTCTCACAGCTTCGACAATTTTATATCCTTTATTAGTAAAAATATAAGTAAAATCTCTACTACTGTCAAAATCCTTTAGTTTCAATTATCTTTGATAATCATATAATGTCGAAGATTGCTTTCATTGAGCTTTTAATACAGATTTTTGATATACAAAAATTTCGAATTCGAGATGTCGAAGGCGCAAGAATAGGGCCCCTGGCCCGTCGTGGAAAACAAAAACGTTTGATGACAACAAGTGTAAAGAAAAAGTTTTGTTGATTATAACAGTATAAAATATCGTGGGATTTTTTGTTTGTTTAAATTAAAATGGAAAAAAAGCTGTAGTGGGAGTGAACATGGCGAAACTCTCCCTAGTACTTCGTGAAAAGAGAGAAAATTCGCTACGAGTCCATCTCCTTATCAGGTTTACTTAGCTTTAAAAAATGATTCTCCATAGATCTACGGATTTTTCTAGCGGCACGGCATTCTACTACGGACATTTGAGCGTAGCCGAACGAACGGATTTAAAAAAATTAGATCAGGCTTTGACTAGGCATGGAGCATTTCATGAAAAGCAGGTGAAAATTCATACGAAATGAATTTCATTTTTCACACCTGCTCCTTCCCCCGATGTCGACTGCTACAATTTAACATTCTGTGAAATCACTCACAGATCGCTGGTGCCCCGGGTGGTGGGGTGATTTGGCGGGCGAGAGTACTTGAACGCGAGCGAGAGAGTATTATTTCTGCTCTTAATGTAGAAAGAGACTAATACATACAACTAGTTACGTACGTTTCATTACGCTATGAGACGGTGCCGGACGATGAAACTGGAATCGTAATCTTAGCGTAGTAAAGTTTAGATTACCTTGTAATGATTTTAGAGAATTTCGCATTTTGTTTGTTTACTTGTCGAATGTAATTTCACTTGTTCAACTGTGAAGTAAAAAATCGCTGCCTGCGAAATTTCACAGGTGAAATCATATGAAAAAAAATGTTTATTTCATTAAATGAAAATGAATGAAAAGTAGCAATAATTTCCATACCTACCTAGATCTGGCAATGGCATCACTTTTACTGACAGTACAGTAATAATTGTATTCTGTGGTACTGCAGAAGTGCCAGATGCAGTCAGTTCAGTACATTGTGTTCTGTGGTACAGTCAGTAGACAGAACTGGACAGAACTAGCTTGCAACATATTAGTAATCTGTGGACAGAACACAATTCGTACCTATTTTGATTGCTTTCTAAATAAATAGGAAAAATAATTAATAATAATGGCTGAAGTAGAAATGAAACGAAAAGCCGATGAATATTCAGTAGTGCCGGCAAAAAAGACGCGTCATGAAATATCTGTAGTGGGCACCAGAGAAAAGGCTGTGGTTACCTCTTCAGTAAGTACTTAATAATCCCTTGTGCTGTTCGTAATAGTTATTAATTACCATTAAAACATAAACATTTACACGTTACAGGTGCCTCGCACTTCAAATTTATATGCTCCGATCATGTTATTAGAGGGACATCAAGGAGAAATATTTACAGCAAAGTTCCATCCTGAAGGGAAACATTTAGCTTCCGCTGGCTTTGACCGGCAAATATGTGAGTGTTTCGTTTACTTTTAATTAAATGTGAGTTGTATAATATAATACGGATATAGAGTTCCTTGTGTTTGCTAATGAAACTACCTTTTGAGGTTAATTATGGGCAATTTGTTTACAAACATGTGTGATTTAGTCTGTAATATAAACAATATTGTTAAGCTGATGATTCACTGAAAAATTAATAAATAAACATTCTATAAGTTGTCTGAAGTTTGGATAGTGCATATCTTGAAGGGAAAATTGTAAATAAAATAATTTTGTGAATTCTATTGTATAAAATGAAATTGTGGGTGGTTGATTGTCACTTTCTAAAACCAAGTTAAAAGTATATTTCACTATGCTTTCAGTTATATGGAATGTGTATGGACAATGTGAGAATGTAATGGTGATGTCCGGACACACAGGAGCTGTTATGGAGCTATGCTTTTCTCCAGACGGCTCCCATCTTTATACTTGCGCCACAGACAACACAGTGGCAGTATGGGACGTACCTACTGGCATGCGGATAAAGAAGTTGAAGGGTCATGCAAATTTCGTCAATTCTGTATCAGGTTTGGAGCTTCATTTTATTTGTATATGAGATTTATTTGTAACATAATCATACACATCAGCCATATTAGTAACTACCTCACTAGGACAGCACAGGCCTTCTTTAGGGTGGTGGATAAAGAGGATTGGACCTAACATAATTTTGATTATGGTCAGACTATGGTCTGAACCTCTTAATCCACTGTGCTTCTGTACTATTGCATTCTTTATTTATCTGGCCAAGACTTAAGTTTTGATCCAAATTGTTATTTTGAATTCTAGGAGCGAGGAGAGGCCCAGAACTCTTAGTGTCGGCATCAGATGATAACACAATAAAGTTATGGGATGCAAGAAAAAGAAATCCTATAGCCTCATTTGACAGTTCCTACCCAGTAACTTCAGTTTTGTTCAATGACACAGCAGAGAAGATTATATCAGCAGGGGTTGACAATGTGATCAAAGTGTGGGATATTAGAAATAACCAAATATCATACAAAATAAAAGGCCATACAGACACTGTGACAGGTAAGTAGAATGGATACTTATTTTCTTTTTACTACCTAATATAAAAAACTTTTTATAAAAAAATTCAAACCAACTTCAAAAAACTAAAAAGCAAAAAATAAAACTTTAAAAATAAACAAAAAAGAGCATAAATTGCTTATGAACCACATTAAAGTAATCGTATCGCTTCCGTGAAATGCTAAGTATTTAATAGTTCGGATGACCATTTGTGGTCTTTATCATGAGTTCCACTTCACTAAATGGTGTTTTCCGGAAGCATATGCATAAAAAATAAAACAACTTTTACGGATATCAAACGTGCTATATTTCCACGAACTAAGTTGTAATTGTTCGTATTTTAGGTTTTTTAGGGGCTTTTGATTTTCCCGATGTTTCGGCACCTTTACAGCTGCCGTGGTCACGGGATGACTGGCTACTTATAAGTTTACCCTCGAAAAGTTAATTTATTTTCGTTCGGTCTGGGCTTCCAAGTACACACCTTATGGTTTTTGTCTAATTTTTCTATTCATCTATTGGATTTACTTTTGCATTTTTAGTAAGAAAGTAATAGCATCAGCGGAGCCCTCGTAGGGGGTTTGAAAAATCGATAGCTATAGCGCTAGCACAAGCTATACCGTTAGGCAGTAGGGGTGGTCTACCTTAAATGTGTTTGCTAATGTAATGATACAACATTGGCCAGGCATGGCGTTGTCCTACGACGGGTCATACCTGCTGTCCAACGCGATGGACAACACGCTCCGCATCTGGGACGTGCGGCCGTTCGCGCCCAGCGAGCGCTGCGTCAAGCTGATGTCGGGGCACGCGCACAACTTCGAGAAGAACCTGCTCCGGTGCGCTTGGTCTCCGGACGGGTCCAAGGTAACTGTTGAACCTCTCTTCTCTAGGTATACCTATCTGGGTGAGCGTTGCGTTGCATCAAGGGTGTAAATGTTTAAATTATAGTATAACAACTGGAAAACGTAATTTTATCAACTGCTTGCCTGTTAAATAATAGTAATAATAAATAATAAATAAATAAATATTTCCATACAATCACACCAATTATCTAGCCCACATTAAGACGTATCGTGAAGAACTTGTGTTATGGATACTAGATAACGGAAAATATACTTGTATACTTTTTTTTTGTAAATACATACATAATATACATATTAAACACCCAGACCAAGACAAATAGACATGTTCATGCACACAAATATTTGTCTTGTCCGGGGATCGAACCCGGGACCCCAGGCGCAGAAGGCGGCGTTAGTACCTCTGCGCCAAACAGGTCGTCGAAAGTAATAAATCAAGATGCAAACAATGTTTAATTTAATTAATAATTAACTATTATCTTGGAAGTTGAAGCTTCTAGATGCTAGATGTCGTTGTACATAATTAATTAATTTATATTTCAATTATTCCTTGTCATTGAGAGTGCTCCTCATCCACAACTTCATCATCTATCGCGCGCCATACAAAATAACATCGTACCGTTGAAAAAAACATTTGTTTCATTCTCACTGCTATTTTTTAGGTGAGTTACTAAACTGTGGCAGTTTTGGACTTCGTCTTTTTTTACTTTAAGGTGGTACGACTTCTATACAAACAAACATTATACAATTATTGGTTCATCATACCTTAATAATACATAAATACATGCGCAACTAACTCGTTTCAGTTATTTGTTTGCGCGAAATAATAAAAAAATTGTACATTTATTAAAGAGCTAACCGCTACCAATGTCTCGGTAGCTCAGCGGTTAGAGCATTGGACCGGATTTCCAAAGGTCGCGGGTTCGATTCCCGTCTAAGAATTCACTTGTGGCCGAGTTAATTTTTTCCAATATTTTTCTATTTAAAATTGAGCATAGTGTTCTGTATCAGGTGGCGGCTGGGTCGGCGGACCGTTTCGTGTACGTGTGGGACACGACGTCGCGCCGCGTGCTGTACAAGCTGCCGGGCCACAACGGCTCCGTCAACGCCGTCGACTTCCACCGGCGCGAGCCCATCGCGCTCTCCGCCTCCAGCGACAAGCAGATATACCTCGGCGAGATCGAACACTGACATGTTCATAAATAGATTTATTTTAATTTTAAAATTACTGGTTTTGTATTTACCCACTTTCCCCCTCCCCCCTATGAACACCGTTATATCACGTGGTATGAAAAAGCGCATGATACTGTCTTGATTAACCCGCTAGGTGAGCGGGATAGTGACCCGTCATCGATAAAAACCGCCCATGCTAGAGACGCAGTGTAACTAAAGAACTAACAGTTTGACAACGCCCTTGAAACTTCAGGCAATGCCGCTTTTGACAAGACTTTCTTAGTATTTGACAGGACATTATGTTATTGTCCCGAGTGAGCGTATGGTAGCTCGGGCTCGCTAGCCTCTCGCCCCGCGAACCTTGCACGATTGGTCTGTCAAAACGTGTCCGTTGGACGAGACTGTATGTTTATAAATAGACTGCTAGGGCTATGTGGGACACGACTTGGCGCCGAGTGCTGTACAAGCTGCCGGGGGTCCGTGCCACCAAGGGTCCGTCAACGCCGTCGACTTCCACCGGCACGAGCCCCTCGTGATCTCGATCGCAAGATCCTGACCTTGTTTATGAATAGATTTATTTTAATTACAAAATTACTTGTTTTGTATTTAGTGGTTAATTCGTCCAAGATTTACCCCCTTTAGAGTATCTGCCTAGCATGAACACCATTATTTTTCACAAAAGGCTCTAGATGTTTTTTGTGACTACCGCATTATTTCTTGTTAAAACGTGTGTGAGAAACCCACAGCATAGTAAAAGAAACAAGTGTTGTTTACAGAACTTAATAGCTTTACTTAACAATACTTTTAATAATAATAATTTATTTACTTCATGGCCGGTATACACGAGAACGATTTATCGTAGCTATTTAACTAAAAAATCAGCACAGTTTTCGTACACTGCACAATCGGACTGCGCAGTTAAATCATTCTCGAGCGTACCGGCCGCGCCGCACCGTTACTATAATAAGAAGATTTAGGGCCTGTTACACAATCAACAGATAAGCTCTGGATATCTAATCTAGCAGATAAGTTGACAGCTTTTGTACTTCTTACTTCTTTCTTAATTAATGGCTTGCTCGCGATAATGTCAAGTAAATATATTTTGTAGTATATAAAGAAATTGTACGGTAGATTGGGTAAAAATGGAGCCTCACAACACGAGTTATTACGAAAAGAACTCGGGTGAATCTCCACAGCTGTTGTAAATTTCGTAATATGAAAAATATGTCAAATCATAGAGTAACATATAAAAGGGTATGTCAAATCATCTTCCAGATAAGCTACCAAGAACTTATCTGTCGATTGTGAAACAGGCCTAACATAATTAATTTTAAAAACAAAGTGATTGGGGTGGCGGCATTTCGGGAATAAATCCCAGTTTAAATTCAATAGCATTAAAAGCTTCAATGTCACTAGGGGACAAATCTTTCATATCACTATAAATTGTATTATCACCATCATTCTGCTGAGAGGATAACTGAAACACATTGGGTGCTGCACTGGAGAATGGAGTACTGCTTTGCTGCTGGTTCGAAAACGGAGATGGTTCTTGATTCTGACTAAATGGTGGTGGTGCAAAGACTGATTGGGATGCAGTAGCAAATATACTTGCAGGGTTACTTTGAGGCTGATTAGAACTAAATATGCTTTGGTTAGCTTGGGCAAATATTGATTTGGCTGCTGCATTGCTCGGTTGACTAGGTCCAAAAATATTATTTGTCTGCTGACTGCCACCAAAAACATTATTTGTAGGTTGGCTTTGTCCAAAAACATTATGAGTTGCCTGTGCAAAAATTGATTTTGGATCGTTGGCTCCACTGGGTGTCTGATTAAACACGGATGGGGTATTTGTGCACGGTACTGGATTCTGTCCAAAAATCGAGTTAGTTGGACTGGAACCAAATACGGAAGTGCCTGTACTTGTTGAATTTTGACCAAATGTATTACTGCTTTGAAGTGCATTACGGAATATTGAAGAAGCAGAGGAGCTAGTACCAAAAGATCCCTGAGCATTAGATCCAAATGGTGATGCAACAGATTCCCCTTTGTATAAACTTTTCAGGACTCTTGCGATTGTGGCACTCGGTTGCAGGAGTTGCTCATACTTGTATTTGTTTTCTGAAATTAGGTTATTCATGTAAGCCATCTGAAAATAATACATAATTATTAGAATGCCATACATAATTGTGAGAGTTAGAATAAAAAAGCTAAAATCTATACAAATACTAAAAAAGTAGAAGACATTCTTACAGCTTGGTCTAAATTGTTGTTGGCTTTAGCTTCGTACACAAATAACCTAGCCTCCTCCATGGAAAGGTCTGCCAGACCAGGAAAGTTGGGTTTTTCCTTGAATGGAGAGTAGCCAGATAGTACCCATTGCCCCCCCTTCAATGCTGCTTGCACATCCGACTGCACCTGGTTGATCAGTTGCTCATCTGTCACACCACTTGCGGCTGTCTCGTTGTTACTACTATGAGGTGCTGTAAAATAGTGAAATGCAGTCTTAAAATTTGATCAATGTTTTAACAAAGTGTGAGCAAGGCGTTAAGGACTTAGGAGGTTCTAGGTCGACTTAAAGAACCATCTGATCTGATAGAATTTAGAAACAATAAATAGTTACCGTGATAGGAGAACTTCGATGCATAAACATGGTCGAATCGGCAATTCTGACCATATCGGCAGTTGCCTTGTTGAAAGAACTTACAAACTACCATTCTTCTCGATCCTAATACGGTCAGTAAATTGACTATTAAACCTAAAGTTTACGCCTAAGTTCAACAGGAGAGGTAGGTAAAGACATTCAACAGAGTGCTTAGTTTAGTGCGAATTTTTTTATCACAGTCCCAGTGTTTTTGGAGTAACAAAATTAATTGTTTTGAATTTAAAGTATACTTTCAAGTAAACAGTATAAAAGTGAAGGAAGATGTCAAGTCAATTAAATTGTCATTGTCAAACTCTCGTTTTTTTTTTCATTTTAAAGAAACAGGCTAAAACTTGTGTGTGTCTACAGCATCCTCATAATAACAGAGAAATTCTAAGCATGCCATTATTTTAAAGCATATTAGGAGCAAGAGCAATCAAACGTGTCAGTAATATTTGAGGAGCAACTACAACAACTTCCTTACTTAGGAGTTGTTTTTTGTGTGATAGCTGGTTTTTGATTAAGGTTTTTACAAAAACCGCTTTCAAGCAGCTTCCAGCAACGTATTCGTAATGAAAGCGCTTCAAAAACCATATATAAACCGGTTTAATCCAAACCTGCGAAACGTACCTACACGTCAGTAAGGGTGGAAGTCTCGTGCAGTTTTCTGACTTTATTGCTTATTGTTTTTGTTTTTTTTTATGATCGTTTTTTATCGTTTATTGGCCTGAAAGTCGTTGCAGTGATTATACGAACTATTTAAATAATACTAATTTATGATTTTTAAGTTTTCCCATTTTTAATGCTTTCTATATACTTATTATAAATTAATAGACTATTAGAAAAAAATCAACCCTGCTTGCGTACCATGAGCAACTCGACAAAGCTTTCTTGACACTTTTCTCGCGCGACTGCGCGAGAGGGGCAGACATCGAAAGATAAGCGTCGACAACGAGTTGCGGTGCGCATGCTACGCTGGCTGTTTACAAGTTATTCTCAGACGGGACTTGACTTATGTTTTTGGAAGTTGGCCGGATATAGATAGATACCCAAAGGTCGCGAGTTCGAATCCAGTTTGAGAATAACTTATATATAAGCCGAGTCAAAATTACGGCAATCAATTAGAAAGAGAGATCGTATTACGTAATAACAAATACCTTGGGGGCTATCGCGTAAAAAATATGGATATGGACATGGGCTTCATTTGACAGTTAAATGACCATATATAGTAATTTTATGAGCTTCAACTGTCAAATGAAGCCCATATCCATACCCAGATTTTTTACGCGGTAGGGCCCCTTATCTGTGGATCGTACCGTCGACAGAGATAGTACTACGTCATTTTTTTTGGCTTTAAGTAGCTGTATTAAGAGCGCTTGCTCCAAAGTCCGTTCATGCTCCTGTCCCAAGGAAAAATAATGTCAATGTCAAATAATCGTGTCGTGTAGTCTAGTCTATAGTGATTACATACTCTTTGGTCTAGTCAACAAACAAAAACAATAATAGCAGCTTAAGGCGGACAAAAGTGAGCGAACAAAACAATTTTATTTACTTAGAAACCACATTATTTATTGAATTGAAGGCAAAATGCATTCCCATCCCACTTAAATTATTATTGATTCCATTGCATTCAATTTCCTGCAGAGTGACCTCAGACTCAGATTATATTGATAACTAGATTACAGATAAGAATTTTCTCAGAATTTTCGCACTTTGGATAGTCAAGTCAAGCAAGCTAATAAAATTACAACATAATTATATGTATTACTACAGAGCTGTAATAATAAGCCACAGTACCTATATAATTAAAAATGTATTGCTTGCTTCTTTCTACTGTTTTTTTTTCATGTTACAAATGTTAGATTCTTACTTTTTGCAAACAAAGAGTTTCAACTTTTAAATTCTGTTTATCTGTTTTTCTTACCTTTTATGTAAAGCAAAGAGATACTCATACAAATTACTTAAATATTGTTTGTTTACTATTTTCAGTATGTTTTCCGAAGATCGACACATGAATAAATTGCAAGTTTATGCTGTTCAAATTTTATTTGGTGTGTCAATATGTTTAGGTAAGTCTCTTGGCTGTGTCATTATATTTTTCTTATATCTGAATGTCGGAAACTCTGTCATGTTTAAGAAATTTATTGTTTGGTGAATAGGATTTATTCATTATTTAAGTATACAAACATTATTAAACATACATTATGTAAGTTATTGAAGTACCTAATATGCAATTAGTTTTTTAAAATGTTGAATGCATATTTGAATAGTACCTATTTCTAACACAGAAAGCTCATTCAATAAGTTTTTAGGCCACTGCATGCTAGCAAGGAAGTGATTCCAGTGTATTGGGCAAGGTGTTTATTTATTTATTTAAGATCAACAACTAGCTAAAGCAGAAATAGCACTAGAAGGAACATCAACAACTCATTTACAGGTCCTCACATATAAATAACTGGCTAAAATACAAAAAAGCTATAATATGTGTATAAAGCAAACAAGATGTTACACACTATAAATTTATAAAAGAACACTATGTAATAACTTCACTGTCCCCATACAATACAATTTACAACTACCACTTTTCCATTACTATTTCGTTTCTGATAAGCTAAATAGCAATGATGCTGTAATAAGTATGGGCAAAGATAACATAGCAATATCAGAACGCTCTAGTTTTTAGTAAACAGATTCGGTGTACCCCAGGGCAGCGTTCTCGGACCTATTTTATTCTTGCTCTACATAGATGACTTGCCGAAAATAACGAGAAATAAATGTATAATGTTTGCTGATGACATCTCAATTATTATTAAATCTAATTCTGACAATTTGAAGAAACACGAAATTGACATTAATGAAACTATTGAAAATGTAATACAATATCTTAATGCAAATAATCTAAAACAAACTATGTAAATTTTTATTTATAAAAGGACACGACGTAATTAATTTAAATATACGACAACAGTTAGTTAACTCTATTAGTTAGTTGCGGAAACTCTTTTGGCTAAATGTACTAAAATTATGTTTAATCTTTATTGTACTATTTAATGCTGTATGTTTTCCTTAAATAAATAAACAATAATATTATTGTAAGTGCAGACAATGTTACATTTTTAAGTATAGAATTAATTAACAGCTTAAACTTTTTGACCCATATAAATAAAATTTGTAATAAAATCAATAGATTTGTTTATGTCCTAAGACGCTTAAGTAAAAAAGTCTCTTAATGTGACCCTGTCAACCTATTATAGTTATGTCGCAGCTAATATTAGATGTATTCCCTCGCAATACAAGAGACAGGGACAGACTTGTATTAGACTTCCGCCCACGCACTTCTCTCTTTCAAAATGGATGTTATGCAATGTGCATTAAAGTGTTTAACAGGATCCCAAACATTTTAAACATGGACCTTCAAATGAAAAAAAAATTACGTATGTGGCTCATAGGAAAATGTTATTATAGCTTATCAGAATTTTTGACATATTAAAAAAATAAAATAAAAATGAAATAAATAAAAATGTTTATTTATCAGACAACAGGATCCATAGGTGTTAGTTAACATACAAACTTAATAAGTAATGTTAGTATTTAATAACTACTAGGGATTTCGTAATATTAATCATATGCTGGAGCAGCGGACAGTCCCCACTGCCAGCAATGATCTGCAGAACATTGTTGCGGCTGTCACGAACTCGCCGTAAAAGTGAGCCGGCTTTATTACGCATTATGGCCTGGCCCCTGCGTACGTGAACATGCTAGAGGCGCTGCAGTATCGTGGCAGCCCCAACAATGCCCTGAAGGCATTATTATACTGAGATACATATATACATAGCATTATTATACTGAGATACATAGACTGCTCGAGTAAAATGAAGTACAGTAGGCATTAAAAAGTGTCACCTTTACTGGAATCGAGCAACGAGCAAATCTACGAGCCAGCATATTCGCTCTGATCGAAAGTGTTCTCGCACAGGTGTTCAATGCGTCGAGCCTCTTAGTCGACTTTTACGACATCCCAGGCATGTAAGGTAAATGTATGTATGGTAATGTAGTACTTAGGTACTAATTATTTATTCTGTGACCTGGCAATAGACGCCGAAACACGCTAATTAACACCGGATCTTCCGGATATTCTTTAAAACTGTTTCTAGGTTTAAGATTTCTAATAAACCCGGTTGATATTATATTTGGAATTGGACAATTAGGGGGCAGGTAATAAGATATATATTTCTTCATACCTTTATCTAGATTTGTATAGTTTCAGAAACACAATTTTATGATTTTCCCTCGACACTTTCTTTTAGAAATGACCCCTTTAAAAATGCGTTTTTTCAAGATTATTCTCAAATGGGGTTACAATCATACCATTGAAAATTGGTTTAATTAGTGGACACCAATATTATTTAGGATCGTGTAGTTTCATTTTGTCTTTAATCGCTATAGTTATTAACTACGAAGTGATTTCGGGACTTTATTGCCGAATCTGCAAATTCGGTCTCGGTCTCGCGCGGCCATTTTTCTCATTACTATATCGCTTCAGTCGAATAGCCCTTAATGGAGCTTGGTCTATACGCCATTATGCCAATTTTCAGGGTTGTTGCGACGCGACAGCAACGGTTTTTCAGTCCAGGCGTTTTTCGATCCCGACTAGCGCGATATTTATTACTATTATAATAAGTCGTGCTAAGACCGTAAAACTAAACTAATCCATAGGTCGCTGGTTCAAATCCGGCTCGAAGGACCATTAATTATGTACGGTCTGTTAACCCTACATAAACGGATTGTTACCGATGAATGTTAAATGTTTAGAAATCCCGATCGCGGTCGATGATAAAAATGATAAGAAGTTGTTGTTTCAATGAGTAATTTATTGCTACTGATTTTGTTACAATTATTATAATTGCCGATGCATATCAAGTGACGCGGCGAGCGCGCCGCGCTTACGTTAGCTAAATAGTAATACCACACAAATGTACGGGTTTGCTCGTACAAGCATATATGTGATAAATATTAAACGAGAAAATATACTAGAAAAAAGCATCTTGTCTCGTGTCGCCCTGACGGGATTGTTTGCAACGAAAGGGCCATACCGGCTGCGAGTCCAGAAACAACGACGAACAGTGTCCTGTGCCGGGCCCCTGGAATGTGTTTACATAGAACTTTTGATACCGCTCCGTACATTTCGAAATGACCCCTTAAAAATGCGTTTTTTCAAGATTATTCTCAAATGGGGTTACAATCATACCATTGAAAATTGGTTTAATTAGTGGACACCAATATTATTTAGGATCGTATAGTTTCATTTTCTCTTTAATCGCTATAGTTATTTACTACGAAGTGATTTCGGGACTTTTTTGCCGAATCTGCAAATTCGGTCTCGGTCTCGCGCGGCCATTTTTCTCATTACTATATCGCTTCAGTCGAATAGCCCTTAATGGAGCTTGGTCTATACGCCATTATGCCAATTTTCAGGGTTGTTGCGACGCGACAGCAACGGTTTTTCAGTCCAGGCGTTTTTCGATCCCGACTATTGCGCGATATTTATTACTATTATAATAAGTCGTGCTAAGACCGTAAAACTAAACTAATCCATAGGTCGCTGGTTCAAATCCGGCTCGAAGGACCATTAATTATGTACGGTCTGTTAACCCTACATAAACGGATTGTTACCGATGAATGTTAAATGTTTAGAAATCCCGAAAAATCCCGATCGCGGTCCATGATAAAAATGATAAGAAGTTGTTGTGTCAATGAGTAATTTATTGCTACTGATTTTGTTACAATTATTATAATTGCCGATGCATATCAAGTGACGCGGCGAGCGCGCCGCGCTTACGTTAGCTAAATAGTAATACAACACAAATGTACGGGTTTGCTCGTACAAGCATATATGTGATAAATATTAAACGAGAAAATATACTAGAAAAAAGCATCTTGTCTCGTGTCGCCCTGACGGGATTGTTGGCAACGAGAGGGCCATACCGGCTGCGAGTCCAGAAACAACGACGAACCGTGTCCTGTGCTGGGCCCCTGGAATGTGTTTACATAGAACTTTTGATACCGCTCCGTACATTTTGTTTATATTAACTCAATTACGTCCCGTGTGTTGGTACTGATATTATTTCGTTGAATTTAGCTAAGTTGAAACTTGAGTTCGTTTTGTGGGAATTGACGGGGAGTTGGATGAGAACCGTCTTGTATGGTACACGCTCCGGTGCCCAATTCAATGTTATTGTTATGAGTATGTCGGAGCGCCGGGGCTCTCGGACGTCATCAGGATGGGTTACCATTATTTAATACGAGCTAAATACTGTGGGCCAAGGGAAACGCTAGCGAGTGCTTATTATCAATATTGGAAATTAATCTATCTGATATTAACTCTGACTTAAACTGTCGAAGCAGATACGACGAGCTTACAAGGCTTATACGACATTGTACCGAAGACGCGTGCAGCAACTTTAACGCTTTATAATGAGTTCAAATACACAAAATTAAATAAAACAATTAAACAAGTCCAAATACATTCACTAACACTGATTTAAGAATCTAATATTATAACCGCGAATTTAAATAGAAAAGGGAACGAATAACGAATCCGTGGGTCGCGCTCCGTCACCGGTCACTGCTCAAGTCAGAATCTTTCTCCCGAATCACATTCGTTCGCCCAACTTCCAGAGTCTGTTATTGTTAACACCATTAAGATAAGCTTAGAACCGACCCACGGCTACGTTCAGCGACATACCTACTCATGATGTCACCTACGTTCCCATGGTGCGCATTTGAAACTAAACAATTACAGCTTTGTCGCTGCGCCGCCTTAAATAATTCCTCAGCGATAAGCAAGGTATAGTAAGAACTATAACATTAAATTAACTTGGCTTCTCAAATATGTGACGCCTGTATTCTGGTAATTTCTCTAATTTCCCGACAAGTATATTAGTTAGTATATTGTGTTGAAGTATATTTATAAATAGTTTGTGATCATTCAAGACTTTTATTAACTAAGTACTTTAAAATAAATCTTACAGGATTCGAACCCGAATTCTTGGGAATCCGGCCTAATCCCGTCAGGGCGACATGAGACAAGTTGCTTTATTTTCTAGTATATTTTCTTGTTTAATATTTACACTACTTTTAACAAATCCAACCTTCGAGGATGGAGACGTCGGGTCGTCTGAGCATGCCGTAAATGTGACAAAATACGTAAATTATGTTGACAATATTTTTTGGGAGGTTTTTAATAACGGCACAGTCAACCCTAACAATAATGCTGTTGTTATCATTTGTAGAACAAAGAACCACTGTTCCTTCTACAAGTTATACAATAATGTATGGTGCCTTCGTTCGTAGTCGGTTGGTCCGCGCCAGTCAGTCAAGGCAGTCAGACGTCAGTCGGTGCTCGCTCGCTCTGACGCCGTGAGAGCTGAGCCTTACGACAAAATGGATCGAAAAAAAAGAGTTATGCTAAACTCTTTCTTAATATTTGCTCTCGTGGTTCCAGTATCTGATGGTTTGAATGCGGATAATGTCACGGAGCTAGCAGTTAAAGTTGGTAAGTTTTTTTTTAAATTACTCTATATTTGTAGAAGCTGCGCGCGGCTACCTGTGTGGTTACCTTTCCCGTGGGTTATGGGGGTAAAATGTATTCTATGTAAAAATCCAGGCTATAAACTACATGTGTGCTTTTCACCCAAATCCGTTCAGCCGTTTTGGGTACAAACAAACATTCAAATATTTGAATATCCGATATCTAAAACATCCAAACTTTCACATTTTATGATATCAGTAGCAACTATCTCAGATAGCCCAATCCATATCTACAGATAGGTTATTAATTTCAGGCGTAAAAGTCCGAGCTAACGTAAATAAAACCATAACTAAGTACCTTTAATTCGTCCAAGCTAAGCTAAGTCCTTATACGATTTTACTTAGTATTTTTTGACGTTCCAAAACTCCAAGATTAACCATGTTTCTTCATTCAACATAAAGTTTCTATAGGAAAAGAGATCACATGTTGTCTTTTACATTTGTTGCAGCCCGTTTCGTTATATACCTATACGTGACAAGAGCTTCAGGCAATGTCGTCCTCCTGACTCACAACATCTTCCGAACGAACACCCTCGGAGACCTCCCTCGGTTATACAAAGACAACCAGAAGCACTTCATCGTCTTCGCGGCTGCTGTTGTGTTCCTTCTCTATCGCAACGCCAGCTTAGTGGGTCAAGAGTTTATCATTGTGTATACTGCCAACCTGGTCATCAAGTATCCGGAAATGGTAAGTCCTGTTTACCGACTTCAACAAAAAAGGAGGGAGGTACTCAATTCAACGCGTATTTTTTTTATTTTTTTTTTGTCTTATGTATGTATACCGATTACTCCGGTGTTGGTGATCCGATTTTAATAGTTGTTTTTTTGTTCGATCGGGTACACTGTCAATTTGGTCCCATATAAGTTTCATTGAGATCCGATGATAATCTTCGGAGATATGGGGCCTAATGTCATGGAAGTCATGAAACAATTATATCATCCAGGTAATTGTTAGATTCTTGTTCGAGCTGAAGTTTCACGCAATAACTACTGAGCGGATTTTGATGAAACTTTTTTATCTGAAAGAAAATGGTTTATGTGTGGTCTCATATAATTTTTACAGAGATTTGGCAAGTAGTTTTTTCAGATTCCTGAAAAATATCATACACGTTTTGGCAAGTAGTCGTTTACCTAGATGATATCATGGTTGTGTATGGGCTGATTTTTAGTGTAAGTAACGGCACATGATGTAACTAAAAAATCTGAAATAAAAACATTTTATAAAAAAAAATCAAACCGACTTCAAAAAGTAAAAAATAAAACTTTTGGAGTCGGTGCTAGCTAGCTAAGCCAAAAAAAAATTATACTTAATAGAAGTGCAATGTAGAATGCCTTGGCTGGCACCGACTCCAAAAGTTTTATTTTTTACTTTATGAAGTCGGTTTGATTTTTTTTTATAAAATGTTTTTATTCTAAATAGGCGTGTCGAGTCGCAATTCCAAGTTTTGAAACTGATGAAGGATGAAAGAACATTGTATGCTACTATGATGATAATTTTGAGACGGGTGTGTGGCATTGGCGAAGGATCCATAAATACCGATTCCCATCGGCTTACCTTTTTGAAATCTCAAACCAGCGGTCCACTTTGCAGATCATATTATTTATGTCATTCATTATTGTCTCCAATAAGGTAAATATAGGTACGCCGTGTGGTGACGGCCTAAGAATACAAGTTTCACCACTCCTTTACATGCCTGGGATGTCGTAAGAGTCGACTAAGAGGCTCGACGCATTGAGCACCTGTGCGAGAGAAGGAAAACTTGAAACAAACCCTCTACCAACCCGTCTGGCCAGCGTGGTAGCAGTAGGCTAATAGCCTATGAACGCCACAATAGGCGTGAGCTAGGAGAGGCCTATGTCCAGCAGTGGACGTCCACAGGCTGATGATAGATAGATAAATGCCAGGCAGTTGGAAAATGAACAATTTGTTTTTAATTTTCCATGTTTAATACTGTCTGGTGTGGTCTGCTAGTTGATTATCTAACTCTGTTGCTAACAGATTTTGATTGGAATTGATGGAAAGTGCAGTAACATTGGCTGCTGTAAGAAGAAGTTGGTCACATTGATTTTTACTAAAGCAGCAATGCGACTTTATTTTTAAAACGACACTCTGTCCGATTTTTTTCACAATTTCTATCAAAGTCGAAAACTAGCAGTGTTCTTTCATATGATACCCCACATGCTCTAGTAGACATTTTAAGAAGAAAAAATCAGAAAGTGTCAGAAAAAAAGTACATTTATTTCTCTGTTAATTGCAAAATAGTTGGGCAAACATCAACTAAAACTATTCCAAATTCAAGTTCATAGCATTAATAGTTCTTGAGATCCAGCTGTGACTGACAGACTGAGTCGCACCTTTTCACCATTTTGGTACGGAACCCTAATAGGACTACAAAACAACGGTTCCTTACCACTTTTTTTTTTGTTTTTTTATGAACGACGGGGAGAGTCTTACGCTATATATCCCACGCGGGGTCGGCAACGGCAAAATGCCGCTTGAGATAAAAAAAAATATGAACATTAGTCTCATAGCAACAGCTCAGAGACACCACTTTTGGCATAGGTGCAGGTTTTTTTATTTAGATTTACCAACGTTTGATCACCTTTTCCAAGGCAAGTTTTTTGTTTTTCCTCTCTGTTTTTTGGCCCATACAATTTGTTGACTAATATTTTTCCATGTACTTTATTCTTATAGATAGATAGATAGATTTTAGTTTTTTTTTCAAAAGCATGTTGAATTTCCCTATAAGTGTTTGTTACACTATAGCATTTTAGTGGATTGTATTGTTTTTTTTTTGACTACAGTGAGACCTTCATCATACCTGATTTTAAGTATTGATGAGGCCGAAGATGGAAGCGAATCTCTCCCGGAATCCTCATCACTGAAGAACTGGCTATATTATCTGTAACTGCCGGAACACAACAATGCTAAAAATATTGTTGTTATGGCGTCAGGCTTAGATAAGATGGTGGTAGCTAGCCAGACGGTCTTACAACAAGTCCTACCACCAACCAAACTGAACACAATATGATTCCTGCAAGAAATCGAACCCGGGACCCCTGGGTCTGATACCGGTGGTTGTTACCACTAGACCGCAAAGGCGGTTTCTTCTGTGTAATATGTTTTTTTTCCCTTCGGTAAAATTATAGATCTAACCGTAGCAAAAGTAATCAAATTGCACAGGAGAAACAGAAGCGCGTAGTCTCATACGGCACCGGCATGGCGTGCAGCTTCTACGAGGGCTACTTGGCCCACATGCTGCCCAGCGACGGGCACAAGTTCGTGGGCTTCGAGGAGAACATCCGCCTGTTTGAGGCCAACGAGTCCGTCCGGTTCCCGGTCAAGAGGCTCTTTATCGTCATCACCAAGGATCTGTACTGCCCGCCCGATCTGAAGGCTTTCAACAAAGCCAACAGGCCTGATTTGCCGTGGCTAGAAGCTTGCAAGGTTAGATCTCGAGATCTACTAATAGATTAGCTTTATCGTCATAGTTTATATGTTAGAACTAGCTTCCGCCCGCGGTTTCACCTGCGTGGTTCCCGTTCCCGTGGGAATATCGCTATAAAAAATAGCCTATTTTACTCTCCGTTCTTTCGACTAACTCTATGCCAGAAATTAAGTCGATTTGTTGCTTAATCAAGGCGTGAAGATAGGACAAATCAACACACTTTATTTTTGAAGTGAAAACTTCTTTAGCGGCGTTGAGCACTTTTTCTGTAATGGGTATAAAATCTTAAACTCGCGTCAGGACACGTGACCTGATCGAAAAAGCGTAGGACGGATGGAGAATGTTGAGGTGACAGGTTGACTATGGTCTCGGTTGCTTAGCGACAGACTGTTGATAATGTCTTTTACTTGTCTCTTGTTTTATTGTCAATATATATTTTTCGATTCTCTATAATAACTAATGTTTTCTTATATCTTATTACCTAACTTAACGTTCACTTTAATATGGTTTGTCATGTTTGTGTACGATAGCGCAATAAATGAATATTGTATTCTACCACATAAATGATAGTACTTTTATACTGATAAAGCAATTGGTGCAAAATTATTCCCTAACCATTCCAAAATATCAAACATGCTCAACGTTAATAATCAAGTTTTCACTTCTGCCGGCACTCCCGGAGTGCAACCCGTCTTTTTTTTATGATGTTTTTAATTTTTGTATTTTTCATTGCTATTTTTATACTTATGAATCAAATCAAATCAAATCAATATCATTTATTCAGTCTTGGCTGTTACAAGCACTTATGAACGTCAAACAAGCTACGCCATCGGTTCACAAACCCTACGGCGGGAGACCTTGTAACGAGTAGAACCGGCAAGAAACTCGTCAAGGGCTATTTTTTTCTCCCTGTTTTATTTCATACAGAGTCGTCAAATTGAAAAGTGAGCTTAACATATCATTAAGGTCAATTTCCATCACAAAAGAAAATACTAATTATAATATTACATTTTATGGTTATCCTAACCGTAAACAATTTTCAACTCGTAAGGAAGGACTTACATTTAACATTTCTCGCATTACAAGGTTACTGTACTGCAAGTTGTGACGTACATACAGGTCGATAGCAATTTATTTTAGATGATAAATTCTAAAAAGAAAAATATTGGAAAAAATTGCATTTAAAAATGCAAAAATTAAATTATAAATTATTGGCTGTTGCATCTTAATCGATCGTTAAACAACTGAAAAGATGTTTCTTTCGAATGCAAGGATATTCCTTTCCAATGCTAGGAATATCCTTGCATCCTTGCAACAATATGCGACAACGCTGGCCTACAGCGTATCGAAAATATAAAAGTATTGGAGAATTTTGACGGTTGTCCCCAAGTCTCGGTAGCTCAGTGGTTAGAGCGTTGGACCGGATTTCCAAAGGTCGTGGGTTCGAGTCCCATCTGAGAATTCACTTGTGGCCGAGTTAATTTTTTCCATTATTTTTCTATTTAAAGTATATCACACTCGCATTTTTTATATTAGTTAGGATCAGGCATTACCCGACGGAAGTCCTACGCATGAGATTAACTAGATTGTTTCCGCAAAAATATGCTAGATGCACCAACTACAGCCAACTACTTACACACATTAAAAAAAGTTTGTGATCACTTAATGATTTTCATACAGAATACCGTTTTCGTGGAAAGATTACTATAGTAAATTTTGACCGATAATTTTTCAATTTGGCACCATTCAAAAGCTATTATGTTAACATTTTGACGGTTTTGACGGGCTTAAGTATTGATAAGGCTGAAGATGGAAGCGAGCCTCTCCCGGAATCCTCAATCACTGAGGAACTGGCTATCTTATCTCTCACTGCCGGAACACAACAATGCTGAAAACATTGTTGTTATGGTGTCAGACTTGTATAAGATGGAGGTAGCTAGCCAGGAGGACTACAAGTCCTACCAACAACCAAACCGAATACAATATGTACCCCCGCTGGGAATCGAACCCGGGACCCCTGGGTCTGATACCGGTGGTTGTACCACTAGACCACAGAGACGGTTAGTTTAGAATAACAGGTGCTAAAATCACGTGCGTGAAAGTTATCATTTAGTGTTTTATCACACTTAGTGAGCTGCCACACTGGCGGATTGCATGCGTTTCCAAAGCGGAGCAGCCACGCAACGAACATGCTGCGCGTGCGCGGCGAAGACTGTAATAACGTTACGTCCGCTCACACTCGTCACTTTGTTTGTAACAACTAAAGTAGCGTGGGAGCGAGAGCTTCGGTATACGAGTGTAAAAAATGGCGTCCATGCTTCTCGTCCGCGGCAAAATCGTTGCGCGTCCGCGTAGCACACGCACGCGCGGCGTTATCGCTGCGTGGCCGCTTCGCTTTGGAAACGCTTGCAATCCGCCAGTGTGGCATAGCCCTAACGATTCGCGAGCGTGCTTCGGGCGGGACAGCGGCGCAACCGCGGCGAGTACGTCGCGGATAAGTAGCGAATTCGCAACTTACAATATGCTCAGAAACAAAATTGAGCTTTATTACTTCGTCGTAACGTAGTCCATTTTGTCGCCACTCGTCCGGAGCACGCTCGCAAATCGCTAGTGTGGTAGCCTTCCAACTGCCTAGTTACCTCGTTAAATTTTCCTTAGCCTCTGGAGAAGGTGATAAAAGACGTGGCGGGCGTGAAAAACCGCGTGTACCGCAACTCCGCGTACAAGATCCATCGGGCGGGCGCGCGCGCTGTTTACGTCGCCGCCGAGTGCGCCACGCCCTTGCTGACGCTGCACCAGGTGCTCAACAAGCAGGCGCTCTATAAAGGTATCATCGTCATATACTACGTCGCCGCCGAGTGCGCCACGCCCTTGCTGACGCTGCACCAGGTGCTCAACAAGCAGGCGCTCTATAAAGGTATCATCGTCATATACTACGTCGCCGCCGAGTGCGCCACGCCCTTGCTGACGCTGCACCAGGTGCTCAACAAGCAGGCGCTCTATAAAGGTATCATCGTCATATACTACGTCGCCGCCGAGTGCGCCACGCCCTTGCTGACGCTGCACCAGGTGCTCAACAAGCAGGCGCTCTATAAAGGTATCATCGTCATATACTACGTCGCCGCCGAGTGCGCCACGCCCTTGCTGACGCTGCACCAGGTGCTCAACAAGCAGGCGCTCTATAAAGGTATCATCGTCATATACTACGTCGCCGCCGAGTGCGCCACGCCCTTGCTGACGCTGCACCAGGTGCTCAACAAGCAGGCGCTCTATAAAGGTATCATCGTCATATACTACGTCGCCGCCGAGTGCGCCACGCCCTTGCTGACGCTGCACCAGGTGCTCAACAAGCAGGCGCTCTATAAAGGTATCATCGTCATATACTACGTCGCCGCCGAGTGCGCCACGCCCTTGCTGACGCTGCACCAGGTGCTCAACAAGCAGGCGCTCTATAAAGGTATCATCGTCATATACTACGTCGCCGCCGAGTGCGCCACGCCCTTGCTGACGCTGCACCAGGTGCTCAACAAGCAGGCGCTCTATAAAGGTATCATCGTCATATACTACGTCGCCGCCGAGTGCGCCACGCCCTTGCTGACGCTGCACCAGGTGCTCAACAAGCAGGCGCTCTATAAAGGTATCATCGTCATATACTACGTCGCCGCCGAGTGCGCCACGCCCTTGCTGACGCTGCACCAGGTGCTCAACAAGCAGGCGCTCTATAAAGGTATCATCGTCATATACTACGTCGCCGCCGAGTGCGCCACGCCCTTGCTGACGCTGCACCAGGTGCTCAACAAGCAGGCGCTCTATAAAGGTATCATCGTCATATACTACGTCGCCGCCGAGTGCGCCACGCCCTTGCTGACGCTGCACCAGGTGCTCAACAAGCAGGCGCTCTATAAAGGTATCATCGTCATATACTACGTCGCCGCCGAGTGCGCCACGCCCTTGCTGACGCTGCACCAGGTGCTCAACAAGCAGGCGCTCTATAAAGGTATCATCGTCATATACTACGTCGCCGCCGAGTGCGCCACGCCCTTGCTGACGCTGCACCAGGTGCTCAACAAGCAGGCGCTCTATAAAGGTATCATCGTCATATACTACGTCGCCGCCGAGTGCGCCACGCCCTTGCTGACGCTGCACCAGGTGCTCAACAAGCAGGCGCTCTATAAAGGTATCATCGTCATATACTACGTCGCCGCCGAGTGCGCCACGCCCTTGCTGACGCTGCACCAGGTGCTCAACAAGCAGGCGCTCTATAAAGGTATCATCGTCATATACTACGTCGCCGCCGAGTGCGCCACGCCCTTGCTGACGCTGCACCAGGTGCTCAACAAGCAGGCGCTCTATAAAGGTATCATCGTCATATACTACGTCGCCGCCGAGTGCGCCACGCCCTTGCTGACGCTGCACCAGGTGCTCAACAAGCAGGCGCTCTATAAAGGTATCATCGTCATATACTACGTCGCCGCCGAGTGCGCCACGCCCTTGCTGACGCTGCACCAGGTGCTCAACAAGCAGGCGCTCTATAAAGGTATCATCGTCATATACTACGTCGCCGCCGAGTGCGCCACGCCCTTGCTGACGCTGCACCAGGTGCTCAACAAGCAGGCGCTCTATAAAGGTATCATCGTCATATACTACGTCGCCGCCGAGTGCGCCACGCCCTTGCTGACGCTGCACCAGGTGCTCAACAAGCAGGCGCTCTATAAAGGTATCATCGTCATATACTACGTCGCCGCCGAGTGCGCCACGCCCTTGCTGACGCTGCACCAGGTGCTCAACAAGCAGGCGCTCTATAAAGGTATCATCGTCATATACTACGTCGCCGCCGAGTGCGCCACGCCCTTGCTGACGCTGCACCAGGTGCTCAACAAGCAGGCGCTCTATAAAGGTATCATCGTCATATACTACGTCGCCGCCGAGTGCGCCACGCCCTTGCTGACGCTGCACCAGGTGCTCAACAAGCAGGCGCTCTATAAAGGTATCATCGTCATATACTACGTCGCCGCCGAGTGCGCCACGCCCTTGCTGACGCTGCACCAGGTGCTCAACAAGCAGGCGCTCTATAAAGGTATCATCGTCATATACTACGTCGCCGCCGAGTGCGCCACGCCCTTGCTGACGCTGCACCAGGTGCTCAACAAGCAGGCGCTCTATAAAGGTATCATCGTCATATACTACGTCGCCGCCGAGTGCGCCACGCCCTTGCTGACGCTGCACCAGGTGCTCAACAAGCAGGCGCTCTATAAAGGTATCATCGTCATATACTACGTCGCCGCCGAGTGCGCCACGCCCTTGCTGACGCTGCACCAGGTGCTCAACAAGCAGGCGCTCTATAAAGGTATCATCGTCATATACTACGTCGCCGCCGAGTGCGCCACGCCCTTGCTGACGCTGCACCAGGTGCTCAACAAGCAGGCGCTCTATAAAGGTATCATCGTCATATACTACGTCGCCGCCGAGTGCGCCACGCCCTTGCTGACGCTGCACCAGGTGCTCAACAAGCAGGCGCTCTATAAAGGTATCATCGTCATATACTACGTCGCCGCCGAGTGCGCCACGCCCTTGCTGACGCTGCACCAGGTGCTCAACAAGCAGGCGCTCTATAAAGGTATCATCGTCATATACTACGTCGCCGCCGAGTGCGCCACGCCCTTGCTGACGCTGCACCAGGTGCTCAACAAGCAGGCGCTCTATAAAGGTATCATCGTCATATACTACGTCGCCGCCGAGTGCGCCACGCCCTTGCTGACGCTGCACCAGGTGCTCAACAAGCAGGCGCTCTATAAAGGTATCATCGTCATATACTACGTCGCCGCCGAGTGCGCCACGCCCTTGCTGACGCTGCACCAGGTGCTCAACAAGCAGGCGCTCTATAAAGGTATCATCGTCATATACTACTGCTACTACTATGCAGCTCCAGTCGGAACTGTAGTCACTGCGACCTAGAAGATCTATTGTAACTCGCCGCCTCGTTATAGTATCTCTTTCAGCCTGGCGGCCTCCAGGAAGTCTATAATCTTCCTAGCTCTGAGAGATTTTGTTCTTCTGGCCGAATTGTATACCGGCCCAGTATACTGCGTTTGTATCTTAGGGGGCCGCGGCCACGTAGGAGATGTGTACCGCACGCCCGCACCGAATGAGTGGACTGTATGCGTCCATCGGTACGTAGCCGAGGGCGAGACGTACGGTACTCGGTGATTTCTTGTCGTGAGGATGCTGGGGTTGAGAATGAAACGCAGAGCTAGCTTGCAATCAGGAACTAGTGAGCTTCAGCGGAGGAGGAGAGCTTGCTTGCTGTCTTCTTCTAACTGTACAGCCGAGAGTGAGACAAGTGATGATCCGTAGCCATAGAAACCCCGCTCTCAGAGGTCAACTTTAGGGCAGTACCGTAAGGACGACCGCGTGCGAGCTCACTAGTTTTCAACTTTATTTTATCTCATTTTCACTGTGTACTTACGGCATTTCTTATCACAAACATTATGTTATCAGTTAGAACATTATATATCGCATACGAAATTAATCTACAAACTAATTCATAACGAGCTTAGTTACATTGACGATCGTAAATTTATACTATTTCTTACCTACCTATAAATCGCTATCAGGAATGATTCTACGCTCAGTAAAAATGAGTTTATTTTCCTATTACTTTTAACTACTTATGTTATCAACATGTATCATATATCATTTTACACGTCTCGGTAAGCACTAGGTGGACAACAATAATTTATTAACATTCGAGAGAACACTTGTAGGTACTTACGACAGAAGTACCTACCACCTAAAACTCCTGTACAAACTAGTACACATGAATAAAATACAAAAACACTAAATGTGAATATTACACAAATTATCTTACGAAACACAAAGAAACTAACAACTTACTTGTAAAATCACAATACATATCGAATTCAATAGTCTTTACGCTTATAACTAACACTTTTAGAACTCGAAATTTCACCATACAAACACGACACAATAGTACTTTTATTATCACAATAAGTCACTGTTTTTGTTCAATTTATCACACTATTTACAACACTGTTTTAGCCGGCCGTCCCGAACAAGATGTTGGGTGTTTCTCTCTCCAATCCGGGAAACGTCGAGAGTCACTCAACCTCATGTGAAATTGGTGCCTGTTTAGTTTGCAGTGTCCAGTTAAGGCTCTGTCTATCGCACAAAATTATGTTTACCCTGCCAACCTCTTTCTTATGTTATGTGTTTCGTGTTCTCACAGAACTGGAAGGCATCAACAAGGAGGAGGTGGTGAGCGACTTCAGCTCAATGCTGACGACAGTGCTGCGGAACAGCCCCGAGTCTAAGGGCAAGTGCGAGGTCATTTTCTTCGACAGTGAGTCTACACTCTTTACATTAAACTAGTATTGTGACGTCACAGATAGCTTCGTGACGTCACATGCTGACTACCGTGCTGCGCAACAGCCCCGAGTCCAAGGGCAAGTGCGAGGTCGTCTTCTTCGACAGTGAGTCTACACTCTTTACATTAAACTAGCTTTGTGACGTCACAGATAGCTTCGTGACGTCACATGCTGACTGCCGTGCTTCGCACCAGCCCCGAGTCCAAGGGCAAGTGCGAGGTCGTCATCTTCGACAGTGAGTCTACACTCTTTACATTAAACTAGCTTTGTGACGTCACAGATAGCTTCGTGACGTCACATGCTGACTGCCGTGCTTCGCACCAGCCCCGAGTCCAAGGGCAAGTGCGAGGTCGTCATCTTCGACAGTGAGTCTACACTCTTTACATTAAACTAGCTTTGTGACGTCACAGATAGCTTCGTGATGTCACATGCTGACTACCGTGCTTCGCAACAGCCCCGAATCCAAGCTCAAGTGCGCGGTCCTCTTCTTCGAAAGTGTGTAGATACACTGTCGAAGAAGTTAGAAGCTAATTTTCTAGCTTTGTGAAGTCACAAAGCTGTAAAACATCAACAAGGAGGTGGTGAGCGACTTCAGGAGGCCTACTCTCTAAGCTGTTTCCGTAGTTTCCGGTTACTTTCGGATCGTTCTCAGGACTTGGTTATTATCTATTAATTAGATATTTATTAAATAAACATCGCATCATATGCAATGCCTTACACTGCTCCTGCTTCGCAAGTATAGTTTTAGCTGTTAATTTTAACTCTGGAAAGTTCGAGTTCGAACAAGTGCGAGGTCGTCTTCTTTGACAGTAGGTATGCTTTTTTCATTTTCCATCAATCATTTCTTACAACGGGGAGATGCCTGGCCTTCATCATACCTGATGTGATGTTAAAGAATGGTAATGCTGAAGGTCAAAGCGCGTCTCCGCGAATCCTCAACCACTGAGGAACTGGCTATCTTACCTCTAAATGCCAGAACACAGCAATGCTGAAAACATTGTTGTTATGGCGTCAGACTGGGCCAACGAACGCCAGCCAAAGGGTTCTGTTTTCCCCACTGTCTCAATCAGATGATCTGAAAACCCCGAACGTGAACTGGAATCGCTCCTAGTGATCCTTTACTTAGCTTTGGATTGATCTTTGAATTCCACGGACGTGAAGCGGGCAACGCCTGATGTTGTACGTTGGCCTTCGTTGGCCCGGTGTGTACGCAGCATTATATTCATATTCCAATAATTGATTTGCCAGACACCGACCCGGAAGCGAACTTGGCTGAGGTCCTGTTAGACCACATCCGCGAGATCGAACCAAACTTCGAGGAGATCATCCAGCGCAACGACGAATAGCGACAAATTAATGGCGCAAGTGTTGTGAAACATGTGTTTCCTAGCCTGTTTTCCGATGTCCGAAGTAATCCAAATGAGAATAAGGCAACGAAAGGCAAGAGACTTGAGCAATTTTTATACTTATGACACTCAAAAAATTTACTTTAAGTAATATAACTACTCGTATGCAGTTGGTAGTCACATTATAACGACACTAGTCGATTTTCATGCAAACGAGGTAACTTTGGAGCCTTGGTTCTCTGCCAAGGATTGACTGAGCTGTGATCTGATAATGGGTATCTAGGGAGTGAATGGAGGCGATCCAGATTGCTATACAGACCCAACTGATCTGATTAACATTCTAAGAGATGTATTGATAAGTTTAGAAAAAACGCGAAAATAGCATAAAAATGTATGGAATTTCTGAAACTTAAAACTCTGATCTTAAAAATGTTGATCAGGTCAGTTGGGTGTGTATAGCAATCTGGATCTCCATTCACTCCTTGGATGGCCATTATAAGATCACAGCTCGGTTAATCCTTGGCAGAGAACCAAGGCTCCAAAGTTACTTTGATTGTATGAAAATTGGCTAGTGTCGTTATTATGTGACCACCGCTGTATGTATAATGTTACATCAGCGAAATATGCGCGGTCTCGAGGCCGCAAAAAGAAAAAAAATTATATTCCGAATAATGGCCATTATACACACAGAGCCGTATCCGTGCCGCCGATACGATCTGATGATGCAAACGTTCTCTGTAACCGCCTCTGTGGTCTAGTGGTACAACCACCGGTATCAGACCCAGGGGTCCCGGGTTCGATTCCCAGCGGGCTACATATTGTATTCGGTTTGGCTGGTAGTAGGACTTGTTCTAAGTCCGTCTGGCTAGTTACCACCATCTTATCTGAGTCTGACGCCATAACAACACTAAGATAGCTAGTCCTCAGTGATTGAGGGTTCCGGGAGAGGCTCGCTTCCGTCTTCAGCCTTATCAATACTTAACATCAGGTATGATGAAGGCTAAGAGTCTCCCCGTCGTTTATAAAAAAAAACCAATGGCTTTCCATGTGTGCTTTCACACTGCCCGTGCTAGAATGCAACGCGTTCACGGTCAGCCATCGGTTACAGACAACGCATGCGTTCAGATCCCTAATTGTTTAATTTCAAAATTATCACAATCCCTTTCAAAGGTATTGTAATAGTAATTTATGAAATTGTGTAACTTTTAGTCGCAATCCCTTTCGGCACGAATGGTGTTTATAATGACTCTTAATTTGACACTTCTCCATACATTTGAAAGACATTTTCGTCTGTTACTTTGCTTAGACAGTTCAATTTGTTTATTCAATACCTTTCAAAGCGCGTCCCGATCACAATCCCTTTCAAATGTGAAATAGTGACGGCCTGAAGTCTTCTTCTTCTTCTTCTTATCGAGTGATGATTAGTGGCCACCTCTGGTGTCAGAGTTTATCAAGCCGCCTATAAGGTCTCTGACTTGGCTTAACGACCGTAATCAAATGACAACAGCCGGGACCGACGGTTTTACGTGCCCTCCGAAGCACGGAAGCGCTCAGTTATATTGCCACTTTACGGTCACCCATCCGACATCTGACCGGGCCGAACTTTGCTTAACGAACGTGATTGAATACGATCAGTCTGTCAAGCGCAGCCGTGAGCGACGGCCTGAAGTATGTTAATATCTTTCAAAAGACGAATTGAAAGGGATTGCGATAGATTTTAAAATTAGACAATTATCCCCCAGATCGCATCGTCAGATCGTACCGACACGGATCGGTCTCTGTGTGTAATGGCCATTGAGCCAATAATAATAAATACTACAAGTATTTTTTTATATTAGCATTCTACTTTCGGTAATTTTGCACTGGGTTCTTAGAATCATTCTACGAGCATTTATGATTAGAGGTTTTAATTTTGGATATGTCGTAGGATAATTTGATAAATCGAATTTTCGCAAAAACACTGACAATTAGACAATGGTAACGACATTTCTCATTCTCACTAGGGTTTTTGCAAAAACACGAATTGCGTTAGTAACATTGAATATCCTTCAATCTGATTGGCTTGATTTTCGCTTGCTGGCTAACTGTTATACTTTCGCAATATCCCTAGGATTTTCGCGAAAATTCGATTTATCAAATTATCCTACGACAGATACATTTATTTATAGTCTTGGAGGCTTGAGCACAAACCCAAAATTAGGTTTAATTTGATCGAGATTTATTTAATGCCATTCTATTATTAAGTCTGTGACGATGAGGCCTTAGAACATTTTTAATGGTTGAATAGGTATGCTTTACAAATATTTCTAAAATTACTGTACAACTCTTAAAGAGTATTATTTTAAGGATTCTTTTGGATATGCATTTAGTGAGGATTTTAAAATAACTTTTTATGACTTCTCTTTATAATGTTACTTAATAAACATGACAGTACAAGACTAAACATAAATAATGTTATGATATGATAATAGTGTATTTTAGATTGCAATAATTGTTACTTTATTGAAAATAACCAACCTATGATTTTTTAATTTTTGCATTTTTCAATGCGATTTTAAGACTTATGATAAATTTTAAATAGAAAAATATTGGAAAAAGACAACTCGGCCACAAGTGGATTCCCATCTGAGAATACACTTGTGGCCGAGTTGTCTTTTTCCAATATTTTTCTATTTAAAATTTATCATAAGTAATCAACATATGCATACAATTTCTTTCGATAACGAAGTACGATGTCCGTATAGACTTAAAAAGGAGAGTAACTTTGTATTTGTATTTTATAACTCGAAGACCCGCTCCCTGATTATGTAACTTGTTTCTATCAACGTTTGATTGAAAGTGCAGTCACATTGCTGCTTTAGTAAAAATCAATGTGACAACTATCTTACTAAAGCTTTCAATAAATTTCAATGAAAGTTTACTAGCAACAGAGTTAGATAATCAATTAGCCGGTTTCACCACCGACTGATAGTTCTGGATAACTTACTTTGAAGATAATATGACATATTTTTCATATTAGAACTCAAATCTCTTCTTAAAACCGGATATCAAAGACTTATTCTTCGGTGGTGGCCCTTAAATGAAAGAAAAAAAATTAAATTCTACAATATTTTTTTCCATACCCATTATGGGTAAAAGATTAAAAACAATAACAATATTATTTTTGCTGGTTCATTAACAATAGTAGTTTTGCGAAGACAATACATTTTTGTCATTATAGTTTTATATAACTAATAGAGGCCAGGCGCGGTTTCACCCGCGTGGTTCCCGTTCCCGTGGGAATTTTGGGATCAAAGCTATCCTATCTCTTAAGTTGGACCAGACTGCTCACGGTGTGCCAATTTAATTTAAAATCGGTTAAGTAGTTTAGAAGTCCATCGCCGACAAACATCGTGACAGGAGATTTATATATATTAAGATATAAATGTTATTTTTGTCTAAATATGTGTATTTCTTGGTCAACTTGTAACTTATCTGCTATCTTTTGCGACAAGCTAGCAGCTTGCTTAAAGACTTTTAAATTGCAGTACCTGAGTACATATTACATACATACATGTAAAATGTTGTATAAAATGGCTCGAGGATGTGGGAGCCTGATGACCTGTTACACAGGTATACCTACCTAGCTCAGGCATCAGTCTCACACAAACTGTTATTTTACCATGTTCATGTTCCTATATAATTAGATTTTGTAAGTTTGTGATGAGAAAATAAAAGCCTTATTAAAAAAAAAAGCCTTACATACAGAGTCACTTCACAGTGCTTAGTGTAAGTTTCCTCACCTTACTCGCTTACGCCGCGGTTTGCGAATAAAGTCTAATTCTCAACCTTATTCCCATTGCATTAAGGGTATCTGTCAAATTTACTCTCACGCGATAGTAACGTTTGGATATTTTGAAACTCGCACTAAGCTCTCAGATAAGTATGTGAAATTACTTCAGTCGATTTTGAACTTTATATCCAATGTATAGTCAGCATCAAAATGATCGGAGAATTCGAACCTACCAAAATACCTAATCATATTTGACAAAAATCAACCACGTCTCAAGCAAGACATTGAGGTGTACTTTCATTTGTTCTCAGACACAAAATGATTTATGTCAAATGATTCGATATTTTGGTAGGTTCTAATGCCCTTTTTGACGTTGACTGTACTAATGTTTAAAATCAATCGAAAAAAATTGGTTTTGAGAAGTTGATGTCATAAGTTACTCAAGTTTTTAAAGATTGTCATTTTTATTATTTACAGTTTAATTAAGTAACTCTTTATGTTTGTTATTTTAATAAATAGTGTGGTTTTTGCCATGACAAATGATGACAAAAGGAACAATTTTATAAGTATAACTCTATTTAAATATTAATATGACATTCTGTCTCTATCTGTTAATTAAATATTTCATTTGACATTTATATTTGATTTATTATTGTTGATAAAGAAAGTTTTTTGATAATATATGAATTAATAATGTTTGATACTATGGTACCTAAGTTTAAATGTGAATTGAATTCGCTAGTAGTTAAGTTTAATTTGCATTTATAGTTTTTGGTCAAAAGCCATTTTTTTATCCAATTGGCAAGTGTCCTTTGACAGACTGATTTCTTGGTCCTCTCTCTTAATTAATGGCGTGCTCGCGTTAAATACGCGAATTTTGCCAATGTCAAGTAAATATGTTTTGTAATATAAGAAATTTGTACGGTAGGAGTTAAAAATGGAGCCTCACATCACGTGTTATTACGAAAAGAACTCGGGTGAAAACTCGACAGACTGATTTGTGTCTCCATAGCATTGACTTGACATATTCTGGCGCGCTATTTAAATATTGAATTTTAATTTGATATTTTTCAGCAAATATGTACCAGAATTAAAAAAAGACATCTTTTACTGGGTTCCTTAAACTCCACTACATAATATAAAATGGATTTTCCAAACCTGTCGAATAGCCTATTATAATATTCTGTGACTACTACACACATTTGCATTAAACCTTACATTTGCCTGACTATTCTTATCTATATGCTATTTTTATACTTATGATAAATATTTTTCTATTGAAAATTTATCTTCCATCATCAGCCTGTGGACGTCCACTGCTGGACATAAGCCTCTCCTAGCTCACACCTATTGTGGCATTCATAGGAGGCTATTAGCTTACTGCTACCACGCTGGCCAGACGGGTTGGTAGAGGGTTTGTTTCAAGTTTTTCTTCTCTCGCACAGGTGTTCAATGCGTCGAGCCTCTAAGTCGACTCTTACGACACCCCAGGCATGTAAGGGAGTGGTGACACGTGTATTCTTAGGCCGTCACCATACGGCAAGTTAATCTTAACTTACTTATTTACGGATTTTATTACGGATGGACTTTTATTTTACGGATGTTTTGATTTCCTTCGGCAGTAAAGCGTGCTGCGCTGCGCGCCGACTCCATCTGTCCGGTGTGAATCATACATTAGGCGATTCTTAAGTATAATGCAAATGGGCGCTAGAGTATTAATAAGAAGCTAACTTGATTAACAGACAACCTAAAAACTTCGATTTAAAGTCTAACTCTATTGAGAAGTGTGGATGTTTCTTCACATTTTAAATATGAAGATTGATGTCTACCTTTATACATATAAGTTTTATCTACATATGTTGTGATATTTTGAGAAATAAAAATATGTTCCACTTAAGTACCTGTCTGAGTTTCATTATTAAACACTAGCGGATCCTCGCGGTTTTACCCGCGTGGTGCCCGTTCCCGTGGTAATATCGGGATAAAATATAGCCTATGTCACTCGGAAGAAATGTAGCTTTCTAATGGTCTAAGAATTTTCAGTAGGTCCAGTAGTTCCTGAGATAAGCGCGTTCAAACAAACAAACTCTTCAGCTTTATAACATTAGTATAGATTACATACCCTATACTAATTCTTGTCCACATGAGTGGCCAAGGAATTTGATAATGCTAATGCTATACCAACAGAATTCGTTAAAATCCAGGAGAAAATACATAGAACTCCACGCACAAGACTTACAGCAGACGTACAGCTTACAAGAATGCCAACAGTATGAGTGAACCTTTGACGAGATGCCTCGCTCGATGTGCTAATTTCGCAGCTATTATCTAAACATATAAAAACTTATAAGTTTATTTTTATAACTGTAAGCTGTATGTACTAGCCTTCTTTTGCCCAGCACTGATGTATTTTGACAACTAACGATACGTCAACGTCACTCACGTGGTTTTGACATTTGCGTGAGTCACGCAAATGTCAAAACCACAAACTGTCAAAACAATTTCACGTGTTGTTTGGTTGCGCGCATCTCGTCTCGTGTGAAGATAAAAATATAATTTGATAAATGCTAAAGAAGAGACGTGCCTAAAATGGGAAAACGTAAATATGAAAGCGGCAAAGAGGACGCCCCTGATAAATCACAAAATAACATCACTACAGAAGCCAATGTTGATACAGAACAACCTCAAACACAACATAAACGTGAAAAGATAGCAAAAGTTGGAATCTTCGATGTGAAGCATTTCCGTAAGGAGTTAGCTGGGAAGCAGGGCCAAACTATGGGTAAGTTTTGACACTTTTCGTTAACCAAATAAGAATTTTTTCATACTTAAACAAACAGTCGGTTTCTGAAAGGCATTTTCACGTTCTTAAGCTAAAAAACTGTACTACGCGAAGGCGCATGACAGGAATGCGGTTTTGCACTTTTGGCACCTGCAGCCCACTTCTATCACCGCACTTCTTCTATTATCTGATTAATTAACGCTACAGTGATTAACTGAATAATTACCGCAGCTTGAAATTTTGTTTTTTTGTTAGATTTTTTAAGATTTCCTCGGCTGTTATGTTCCTAATTGTTTTGGTCACGTAGTATAACAAAAATCTCCTTGATATTGTTGAAGGCGAGTTTGTCTTTTGTCCGAATGCCCACTCAACTCTTTAGGCCCTGGCTGGAATATGAAACACAATAGTTATTTCATTGTTGTTTTGACACTAGTGTCTGTGTGAATCACGTAGAAAAAGCCAAGTCTTACATCAAAATAATTTCTGTAGAAAACAGAACAAGCCAAAACTAAAAAAAAAATGGTAACCCGCCCTCCCCCCTGTCTTTTTGTCAGGGGACTTTGGGGAACTGGGCGAAGTGGTTCCGATTATGGTGACTGATCGCCCGTCCGGCTTTGCCGGCGTCCCTCCTTCCAAATAATAATAATAATAATAAAACTAAAAAACAAAAAAAAAGAAAATCATCAAAATAAATATACACAATACAACTACCTATATCACAAAACTAGTAAATAATCAATACAATACTAATGTTATTAGAGAGATGGTTGACTGTTCAGTATAAACATCTCTTTTGTAGTAAAATAAATAAATAATAAGTAAAAAAGATAAGTTCTTGCAGATATTAGGTAAAAAGTTTAAAGTTTTTAGGTGTAAAGCACAGATATTTGTTAAATACAAATAAAACAAATGAATACAAAGTTCAAATACTATTTGTACAAAAACACAATGCAAGGTATTCAATTGACTTCTATATCACATGTCAGTGAGTGCTAGCAACTTTTGAAACTGACAATAATAAGAAGGTCTCTAACTGCGATGAAAATTACATGTCAATAAATTGAGGCAATCCATAATGAAAATATTCAGAACTGTTGCAACTTTATGCCATATATAAAATGATGTAGGTAATTATTATGTAATTTTTTAAAATAATTAATAATTTAAATAATATTAATATTACAGTTCTCACACAGTTCCTGCAAGTCTGCCTAAACCCTGACAACGATAATGACTATCTGCTGGAGTACCTCAAGTCCGGAGGCAATTCTCATGAAATTCTTCGCCAAATCAACCAGGAAAGTAAAAAGAACCTCACACTCACAACTCCTGCGTTCCATCTATTCCACCTCATCATTCTTAAAGTGCAGTCATCTCTCCCTCACATGATAGCTATTACTGAAGAAGCTTGTCGATACTTTTTGAACAATTTCATGTCTACTGTGGAAATAATGATCAGTGAGAATTCAGGTCCTCGCCACAGAAAGATTATTCTTAAACTACTTACCTCTATGGTTACTCTAAGCCCAGATCTAGGTGTGGAGGTCCTAAGCCATGCACCTTTAACCCCTAAGAACCTTCAGTACATCGTAGAAAAGACTAATTACAAAGAAAAAGATAATGTAAGAACAGCTTTTGTACACTTCATGACATCATTCCTTGTTGATGGCCACTTGCCTCTAATAAAGGCCCTTCTAGAAAAACAAGGATTGCTTGCTTTAGTTATCCCTGGACTAGTTCATGATGAAGCTGAAGCGGTGCTTATGTTTTTGAACATTTTAAAGAAAAATGTCATTGATAATTCCTTTATATCAAAAAGTTTGAAATTAAAAACTTTTAGTCATCAGGTTATGCATAATATTTTTAAAACTTTTTCATGGAAAGGCCCTCCAGAACTTAACCACGAAGCAAGAAATGAGATGCGGCCTGAAATCATGAACTTGTTATCAGATATTATACTTACATTATTCTCTTCCCATAAATTAGGTCTTTATTTTTTTGATAGCAATTTAGGCACAACTGACATAAATAAAAATCAAAACTTATACAAGGCTTTGTTGACTTTAAAAAGGCCATGGGAAAATGAAAATGAATGTGAAATTATTCTAGAGATTGTTCATTATTGTCCTGATTTACATAGAGCCGTAATGTACATTGTAGAACAGAGTTTTGAACCCCAGCACTCTCCGATTTGGGAAAGAACTGTTGGATTTGTCATCAAATTATTAGATAAAATTAAACCAGAAAATGTTGTACCTAGAATGAATACTCTGACTGCAACACAAGCAGCGAATTTCATTAGATTTGTTACTTTACCAGTGCCATTGTTAAAGTTTATTCAAACAAACCTTGGGAAAGATCGAACGATTTCATTGTATTGTATCAAAGTATTAGTGAAAATGCTGCAAACATTGAAAAGATACATTCAAATTCTAGAGCTGGAAGATTCTTCATCTCGGGTACTGTGTTTGAAGAACAAGCTAGATTATTTTTTACCAAAGCATCTACCGCTTCCAACAGTCATTGTTTCGTTAATCCAAGAAGTTGTTTCTGGTAATGGTAGTAAACCTGATGAAAAACCGCAAGACTACAAGCTTCCAGAAATTCAGAATTCGGATGCTTTGATACTACTCACGGATCTATTGCTGCTGTATAATGACGTGCATCCGACATTTTTCGAACTGATAGAAGGAAATATTGACATGAAACAGATCTTAGACTTCTCAGCAAGTCTCGAAGCAGAAAATATTGCGCTTCTTAAATTCAAAATAGTATCTCTGTGGTTAACTCTGGATAGATCTGCTATTTCACTAAATAATCCGATGTTCAAAGACCTGTTTATTATTATGTTAGAAGTTTATACAAACGAGGGACATGATACGTGGGTGGAAGCTAAAAGTACACTTCACAACTTTTTGAAAAACACATCGATTTTTGAAGCGGATGAAGATGAAATTCATCTGGTTTTATATTCCTTGCGTAATGCTAAAGTTAATCCGATTTCCTTGATAGCTGATGTAATCGAATTTGTTTTAACAAATAAAAAGGAATTAACCATGTATGTGAGAAATCAGACAGTACATTTTGAAATATCTGACGAAGGTAGCGAATCTTGTTTAAATAAACTATTCGACGATTTAATGGACAACCGAAACACAGAAGATTGTGTATTTTTGGAAAACAAAGTGCCTTCTACATTTATTGTTGGCTGTATGCAATTCGTACAAAGTAATAAAGAAGCAAAAAGACATTTAAAACATTTTCTGTCATTGTACATAGCTAATCTCTTCCATTGTAACTATTCACCAGAACTAACAGAAGTATTGATTGGCGACTCTAAACTGGATGTTAGAAAGTACGTTACGAGCTGGGTGGCTGAACCGGTATCATTACCAGATAATGTTATTATCAAAGATAAAACGCTACTAAACGTATCTAAGTCGATCATTGACAATGAGGATGTTCCTCTTACACAAGTGTTTACATGTCTCGAACAATCAAGAAAAGAAGTGTGCGACTTAACTGTAAATGAAGTGCCTTATAAACTTAATTCAGTATCTCATATTGATAGTTCAGAGTTGTTTATTTGGGCAAAATATCTTGTATTTTGTACGGTGCGATTGACAGTTATCGAACGGCTAGACGAAGAAAAGCAAAAGAAAATATTAAATTATTTTCAATGTCTGATTAATATCGGTAAAAAAGTACATCTGGTGAATGAATGTCGTGAGATCATAACATCGCTGTTCAAGAATCCTCATGTCCTAAAAATATATCGACCGCTTTTTAATAAAGAAAACGCGAGTACGCTCCTTGCAACAGATTTTCTTTTGGATATTATCACTGTTCACGACGACATTGTGAAATATTTAAATAATAAGCATAAAATATTGAAGTCTTATCAACAGAAGAATTATACTGAACTAGTCAAAGCTTTTATCAAAATAAATAAAAAGAAAAATCTGGACGGCAGACATGCTGTGAAAATTTTAGAGATAGTGGGCATGAGCTATGAAGACGATTTACATATTTTCAATAAAATATTTACGTTAGATATCGGTTGCTGTGTGACAGACAATCAAGAGCCAGCCTTTGTATTAGATGTGCTTCAAACATTAATCCAGAAATATGCGAAGTCTGTTGTTATTGATACTCCAGAACATGTGATTAGGAAAAGTATGAAGTTGTACGCAGAATTACTAACTAACAAAGAAATGAATCCGAACCTTACTAATCTCGAAGGTGCCTTGATGCAATATTTCGAATACAAGCCTAACCATACAGCATATGTCAATGATGAGATTTTCAAAAAGTTTTTTAATGCAGTTTCTGTACGAAAATCCACATCACAACTAGCCTCTATACTTATGAAACATAATATTAAACTGTGTAATGTTTTCAAGGAACAAGCGAGTCGTCCCGAAATCTTGGCACAAAGGGAACTAACTTTACCGCTAGGAAATGCAATAGTGAGTCACACACAATTTCTAGTACAGAATAAGGAGTTCTTGAAACTTGTATTCGAAGAATATAAGACCAATATTAACAAGATGTTAGAAAAACCTCATAAAGCGGGTCAGATCTACATTGCTAGCTGGGAATTCATAAGGAAATTGATTATAGAATGTATGGAAGCGCAAGATTGTCAAAAGCTTTTTGCCAAAAGTCATAAGTACGAAGTGGTAGAATTAAGTCACGTTAACTTGTTACAAGCAGCTTTTATGAAGATGTGTTTAGAAGAAAAATACCATAAAATAGAGTATCTATTAAATTATCTTTTGTCCATGCTACATATAACTGCTTTAGCTTCGAAGGAAAATAAAGAAGCGGAAGTTTTATATAAACTGGTTGTTAATATGAATGACGTGATCTGTGTTTGTCAGTCTATGGAAAAGTTTAGTTTTGATGGGAAAGAAGGTTTTAAGAAAATTACCGAGAGTGGTGTGTGGCAGAATTTCTGCAAGATAGTGTTAAAAGATTCACTAAAAGTAAAAACTGCCACCCAAACAAACAAGACTGGCCCCCAACTGCTATACTTATTGACAAAACTTGTTAAGCTGTTCTATCTATCGGATCACGAAGACATTGTGACTCTGTTTGATATGGTAACATCACATTCTGAATTTTTGAATGTAATGCTGAGTCATCACAGTACTGAAATCAAATCAAGATTATTAGAATTCCTTTACGTCCTAATTCAGTTGAACAAATCTGTCATGAAGTCTCAGCAGATTCCAGTCTATTTAAGTTCGTATCACGCGACACGCAGTCCTTGTGACAGGTTATTATTGGCTATTTTAAATTTTTATGAAAGCAACGGACAAGCGGTAAACGAATACAAACCCTACGTTTTTGGAGATTCAGCTGCGAATCATTACGCAGTCCGCAAAAGCAGAACGTCTTCCTTATGGGGACATCCGACATCTAATCGTATTTTGAACTTGTTCGATAGAGATTTGGTAAAGAAAACAGTGAGGAAGTTCCCTGTGACACAGAAGCTGGAATACCATTACGAGTTGGAGCCATATACCAATCCGTGTTCTTTGAAAGTTACATTGAATAATATGTCTAAGGAGAGCGTGTTGAAAGTTAAAGCAGTGAAAGATAATGAGACTTTTATTAAGGGTTTATTGGCAAAATTGAAGTATGATAAAGTGAATGTGTCGGGTGGGGATGTAGCTAGCGTGTCGTTGTTGGATGAGGAGTGTGATATCTACGATCCGGTGTTCCTATTCCCGCTGCTGAGCCACTTACTGGCGCCAGGGTCGGTAGCGTCGTGCTTCAAGCTGCTGCGCGCGGGGCTGCTGTCGGTGCCAGTGGCGGCGCTGAGCTCGCACTGTCCAGCGATGCGGGCGGCCGCGTACCACGTGCTGCACAGGTTCTACTTGCTGCTGGAAACTGAAACGTAAGAAAAAATTTTTTGGTAACTATTTTATCATCTACGGCTTAAGTATTCATATAATTCGCGTATAATTGAAACCTATGTTTGACAAATAGATTCC
This sequence comes from Chrysoteuchia culmella, assembly GCA_910589605.1. Taxonomy (NCBI): domain Eukaryota; kingdom Metazoa; phylum Arthropoda; class Insecta; order Lepidoptera; family Crambidae; genus Chrysoteuchia; species Chrysoteuchia culmella. The sequence continues at coordinate 1,074,167 of OU342660.1, forward strand.
ATATTAATATTCACTTCTTACTGAACTTATAAGCACTATCTCCTTTTTTCTCGAGAACATCGTACGAGCCGACTAAGGGGGAACACAACGATGGGAAAGGGGGTATCTCTTAAAATCTTTGTTATTGCGTTCTCCTGTCCACCAGAGACCAGTGTCAGCTGTGGGAATCTATGCGGTTGTTATGAAGCTATCATTCATATTGTTTTTATTTATTTATAGGAGACACAAAAACGACAAACTGTTTCTCACCGACTTCATCAACACTCTCCGACATAGTTTATCCTCCGCCATCGACCAACCGTCCAATGACAACGGAGAATTGGGAAACATCAAGAATCCTAGACTTCCAGCAATAGACGCCTTGTATCTGGCGAAAGCTCTGATGGTTTCCACTGCTCCTTCAGACCCACTTTACAAGCCAGTAAACAACTTCTTTATAGCCAAACAAACAGTCGATTTAACTGTTGTTCCAGACTTTTTAACTTTGTTCCATGACAGTGATGTAGAAGCTGCAGAAAGACGTCTTTGGATCCTAGACGTTATAAGAGACGGAACCAAAACACTTACTGACATTAACGTTGTCTTCAAAACCATGTGTTTGAAAATGATCATGGACTTCTATTCTTCAGTCCTCAGTGACAGGAAAGTGAAAGAGAAGATACTGGGTGTCATAAATTCCGTGATAGCAGTTCCCAGAGCATTCGAGATCCTTCTAGAAGGATATGGACTTGTATCTTGGTTACACGCAGCTGTGAGGCAGCTTGGTAAAGATGACAGAATATTGATCAAAGAAATCATAAATATAACGGAGTCGATGATTCATAGCGTGATTGTGAATGCCTACGTAAAGCAAGCTCTTCCTAAAAACAGCAATAAATTTGTCGATATCAAAATCAATAAGGATGTAGAAAACGAAATTTTAAACCTACTTTACTGTTTATTACCTCACACAGAAACTCTAGATCTAGAAGATGTAGGTAAATATGTCCATGTATACACTTTAATGTCTAAAAGAGCTATTCAATGTTTGACGAAAAAAAATATTTTAACATTAGTAGCTAAGATCAGTTCTGTTTTCTTAAAACAAGATAGTGACTGTGTTAAGTTGTTAACAAATGCGATTATAGGCAATGATAGTAATATTCTTAAAAGTAAAACTATTGTCGCGAGATTGCAGTCAGACCAATTAATAGAAGAATTACCAACATTTACGAAAAGCTTTATTGTTTAATGTAAATAGTTTTTTACGTAATACTAAGCAATAAAATTATTTGGAATATTATATTATTTTGGCTTCGTTTTATTTAGATACTAGCGGCCGCTTGGGGTTTCACCCACGTGGTTCCCGTTCCCGTGGGAGTATCAGGATAAAAAGTATGTTCATAACCAGGCTATCTACTATCTGTGTACCAAATTTCATCCAAATCCGTTCAGTAGTTTTTGAGTTTATTCGTTGCAAACAAACAAACAATCAAATCTTTCCTTTTTATAATAATAGTATAGATTGTATACTTAGGTAAGTGAGTGCGTTACCCCCGCAAAATGTTGTGCTTTAGAGAGATGAGACTATAACAGATAATTCACTAATTAACAAGACTATTAACTAACAAGACACACTTGTCTTGAGGGGACTTTGTTTACTAATAGAAAATTTTGTGTGAATTATAGTTTTTAAGGATTCATCATTCATTCGGGAAGCTCCGTAAAATCTTCGCGTCCAACTTACCTCAGTGTCTCAAGACGAAAGTCTACGACCAGTGTGTGTTGCCAGTGATGACTTACGGCAGTGAATCGTGGGCGCTAACTATGGGTCTGATAAGGAGGCTCAAGGTGACTCAGCGTGCAATGGAGAGAGCTATGCTCGGCGTTTCCCTGCGTGATCGAATCAGAAATGAGGAGATCCGCAGGAGAACTAAAGTTACTGACATCGCTCGAAGGATTGCTCAGCTGAAGTGGCAGTGGGCGGGACACATAGCGAGAAGAACCGATGGCCGTTGGGGCGGAAAGGTTCTGGAATGGCGACAGACGGCGCGATTCTGACAGCAGAACTACCGTCTTGACAGTCGTAACGTAACCATGAAGTTATTTCTTAAAGGGTTAAAATAATGGATAACTTTCATTCTCAAATTACGGATATCTAGATCAATCTTCATATAATTATGCTGATGTGAATATGTTAAGTCTATACTGATATGAATATATTCATATTCATTTATTCCACATACAGTGGATTCCACAATCTGGATCTCCTCTATTCACTTCTACTTATCAGATCACAGCTCGGTCAATCCTTGGCAGAGAACGAAGGCTCCAAAGTTACCTCGTTTGTATGAAAATCGACTAGTGTCTTTAAAATTGTGACCACCACCGTCTATAGATTTGTAACAAGTGCACATTTTATGTGTTAATAGGTTACTTACCTAGGTGTTATTTATTATAAATTTACCTTTTCAAGGTATTGTGGTTTTTTTTTCTTAAATAAATAAAGAAATACTAGGGTAACGGATATAAATACATATATAAGTATTTATGTGTAGAAATACATATACACGTCCATGACTCAGCTACAAATGCTCGTATTCATCATACAAACATTTGCCCCTACCGAGATTCGAACCCGGGACCTCACAGTAGGCGACACCTTGAAACCGGTGTACTACGTACCATTCTACCACGGAGGTCGTCAAACCGTTAAGTTTAAACATTGCGACGAAGTCTTGGGCAGCTACTATTAATTCTTACAACAAAGGGATATGATTCTGACTTCGTTTAAGTTTTCTCCTTATGAAAAAGCTAAAGCAATTATACATTAAAACAAATGTCTTCTCTTGAATATTTCTTGAAGGCTTCAAAATGATAGTCCAGAAATACAGGATCGTTTAACCGTAGTTATATAACAGTTTATATATATATTTTTTAAAATGTATGAATTTTAGTTACCTACATAAGTACCTATGTACGTAAATCGGGACTAGCTACACGCGCGCCGCGTTTCGACGAACGGTGTTGTTGCTATGACTACTGCGGCAGGCGTTACTTCGCCTGAATAATTGCTGTAATGTTGCTTAGCACTTGGTTGGATGTAACAGTCGCGCAGTGTACAATAGACAAGAGATCAAGCAATCACATGTTGTGTTAGTGGTTTGCGTAGTGTAATATCTTAAATGTCTCTAAAATGTTTAATCATTCAGTTAATTAGTTCATTCATCCTGTTAGCTCCAAAATTAGCTAACTTTAAATTGTCCGAATGCGAGATTTTGTGTCATGTTGTTATTCTAGATATCAACCTTAGTTGATTAGGAGACGGTCTAATTTTCCAGCTATAAAATTTTTAATAACCACAAAAATGGCAATTTTACAATCGCGCGTACGCAGACGATCAAACAAGTTCTTTATTAGGTCTCCTCGCAAGCTTATTCACTTCGATCAACTTTTGTTTTGAAATGCATTTTTTTTATGTCAAATAATAACATTTGTGGTATATATTGCGATACTTACCTACCTTTTAAAAAGACACCTCTGCTATAATTTTGTGACTCCTCGAAGCTGGAAAAAAAGTTGTTATCAAAAGAAACTCTACCTAAAACATAAAAGCAAGAAATACCTAATTGATTTCAAGCGTTTGTTCGACCTTGGGGAATTAATCAAATCGTGCTCCTTAAGGACTATTTCAAATTATACAAAAATAAGCCACTATGCAAGTCATGTCCATCGCCAAGATCTAATCTCCATGGATTAGAATCCTCTCTCTTGTGTTCTTTGGTCTAATCTATCGGAAGTATGTACCAACTTTGTGGTACGGGTGGATCATGGTGGGTGTGAAAAAGTGACTAATGGTACCTAGCATACGGATTACGGCAGCCGCTGCCTGGCATGGCAGCCGATGCTGTGCAGCGCTGCTGAGCGGCGCTTCTAAGCAGCGTTTCTGAGTGGCGCTCAGAACTCAGTGCTCAGAAGCAGCGCCTCGAGCTTTCGGATAGTAGCCGCCGCGGCCCGAATGCCACGTGCGTACTTGGAACTTTAGGAACGTTGTTCTTTTAAGTATTGAATCGAGAAACGTAGAGCAGCGAATTTTTTTAATAATTATTTCTTCTAAAAACTTGTAACGGGCGTCGCTGCCTAGGTCGCGCTGCTGGGCGGTGCTGCACAGTCGCGAGCATCGAAACGCGTCATATAGGCAAGTACAAACACATACAAAGAGAGCCCGGCTTCCGAGCCGCTACTGCCGGTTCGCGCGCGGCTCTTGGGCGGCGACTTCCTAGATCTGGAACCTAAGGTGAATTTATCTATCTGTCATAGATTTAGTTTCCTTCTCATTTATGATATTGATAAAGTACAGATTTCAGATAGTTACTATATGTTCCAATGCTTTGCCAATTTATCGCACGTGTGCACACACCCTAAGACCATCAAGTTAAAGGCCCATAACTCACTGTACGCTGGATGTTAACACAGTTGTAGACATTAGGCATTATTAACGGCCATCGGATATCGTTGTTGATTTTAATGATTCAATTTTACAATTCCACGTTTTCCTCTGTTGGTTTTAATGATTTTGTGACTTTTATTAGGATACAGGATTTTTGGCAAATGTATCTGTCCTGATTACCATTATTTATTGTAATGTAATGCTAGCGGTCGTTTCCAAGTTTTTCTCTGTGTTTTTTCCGGGCAGTTGCTTTACGACTAGCTGTAGAGCAGTATTAAATTAATAAATATTAAGTCTCGGTAGCTCAGTGGTTAGAGCATTGGACCGGATTTCCAAAGGTCGTTGGTTCGAGTCCCATCTGAGAATTCACTTGTGGCCGAGTTGACTTTTTCCAATATTTTTCTATTTAAAATTTATCATAAGTATAAATATTTTAAATTATTTTTTCATTTAATATTTTTTAATATAAGTTTATAAAAAAAAACAATACAACTTGCAAATTGGAGGCAATAATTTCTAGTAGAAAATTTACATTAATTTAAATATCCTGTGACTCATATTGTCATCAAGTTCATGTTTTAAGTTATTAAAATGATTGGGCCTTTAAATTGGTGCGCCGCATGCAATATCAATAAAGCAGGTAGGCCTCAAACTTATGAATTTATTGAACTTGAAAAAAAATTAAACGTCAGCCCTTGACATAAAAATTGCGGGAACCAATTTGATATTGTTATTGACTGACAAGAAAGTGGATTTTGCATATTAAATGAACGTGGTAGGACGTACATACTAGTATGTATAATCGAGGAACTTACGGCCCGAGTAGCATTTTTTGGGATTTTTTTTCCAAAAGTAATAAGGTTAACGGGAATATTCTAATATTAGTATGAGATTTTTTTTCGTTTTTATTAAAAATATTTCAAGTTTGTAGATTGTGTTTGGGAACAACATGTTCCATTGTAGGTAAATGTTGTTGTTTCTGAGTTTCTTGCGGCCGTTCTTCTTGTCAGTTAAAAAATGTCCTGAATGGCTGGTAGGGAAAAAAAAGCTGGACTATTCGAAAGTACTTATCTATGAGTCTATTTGAATAAAAATCTTTGACTTTTACTTTAATGTATTATTCAAATGCCTAGTGTGTCTATTTCATTGTGATCTAAGAAACATTTTAAATACTTTAGTAGGTACTTGTTAAAATAACGCACCGTAAATTAAACGCTCCCCGTATCTAGGTTTTTGGGAGTCGGTTATCAGAAGCTCTATTTAAAAAAAAATTTTACCTTGTCGAGTCCATAGGGAAATTGGTTATTAGAACCTAACCTAACCTAACCTAACCTAAGGTACCAAAATAGACTGGCTTTACCTTTCGCAAAACTACATATGGTGAGCTCAGGCACTTACCATATGTCAATTAAAATATTTAATAAAATACCAAAGGAATTCCAGGAAATACAAACAGAAAAGATCTTTTGCTCAAAACTGAAGGAATATTTAATACAAAAATGTTATTATACCTTGAAGGAATTTTTTGATTATACTTAAAATGTTTTTGTTTAAGAACACATACTTTTAAAATATTTAAATTGCCATACCCTTGCAGGGTCATGTTTATGGGTCATTTTTTATGTATTTACCATCTGTAATAACCAACATGTTGCAATAAATGTTATGACTATGACTATGACTATTGGATTCGTTAGAACTACTATAAAAAGAACGGCTATCATCTCAGCGTGTCGATTCAACTCAGGTTTTTATATAGGTATTTATCATCAGCCATTTTTAATGTCCCCACTGCAGGGGCACTGTCCTTCCTTATGGGTGGATAAGGAGAATGGGCCATAACCCACCACGCGGGCCCAATGCGGAGAAAAACGACTGCAAATGTAGCCGGGACCAACGGCTTAACATGCCTTCCGAAGCACGGAGGAGTTCGAGATAGTAAATTTTTGGTCACCCATCCCTTGTCCGACCATTGTGAAAGTTGCTTAACCTCAACAATCGCTGGCCGAGCGCGCGAACCACTGCGCCACGGGCTCCTCCTATGTAGGTATGTGAGGAACAAAACTCAGCCACCGGTACAACATTACCTTTTGTAAGGTCCTCGCGTGTAACAGGTGTGGGAGAAGAGAAGAATAGCCAATGTCTGGGACGAATAGGCTCCATGAAACGTAAATGTACCGTTACCAAATCGCAACGAACTGTTTTTTTAATCATCTAATTAGTTTACGAGGGAAATTAGATAAACTACATTAGTGTTTGTACTCAATGAGTTGAATAGTTGAATGTTCTTTTGTGGACGTGAGAGCCCCGAGGCTCCCACGGTCTCTGCCAGACTTATTTGTTATGTTAATGCTTTGTGGATTACTGTAGTAAGTACTTCAACGGCCTTGTCCTCTTTACTCGTATGTACCTACTACACATGACAACAAGTATCGCTTTACTTAAAACTTTTTTAATTTTGCATTTTACAATGCTATTTTTATGTGATAAATATAAAACAAGAAAATATACTAGAAAAAAGCAACTTGTCTCATGTCGCCCTGACGGGATTCGAACCCGCATCCTTGGGAATCCGGCCCAATGCACTTACCAATTATGCTACAGAGATCAATGAGGACACGTCGAATTTTTCTAGTATATTCGCCTTTCTACGGTGTTGGCCACCGTTGTTTCATCATTTTCGCATTCGATAGTTTTTTTTACAAATGTTTGACTATCGATTAAGATGAAACATTCATCTACAACTTTTTTAATTTTGCATTTTACAATGCTATTTTTATGTGATAAATATTAAACAAGAAAATATACTAGAAAAAAAGAAGGATGCGGGTTCGAATCCTGTCAGGGCGACATGAGCCCTGACAGGATTCGATCCCGCATCCTTGGGAAATCGGCCCATTGCTAATCATTTATGCTATAGAGAGCTATGAGGACACGTCGATTTTTTTCTAGATATTCGCCTTTCTACGGTGTTGGCCAGCGTCGTTTCATCAATGTATCGCTTTACTGTTTTTTAAGAACAACAGGGAGATGCTTAGATTTCATTATGAAGGTAAGTATGTCTAATGTTAAGTAACGATATGCCGAAGGTGAAAGCGAGCCTCTCCCGAAATCCTCAACCACTGAGGAACTGGCTATCATATTTCTAACTGCCGAACCATCAATGTTTAAAACCGCAGGGCGTGGTGTACAGGCTCTTCAGAGGGATGCTGCCGTGTGCCACCACCGATTCGACAAAGAAACTGTCAAATTGACTTATAAATCAAATTCAGATTTTAATATAATGTATGTATGCTTGTCTATAAGGTATTTATTGTATGAGCCATCAGATGCCTGAAATAAATGGTTAATAATAATAATAAACAATATCTTAAAAAAGACTTGATCTTGATTAGCACGTCTAAATACTAACGTGATCTTGATTGGACCTACAAGACTGATATACTTAATAAAGCTGAGGATAACGCTGTGTTATAGCCGAAAAGTAAAAAAAAAACAATGTTCACTGACAAGTCTTTTAAACTTCAAACTTGAGGTCTTCTGGGTCAAATGGAAAAGCATCGCCCGTTTATTTATGTTTTATTTTTACGACTTGAAATAGCGTACCTAACCTTATTGCAGTGAAATTAAAATACCTATGTTAGTTACAATTACGATCCCATAAAATGTAATATGAACCAACAAACTAATATAATGTCACGCCAGAACAATAATAATAACATTTCTTACACTCACACCAATTAACCTAGCCCCGAAGTAGGAACTGTAATGCTCACAGAACAGAAAAAAGTGCGAGTCGAACTCGCACATGAAGACTGCTACGTAGCTATAAGGCCGCCTATTGTGTGTTCCTCTTTTTAGGCATCTTCTCTGTATGTATTTGTTTTTGTATCGTGTGCACGGACATAGGTGATCGTGTGCAATAAAGTTTCTATTATTATTATTGCCAAAATGCCATTATAAATGTTAGTCTGCAAAAATAAGTTTGTTTTTCATAGTGTTTGTATGAATGACAAAGTTATATTTGCGTTTTGGAAAATGTGCTATAGCTCTGAAACTAGTAAATAAATTTCGTTCAAACCAAATTTCGTTAAAAGTTTTTATAAAGATCTACATCATATATTTTTTTTGATTTTTCACTTTGTTATTTTAAAAGTTAGAGGGGGGGGGGGGGGGGACACATTTTTCCACTTTGGAAGTGTATAACTTTCAAACGGTTGACTTTGAGAAAAAACTGTTTTAGAAGCCTCAATGTAATTTTTAAAGATCTATCTAATGATATCCCACACGTATAGGTGTGATGAAAAAATTTTTTTTTAGTAACAGTTCCATGTATGGGGAGCCCCCCTATAATTTTATTATTTTTATTTTTGTGTAAAAACCGTAAAGCGGTTTACAGAATACATCTACCGACCAAGTTTCAACTGTGTGATCCTTATAGTTTTGGAATAAAGTGGCTGTGACATCTTATCACTTTGGAAGTGTACATCTTTCAAACGGTTGATTTTGAGAAAAAACTGTAATAGAAACTTCAATGTAATTTTTAAAGACCTATCTATTAATACGCCTCAAGATAGGTTTGATGAAAAAAAATGTTTTTTTTCAAATCCCTTTCGGGAAAAATGCTATATTTCTAAAACTGGCAACCATATTTCGTTCAAACCAATTTTCGTTGAAAGTTTTTATTAAGATCTACACCATACATTTTTTTTAATTTTTCACTCTCTTATTTCAAAAGTTAGAGGGGTGGGGGGGGGGGGGACGGGGGGGACACATTTTATCATTTTGGAAGTGTACATCTTTCAAACGGTTGATTTTGAGAAAAAATAGTTTTAGAAACCTTAATGCAATTTTTAAAGACCTATCTATAGATATAGATATAGACACGTATAGGTTTGATGAAAAAAAATTTTTTAGTGTCAGTTCCATGTATGGGATTATTTAATTTATATATTTTTTATTTTTGTGTAAAAACCCGTACAGTGGTTTACAGAATACATATACCTACCAAGTTTCAACTGTGTAATCCTCATAGTTTTGGAATAAAAAGGGTGTGACATACATCGGTTTGGCCGAATCTATAAGGCTTTCGTTTTTTGCCTTTAGGCTACGAAACCCTAAAAACAGGCTTGTGTTATGGGATTCTAAGGTAACGGATATAAATTCATATAATTATACATATACTTATAAGTATTTATGTGTAAAAATATATATAGTCATCTATGACTCCGGTCAGGTGTATATGCTCGTACTCACCATACAAACATTTACCCCTACCGGGATTCAAACCTGGGACCTCGAGTAGGCAACACCCTTGAAACCGGTGTACGTATCACTCTACGACGGCAGTCGTCAGAAAATACTTAACATCTATATACCTACGGGAATATTATTTTTGCCCGCGCTATCTAAAATTTCTAAAACTTTAAATTCTGTTTCCAACTCACACGCTCGAAAAAGGAGGTTTTTTTCATTCAGTTTCTGCGTGGAAAATTGCTTTTTGCGGTCTAGCGCGGTAAAGTACATTTTTAATTTAATAGCTAAAAATATGTCATAATGCGTTCCGAATTATTGCACTTATTACATTTATTACACACACAATTTATTATTACACTATTGACTTTTTTGTTACATTTTATTCTTATTTTAAATAGCTTTGAATTAATTATAATACTCCGTTATGGTTTTATTACCATAAAATGTTCCTCGCTGGTGTGAGGTAAAAAATTGTGTGTTGCGCTCGGGAGAAAACTTTTAAGCGTCTTGTACCTTTGAATCTTCCTTTGATTCAATCTTCACTTGCTCAGGTTTCAATAGAGGTAACTCGCCGCTAATAACCAACTTTCCATTGCATAACAAAATAACTATTAAGCTAGAGCTTTATGGGTCGTAAAACCTGTAACAGGGTTTTTAATTTGCAGGATTGATGTCTTAAACTTAATAGTCTAGTAAATACTTTAAGTGCGGTTTGCTTGCACTGGGCTGTGAATCTCATGTGATTAGCAGTGTGAACTATAATATTTTGCCCCCCGTTTCCACTGGCAAAACATTTACAAGAAAACATGTTGTAAAATATAATGAGTAAGTAAAATGAATGAAAATGAAATGAAAAATGCGTATGTAATTGTTATTTGTTATGCAAGGCTGGAAAGTTGGTTATTTAGCGGCGAGTTGCCTCTATTGAATCCTGAGCGAAGCGAGGATTTCAAAGGTACAAAACGCTAAAAACTTTTCTGCCGAGCGCAACACACAATTTTTCACCTCACAACAGCGAGGAACATTTATGGTTGTTTCCGCGGTCAACTTCCGGTAAAAAAATCTTTAAACATAAAGTTTAATCTAAATATACCTTATTCTTGTTGTTTTAATGATATAAAAAACTAAAATAATAAAAAAGGGAGTATTATAGTTAATTCAAAGTTATTTAATGTAGGAATATATTTTTACTTATTAATAAGAATAAAAACGATTCCTTAAATGTCGACACTGACACGAGGTACAAGACGAAGACAATTTAAAAATAAAGATTTATGTCACAGTCCGAAATCCAATTATAGGTTGTGAAATCTTACCCAGCCTAATATAAAATCTTATAACAAATAGTTTAATCTTATTGTTATTGTTTTTATGATTCAATGAACTAAAATAATATAATAAAACCAAAAGGGAGTATTATAATTAATTCAAAGCTATTTAAAATAAGAATCGATTATAACAAAAAAGTCAATAGTGCGATTCGGATCGCATTATGACATAATTTTAGGTATTAATTTACAAAAGTACTTTGCCGCGCTAGGCTGCAAAACGCTATTTTCTACGCCTAAACTGATTAACAAAACCTCATTTTCAGAGCGTGTGAGGTGAAAAATATATTTTATGTTGTAAAATATAATGCGGCCGCTGAGAGGATGGCCAATGGCTCTATAAACATTTAGAACATGTTTTCTTGTAAATGTTTCGCCAGTGGAAACGGGGGGTTTCATAGACGTACTAATATTATTGATGAAAGCTGTCTTTAAAGTCTGTTACTTTTTTTACTTTTACCGCTCAGACAGTTTTAGTGATCTTTTGTCGTGACTGTAATTCCGATCGATCCACCGAGTCTCGGTGCTGGTATTGCACGGTCTTACAACTCCTGAAGATGCTCCGTGTGTGGGCGAAACACGTGTAGAGTAGTCGGTGAAGGTGCAAGGTGTATCACTGTTTTGCATTTGCATTTATTTGCGGGCGGGCGGTACGTGCATCTTGCACGCGTTTTTTTTCTTGCGGAATTAAGCTAGATATTTTTCATTTTCTAATAGGAATATGTTCTTTTCGAAAAAGTTCTTTTCTGGTCCTTTCAGGAGTTTATTCAGTTGACTCTTGTGTCCATTTACGGAATAGGCCATTATCGTACTAAACGGATTTAACTTCACATTGATAAGCAAATTCCTCATTTCCCAACACTTCTAAAACTAATATGTTGATACTAAATAGATTAAAAAACCTATGATTGACGTATTTGGGGTGTAGTAGACGGCGTTTCGACATAACGTGTTAAATTCAACCCGTTAATGGTGTGCGCGGGTCTGTTTGACCGCGAGTCAGATTAACGTCACTCAGAGTGTGGGAGCAGTGACAGGTTATACTGCTAGTTATTCGTCACGGCCGTTTGATTTTAAAATTGATTATTACAAATGTTTGTTGGACTGTTTTGATTGAGTGTAACATGACGATTGAACGGTAGTTCTGTATTCGGAATTGACCGCCAGATAAGAACTATTTAAAGAAAGAGCTTTTCTTTTGATCAATAAAAATTGATTGCCTAACTACTTAACTAGCCTAACTTTTAATTATGAGTGCAAATTAATTATCATTTATGACCGCTCGCATCAAAGACCGCTTCGATAGCAAATTATTACAACATTAATTTTTCAAAGTAAAACGGGTAGTTTCAATCTTTCTGAGTTTTTACTCAAGTTCATTTTGGCAGCGAAACCTTTCATCCAGCCTGCAGAGTATTTATTCCTCGTTATTTCTTTTGTGCACAGGTTGCGAGCGCATTCAGTCGGCCATATTTTAAAATGGCTACCCATGTTAACGTCAATGGCGCGCTTATCTTACGCATCGTTTTGCATATCCAAAAAAGGCTGCAGGAACATAATTGAAAAGTCCTCGGGAGGCAGGGAAATAATGAATTGATGGGATTACTTTGTCTGCAATTTATTGTAGTCAGCGTGGACGTCAATCACCGTCGTTTAATATTACAGGTAGCATCGGAAGTGTATTTAGTAGAAAACGAAAAATATTATTATTATTAGGTATTTATTTATTTTAGAAAATTACAAATGATAAAATGGTAACATAATCTCGCAAAACCTAACAAGAGGTTTGACTACGAGTTTGAAATTTAAGCAAAAACAATTTTAAGTACTTATCAAATAAGTATTAAACAGTTATAAAATTACATTGTGTTTAAGTAGTGCCTTTTTAAACAGTTACAAAATACTTTAAAAGTATCATTTGACAAGAGGTCAGCAGGCAGACTGTTCAGCAGGTAGGGCACGCGTTTGGCCAGGGTTCTGTCGCCATACACGCTGGTGACGCGCGGCACACTGTTCTTGCCGCGCAACACAGCTCTCGTTGTATAATTGTATATATCGTTGTACATTATATATCTCATTGTATATTTGTATCTATATATATAGCTTAATTCCGCAAGAAAACTTAACATGCAAGATGCACCGCCCGCCCGCCCGCAAATAAATGCAGATGCAACACAGTGACACACCTTGCACCTTCATCGACTACTCTACACGTGTTTCGCCCACACACGGAGCATCCTCAGGAGTTGTTAGACCGTGCAATACCAGCACCGAGGTGTGTGTTTTACTTTACGTTTTACATTTTCTCTGCATTTATAGCTGCATGTGAAAAAAAAAAATCATTTTTCTGAAATCAGGGAGTTGTTATGGTAGGTAACGATAATTACGAAAAAGAATAGCAGTGACTGGACTATTACTTTAAAACTAAGTGCCTTAAGTACCTAAAATTGCGAAGCTAGGCGAAACTAACTTTTAGTTATGGTTTACAGCACAGAACATTAAAAGAGGTTTACAGCAAAAAAAAAAACATTAGACCGAAGCACCGATTCAATACATACTAACCACAGACAATGAAATCCAAGCAATCGAAATACGCATCTGTCGTCGCATCGGGCGGTCGCGACGACGGCCGCACCAGCGACACATGCCAATTTGTGCGACACTGGATTGGCATCTGTCGCTGATTACAAAGGTCTCCTAATTGGTATTTTGTTTATTACAAAGCTCTTTTGCTTTTGTTTTTATTAAAAGCTCTCTGTGTTTTCGATTAGGGAAGTTTCTATTGAATTGAATTGACCCCCTGAAAAAAAAGGTAGGTATAGACTTTGTGATTATATTATTAGAGAAATGCTTTTTGTCTATATACAATAAACATAACGCAACGTATTTTTCACCATGTTACTTCTACAGTTACCTGCTATACAAAATAAATACAAATACAAATACAAATATTTTATTTGCAAAACACAGTTATAATAGATCTTATAATGTGACATACAGGTACATGTGTTTAGCCTGCTCGCAGACATGCAAAATTTTTAAAATAGGAAGTTACAGACACTACAGACACTAGATAGTATATTACGTTTACGCTGTCAAATTCCATATTTTTTAAGCCGTAAACATAAAATGTATTTTTTTGTAATAAGTAACATGTAATAGTGCGGTACAACCCACTGTTAGTGTTAAGAACTTAAATCGTTTCTAAAACCATTTTTTATAGTTTCTGTCTGTCTCCTGATAACTTCTCAAAGAACTTTTCTATCTGATGTTACGTTTGGTATGTACAAAAAATTGTAAAATCATGTCAGTTTTTTTTTTTACAAAAATTAAGGAAAAATTAAGAAAAAGTAAATGGACGAAGTAAAATACAATAAATAGGTTACGTATAACCGTGACCAAGAAGAATACGTCGTTTATACAAATATTACATCAAACTATTGCGGTTGTTATCGTACCCACCATTGATGGCTAAACTCCGTACCGAAAAGCTCAACTTCTCGTGAAATTCCAATTTTCCGGTTGATATATTTTCCTAATCCGTTGCGATTCAGAGATCAAATAATTTTATCTCTTCCTACTTTTTCCTACTCAATGTTGTAATTGTAAATGAAACATTGATTTAAGTATACATAACGTTACTAAAAATAAAAAAATAAAAAATAAAAATGTTTTATTTCTTTTCCATAAATCGGGTTACATAGAAGAATGTACGCTCCTTCTTTTAAGTGTAAAAACACCTGTGCCAGAAGAAACTACTCTTCCGTATCATGGGTTTCTTATGGTAAAGGTCCTTGTCGTCTCAATCAAGTGTAAAACTAAGTAAGTACTTAACTAATTTTAAACTAAGTTACTGTATTAAGAAATAAGGTTCTTGACATTCAAATTCAAGATTAATGACATTTGTTTAGATCTGTAAGTTATTATTTATAGAGTTACGAATAACACTTTGTTAGTATAGTGATACAATCGGAATCAGAATCTCATCCTTTTTTGTTTATTTCTGGTTCCAATAGATTATTACTCCCGGATAACAATAGAAAGAATCTGATTATTAAAAAAATGGGTGGCCAGGTAAAAAAAGTTTTCGTGACAGCAATGGCGTAAGTATAGTAGAAACTTATTAATAAAACTTGCAGCACTGGATGGAAAACTTGTTAACAATACGATGAAAAAGCTCGTTTTTTGCAAACATTCGATCAAGTTTGTGAATTATTGTCGTCTCTGTCTAAATAGGCTGTTGGGGAAGGTGTGAAAGAGATGGGTAATTGTCCCGGCAGGAGGCGCGTTACAGCGCGCCAGTTGCGTCGGACATGGTCGGACGCACGAGTGCCTTCGAACGAATCAATTTTCAAATTTTCTTTTTTTTCGTAAATATGTCACGCGCGTAACGGTCATAAGTAATACAGCCAGGGTGTTTTTTGTAAAAAGTATTGAACTTTATAAGAATTGTGAATTTGTAAGTGTTGTGTTTGAAAGTGTTATGGACTTGGCTCTTGTATTTTGGATGGATTTATTATAAGGAGGATTTGAATTCACGCAAGCTAAAAAGGTAAATTATTTATTTATTTATTTAAAGACAGTTACAAGACTCACACTCTTAGGTACATAAATAAAATCACGTGATTGAATACAAAAGATACGTAGTGTGCCCCTGACTGACAAAAAGCAGTAAGTACATGAAAATTAAATAGTTATTTAAAAACACTTTTTAAGAAAAATATTTAATTTTAAGTGACCTACTTATATTTTATATATTTATATTTTATAATAACCCTTACATCGCCAGTACCTATCATTAAATCAATACATTATGTAAATTCGTTGTTTACGAAATCGGTAAAATAGGCAGTTTTCAAAGTGATATTAATGGCTCCGACTCAAAATATTTAGAAGACGTATAGCGATAATTAATAAACAGCTACCGGCTTTCGGCAACCTCAAAGCGCGTTATCCAATTATTTTATGTACCACTTTAACTTGACTTATGGTTAAGTTATAAACGCCTTAACCGCAGTTAAAGTTATTGCCAATAATAAAATCATTTAGAAGTTTCTTTAAAAAAAATATCCGACAATTACCTGTTCAGAAATTGAAGTTTTAGGATGAGGTTGATATGTTACATCATGGTATAGTACATTATATTACTCCGTTTTGGATTTATTATAATATTTTATTTCATTGAATCATAAAACAATAACAATAAAATTAAACTATGTGTTATAAGAATTTTATATTAGGCTGGGTGAGACCAACCTATGATTGGATTTCGGAACGTGACCGTAAACCGTAAACCTTTATTTTTACATTGTCTTTGTCTTGTACCTCATGTCAATGTCAACATTTACCGAATCGTTTATGTTGTTATTTTAAGTAACAATTTATTCCTATTTTACATATGTAACTATGTAACTATTAACAATAAAACTTCCTTTTTTTATTTTTGTTTTTTTATATAATTCAAACAACAAGAATAAGGTAATGGAGACGACAAACAGCTGGTATATTGAGAGTTGTACTCGGTACAACCAAATGTCCTCACGTAATTATGAAATTCTAAAGCTAGCCAATTTTTTATATTAATTTTTGAAATATCATTACTTTACTATATTGTAACGAACGTATTTTTGACATAACGACGGTGCAACACTTGTATGCTGTCATTGTCAAAGGAACTTATTTTTGTAAAGGGTTTTACCGGCCCTGGCTTCTATCGTCTTCAGCCGATGTCAAAGGAACTAAAACATTATGGCCACATAGTATTTGTTTATTAATAGTTATTTGTGATGCAAGGGTGGAAAGTTGGTTATTTAGCGGCGAGTTACCTCTATTGAAATCTGAGCAAGTGAAGGAATCTAGGATTGAACCACGAGCGTAGCGAGTGGTTCAAAGATTGAATCCTGAGCGAAGCGAGGATTTCAAAGGTACAAGCCGCTAAAAACTTTTCTGCCGAGCGTAACACACAATTTTTCACCTCACAACAGCGAGGAACATTTTAGGGTTGTTACCGCGCTCAACTTCCGGTAAAAAATTCTTTAAACATAAAGTTTAATCTAAATATACCTTATTCTCGTTGTTTTATTTAATGATATAAAAAACTAAAATAATAAAAAAAGGTTATAGTTAATTCAAAGTTATTTAAAGTAGGAATATAATTATTGTTACTTATTAATAAGAATAAAAACAATTCCGTAAATGTTGACACTGACGTGAGGTACAAGACAAAGACAATTTAAAAATAAAGATTTATGTCACAGTCCGAAATCCAATTACACGTTGTGAAATCTCACCCAGCCTAATATAAAATTCTATTAACAAATAGTTTAATCTTATTGTTATTGTTTTTATGATTCAATGAACTAAAATAATATAATAAAACCAAAACGGAGAATTAAGTATCATTAAGCTATCGAAAATAAGAATCAAATATAACAAAAAAGTCAATAGTGCGATTCGGAACGCATTATGACATATTTTTAGGTATTAAATTAAAAAAGTACTTTGCCGCGCTAGGCCGCAAAAAGCGATTTTCTACGCCTAAACTGATTGACAAAACTGCCTTTTCAGAGCGTGTGAGATGAAAAAAATATTCTGCTTTGACCAAAACTCTATGAAAACTCAGTAGCTCCCACCATTGTACAGTTGGCGCTAGTTTCTATTGAAATATTTTCATAGCCAAAGAGTCAATAGAGTAAAACTAAAAGTTTTTATCGCCTCGTACCATTGAAACCCTCGTACGCTCGGGATTCAACCTTTGAACCACTCGTGGTTCAATCCTAGAATCCTTCGCTTGCTCAGGTTTCAATAGAGGTAACTCGCCGTGAAAACCAACTTTCCAGCCTTTATAACAAATAACTATTCTCGCGTCAAAGTTTATTTGTTTTTTTTTTCAATAAACAGCTTTCTATTTGCAAACCAGCCCCCTAATTGTCTAATTTGAAATCTATCACAATCCCTTTCAGAGGTATTGTGATTGTGATATTTTCGTCTGTCACATTGCTTAGACAGTTCAATTTCGTTTATTCCATACTTTTAAAACGCGTCCCGATCACAATCCCTTTCAAATGTCAAATAGTGACGGCCTGAATAACTTTCAAATTACGAATTGAAAGGGATGGCGATAGATTTAAAATTAGACAATTAGCCCCCAGTTCAAACTTTAAATAAAACCTTTGATAAGTCACCTCCCTGGTTGCCATGTTTCGGTGTAAAAGATCGTTCCATTTTTAAATTACACGACGCATACAAGATTTATTTGACTGCTAAACCACGACAGATTTGGATTTTCATAAGCCATATCTGTCGTGTTTAGCGGCCAAATAAATTACATAGTAAACTCGTATCTGTCATGTAATTTAAAAATGGAACGATCTTTTACTCCGAAAATGACAACCAAGGAGGTAACATAACAAAGGTTTTATTTAAATTTCGAACTGACTTACGAATAGAAAGTTGTTTAAAAAAACAACAAATGCACACTATAACGCGGGAAAAAATATTGTTGTTCGTTGTTCGTCTGATTTCGAAAAGTAGTTTTAATTTCCGCGCATTATTTGAGAAACGTATTATACAAGCCTTGGCCACAATTAGGCATTGATGGACTTACGTATTTCGTCACACGTTCGTCCATCAATGCCTCTTTTGCTGGCCGCTGCAGTAATGTAGGTACTATTATTAAGAAAAACACATGCAATCTTTTTTTAACAATTTACAGTTTTGCAATTTTCCCTTTATCTGTACTATAAGACGTTACTTCGTACCAAATTTCAAGATTCTAAGTTCACGGGAAGTACCCTGTAGGTTTTGATTCCCGTGCGAGTTTCGAAAATTTGCGGAAATTTGCGGCATAAACGGCTGTATCTTTTGATTGCTTTGGGTTAGAAGTTTGACTTTTTCACAGCTCCAAGGAACAGTAGACCTGAGTATTAGATATAAATTTCAGTTTGATACCTCTTCGCATTCCTGCGAAAAACGGTCTTGACATACAGACGGGTTCCATTTTTTCCTTTTGAGGTACGGAACCCTAAAAAGTAGGCACCTCAACCACAACTTTAAATCGGTAATCTGCACCAAAGAGTTCATCAACAATAATATTTATATCTTCCATACACACAGTATTTCTTACTGGCCAGCAACCTATGGGTCAGATGATAAGCAAAAGCTCGTTTAGAATGTGAGTTTGTAGCCCCGGGGCATGCCGGGCCAGGGTTGTCTGATCTTCGGCTTTGGACAGTGTTGTCCAATATCCGGCTTACTATGATCAATGTTATTTCATATTTGCTAAAATTTTAAAGCCTCTTCTAGAATTTATTATACAGTTATGTAATATATACAGTTTCAGAGTATGAGTCTGCCTAATTGTTTAACTGTAAGACCTAATTTATTTCTAGCTTTTTCATGCATTTTTAACTCTGCTAAAACGTGTCAAGTTTCTGAATACGTTGCTATACAAATCCGGCGTTGACAAACTAGCAGTCGTCAAGAGAAGCCAAACGAAAGTAAGCGAGCTTTTGTACTGGTTAGTGCATCCAACTTGCGATTGTGGCCTTTTGACCAAGATTTTACTATTTACTCCGTGCTTTGGGATTGGGACAGTACTTTAAGCAGTTGGTCCTAGCTGTTTTTGCAGTTGTTAACACCCACCAATCCGCATTGGGCTCGCGCTCATTTACCTAATTTATCCATAAGGGAGGCCGAATTAAGCTTAGCCATATCAAAATGACTGATCTAGCTTTTCCATTTTTAGACCTGGCAACCCTACGAGGAACGCTGCAATGGGTCCATGTGGGAACGGCTCGATTCACCCGATACCTGCGTAATTATGGGTTACGGGTTATGGCCCATGCACCTTTGTACTATATCTGGCTGTTGATGACCATTCTATGGTGTTAGGAATTTGAAGAGGGAAGTGCCTCTTGTTTTTTTTTTAAAGTTGGTACAATCGGGGAATTTCCCGGTTAATCAATAGAGTATTTTTGAAGAAAGTTATCTCAAAAAGTAATAGACTAATTGAAAACGTTTCAACGTTTAAGATAACGTTTTTAATCACAAATGATAGAGCTTTAATAGGTATTTCATTTTCTAAATAAATTATTTCTTTATTCTTAATACTTTCCAAAATATCTTTCTCAAAAAATTCTACTCATCAACCGGGAGATATCGGCAGGCTGTACGAGATATCTGACAAAAAATCATGTAGCAACCAGTTTCGTCGCTGTCATTACTGTCACATTTTCATACTCTGTGACAGCCACAACATCGACGAAACTGGAAACTGAACCTAGTTTTCGTTAAATAATCAACCCTTCGTTGTGTGTTTTGCACTTGCTTCCGCAAGAAAACTAGCGGATGTGAGCTAAAAATATCCCCTTAAGTGCATTTGGTCCAATTCGCGATTGGTCCAATTCACATTATTCGCGGTTGGTCTAATTCGCAGTTGGTCCAATTCGAAGTTGGTCCAATTCGCAGTTGGTCCAATTAGCAGTTGGTCCAATTCGCAGTTGGTCCAATTCGCAGTTGGTCCAATTCGCAGTTGGTCCAATTCGCAGTTGGTCCAATTCGCGGTTGGTCCAATTAGCAGTTGGTCCAATTCGCGAATGTAAAGTTTCTATTTAGATACTTACCAGAGACACTTCCCTCTTCAAAACATTTGAAGAGGGAAGTGTCTCTGGTAAGTATTTTCATATTTATTAGAATAGATTTCCGACAGATTACGACCCGATTTTATCAAATACTTCATAGACATCCATTGAATTTCACTGTTGTCATGTTTTATCAGCGATAATCGTTTTAACCCTAAAGTCGCCCGGTACGTCATTGTGGTGTAACCTGTTATGACATGTATCAGGTTGACGCGCGTTCCCTATGTGCACCGGCCGGAGCAGAACAAGTCTTCCACCACAGTTGCCACTGAGCAAGTAATCACTACGTCACAGTTGCGACAGACGAACTTGTGTGTTTGACGTCTCAATAATTGCTAGTGATTGCAAAGGAAAATTGATAATGAAAACAATTAATTATATAGTTTATGACTTCATAATTTTATCTCTGTACATAATACCTATATGGAAAAAGACTTGGACCACAGTTTAGATAAGTCTAGGAAACTGATAAAAAAGTACCTCAGTGGTTGAGGATTCTGGGAGAGACGTGCTTCCACCTTCAGCCTATCATTAATTACTTAACATCGGTTGATAAAGGCTAAGTGTCTTCCTGTTCATAAAAAACCAAGCAAAAAATAGGACAAATTGCATTTTACTCGTAACTGTAAGTTACGTAGTTTTACGTCTTCTCTGTAGCGGGCTAAGTAAGACCAAAAAAGAAGCTATCAATATCAATCAGTATATCACACGATACGGCTATAGATCGCTGCGAAAGATCACGTAACGACGACAGCGCGCAAGCGGCTGCGGTAATTCGAGACGCCGCGCCCGCGCCC
The DNA here is from genome assembly GCA_910589605.1 of Chrysoteuchia culmella. Classification (NCBI taxonomy): domain Eukaryota; kingdom Metazoa; phylum Arthropoda; class Insecta; order Lepidoptera; family Crambidae; genus Chrysoteuchia; species Chrysoteuchia culmella. The sequence goes on from OU342660.1 coordinate 1,095,618, forward strand.
GCGCCGCCGCGCCCGTTGCATTTTCGAGTCGGTACAAGGTTCCTGTATGTATACGGTCATCATGATCTATATTTACTTAAAAAGGGTATTTGTGTAGGCTTGTTTAATAGTAGATAAATGAAGATAGGTATCCAATCATTTCGCTCTTCTCATGTATATTTAACCTAACTCTTAGCCTTCATAATACCTGATGTTAAGTATTGATAAGGCTGAAGATGGAAGCGAGCCTCTCCCGGAATCCCCAATCACTGAAGAACTGGCTCTTATCTTTAACTGCCGGAACACAAGAATGCTGAAAACATTGTTGTTAAGGCGTCAGACTGATAAGATGGTGGTAGCTAGCCAAGCGGACTTACAACAAGTCCTACCACCAACCAAACCGAATACAATATGTACCCCCGCGGGGAATCGAACCCGGAACCCCTGGGTCTGATACCGGTGGTTGAACCGCTTGACCACAGAGGCGGTTAAAATTTAGTGGGCCATCATCATGTTATTCCAAAAATCTAATCCATTGGATCCATCTAATTTACCAAGTGGATGGTTGAAATTTGAAAAGACAACCTCCATAATCTTTGTAAATATCCTCTTTTTACCGATGTAAAGGAAGACCTTCAATATAGGGTTGATCTTTGGCTTCCAACACCGTTTTGGTTTTAAGTTTCAAAGTTATCTCGTTACACACCTCTTCAATATTTACTCCAGCAATAAGTGGTCCAATTCGGGGAACAATAAGAGATTTAAAGGCTTCAACCGCAGCACGTCGCGTGGTCGAGCGCAACTAGGGCTACCATTCATAAAAAATAAACCACTGAAAGTGCCGTGCCTCACAAATATAGTCAGAGTCGCCACGCCAAGAAGATGAAGTTATACTTATGGTAAATTTTAAATAGAAAAATATTGGAAAAAATAACTCGGCCACAAGTGAATTCTCAGACTGGAATCGAGAGCATTGGACCGGATTTCCAAAGGTCGCGGGTTCGAATACCGTCTGAGAATTCACTTGTGGCCGAGTTAATTTTTTCTAATATTTTTCTATTTACCATATGTATAAAAATAGCATTGAAAAATGCAAAAATTACAAAATCATAAAAAAGATGAAGTTATAAAAGTAAGATTGCCGGTTTAGTATGTATTTACCTATCAAATGCCCTATTTTCCAGAAAAATACTATATAGTCTATAGGAAAAAAATTACAAAGAATATTTTGATTCTAATTAACATAATTAGGAAAAACGTGCAATTAGGAAATACGGACGGGAAAAACTTACCATTTTGTATCTGTTTTAGAGTCCTTGTATTGTTGGAATTCTCTAAAATAACTTTTCTATCCTAACTGAAAAGCCCGTTCTATTGCTGGTAATAAAAAATTCAACAATCGTGGAGTAGGAGAAAAACGCGATTTCACTTTTCGTTCGGCTTAGTAGCACGATTTTGTAGATACGAGTAAGTAACTATGCAAGCATTCAAAAAGTGCTCTAGCTCAATATTTAGAAATGGCTAGATCTAGCCTAGCGCCTGTCAATGACAAATCAAATGCAGCAAATGTCTATCAGCTGGTAACCCTGTCACGTCTCTAAGTCGGCGATCGATGTTTACTCTCGCTAGATGGCGCGGCTACTGCGTGCCCGCACTCGGACGTGCGCGTGAGTCGATTGCCCGTAATACAAATAATAAAGATTATTGGGTATACTTTGGGTTTGAGAGTGCTCTCAGGCTTGAGAAGGCTTTTAAAGGTTGAACGTTTGGCATTATTTTTCACATGTTTTTCTACACAATTTCTATTCTAGGGTTGTTGGTTGTTGTTGTGTCACACAGACACAGAACAGACACACTACATTAATGGACTTAAGATTATACTATTTTTAACTTATAGTTATAGATCACGCCAAACTTCTAGTTCGCTCTGAAGTTGCTTCGCTCAGGGATACAGTCAGACTCGTCATACTTTAGTCATAGTAGACTTAAGTATTATGTCAGGGATGTAATCAGACAAATAATACTTGTCTTAAGTATTATGTGTCTGACTGCATCTGTGCGCGAAGCAACTTCAGAGCGGACTAGAAGTTTGGCGCGATCTATAAAACCTATTATCGGCTAAGTACTTACCTACAGTAGACAGTACACAATCTTAAAAGTAGCACTACTTAAAAGCCACATAAGGGATCTCTCAAGGTCTAAATTGAAAGCTGGACGTGCCGTTGTTGAGGGTTATTCCATATTCATACCATGACGTCTCATCCCACGAGGTCATAAATTCTTAACTCATCCCAAATTGTGTTCTTAACTCATCCCAGACTGTACAAGTGTTCTTATTTTCTTTTGTTCACACAACAGGAAAACGATTTTGGCCTACATCAATTTCATCATAATCTGATGTTACTCGTAGTAAATACCTAATCATGCTTCTCCTGGAGCTGGATTTTATAAAGAATTAATAAATCATTTATATTTCTTGTCACATTTCGGTCAAACCTTAAATAACCTATAGATACTCTCTCTATTTTGTGCTATAGATGTGAGAGACTGGTGCCGTTATAGGAATTGTTGCAACTTCTTTATCCCGCCAATTTAGGATTGTAGATTGTCTCTGAATAAGTTTACTGACGTCGCTACTTCAGTGAGGTTTCATGAAGTCAACGCTAGAAATAAAAAAAGGACTTACTGGTAATTTTTTACTTGAAGAATTTTCACTACAACACACGGGGCGCGCGCCCGTTCCATCTGTCGGTTTGAATGTGTAATGCCAAAGTGATGTGACATTCACTTGACAGATGACAGCAGGCTTGATGTGTTTGGAAATGTATGGGGAAAGAAGTAAGGATAGGAGATTGATTCTAGGTCGCAACAGGAATCATATAGATATCTGTACTAACAGAACAGGTCACCAGGCCCAAAGTACGATTAAGTGTATCTTAACAAAGTGGATTGGTAAAACTTAAAAATACTTGTCTTAAGGATGACAAAAATAATGCTTAAAAATGCAATTTTATCAAACCATTTTGCCCTGTTCGGCATTTGACCCATGAACCGACCGCCCAGCTGTCTTGCTCCAATAGCCATATTTGGCCAACAAACATTAATGTCCGTCATAATTATGCTAAACATCATCGTGGGCGTAAGTGAGCATTGGCGATCGGATATTTGATCATTTAAATGACTATTTACTTATGCGGCGATCAATAAAACTATTTCTAAAATATCTGTTTTTATAGCTTAGTTCTTTTATTTCAGAATTATTCAATGTGATAATACACTAGCGTTCGATCGCGATTTCACCCGTGAGAATTGTTTTTCCTTCCTCATGAATTGGGCTCTTTCCCAAATCCATCAAACAATAAATTAACTCATCTGCTGGCTAAGAAAAGATTTTTAATCTTCAGTTTTCGTTGAGGGAAGTAAAACAACTTTTTTCGCACGCTGTCAACAAATGAGGAAGAAAGATATTATGTTATTCATTCATTAGGTATAAATGTGTGGTGAAAATATTTTTAACACATAGGTCCAGTAGTACATAATTAATAATGCATAAAAGATAAGCATCAAATTAGCTGTTATGTCTTTTTTAATGCTTAATAAAATGTAGCATTCAGTATTATAATTATTTAGGATAACTTATACCAGTTGCAAATATTTTTAATAACTTTTGGAAGTACAATCGGGGAACTTCCCGGTTGATCAGTAGAGCTTTTTTAGGGAGCTTTATTTTAAAAAGTAACAGATATGTAGAAAACCTTTATATCACAAATAATAGAACATTAACAGGTACTTTCCGAGAAAACGTTTTTCAGCAAAACTGTACTGGTCAACGGGGATGTTCCCCGATTGTACTTCCAAAAGTTATTAAAAATATTTGCAACTGGTGTGAGTTATCCTAAATAATTATGATACTGAATGCTACATTTTATTAAGCATTAAAAAGTCATAACAGCTAATTTGATGTTTATCTATTATGCATTATTAATTTCTTTTAGAATGAATATTTTTTCTGTTCAGTCTTCCATTTAATTCACCTTTGGCACTTCAAATATAAATCCATAGAAAAACGGCGTTTTGAAATCGATACGTATCGCGTGCTCGCAACATGACGATCGACTTCGATACAAACAAACATTTACATTTAATTACACTATAAAAAGCGATTTACGAACTCTAGGTATTATAAAAATACGAGATTTATAATCGGTTTCTGAATTAGTAATATAAAGTAGACAACGTCCCAAAGCTCATTCATGCTCATACAGGATTATGAATATAATAAATATTCGCATACAATCACACCAATTATCTAGCCCACGTTAAGTTTCATGAAGAACTTCTGTTATGGATACTAGATAACGGATAAACATACTTATATACTTTTTTTTTCTAAATACATACTTAATATACATATTAAACATAATGCTGAATTTGGGTAAGTTTCAGACGATTCCAACTTGAATTTCAGTCACCGACTATCGTTGGACATCGGTCTGTCTGTGGCGCAATGTTTCAACATTCAATTGTGGCAATTAAGGCGTTATATGACTGAAGCGATAATAAGGAGAAAAGAACGCGCGCGAGTGCGAGACTGGTTTTTCACATTAGGCGAAAAAAAAACACGAAATCACTTCGCAGTCAATAACTATAGCGATTTAAGAGAAATGAAACTACAAGATGCTAAATATTATTGGTGACCACTAATTAAACCAATTTACAATTGAGAAAGATCTTGAATTTTCGTATTTTTAGAAGGTCATTTAGAAATAAAAAAAAAAAAAAAAAAAAGTGCCTCGTCAAAATCATAACTTCGTGTTTCTAGTAAGTGCATTCCAAATCTAGATAAAGGTATGAAGAAATGTATCTATCTTATTACCAGATTTGCAACATCTTTAACTAAAAGTACATACTTATTCCGTATAGTTTCTTAACACCAAATATTTTCAAAATGATGTTGCACTTCGGCTCACAGTCCTTCCCCACTTCTCTTATCAGTCCATATGGAAAACTTGTGCCCCAGCAATGGGGCACATACAAATTGACGATGAAGGTGATTCAGTGCCAACCCGAGCGTCATATTACGGCCGGATTGATTACTCAAAATATCGGCTTATGCGAGGGATACTGAGCATCGAAGCCTTACGGGGAGGTCCGAGTTCAACCGTGGACTTAACTCTCTGGGATTAAGTTACTGTCAGTTTAGCTCTCGGACAGTCACAACTAAGTGGACCCTAAGTCTTATTATTTTAAACAATTCCGAACTACACTCAACTAAAATAGTAGATCTTGTGCTCTTGAAGGATCTTGAAGGTATTTTACCTCACGAGACACCTGTAAAGTTTGTTAGTAAACATAACCAATTCAGTTTTCATCAGCATATCCTATAGTGTAGAAATAGTTATAGTTTAGATGATCAGGTCGTCAACCACCAGATTCCACAGTACAGGGGAGAATACCCCCCTCCCCCCCTGTGGGCAGCCCCTAGGGCCAACAACAAGGGCTCTTTGACAACCCTCTCCCTCCACCTGTACCGTTCTGTTGCGTAGCATGCTAACTACCCAATTGATGATTTGCTCTTCCACTCCTCGCTTCCTCAGTGAGGCCTCGATGCTGTTAAAGGTGGTCTTATCGAAGGCTAGTCTAGAAAGGCTAGAAAGGCCCCGAGACAGATGAGTTTGTTCGGAAAAGCTGCCTCTATCTTACCTATTTGATTTGAGGAGGGGATTATTATCCCACTATTATTATACTTATGCGAAACCTGGATTAAAACATAATTTTTAAAACAAACTTTTTATCCCGATATTCCCACGGGAGCGGGAACCACGCGAGTGAAACCGCGGGCGGCCGCTAGCGATTGTATAATTGTGTGTTAGCTTATTTATTACTTACCAACAAACTTTCTTGATTATTATGATCAAGTAAATTTTGTGTAGTAAGAGAGATATATTGCGAACCGAAAAGAGATTTGAATACAACTCTTTTTGTCTTAAAGTTTTGATTAAGAAATTCATATTTGTTTCGCTATGTATAAAATAAACTACTTATACATTACCCCACTTATAAACAAAAATTAGTAATCTTTTCTTATATTAAAAGTCTCGAACAACCGCTACTAAAACATCATTTGCTAATTTAAAAAAACTTAAGTTGGAATGCTAAAGATTCGACATTTACGATATATTTCCACAAAAGTCCGACAACACTACGCCATTGAATTTAAATAAACACATCTACACAAGGCAGCCTATGTCGTCCGTTTTGATTCTGCGATAAAGACGTTGCCACACAGTGTGCAAGCGAACGCAGAGCTCTAAACTATACTTTTTATAGCATTAGAAAATTTACCCCAACGAAGAAACGAGCGAGTAAACCACGACATAAGTTGAAAAATTGTAATTAACGGTTTTTGGAACTGTAGCAGCTGTAGATTTCTTATGATAAAAAAAATAATACCTCTTTAGACAAGGCAGGTTGCTTTGTTTTTTGTTTTTTGGTATTTTAATATTTTAGTAAAGTACATTTTAGTAGTCCTAAATAAAATAAACTGCATGCATGCAGTGGTTTGCTATAATCGGAGGAGCAAGCACAACCTTTTCATTAATCTAGTGTTTTAGAATGTAAGATATCTCTGTAGGAGATCTTTAAATAAATAATCAACTTTATTACTTTTGAAGGAGTTAAAATGCTCCTATGAATTAAAATAAAATATTAGTTTTTTACAACCAACGGGGAGAGAGGAATTCTAAAATTCTCCCCGGGTTTAATCAATACCTTGATACTTAGATAGAGAATACTTATAGGTAAAACTTTAACATTACGAAGTATTTATTAAACGAATGCCTACTGTCGTTCTTAGTACGTTTTTTACATTGTTTTTCGTAGCAATAGCTCTGCGCGTTGTGTGCGACGGCCTTTCGCCCGCTCTTTCGCCCACTCGTAAATAACCGAACAAAAACTTTATCTCGCCATCTTATAATGTGCGCCGGCGCAACTAGACCCGTTCCACCGGCACCGGCCATTATTGCCCAATGCTTTGGAAGACATAAATCCGAGAAGGAATTCCAAACGTTCCACATATGCTGTTAATTAGATCTTGAAGGCTGCGCTACATTAAATCGCTTGGTATAAAAATAACGATTTGTTTGTCGGGGTTATTCAACATTTAATTACAATGGTCAGTTGTATTCTTATTGTTACAGTAGGAAGGACTACAAAATATTATGTCTCTTTTATTGCATTACAAACATGGATTGAAGGTTGTTAACGTCTGTTTTGAACTTAGGTTTTGGTCTGAACCAAGGCTTTTTTTAAGTACCTTCTGCAGTATCCTGAAGGCTCGAGATAGGTATGTTTTACATGGGTCAATCCCATGATTGACCGAAGAGAAAGTTGATACCTCTCTACAATAAACGACCGACTTGTTAAAATTTGTTTTGCCTTTATTCAATGAGCTTCTAGTCAAAGTTTATAAGTTCTAGGTTATTTTAACACTTGTCTGTTATCGACAAGCTAAGAAGAAGGATAACTACTTAACTCTAAATTAACTAATTACACAAGATGCAACAAAAATGGCTTTCTGCTACTGCACAGCAATAGAGCAATTTGAGCATCGTTGAAATAAAAAAGAAGTGTTTTCTTCTGTCATTCATACACAATGGTAAAATCCATTTGGCATTTTTATTACGCCTTACTAGAATTTCTTTGACCATAAATAATACCAAAGTTAATCAGGAAATGCATAAATACCATCAGTCGTCTAAAAAACAGCATAGGTAATTCTTGCATTGTTAATGTAAACATCAAAAAAGTTTTTGGTTCTACAAAAATACCACATGTTACAGTACCCAGTTATATTACACACACTAAACAGTATTCCTAAAATAGTAGCTTTGACTACCCCTTTTTGATTGGAGTTTTCCAATAACATTAAGACCTTGTTTTATACCTCCGACAAATAAAACCCCTGTTTAAACACAGTCGTTAAATTACTTGATTAACCGTAATTGCCCTTAAAACTCCGCTGAAGAATTTAATTCAAATTAAAATTTGCCATGAAATATATCTACCTATGCTTTGATTAAAAATAAAACTAAATTGTAGTGAAAAGGTCTTAATTTACTGTGGGTGTGAAGTGTAAGCTTGTTTTTGAAATTTTATTATAATATACTTTCGGTCTTTGGGATAGCTATGTAATGTACCTAGCATTAAGTTTAAACTAAAGAGTATTTTATGTCTATATTATGATAAAATTTGTTTACTGACAAAACACTGTCGGACCTTTAAAGTTTGATATGCGATTAGAATAATTGTGTAAAATAACACATAACTTTTGTATACGTGTAGGAATCTATTAGGTAAGTGTTTACATAGTGCTTTTTTGTAAAATATATAGTGTATTTCTGTGTAGTAAAAAAAAAAAATGTCAGCCGTAACTTGTAAAGATAAAACTTCTAATATGCAGTAATAATCTTTTTTTTTAGTTTATTGGAGCTTGCTTTGGTGTCATCAGCAGCGTATATTAATGTAAAATTATCTGAAAGCTCTCTATTGTTGAATTACGGTACTATGGCAAAATTAATCAATAAAACATTCAAAAGAATCCAGTGTACGACCATTTTTATTAGAAAAAATTAATATACTAGGTATTAACTTATTCTTTTGCACTAAAGCTCTAACGTTTTTTCGGAGTTTCAAACTAAATTTCATAGGAAATTCGTAGTTCCACTTAAAGGTGCGTTCTCCTTTTCTTTATCTATCGACTAAATAAATACCGTTTATATGTGAAATCAATTACTATCAACACTGGTTACTGATCGATCGGCCATCGTGCAAACACCAGACGAGTTATATCGTTCTAATTGGCGGGAAACTGCGCGTCGCGTCATTACCGTAATGGCGGAACAAGATGGCACCCGTCTAGTTTAGTCTGTACCTATTAATATGGGATAGTGGTCTTAGCTTGTGAATTAATAGCTGATTGCGATAGCTGACGTGTAAAGAACTAGATTTCATTACTACGACTGAGAAGCAGTTGTCATTTATGTGTTAATTTTTCTGTTTACTCTGGCAAAGCCGCTGGTATTACTTAAGAATGCTCTTCCTCAAATTACGAAAAATCTTCTTGAAAAATTATTATTGAAAACTTTATGGTTGGAGAATAGTTTTGTTTTCTAATCTTGTACCAAACTCCGTATAGGTATTATTATTATTGCAGGATATAGGGGCTATGCAGCTCCAGCTGGAACTGTAGTCACTGCGACCTATAAGATCTATTGTAACTCGCCACCTTGTTATAGTATCTCTTTTAGCCTGGCGGCCTCCAGGAAGTCTAAAATCTTCCTAGCTCTAAGAGATTTTAGTTCCTCTGGCCGAATTATATGCCGGCCCAGGTGGATACTGCGTTTGTGAATTAGGGGTCCGCAGTCACATAGGAGATGTTTGGGTGTTTCTCTCTCTAATCCGCAGTAACGGCAAACGTCAGTGTCACTTAATTTCATGTGAAATTGGTGTCTTTTTAGTTTGCAGTGTCCAGTTAAGGCTCTTGCTATCGCACTTATATTTGATCTGCTGAGTTCTAGGAGTTCAGCAGTTTGCTTTTGCGAATAGCCTTCGATAAGGGATTTGGCGTGTACTAATCCTGGTTGATTTAGCCAGTATTTTTTTGACTCACCAAGTAGGTTGCCCTTGAGAAGTTGCATGGCCTGTTCCTTTGAGATACCACAGAAAGGCTCTGGACCTAGCTGGTGGCCCTGAGCTCCAGACCTTGCAAGTTCATCAGCTTTTTCGTTGCCAATGATTCCTGAATGACCTGGTACCCATTTCAGAATAATTTTATTCCGTTGTCCCAGCTCATTCAGCTTATCGACGCAGTCCTTCACCAATCTCGAATGTATGACATTTGAATTGATAGCGTTAAGGGCTGCCTGACTATCTGAGAAGATAAGAATAGTTTGATTTATGTAGTTTCGTTGGCGGTTGGCCTCCGCGCATTCTATGATGGCGTATACCTCTGCTTGGAATATGGTAGCGTGTTTGCCTAGATTCACACTCTTACTGAATCGAGGGTTGTCGCCGTATATTCCGCATCCTACATTTTCATTCATTTTGGAGCCGTCTGTGAACCAAACTAAGCTTCCAGCCTTACAGGTAAGGTGATTTGCAGACCACTCTTCCCTGCGAGGTATCTCCACTGAGTAATATCTGGTGAAGTTACACAGTGGGAGCATGACATCCGTTGTCATTGCCAAAAGATCATGTTCAAGTACTGATCCATGTAGAGATCTTAGTGCTTGAGAGTGCCAGTTTACTTTTCCATTGATGCTGGCTCTATACATGCCGGCTTTCGCCTCTTTTGCAATAAAAAGGTGAAGAGGTGGTAAGTTCAGCAGAGCATTCAGTGCAGCTCCTGGAGTCGTAGACATGGCACCTGTTGCCATGAGGCATGCCAATCTTTGCAAGCTGTTGAGCTTGTTGATGACTGTCACTTGGGATGCTTTTTTCCACCATGCTACACAGGCGTATGTTATTGTCGGCCGAACAATAGTGGTGTACATCCACAGGGCGATCTTGGGGTTAAGACCCCATCTCGTCCCTGCTAAGCGACAGCATATTCCTAAGGCTATTTTAGCCTTTTGGATCACATTACTAATGTGTGTATTCCAAGTCAATTTTTGGTCAAAAGTAACGCCTAAGTATTTGACTTCTTTGGAAAATGGGATTGGAGTCCCTTTAATAGTAGGCGTAACAAGTTTCTCTAGCTTGCGCCTTCTAGTGAAGGGGACTATTGTGGTTTTGCTCGGGTTTACCGATAGACTGTTCTCCATACACCATTTATTGATGAAGTTTAGAGATTTCTGGAGTATAGATGATATAGTGCTTTGACAGGGGCCGATAACGCAAGCCACCACGTCGTCCGCATAGCCCTGTATATCTAAGTCTCTTTCTGAGGCTTCAACCAGCAACTGGTCAATAACTAGCGACCATAGTAGCGGCGATAGGACACCCCCCTGTGGACAGCCTTTCGTTATTCTAAAGCCTTTTGTGGTTCCATGTAAATTAACACTGACCGTTCTGTTAAGGAGCATTGATTCGATCCATCGGGTGGTAGTTGTATCAATCCCTTTAGCCTTCATTCCCTTGGAAAGGGCCTCTATGGTAACGTTATCAAATGCTCCTTCAATGTCAAGGAAAGCACAGAGGGCTATCTGTTTGTCGTCTAGAGCCCTTTCTAGCCTGTCTGTTAGTTCTAACAGAGCAGTTTCTGTGGATTTTCCTTTTTGGTAGGCATGCTGTCTCGGATGCAGAGGATGCTCCCGTAGCGGTCCATCTCTAATGCACCCTTCTATGACCTTTTCCATACTTTTGAGTAGGAAAGAAGTAAGGCTTATTGGTCTGAAGGACTTTGGCTGCGAAAAGTCCTTTTTGCCAGCCTTAGGGATGAAACGGACTTTGACCGTAGTCCATTTTTCTGGTATGTATCCCCATGCGTAGCTTGCCCTGAAGATTTTAATCAAAATTGGGATCAGGATGTCCTTTCCTTGTTGCAAAAGAGCTGGAAAGATATCATCCTCACCTGCAGCTTTGATTGGCTTGAATGAGTCTATTGCCCATTCAACCTTATTTGGTCTGAAGTTCCTTGCTGCTCTTCTCCAGTCCTCGTTTGCAGGCCTAGAGAATCGATTGTGAGGAACATGCTCATTCAGACTTGATACCTCCACCGATCCAGGGAAATGCGTTGACGCTAGAAGATCTAGGGTCTCTTCTGCCGTTTTGGTGAAGGTGCCATCTGGCCTCTTTAGGAGTCCCAGTTGGTTTGTAGGCGATTTTGCCAAGACTTTGTGAATTCTAGCTCCTTGTGGAGTCTTGGTGATCTCCTCGCAGAACTTCCTCCACGATAGTCTTTTCGCCTTCCGTAGTTCTTTATTGTAGGCAGTAAGGGCTTTTTGGTATCGGTTCCAGTGATCGGTCGATTTAGCCTTATTGAACAGCCTACGCGATTCTTCTCTTAGAGCATCTAGCTTTTTATTCCACCATATTACTCTATTATCCCTTACAGTTCTTAAAGGGCAGCTCTCCTCGTAGGAGGCTGTCATGGCTTCAGTAACTTGATCTACAGCGTACTCTAGAGAATCGATAGATCGTATGTTTTTAGGTATATTTTGTAGCCTATCTTGGAGCTTTTGTCTATACAAGTTCCAATCTGTGGCTTTGGCATCCCTAAAAGTGATGGTTTCGCACATGTTAGATGTGTTTAGTTCGAATCTAATAAGTCGGTGATCAGACATAGATGTGTCATCGCTAACGTGCCAGTCGTTTACCAACCTAGAGAGATTATTCGTAGCGAGAGTAATGTCGAGAACTTCCTGCCTCGTTTTAGTCACAAAGGTCGGTTTACAGCCCTTATTGACAATCTGGAGGCGGTTTGATAGGATAAAATCATGGAGCAACTCACCCCTATCGTTGATGTCAGTGCTGCCCCAGTTGGTATGGTGGGCATTGGCGTCGCATCCTATTAGAAGATCAGCGTTATGTTCGTGTGCATACTCGACCACCTTCGCCAGTTCCTCAGATGGATCCCTTTTCCCGCCATCTAGGTATGCAGAGCACACGATGAGACGTCCACTGCCGCTCTTGACTTTGACAAAAGCTGCCATCATGTCATCGTTGCAGAGCCCTGGTATACATAGGAAATCAATATTATTATTGAACAGGATACATGCTCTTGGCTTAACTCCTCCGATATGGTGAACCACCTTACCTGCGGAGCCAAGCCCGGACACCGTGTTGTTGTTGGCCAGCCACGGTTCCTGGATTAGAGCGATGTGAAGTTTCTCTTCTGTGAAGAGTTTTTCCAGAACTGCTGTAGCTGCTCTGGCGTGGTGCAAATTAATTTGAACCACGTGTGTGTTGTTGTTGTGTGTTTTTGAAATGTATGTGTGTGTGTGCGTGTCCATGTATTTATGTATGGTGTATGTGGAGTGTTATTTAGAGGCGTTATTTGAACCGGCTGGCCTCGGGACTACAGAGTCCTTAGGTTTGTCGGTTCTCGCCTCTACCGGTCGATTGGGGCCTGGGGCCCCTTTCGTTGGTGGTGCTCCTGAAGGACGGGCCTTTCGGCCCTGGGCCAAGTCCTTAGGCTTAGCGTTATGGCGCTTCGCTGTGGCCTTGGGTCCTCGGACTTTAGGTCCCGCCCTAGGAGTGGGGTTTTGGTTTGGTTTAAACTTCGGGCCTGACTGGCTAGACTCAGCACTACGAGTCACATCCGCATTCTTAGGCGGGTTTTCGCCTCGGATGCGGATGTGAACAGTCCTGAAACCAAGTTCTGGCCTGAAGTTTAGTTTGCGCAGGTCCTCGACAGACGCGTCATCAATTGATAGGACAAGGGTAAAACCGTCCTTCTCAATTTGCGAACGCAGGACCTTCCACAAGCCAGTCTTCAGTTGATTCTGATTCTGTAGGAGATTTAAAGCTTCCCCCACAGAATCAGCCTCCGAGGATGGAATGTAGACAACACCAACCCTGGCCTTTGGCAGTTCTTTTTCGCTTATAAGCGATAGCTCTGCCTCAGGCCAGGGCTTGATGCTCCCCAGATTCCTCTCAATCCACTTCCGACTATGCTCATTTTTCAGGATGATCTGAAGCCAGCCGGGCTTGAAGGTGCATCCTGCAAATTGAGGGCCATTTCTTTCAGGGTCGTTTGCGATCGCCTTGAGTATGGCCTTTTTCAGCTGTCCCAACTGCTCATCCGACATAGGATCCTTATTACGGATGCCCATGCGGATGTGCGTTAGGGCGTCTTTAAATGACTTCGTTGGGTCTTGTGCTACAGGCGTAGGTCCGGCTAACGGCGCCTGTGTGGCAGAGGCCCCGACGTGGGTCGTTTGTGACGTCCCCGCCGTCGAGTCGCCCACCCGCGAAGTCTTTTTGGCCTGGTCCTTCGGTGACTCATCCTCGGATCGGATTCGTTGTACCGACCTCCTATCCGAAGATGTGTCAGCCGTAGGACCGCCACCTGGATTCTGCGCTGCCGCCTTCACGCTCTCAAGGCAGAGTCTATAGGCCTCACTGGGCTCCATACCGCTGGCCTTGAGTCACCTGAGGCGTTTTCGCGCCGATCCCGGTAGCTTGATCCTGCGTGGTTTAACGTTTGTCACCGGAAGTGCGCTCGAGTCCATTTGGACTGGACTCACGCCCCTTTCGGATGGCATCGTTCCCAGAAGGATCGCTTCGGCGTCTGAGGTGACCTGGGGGTCTTCCTCAGATACTAGTAGTAGTTCCGATAAATCGGGAATGGATGCAGTTAAGCTGCTGGATAATTCTGGACGTTCGGTATCGTCCAGAGAAGAGTTAATTTTTAGATTTATAGGTTCCATGCAGGTCCCACGAAAAGCTAGGGAACTAAAAAGTCCACCCCGGCAGAGCCCCGCTTGCCCGGGTAATTCAAACTACTGCTCCAGGATTGCCATTTCACTGGAGAGCCACCGTTTAAGACCAAGCTCCCCCTTGGCCACGCATCCCTAGGCACGGTACGATTGACACCTTAGATTGGGGAGGTAGAAGAGGAAAGGAGTTTATAAGGAAAATAGGTTAGAGGAGTGGATATTGGAGATTTGGAGCAAAGGAGGTTGGGGTTGGGAGTCTCCCGCCGTGTTGGAGTTCACTGGCGAGATAGCGCCATTGAGTTTAGCTACCCGGATCACAGGGCAGATGTTAGTGTGCGATGCCTGTTAAAGATCCGTGCATTACCGGGATGTACGACGAGGACGTACCAATGGCACTTGGCAGTAGACGTGCCCTGCCCATCATCGCACGCTTGGACTCACGTCAGCTACCCTACATCCCTTAGGTAACCAAGTACTTGAAATAAGATAGCCAGTTCCTCAGTGATTGAGGATTACGGAAGAGGGTCGCTTTCATCTTTAGCATTATCAATACTTAACATCTATAGTAATAGTGTCTCACCATTGTTTATATTTAAAAAAAAATCTTTACTTTAACTACACACAAGTAAACTACTAAATTTCATTGCTCACAGGCATAATAAAGCACCTACTCTACATGAATGGTAAAACTTTATTTACTTTTAAAAGAATGGGAACATTCACATCTCGCAAAAAGAAACCATTCAAAGTTCTTCTTCCTCATGGTTTCTCATCAACTTAACGGAACCTATTGATTGATAACCAAGAAATAAGTTTGCATTTACGAGTCAGCATAGTGCTCCAGAACTTTAGGCTGATGCAATAAAATGCCGAACAACAGGTCCCGAATACGCAGCCATCGATGCGATGACATCTGCCGCGTATCAGGTCAACGACCCCAGCGGCCATCTTTACTACTACCACAGACTATAAAATTGATCTCGCAAAAATATTGCATATCTATTTATGGTATCATGATTGTGTGCATAGTTTAAAACTTAGGTTTGGTCAGGGTTTAGAGTCTGTAATGTATTCGACATTGCAGATCAAAAATAACGTCCTTAACCAATTTTTTCAAAATATTTTCAAAATGTATACATTTTGACGTAATGTATACATGTATACATTTATACATTTTGACACATTCTGACGACCTGTTTGGCGCAGGGTTAATAAACCGGCTTTCTGCGCCAGAGGTCCCGGTTTCGATCCCCGGACAAGACAAATATTTGTGTGCTTGAACATGTTTATTTGTCTTGGTCTGGGTGTTTAATATGTATATTATGTATGTATTTACAAAAAAGAGTGTATAAGTATGTATGTTTATTCGTTATATAGTATCCATAACACAAGTTCTTCATAAAACTTAACGTGGGCTAGATAATTGGTACGATTGTGTGCAATTATTTGTATGCAATTATTTACTTTGCAATGAATTCATTTGATCAAGTGGTGGATATATCGAAAATTTCTGACTTCTGATAAGAATAACTGAAAATTTCTGACTTGAGAATGAAAGAAATGACTTTCGTCTAGGAACTTAGTTTACTTTGTTCAAACTCTATCAACGCACAATTTGTGTCTTGAAATAATGTCGAGCATCGGAACGAAAGGCTGCTACGGTTATTTTCCATAACCAATCAGATTGGAAATGTGAAATTATAGCTTCAATTACAAGCAAATCTTATATATAGTTAATATCATGAACAATATCAAAAGACATTTCACTTTTTAAACAATTTGATCAATCATAGATCAAGATAAAACAACTAAAAAGCAAAATATGCAATTGAAATTGTCAACTTACAACGTAGTAAATGCAAGTTGACTTTGAATTGCTCGTTGGCATATATGGAATGAAACTTTTATGTTTTTATTCTGCGCCAGAGCGCAGTCTCTGGTAGTTTTTCAAGTTTTTGCGCAGTTATCGCATTGCTTAAGGACAGCTATGGAGCTGGCCTCTGCTGGCCCTTATTACACTAGCTATAAAGCTGTATTTTTTTGTTAAAGCGAATCTAGTTTTGACTGTTGTTTGTATCATTCCCAGATCTTATGGTTGTCGCTATTAGATTGATTGATGTAATGATATTCTTTTGAAAAGTTTTTGCTGAGCTGGTCCAGTTTCTAGGTTTAGGGTGAAATCCAGCGTTATCTAGCACGGAAACTGAAACATGTTATGACAGTGATACCTAGAACTGTTCATTGTGATTTATTTATTGATACTCATCTGTCATATTTTTTTATTAATGTGAACTTTTTCGATTGTATGAGAATTGGGCCACAGGTCGTGTACTCTACCAACAGGAACTTAAAATAAGTATAAAATTCAAAGGCAATATTATTACTTACTTATTATTATTATTTCGAGGGGGGACACCAGCAAAACCCGACGGGTGATCAGTCTACCTAACCGGAACCATTGCACCCAGTTCCCCAAATACCCTGAAAACATGGGGAGACGGGCTATCATTCACCCCACCGGCGTCGGACACTCGAACTTACCTATGCGCTTGCAGTACCTGTTGTGTTGACTTATCGTTAATTCATCATTTGCTAACAGGACACCGGTGTCCAAAGAACAATAGAATATTTATTGTGTCTCATAATTCGGGACCTGAGATGCTTTAGATCAGGGGTGTCCAACATAATTTTGTGGAGGGCCAGGTTTAGTATTTTTGTAACCGTAGCGGGCCAGAAGAAAAACCCAATAGCGAAGGATTAAGTAAGCATTCTTCTAGCCATTGATGTCTTCGCGGGCCGGATGAAGGACTTATGCGGGCCACATTATGGCCCGGGGGCCGTATGTTGGACGGGGCTGCTTTAGATCCTCTTCCTTTAGCTTCCTTATCCGCTTCAAAGATTACCTAATATATCTATAACCTCCTCCTATTATTTATAGTTTATATTCTCCAATTTTTTATAAAATGTAATTTATACCTACATATTACATCAGGTCCTGGCCTTGTTCACGTGCCTCATGTTTACCACCATGCTACAAACATGGCATAACAGGTTATTGTAATGATTCCAGAAATAGTTACCCTTGCGTTGGTGCCTCCGGACAGGAATGCGATAATTTGGGACTGCTATTATAGGTAATTCAGCATGCTACTAGGGTGACCAAACTTTGAATTCACCAGAACACGACTACGTCCTACTTTTTTTATTTTTTACACACAATAATAACACTAAAGACATTTTAAATTCTCTTGAGTTTTCACTCTCTTCTTTTTGTGATCGCTTTTGATAAATCTATATTTTATTTTTGCATGAAATTGAAAATAGCACACAATACTCTTGAACATTATTAACAAGTCAACCAGTAAAGGAAATAGTTTCTGGTTCGAACTTTTTTGTCACTAAATGTCTGAACTCATTTTTATATAAGTAGGTTTCCTTATTTTTATATAGGCTTGCTTTGTTTTTTTTTTATGAACATCTCTCCCAGTTGTTCATTAGCCTCTGTGGTCTCTTAGCCTTCATGGCCCTTCATCTGATGTTAAGTATTGATAAGGCTGGTGATGGAAGCGGACTCTCCCGGAATCTTTAAACACTGAGGAACTGGCTATTTTAATACCGCCGGAACACAATAATGCTAAAAACATTGTGGCTATGGCGGCAGACTTAGATAAGATGGTGGTAGCTAAGTAGCCGGGTGGACTTACAATAAATCCTGCCACCAACCAAGCCGAATATAATATGTACCCCCGTTGGGAATCGAACCAAGGACCTCTGGGTCTGATACCGGTGGTTGTAACCACTAGACCACAGATGCGTTTAAAATTGTTGGATTTACTTACATATCATCATACCTTTATAAATTCTGCATATTTAGCCACCCTACATGCAAGGCACTGCCACTGCTGCCAGTTTACGAATACTTAAATAACAATGTTACGTGCAAAGTGATAAAAGTGCAGAGTTAATAAATGGAACCGGGCGATAAACCGTATGATTATTATTATAAGCCGAAGTTATCACTACACTGGAGAAACATTCCACTACCTTAAAAGCTGGAAATTTTCCTTAACATTTTATGAACTTCATGTCCATAAAACGTTAAAGAAGTTCATAAAAACGCGGGATCATCCGAGGCATCTTTATAACTTCATCGCCTAAAATTAAATAAAAATAAAAATCTTTACGCAGTTATATAGGGTGTCCGGTGGCAGATTACGATTTCCTTTGCTAATATTTTAAAAAGTAAAAAGCTTAAGGCGGGAGTTTTGACGTAATCTTATTTGCCCTTTGTGCGGATTTGTTTGCTAAAATAAACGTGTCAGTGGACGGGTGCGCATTAATCTAGACGAATTTTGGACTCGTGTTTCGTTAAAAAATTAATAAAAATAGGTATTTGCAAAGGATATTCGAAATCTGCCACCGGACACCTTATACTTG
Organism: Chrysoteuchia culmella; assembly: GCA_910589605.1. Taxonomy (NCBI): domain Eukaryota; kingdom Metazoa; phylum Arthropoda; class Insecta; order Lepidoptera; family Crambidae; genus Chrysoteuchia; species Chrysoteuchia culmella. The sequence continues at coordinate 1,114,415 of OU342660.1, forward strand.
CGCTTTTAAATCGACAATATTTTTCTACCACCAAGTTCAAGACTTTTTTAACCAAAAAGAAGACGGGACTGACGCGCTGTCTGTCGCGTCGTACCGTTTTTTTTAAGTACAGGTCGTTAACCTTATTTTGGTGGAGGCCTACATTGCCTCCATTTAGGACCAAATGTATGACAGGTTTATGATAAGTGGTTAATAATGATGTTGTCTAATTATAGGATTGCGTTAATTTAAGGTCGTGGGTTCAATCTCCATTCGACAGTCATGATGTGCAAGAACTTTCCTTTTTATTATAGGTATAATGAATTAGTTACATCTTCGTTGATTCTGCTGTCATTAACACAACACAAGAGCTAGCCTCTTATCTTGGAATCAGATTTTATATGTAGTCTTTTTTAACCCCCGACGAAGCGCAAAGAGGGGTGTTATAAGTTTGAAGCCTATGTCTGTCTGTCTGTCTGTCTGTCTGTACGTATATTCGTAGAGCCTAAACGAATCAAGCGATTTCAAAGCACTTTTTTTTTTATTGAAAGCTAAATTAATCGAGATGGTTCTTAGCCACGTTTGATGAAAATCCATCCGGCCATTTATTGAGATGGTCAACTGCCTGCCGAAACGGTAAAAGATACAAAGGTGGTGCTTTGACTAAAATAATGAACACCCTGGGCAAATTTAGGTACAGCAAAAAAAAAAAATGGCAACAAAAAAATTTTTGTCCTACTGTACTTACATAAATATTCGTAGTGCCTAAACGAATTAAGCGATTGCAATGCGGTTTTTTTTATTTTGTGTGTAATTTAAAAAGGATGAAATAAAATAAAATGTTAAAATTTTATTTTTAATAAAAATAAAAACGTTGGGGGACCCCCAACGTATAATATACCCTTTTAGTACTTGTCTTTTTGTGGTCCCCCGACCGAGAGAGAAATTTTATTTTTTTGAAGTTTTTTTTTGTGTCGGGGGTTTTTAAATTATTTTTTTTTAAATTAGACAAGTCTACATGATTGACTAATATCAACACCTACAAGCAAAAACATGGTAACTTAGTTTTAGCATTGAGTTAAGATGATAATCTTACTAAGCAAAAAATGTGGATTTTTTTATATCTAAATTCGTTATAATTTAAAATCTGCAGAGTGAAAAATATCGTAAAAATATTGTATCTCAGACATACAATTATTTTATTCAACAATTTCAAATTTAAGAAAAATATCAATTTCATACAAACATAGATTGTATGTTTGAGTTACAATGTAATTTTATAAAGTATATGAGGACGAAATTGATTGTTACACACAAATATTATATAATAAATCATTAAATATACACATGTATGGCATCAAAATATTACCAGAGTTAGGTTTTACCACGTTTACTTAAGTGGTTAAGATCAATTGACATTAGGGCTTATCCGAAATTGCTAAGATTTTTTTGAATCTTTGTCGTGCTCTCCTGTGAAATGCTAAAAACTGAGTTACCATGTTTTAGCTTGCAGGTGTCAATATTCGCCTTCACGCAATAAACATCATAAAGCTAGTTAGTTACACCCGCATTTTTTAGTCTAGACTGTTAAAGTATCCGTTTATAAAGTGCAATGTAGCAAATGCGCGCGCGTTAGAAAGTTAACGGGCGACTTTATTAATGAGTTCGCGACCATGTTACGAGTATCGGCAGTTTCACGGCGGACATTATCGGGTTAAATTGGATTTCACGCGGGCTGATATAGATGAATGATTGCGCGCCGCAGCAGACGACGTGTTATTGCGTACTGCACGGCTGGAGGGTTAAGCAAGTCAGATTCTTCTTCGACTTTCCTACAATAAAACATATGTCTATAACACATCTCTTAGTTACAAGATCTCTGAGATTACAATATCTTGACCAAACAGCTAAAAGGAAAAGGCTGAGTGCCCATCACGTGACCGTCCTTTGCCAAAGTTGACCAAAAATTTTTTCTATACAGCTCCTCCGTTCTTTGGATTGTATGGTATGTTAAACAGTTGGTCCCACTAATCTGCATTGGTGGTGAGTCATGGCGCATTCTTCTTATCCATCCAAAAGATAGTCCAGTACCCCAGTAGCCCTATAATGACCGGTTTTATAATCACTCGTACCTCGATAACGTCACATGCCCTGCTCACAACTTAGTGGGGTATGGAAGACAGCTCATGCATCATATATCGCGTGATGAGGCGGGTCGTTAAGTTCCCTAAAATATGGTTAAGCGAAGCGATGGCTGGTTCATGCGTCATGCTCGTGATCGGGTGCCGCCAGCGTAAATGGGTCTACTTCAGTCTGCTTATCTTAATGTTGTGCTTAAAGCTTAAATATTTTTATCTAAAATAAATTGATACTGACCTGTATCTACCTCACAACTTGCAGTACAGTAATCTTGTAATACGAGAAATGTTGTAATGTATGATGATGTTTGCCAGTTGAAAATTGTTTACGGCTACAATAACCATAAAATGTAATATTATAATTAGTATTTACTGATAAGTTAAGGTCACTTTTCAACTTGCCGACTCTGTATGAAATAAAACAGGGAGAAAAAAACAGCCCTTGACGAGTTTCTTGCCGGTTCTTCTCGTAACAAGGTCTCCCGCCACGGCGTAGGGTTTGTGAACCGATAGCGTAGCTTCTTTGATGTTCATAAGTGCTTGTAACAGCCTAGACTGAATAAATGATACCTATTGAGTTTGAATTTGATATACCGGGTGCAAACAATTGGTATCTAAATTTAAATGTTATCCACTTGTTATCCACAAATCAGCCATGGAACAATATCCGGACAGGTATAAATCGCTAACCGCGGTGTCAGCCACGGGCCGGCTTGATGTCTGACATCCGACGAATGAAAGGTGTCGGTCTCTTGTTAGACAATGTTGTGAACGGGTTTGTACTACCGATAGTAATGTAGCGATAGGTCAGTATGACATCCTCAGAGTTTTAAATACAAAAATGTCTTAGTTAGAAAAGCTTTCAAACAAAAAAGGACGATATAATGTCCTTTTTTGTTTGAAAGCTTTTCTTTGTCTATCGCGATGTTGATATGAATCTATAAGTACTATATTTTACAAAAACATTAATTTATTCCTTTTAATACTGAAAAATATGTGATAACCAAAAAAAATAATTATTATTTTCTTTGTCAATCGCGATGGCAATTATTATTTTTTTTATCCATAAACTGTTTGGAATCTGTTAAGATACACCACCGTTTTATGGATTGCGAAACTATGTTTTACCACCTATTTTGAATAACCAAGTTAGTGTACCAATAGTTGAATGGCTTAGGACCTAATAAAAATAAGCGCTTAATTATATTTTTCGTACCACTTGCTCAAAAAAGTGACATTCTATGCCACAAAAAGCGAACATAACAATAGTCATTTTTAATCTGTTAAAAACAGGGAAAGAAAATTGTACTGAATTTCATTCATCCTCTAGGGGGAGAATGTGATTTAAATTTGGAATACTTACCGAAATTTATACTGAACTACATCTGTGTTTACACCATTGAGTTTGTATATAAAGCATTACACATCTTTTTGAAAAAGGAATACGCATTTATTATGCAGTTATGATTATTGAATAAAATTACGAAAACCGACGAGGCCGTATGAGCTTGATGCCTTTGCTTTTCCGACACAAAAATATTAGTCTAGGAATTTGCCGCGTTTTTGTTTTCTTCAAATACATCTCATATTATTATTGTGTTAATTTTTTCGCAAATGGTACGTAAAGTAGAGTACTTTCCTAGGTGATAAAGCTGTCTTGTCTTGGGTGAACTTAAATCCCTCTCTACACTCAGGACTCGTCTTAAATCCCTCGCTACGCTCGGGACTAAACCTCGAGTCCTTCGTTACGCTCGCGATTTAAATCGTCACCCGCGACAGAAGACACTGCTTTATCCCCTTGGTTAATAATCTACTATTAATTTCATTAATAAAACAATCTATTGTAATGAAAGATAGCAAATTTAATTCGGAAATTATAAAAAAGTGTAAGTTAACTTGTAACTTTTCTTAAATACTTTTGCCATAACCAAGTTGACATTTTTGGATATCCTGAGTTAGCCGAAGTCTTCATAACCAAAGATGGTTTACTGCTGTATCCAATAACTGTGGCTCCTCGTTACCCACCAATCATTGTGAACGCATTTAAATTGTTGTCTAAGTAGTTTTAACCGAGTGAAATTTGTACACCTTGTCGGGCGATGAATGGAAGAAAGTGATCTTGTTAACGGGAAAGTAGCCAAATAACTAATATAACAGCAAGGTATTAAGTCCTCCTCTATTCATGCTTATAATCGTGTGTGCACTTTCATCATGTTACGAACACTTGTTTGTTTAACTTTTTGACAGAAAGTTTGTTGATCTTCGATTTATATAACCACTAGCGGCCGCCGCAATTTCACCTGCGTGGTTCCCGTTCCCGTGACAATAACCGGGTAAAAAGTAGAACGAAATTTTTGCTGAAGTCTGAAGTGGAGTCGTTTCTCTTTCGTTTTCCCCATAGATTTAGTGATAATACTTTATTTTTCCAAAATTGCATCTTAGATGTTTTTACCGAACTCCACAGCCACTTTATTCCAAAACTATGAGGTTTACACAGCTGAAACTTGGTAAGTAGATGTATTCTGTAAACTGCTTTACGGTTTATACACAAAAATAAAAAATAAATATTTTAAGGGGAGCTCTCTATACGTGGAACTGTAACTGAAAAAATTATTTTTATCATCAAACGTATACGTGTAGATAGGTCTTTAAAAATTACATTGAGGTTCGTAAAACTATTTTTTCTCAAAGTCAACCGTTTGAAAGATGTACACTTCCAAAGTGGTAAAATGTGTGTCCAAATGTGTAACCCCTCTAACTTTAAAAATAAGAAAGTGAAAAAAAAAAAAATATATGCTGTAGATCTTAATAAACACTTTTAACGAAAGTTGGTTTGAACGAGATATAGTTGGCAGTTTTAGAAATATAGCAAATTTTTCAATAACTTTGTCATTCATACAAACACTATGAAAAACAAAGTTATTCCTGTAGGCGAAAAATTATAGTGGTATTTTGGCCACGGAACCCAATACCGCGCGTGGCCCGACACGCACTTGGCCAATATTTTTTATTCGTTAGTTGTCAACCAACTTTAATAATATTTTTTTAATCTGGAAGAACATAGTCGAAGTGAGGCCCCATAAAAATTTAACGAAGATCTGGCTAGTAGTTTTTTTCATAACCCTGAAAAATATCAATTAAGTTTTGCCAAATAGTCGTAACCTGGATGACATTATTGTTGCGTATGGGCTGAATTTTGGTGTAAGTAACAGGACATAATGTAATGAAAAACTTGTGAAATAAGATTGAAAAAAAATAACTAACACCGACTACAACGAAAAAAACAACTTACAAGCAAAAACTAAAACTTTTAAGAAAAATAAAAATATAGTTAATAGAAGTACAATGTAGAATACATTTGCTAGCAGAGCCTCCAAAAGTTGTATTTTTTTTTAATTTTGAAGTCGGTTACTTTTTTTCTTTATACAGTTTTTAGTCATTGAGTCTGAGAGGTTACGTGGCATTAAATTAGAATTAGGAAGAATGTAAAAATACAATACAATACTTTCACCTATAATTGATAAACTTATCCAACTATAAATATCTTCTTATTAAATTATCAGGAAGAATAAATAATTTCATTTCATATACGAATACGGAAATAAAGTTGCTAAGAGTTTAAAGAATTTCTAGCTCGAATTTTATGGATGCTTTTCCAGACCCATAAAACTAGGAACCGTCTGGATCTGAGGCTAGTCACGTTTCGTGTGGCGGCGAGCACAAAGGCCCGTTTATGACCCGACGTTATGGGTATAGGTTCCATTCTCGACTGCGACGGAATCGCAGAACCCACACGACTGTAAATTGTGAACTTTAGGATCTCACATATTTTATACCAGAGATTCCCAACCAGTGGGGCGCTCCCCACTTGGGAGGCGTAGATTGTTTCAAGAAGGGGCGCGGCGACTTCAGCTTATGTTAATTTTTTTATAAAGTGGATATCTGTAATTTGAATTAAAATTGTTTAATTCTTCATTCCGACCCTAGGGGTGGTGGGGGGGCTAGTATTTTTGCAAAAGCTTGGGTGAGGCGCATAGTGAAAAAGGTTGCGATCCCCTGTTTTATACCGTGGAGTGCTGAAGTACTTAAGGGGACAATGAGTAAGATAATCGAAATGTTTGTTTATTATTCGTTTTTTTATGGGTGACTCTTAGCCTTCATCATACCTGATGTTAAGTATTGATAAGGCTGAAGATGGAAGCGAGCCTCTCCCGGGATCCTCAACCACTGAGGAACTGGCTATCTTATCTCTAACTGCCGGAACACTACAATGCTGAAAACATTGTTGTTATGGCGTCAGACTTAGATAAGATGGTGGTAGCTAGCCAGGCGGACTTACAACAAGTCCTACCACCAACCAAACCGAATACAATATGTACCCTCGCTGGGAATCGAACCCGGGACCCCTAGGTCTGATTCACTAGACCACAGAGGCGGTATGGTTTGGTTAAACAAAAATGTGTGTTTGACCAAACATTAGATCACATTCTGTTTATTAGGCACGATACGATGGTGGTCATATGCCTGCCCAGTAACTATAAAAAAACACAACCTTCGTTAGCTCAACAAAGATTAAAAAACTTAGCTAGGTTAGGTAGTTATTTTATTGTTATTCTCTTTATGTTAGAAGATTCTAAAAATCTTTTACTCGTTTTGCTGCAAAGTGTACCAAAACTCAGATTAGTGGGTCAACAGGCATTCCTTAAAATCAGTGTATAAATTTATATGATCACGGATGTTTGAAAAGTAATCTGAAAACTGTAAAAATACAAGAGATCAATAGTCGGTAACAAAAAAGCGTGTATAATAAAAACAATTTGATTCCTTATGCAAACAAATAGCCATTACCAATATCGTGTGCGCGAAAAAAACGTAAACTGAGATAAGCATTAAGCGAATAAACTCGTTACATGCGCCGGCGTAGATCGTGACTGCGATACAACCAAGGTAATAGAATCATCAAGTAAGTTCTCTTAGACTCCTTCTTGATAAATATTAATTGCAGACACACGGTACGCAACACGTGAGGTGGGCAACCGCCCACGAACATGGATTAGACTTAAATGTGTTATATGATAAGCCTTAAAATGTTATAAACACGCTTATTGCGTACAAAACTTTCACAGCATGCGTTCTTCACGCCACAGTGCATTCGAGACTGACACCAATTTGCAATAAACTTCGTGGTGATTCTTATCCTTTTTTTTATTAATGACGGGGAGACTCTTAGCCTTCATCATATCTGATATTAAGGCTGAAGATAGAAGTGAGCCTCTCCCGGACTCCTCAGCCACTGAGGAACTGGCTATCTTATCTCAACTGCAGGAACACAACAATGCTGAAAACATTGTTGTTATGACGTCAGGTTTAGATAAGATGGCGGTAGCAAGCCAGGCGGGCTTACAACAAGTCCTACCACCAACCAAACTGAATTCAATATGTACCCCCGCTGGGAATCGAACCCTAGACCCCTGGGTCTGCCCCCTGATTATGTATCTTGTTTCTATCAACGTTTGATTGAAAGTGCAGCCACATTGCTGCTTTAGTAAAAAACAATGTGACAACTATCTTACTAAAGTAGCAATGTAACTGCACTTTCAATCAATTTCAATCAATCAATCAATTCAATCAAAATCTGTTAGCAACAGAGTTAGATAATCAACTAGCGGTGGTTGTACCACTAGACCACAGAGGCGGTTAAAATATCTATTTAATCGGCGGCGGTCGTCGTCGTCGTCGTCTCAGCCACATAACACCCACTGCTGGGTATAGGCCTCCCCCAAAAGGGGTGGTTTGCCATAATCGCCACGCTTGGCAGGCGGGTTGGCGATCGCAGTATGACCAAGTTTGTAGGAGACGCTGCTGCCCATCTCCTGAAGGCTGAGTCCCTTAGTCGCCTTTTACGACACCCACGGGTTGATAGGGGGCAGTGCTATTCTAAGCCGACACTACACAGCTAATCTAATCGGCGGCGGTATCTATTTTAAAACATCATATCAAGAACAGCTCAAGCCTTGGGCGCTTGAATTTGGGACCGTAAGTTAAGAAATAGTCTTAGTGGATTTAAGAATTTAGTGCAATTTTATTTTTTATTATGATTAAGATAGTAAAGAATAGTGTAAGTAAATTCTTAAGTTTAGTGCAAATGAGTGTGAGAGTCTTGCCGAGATCTTGCTGAACCGAGGCGTAGAGTATGAGTCGCGAACGGACTTTTAGTACCTACTAAAACTCCGTTCGCGACTCATACTCTACGCCGTACGTAAGTACCTACTTAGGAAGACATAATACTGTGTATCATTATACTGTGATACAACTTACCTAAACGAACATGAAAATCATGACAAAACTTTATCCAAAACGTAGTTAACTTATATCAAACAAAACATAGATGTAATGCAGAGAGCAATGGACGCAAAACATGAAAGTTAATTCAAAAGGAAGTATTCGTGAGAGAAAGCCAAAAGCTGGAGGCATAATATGGCCTGAGCATAAATACTGAAGTCATTTCGTTCCCGGAAAGGCCTGCCCTAGTAGACCTATGGGGACAAGTCATTAATTTTCTTCTTAGACAAAGTTATATAAATTAGCTTATTACGTGATTAATTCGTCCAAGCTTATTACTGACTCACCAGTCGATCTGACCATTTCGTTTGGTCTGTTTTTTCTGCAACGGAGAAAAGCTTAGCCTGCAAGGCGGAAGGTGAAATCCGTCTCCCGGAATTATCAGCCACTGAGGAACTGGCTCGAATATCCTGGAAAAATTAAAGAAACAGACAAAGAAAGAATATACATTTTTTTTTGATATCACACCACAAACAAAAGATAATTGGAGACAATAGAAGCACAGTCTGTATATATATAGTCTTACGACGGACACGTTTTGACAGACAAATCGTGCGAGGTTTGCGGGTGAGAATGGCTGCTAGCGAGCCCGAGCTGCCATACGTTCACTCGGGACAATGACATATGTCCTGTCAAATACTAAGAAAGTCTGGTCAAAAGCGGCATTACGCGAGGCTTTAAGAGCGTTGTCCGAATGTATAGAAGGTACAAAAAAGAAAACTAAAATAATAACAAAACAACTTAAACAGATATATAACCTTCATTAAAACATGTGATGCCAAAACTGTGCTCAGCTCAGAGTAAGCAGCAAGCAAAATGCCCAATGAATAAAAAACTACGGATTCTCCCGCCACGAGCAAAATAAATTTTAGTGACATAAACGACGATATTTCATGAACTAGTTAGATAGCACAATGTACTAACTTACACAATGTATGATAAATTTTTAATATAAAATATTGGAAAAAATCAAATCGGCCACAACAGAACTTACACAAATCAGTGGTTAATCTTATCCTACCCACCTGAAGTTTTCAGACTGTACAAAAAGATAATTGCGAATTTGTAAGGTTTACTTGAGAGTGTTGTATAATACCTATTTATCTACAAGTCTTGGAACAAAACAACATAAAAACCTAAAACCATTACAGTAGAGGAACTCGTGGGAATATGCGGTTTTTGTTAAAAAAGTTCTTCGAATGAGGCATAGAATTTCCCATCTAAGGCTATCATATGGCCATCCATGTGGAAAGTGATGCTATTAACACATGGGGCTATTTCATGGTAATACTTATGATATTGGCATGCATCATCAACCTCACTTGAATCAGATAAACGAAAAAATGCTTTTACATTAACGAACTAACGAACTCACTGGACAACCTTATAATTTCCACTGCAGAAAAGTTAGTTTTCCTACACAGTTATCAATTTGTCGTGTTATAATTAAAATAAGAGATGGGCTCGGTCGGCAAAAAAAGGACCAAAAATGTATTTCTTGCATCCCGTTTCCACTGGAGAAACACAAGAAAACATGTTGTAAACGTACATCATGTCACTTTGTTCTATTGATAATTGAATTCGTCTTAAGTTGATTGTTTGTCTATTTATACTAACTAGGGCGGTTACAACCCGATACTCGGGTTCGTCGATCGACGAAAAATTCCAAATTATGCGAAAATCTTTAATTGCAGTTTGTGATCATCACGTTTAACATTTTGTATATTTTATAGTTTTCGGAACAAATAGACTCGAGTACCTTTAATTTGATACCTTACTCGGCCGCGTACTACGCGCCAAAGTCCCTATCGAGTCGTCACAAATTTTGCGAACCTGAATTAAGTATATAGATATTATAAAGAGGAAAGATTTGATTGTTTGTTTGTTTGCTCCAATAGGCTCCGAAACTACTCAACGGATTTGGATGAAATTTGGTACACAGATAGTGGATAGCCTGGTTATGAACATAAGATACTTTTTATTCCGATATTCCCACGGGAACGGGAACCACGCGGGTAAAACGCGAGCGGCCGCCAGTGTGAAAATAAAACTTATTTACAGAGCAACACAATAAAGCTTATTATTGTGTTTTTATAAGAACACATTAGAACATTTCGGCTTAGAATAGCACTACCCCCTCTCATCCCGTGGGTGTCGTAAAAGGCGACTAAGAGACTCAGCCTTCAGGAGATGGGCAGCAGCGTCTCCTACATACTTGGCCATACTGCGATCGCCAACCCGCCTGCCTAGCGTGGCGATTATGGCAAACCCCCCCTTTTGGGTGAGGCCTATACCCAGCAGTGGGTGTTATATGGCTGAGACGACGATAAGAACACATTATACGTAAATATAATACGGGCACTGAGAGAATGCATTACCTATTTGACAGCTTCTATCGACACCCTTTGGTCATCCTTTCAGCAGCGGCCGCACTATATTTTACAACATGTTTTTTCCGTCGTGATTTGAAAGGCAAATTAAGCCGTTGGTCCCGGCTCTATTTGCCCGCGTGTTGGGTCATGGCCTGTCTCCTGATCCATAAGGAAGACCTGGAGTCGTATTTTTTAATCACTCGAATTACATCGCAAACGGATTCGCAAGATTCGCATGCTTATTCCTTTACCACCGCATTTTCATGCGAATTTAGCAAGATTCGCATGCGAATGTCATTCGAATGATTCAAAAATACGACTCCTGTGCCTCAGCAGTGGGGACATTAGAATATCTGATGATGATGAAATATTGTTCTTAAATAAGTTACATGTCGGAGGTTTCTTTACGTCTGCGTATTTCCCAATGTTCATCTTTAGAGTTGTTGCGTTCTTCCAACGTCTCTCGCAATCGTACAAATTACTTCGACGATTGTCTATAACAGACAGCTATTGGGGAATGGGATTAGATTGTTTTGTAAGCTAACGTGATGTATGTTGAAATATAAGGCCCTGGTTGCTAATCTAAAACAAAATGTATATTTTTATCTGTAATGACTTTTATAGTCGAGAGTAGGTATTTCATACCTACTTCTCTGTAACCCTAGCGTAAGTGGCTTTTATCGTCTATCTTGCTCGAAAATGTGTCACTGTCCTTAGAGGAGTAAGAAAGACAGCATCATGCGCCATATTATCGCGTAATATAGCAATGTTCATGCTGGGGGCTGAGATCTTAAAGTATCTAGCCAAAAAGGTTGTCCTAAAGAAACCTGAAACAACCACCAAGAATACACCCAGACTCGAGACAGCATAGAAAATTTGGGTTTTCTAATTACGTCTAAAGTATTATTTAAATTCCAATTCTCATTCGAATCTGCAACGAAGTGGTCCCGACCACTCTTTTTTGATTCGAGCGATAGAAAGTTTGACGTTTAGCCCTTAATATCATTTTCAAATTGACATTGACGTGACGGATAGTTTAACAGCTTGAAATTTCAAATCCTATTTAGTATCGGTTTTTTAAAATGCCGCGTAAAATTAAATAATGTCAAGGGAGTTTACGAAATCGGCAACACCGTATTCGAAAATTTCAAAAATTTCAATTTGAATGCGAATTGAATTCGCGTGAGAATTTCGAATGATTCAAAAATACGTCTCCTGTATTTTTTAATCACTCGAATTTTATTGAACACTATGATCGCACTTTTCTATGATCTACTTTTCTACAAATTATACTTTGTTGTGTAACAGTGCAGTGTAATGAACTGAAGTGGTAAATCAGCGTAAGCGCCGATCTGTTAGCCGATAGCGGGAGCTTGTGAAAGTCGGCCGAGATGGTTATCTCTGGAAACAGTTAACACGTATTTAACTGGTGTTTCTGAACTGTGTTAATGAATGGAGGTCTGTTGCTGTTATCGTGTGTTTGGGGAAGCTTTCAAGTGATGACAAGAACTGGTATTGAACATGATAAATTGGAATTCTTCACGCCATAAATTGATATTTTGACAGCTACATGTGTGCTAGTGACGGTTTATAAGTTGTCTTTTTGGCATATTTTCAAACAAAGACTAAATTATTCTTCTGTTTCAGTTCCATGTATGGGGAGCCCCCTTAATCTTTTATTATTCTTATTTTTGTATGAAATTCGTTAAGGAGTTTACAGAATACATTTACCTACCAAGTTTCAACTGTGCAATCTTAAAAGTTTCGGAATAAAGTGGCTGTGTGACATACGGACGGACGCACATACAGACATGACGAATCTATAAGGGTTCCGTTTTTTGCCATTAGGCTACGGAACCCTAAAAGGCTTCGAATTTATTCTATCAGTTAATTATGAAATTTAAATAATACCCATAGTGGAGAATTCATTAAGAGTAGTTTCGCAGTTTTGACAAAGTTTAACAGTTACAAAGCTCTACCAACGTGTGAAAGATAAGTAATTTAACACAGAGCGTTATTAATTGTGTTACAAGCATTTGCTTGAGAACGTTAATTTCTCATGTTAGGTATGATGGATGCTGAGCGATTACGACGCGGTGATAACTCTCGCGCAGCCGCACACACCTCGACGAAGAAGGATCGGCGCGGGCGCAGCGCCAGACGCAGTTTCACTTAGTGCTTGGTTAACGATCTGGGGGGGTTACTCTCGAGGGGTTCGCGTTGGGATTGAGATTAATGTCAATTATTTATTTATTTCACATGGCTTAACAAAACATGCTAGCACCAATGTAGGTATCGCATGCACCTTGAAAGGCACTGCAACGAACAGTAGAGGAGCAGACATTTAAAAGGTTTTCCTCAATGGAATAGTTAGCTTTTCCTCCAAGCAGCTTTTTCAAGGAGCGAATGAACCCACCAATATCCGTACAGCCTTCAGATACTCGGGCAACATAATGAATATTTTAATGGTCATCGGATACGGACCATATTAAATTTAATATGATGATATTAAATTTAAAAAATATTTGGAAACAATCTCGCTCGCAGTGAGTGAACCGACTGCTGGTGCTGGAAGCTGATTACAAAAGAATATCTGAAAGAGGGTGCAATGTAGGATGAAAGGTCGTGCAGGAACGGGAATCAGAAATATTGTTAAAGATATGAATATGAGACACTTAGATAAAAATACAAGAAAGAATGTATTTGTATTTTTACCATTCTTAATTTTAATGAACTGTATACTTGACTGTATGCCTTCAATTTATAATACATGTAGGTTACGCTGAAAGGGTTCCCATAATGCAATTAACATTATTAGCTGGGACTTCCGGCTTTCTTTCGTTTTCTCATATTAATGGCCGTGACTCCACAATATCTTAGTGGGAGCGATTATGTACAAATTATAGGGTCCCTTACGATGAGCATGAGTAGTATTGTTCCGATGGTATCTATGATGCTTACTACTCTTTTATATAATACTTTATTTATTATTTATGATTATTTTAATATCTGCAAACTACTATAAGTTACAGACAGTTGCCACTGACAATATTCCAGTATTTGAACTTCTTGCCCAAAGCAGATTGGATCAATTGTCACGATATTTGATAACTAATGGCCAGTTTTTTCTTGTCAGCTTCAGACTCTTCCTAGGTCCCGAATTATGAGACACAATAGACATTCCATTGTTTTCTGGACACCGGTGGTGTCATTCCTAGCAAATAATAATAAGTTGTAGGGCAAACTTCACATTTAAAAAATGCTTGTATCAGGCTCAGTTGAATAAAGTTATTTTCATTCCATTTTTTCAGTAGGTATTATGCTTGACAGGCTTTATGAAATGCAATGAGTTTTAGTTTAACATGTTATGGCGGAGTTTCACCAACTGAAATTTAATTCGTTTAGCGCTAACATATTTGAAACATTAACCGATAACTGATTACTCGAGAACGCCTAAACCGATCGAAATGATTCAAACGCCATAATATCGTGTTTGTTCCCATTTTTTTAAATTTTTAAATCGGTTCTGTAGTTTTAAAGAAATTTCGAAAAAACTATCTTTGTTTCGGTCAAGCGGTTTGGCTCAAACTAGTAGTGGCCTATACTGCTAGTTTGAGTCAAACCGAAGTGCGGGGTTTATACTAACTTTAATTTTTTTTATAAAAAAAAAACTGCTGGACCGACTCCTTTTGTCGGTCCTTTTTGTTTTTTGAAGTCAGTTTTTTTACTTCAAACGAATGACTGAAATGGAATGTCATTTTAAAAATGTTTAACCCTAAATGTGTTTACTGACAGTTAGTGGTAGTCACTTTGGAAGCAGTTGGTAAATCGTAAACCTGTATGAAATGAAGACGTTTGGAATAACACCTCGTAAACTGAGATGGGGACAGTGGGAAAGGACTTTTGTAATTGGTTTTATATGTTGCGTCTGGGCAGTTAAGTTCTCAGATTGGTTTTGGTATTCTCATTATTGGAGAAATTGTGTCGTTTCCACATTTAAGTACTTTGTCTGCTTTTCTTTTTAAAGAGCCCACGATCAACGGCCCTTACTAGATAAGTAGCTAAAGCTTTGTATTACGAATAATACTATCTCGATTGGTCCGTTGGTCGGCTGTATTTTCAGTCTTTAGAAACCCACTATTAGGCGTTTCTGCATTGGGCCTGCCAGCGTAGCATGCGCACCGCGACTCGCTGTCGACGCTTATCTCGCGATGACTGTCCCGCTCATATCAGTACGGTGTGAGTGGGACAGACAATACGCTCGCGCGAGAAAAGTGTCGAGAGAGCTTTGTCGAGGTGCTCATGCTAAGCATGCTGGTGCTCCATTTTTGATTCACTCGTCGCGCGTCGAGCGCTTCGTTTCTACTGATTTTCGTTCGACATACTAATTTCCATATTTTTGAATCGCTTGATCGCAACGAGAGCCCCCACCCACTCGTTGCAGTTAAGCGAAATAAGTGACGCGTGAGTTATGTGACTTTTTTTTTATTAAAAATAAAATGTTTGGGCCTTTTATTAAATATATTGATACATGGATAGGTTCCTTATTTTGTACTGTTTACATATAATATAATTTCATCCTCCATACAAAAATGGAACATCTCCATTTTATATGTTTACCTATATACAAAACTCAAAATAAAGATAACACTATTAAGATTACTAAGTTCAATCATTTAACAAAAAGATTCGATATGACTACAAATAACAATGATCATTATAATATTATGTTTGTTACAAACCACAAAATACTAAATAGTACAAGTACTAAACTAACAGTGACGTTTATATGTTTGATAATATAGGTACGTGTGTGTGTTACGTAATGGGTGTGCTTGTAGAGAGAGAAGGAGCATGTCTGTGTGTGTCCCAAAATCCAAAATTATTAATTTAAAACATTATAGAATTTAATTTAACAAAGTATACCTACCTAGATTGTACTACCAATTTGACATTTTTTCATTTCCATTTACTAAAATAATGTAGTAACTTTGTGTTTCTTCACTAACAAATGTAGCGACTGTATAGCCAATGTACACTCACCGATCGATCTATCGACGCAGCATTTATTCGGCAATCGATTAGTATAAAGGTACAGTCAACCGCAAGTTGAGAGCCTTTATTTCGCGAGTAAAGTAGAGGCTGTTTTCGTAGTGCAAGTGTAAGGCCTGACGTGCTGTTTACTGTACTGTACACAGAGAAGCCCTCCCGCGCAGCCTATAATTGGTTCCGAGCTGATTCGGATCAAATCACCGCGACGACCGACGGTAACGGGCTAATATGCAGCAGTACCTACAATTACAAAACGAACCAGTATACAAATGGTGGTTTTTGGTTTAAAAAAAATCAGAGGAACCAAACCATCAAAGAACTATAACAAAAAACCTCTTAGTACCTATATAACAGCAAACTTTATGAGTACTCAAAATAGTTTTTTTTGTATTTTCTCCTTCCTTTTGTTACTTTCAAACAGAATTCAGTGTTGACTTTTGGATTATATATGGTATTAATTTATCAAGATAAGTGCCGATCGATCAGGAGCTGCTCAGGTCAACGATATAGAACAAACATTTTTTTTTTATTTATCTTTTATATTTAAAGCATTAGATACCTTTTTAATATTCAGCATAAGCAAAACCAAATGTAAAACCAAATTTGTTTTAAGTAAGTAACCAAGAAATTGGGTGATTTAGCTATTTGAGTCGGCTGTCGAAATCAAAAAATTAAATTAAAAATAAATTGCAAAATACAATTTTTTTCCCATAATTGTGTTCTTATATCGTTGACCGGAGCAGCCCCTGCTCGATCGGCACTTGATAAATTAACACCTTATATAATGTTTATCTCCTCCCTTTTATTATATTAAAACTAATCTTATAGGACATTCCTGCAGCGGCCAGCAAAAGAGACATTGAAGCCGAGGCACACATGCGTAAGTCCAACAATGCCCAGTTGAGGCTTGTCTAGTACTTTTCTCAAAGAATGCGCGGAAATTAAAACTGTTTTTCACAGACAAACAGACGAACAACAAACTACAATATTTTTTCCCGCGATAAAGTGTTAATTTGTTGTTTTTTTTAAAAACCAGGTTTTTATTTGTAAGTCAGTTCGAAATTTAAATAAAACCTTTGATAAGTTACCTCCTTGGTTGCCATACTTCAGAGTAGAAGTTCGTTCCATTTTTAACCGACTTCAAAAAAGGAGGAGGTTATCAAGTCGACTGTATTTTTTTTTTTTTATTTTTTTTTTATGTATGTTCCACCATAACTTCGCCAGTTGTTAACAGATTTTTAAAATTCTTTTTCTATCTGGAAGAAAATGGTTTATGTGTGGTCCCATATAATTTTTACGAAGATCTGGCTAGTAGTTTTTTCATAATCCTGAAAAATATCAATCACCTTTTGGCAAGTAGTCGTATACCTAGATGACATCATTGTTGTGTATGGGCTGATTTTTAGTGTAAGTAACGGCACATAATGTAACAAAAAAATCTGAAATAAAAACATTTTATAAAAAAAATCAAACCGACTTCAAAAAGTAAAAAATAAAACTTTTGGAGTCGGTGCTAGTTAGCTAAGGCAAAAAAAAAATAGTTAATAGAAGTGCAATGTAGAATGCTTTGGCTGGCACCGACTCCAAAAGTTTTATTTTTTACTTTTTGAAGTCGGTTTGATTTTTTTTATAAATTTTTTTTATTAAATTACACGACAGATATGAGTTTATTATGTAATTTATTTGACCGCTAAACACGACAGATATGGATTTTCATACAACTTTTGCCGGCCGCTGCAAATCGATTTATCTCGAAGAAGGTTGTCAAAATAATGCTCATATTTCCAAACATGTTTGAGAAAAAACTTTTTGCTCTCTCCAAAAGAAAGAAGTTGCTCTACTGCGTCGTCCGTGGCTTACGCTAGCGTATCGGCGCGTGCGCATAGTATCTTGGCCACGGTCCGATCCGCGTGAAATCAATGGCCGTCGTGGGTCCACCGGTCCAATCTGGGACACTTTTTATTCGGTACCTTCGAGCCCATTGTTTGTTACGGGCCAAAGACTTTCACATTGCTCCTCTTATAAATGAACTGATTGCTTACTGATTGTCATGTCTTTCAAAAGTAATGTTTATATGTTAAAATTAAGCGAAATTTTTCTCTGATTAACGTTGCTTAAAGCTGGTAAGTTGAAAACGTCTCAAACTCAATTTAAAGCAAAATGTGTTAAAAATAATATCATGCATGAGTGAGGTTTGAAAGATTCTTAACTTGAAACTCTTAATTCGGAAACCGCTAATAAATAAATAAATAAATATTTTTTACATTTACATCAATTAACCTAGCCCCAAAGTAAGCACTGTAAGTCTGTAAGGCTTGTGTTATGGGTAACGGATATGAATACATATAATTATACATATATTTATGTGTAGAAATATATATAAACGTCCATGACTCAAGTACAAATGTTCATATTCATCATACAAACATTTGTCCCTACCAGAATTCGAACCCAGGATCTCAGAGTAGGCGACACCTTGAAACCGGTCTACGTAACGCTCGGCTCTTCCACGGAGGGTCGTCAAATTAATGTTAATAAAAAAAATGTTTTAAAAACCTTAATTTTTTTTTCAATATACCTTATTTAGGTTCTACTTTTCTTAAATTATGTTTACAAGATATGGTATTGTGTTGTGAACCAAATAAGACCCTAGGAATGTATTTCAAACAAATTAAAATCTTTGAAAAAGATTCAATAATTGATTGATGACGCAGTGACTGATTAAACATCAGTAAGGTTTATCATCTTATAACTTCATTGCGACGAACGTAAATACTTAGTTTATAGGCTATAAAACGACGGTCGTATTTTATGTATTTAAATCCTTGACAGGTATAATTATTTGATGTTTATCCTCAACATAAATTAGGTTTGGCTTGTACACAGATAATTTAGTACGTTGGGTTACGAATTTTATGAAAGTAATGTCCAATATACGAGTACTATAAACCCTTAAATGTAGTCATGGGTCCACTGGACCCACCTTGATTTTTCAAAGTCATATTTAAAACACTGCGAGTGCCGCAGCTCTCCCAGCTTCTCAGTACCTTCCTAAACTTGGCTGGTGAGCACGCTGTAAGACAGTGGACTTTCACTCGATTCTCCAAATGTATTATATGTAATTAATTCCGCTTGGGTCCAGTGGACCCACGACTATAGATACGTATTTGATTGTTTTTTAATGTATATTTTTACATAACCTAATTTCTAACTGTGTGTATCTTATTTAAGTGCAAGTTAGAAACAGAAATGAGTACTTAATGTTCCTATGGTAACGAATAAGTAGTATTATAATTTTGATAAAAAAATATATAGAGAAACTTAAGGTAATTTACACTTTGGTTACCATTTTTAATATATATATATATATATATATATATATATATATATATATATGGGTCCAGGGGTCCATAGGTGTATATATATATATATATATACAGGCTGAAAATTTAAAACGGTGCACATAGGGCAGATACCTTAACCGTTGTAGCTACATGAAAACGTTCTTAGGAAACCATCCTTAATATTTTGAGAAATATTGAAATGCATTCACGGATTTTGAAAAAAAAATACAGTTAGCAGGAAAATAGTCAGTTTTCGAAAATATTTTTTTTTATGCCAATCGATCCTGTTTCTCATTAGGATCAAAACACTCTAAGACAACAACTGAGGTATGAGTACTAGAAAAGTCAGGAATCGCAAAAAACGCAAAAATCACACTTGCCGCGCTCGCACCACACGTCCGCTGCGGTATCCGCTTCACCGACAAGAAAATAAGTTCCATCAACGAAGGTGTTGATTTTATTTTAATTTTATTTTGTTTATTGAAAACCAACAGTAGTATAAATATTATTAACAAAAATTGTGTACACTATAATAGTAAGACCAATTACAGGTTTCCTTAAAAATTTAAGCCAATTACAAGAACAAAAAACAACGACACAAAAATATCAGCCTAGCTAGTAAACATTCTGTGTGCGTGTGTGTATGTGTGTGTACGTGTATGTATATGATTGTGTGTATGGCTGGATGTATTTCGTAATAGAGTTAAATATTGATGGAACTTATTTTCTTAGCGAATATGTGGAAATACTTTTTCGCGATTTCTTACTTTTCTAATACTCATACCTCAGTTGGTGTCTTAGATATTTTTGATCCTCATAAGGAATAAGATCGATTAGCATCTAAAAGAAAAATTTTTTTTTTTCTACTTATAAGGTTTAAAAATGCAAAGTTTAAAATCACAAAATACTTCCGGTGTTACTCAAACTCATAAAGTCGTTTAAAGCTAGTACGCAGTCTGTTTTCCTATAAAGTGACAGTTTCACTTTTAAACCTATTCTTACTTTGGACCATGTTTTACTTATAGCACCACCATAATATTTTCGCATCCATAACAGGTGGTTGTGAACTTCTCAACGAGTTGTTTCACGAGCAAGTGACAAAAGCTATCAACAAACAAAGACATCAGTCTCGAACTGCGGGTCTACCATCATCCATTAGAAACCATCATGTCATAAGAACGTTTTGTTTTTATTCAAGTTGTCACATTTTGACACACTTCACACTTTGGAGGCGATGATTGAGCGGAGACATCACAAAACTTCCGTCAAATAACAAGCTTACTTTAAGACATTCGTACTACAAAATAGCATGTTAAGATTGAAACAATACTGCACTAAGAGATGGCGGTAGGCCCCCAGTGTCGAACCGAACAGATATTTCTCGGGAAGTCGCCCACAAATATTCCCAACCGGTTCCTCGAGCTTATTTTCTGGGATACATGAATAAAACAACAATTAAAAACGAAGATTATCAATCGTCATTCTTTATCTGTAAAACCTCGAGGCGATTAAGACAATTAAAATTATTCGAAAGCGGAGAAGATCGCTAGATTTTATGCGAAGCTTTTTTTGTAACGAAATCGTACGGTGTTGTAACAAGTTTTTACAAATACTTAATTATGTTATCAAACCTGTTTAACAGACAAATTCTTTGTTTCCGATTGTTCGCGTGTCAATAATTTATTGTAATAAATATCCGTTGTTATATCGATTTTGGACGCAGAATGTCTTTGATGTAATATTTAACATTTCAATAAAAATATGTACTTAAGCGCTTTACAAAATTAATTCAAGGCTCTCATGGATGTTATGAATGAAATCTACGATATAACACTTCACAGAGTTTGCTTAGAAATAATCTTAACAATTATATATATATATTTAAGCATTGTTTTGAGGAAACTACAAAATAAGGTAGTGTTTTACAGTATTTCAATTAAAAAAAAAAGAATATCAAGTGATTACCTAAACAAAAGCTCAACAATTAAAATTCAATAAGAGATTTAATTATTAACTTTTAATGCTCACGGGTGGCGGGATTGGTTTAATTAATAGGTGCTAATGGTGGTAGGCTCTGCGACCTAATCTGTGGTTCCGGCCAGCCATTAATATCGCGCCCGCCGGGACTCTACTCAGGGGCGCCACCAGAGCTTTTATAGATACTTACTTATACTGGTGGTTACTCGAAGAAAGAAAGGAAATATCTATTTTGAACTAGAAACATAAACAGCATAAAGATCTAGAGTGTCTAACCTAATTATAGGTAAGCTAAAAATGTACATGTACCTCTGTTCTGTCTGGACCTCTATTTTTGAATCACTCGTCGCGCGAGTGGCGATGCAAACGAGGAGTCGATCAGGCGATTCGCGACCTTGCAAGCGTAGACATAGCACGCTTTTCGCTTTGCCCCTCGCGCGCTCGTGTTGGGAGGCGGTATTACAGGCGAAAAGCGAAGGTATGTATATACGCGCAAGGTCGCTTTTACGGAATACGGAAACTCAGACGTCGCACAAAATCAGTAGAATCCTCGAGTCGAGTGAATCAAAAATAGAGCTCCTGTAGCGAGCCTCGTTAGCTTAATGAGGTGTCAGAAGGGGTGATAATAAAAAATAATAATTTGTGACTAGGAGTGTTACAAGCTAAAGGCCAGTAGATCTGACTCTGCTTGGCGTGAGAAAAATTTACTCTGCTCCGCAAAACGTACCGAGACAGCAAAACTTGTGACTGTAATTTTATTACGTGTTTTAGACGGGTTTAAAAAAGCTACATTATCTGACACCTGCTATGTTGCAATGTTGTTATTAATAAGTAAGTAAGTAACCTTTAAAGAGAGTGCAATAGATACTTTTGTTATAGATAAAATAACATGACATGTTATTATGATATATTAATAGAATAAGTGAATTGATATATAAATAATATAAGTGAATTGTATGATATATAAATCTCCCTCTTACCAAAATTGTTATGCCCCTCAGGGCCCATAAGATCCTAACACATTTTGTAACACCTGTACCTACTTATGGAAAGCAATAAAATGTTTGAATTGAATGTTCACAGCTGCAGACACAAATGTCTGTATGTATGTTAATCAAATTGCGCAAAGGCAATGATTTTTTACACCATACAAAGGTTTATTTGTTGAGCTCATCATCACGAAAAACTTCAGCTGTTTCTTAAATATAAAGATAAATATTTCTTACACTCACACCAATAAACCTAGCCCCAAAGTAAGCACTGTAAGGCTTGTGTTATGGGATACTAGGGTTACGGATATAAATACATATAATTATACATACATAAATATTAATGTGTAGAAATATATATAAACGCACTCAGATCTCTTTATAGGTTTAAGTTCTTTCTCCCGTCTTGTACTAAGATTGCGCTAATACAGGCTCTAGTCCTTCCTATTATTGTTTATGCTGATATCTGCAGCACTGATCTCAGTGAAAGCCTTCTTAGTAAGTTGGATCGACTACTCAACAACTGCATTCGCTTCATATATGGGTTACGCAAATACGACCATATTTCTTACTTCCGTCAGCAGCTCAAATGGCTTCCTATACCTGAGCGTAAGAACCTCCGAGTGGTGTGTACTCTATTTAATATTCAGTTCGATCCGCTTACCCCAGAATACCTGAAATCTAGGTTTCAGTTTCTGGGCGACTCCCATCGTCGTGACCTTCGCTCCAGCAGCAATCTTCTCTTAAAAATCCCCTCCCATTCTTCTGGCTTCGTCTCTTATTCCTTCTCCCTTACGGCAGTACGTCTCTGGAACGCTTTACCCCTAAACATCCGCAGTGCTCCCAGTAAGCTTGTATTTAAGCGATTGGTTCGAGAGCATTACCTACACCCATATTCTAAGTCGTTCCTCCAAAACTTACTCGTCCTCGACTTAACGAAACCTCATTGAAAACCTCTTCGAAATAGTCCTCGAAATCGGTATTCTAAGTCATAACTCAGTAAGGACCTGGAGGAGCCAAAGAGTACGTAGCCACTCCGTGTTAGGCCTAGCACACTATCATTTTTACCCACGACGAGGTTGAGTGGAGTGTAAAAAGTTTTGGAGGAACGACTTAGAATATGGGGGTTAGGCTCTTTACACTAGCTCTGTTATATGTGACTAATGTTATTTTATGCTAATTATGTTGTGTATTTATTTGTATATATAAGTACCTATATATAGGTTAGGTAATTATATCATTTGTGTTGCATCCGCATGTATAATTAGTATATCGGTTTTATAAATATATTTATGTATTGGTATCACTTGTAGGTATTTGTATATAAGTATGTTTAATTCTTATATTTTATTTTATTATTACTTTATGTTCAACACCTCTCTACTTCTATTGCCGTCGAGACTTCTCCTCCACACACTTTCCGGTTGACTGGTAGAGAATGCCTTAGGGCATTAAGTCCGCCTTTTGCTGTTTGTGCAATAAAGTGTTAATAAATAAATAAAACTCCATGACTCAGGTACAAATGCTCGTATTCATCATACAAACATTTGCCACTGCCGGGATTCGAACCCGGGACCTCAGACTAAGCGACACATTGAAACCGGTGTACGTCACTTTACCACGGAGGTCGTCAGTTTCAAACTTTTCATACGTTTTGAGTTCAAATAAAATTTTATTTATTTATTTATTTAACTACTTATAAGCACAGAATACTAAATGGTACAAGTATCATAAGACACACCAATAGTGAACACATAAAACATTACTTAAATTGAGACAAGAATTATAGTGAAAGGGGACGGGAGCGCTGATCACAAGATGGCGGCGTTAGTTCCTTTTTTGCCACGATCATTCAAGACCTTATCGCAAGTGCGACAAGGCTTATAAAAGCGCGGGCGGAGACGCTGCACAACTGTCAAAAATGACGTTTCATGTTATATCTTTTTTTGCGTTCATTATAAGCCTTGTCGCACTGTAGCATGCAATGGAAAAAAAAATCTGATAATAATATGTATACACCTATAATAGGCGTGTACAACATTCACAATCAATTCAAAGTCGTTCGTTTTGTTGAGTTCTACAAATTGTTTTGAGGTTTTTGCAATTTTATATTTATATTTATTGAATTTGGTACACAGAAAAATAACAGTTATCACATAATCAATGACATAAACACAAAGTAACAGTTCTTAACTGTCATCCATTAAAAACGAGGTGCCATTTTGGTTGGTGGTAGGACTTTTTGTAAGTCCGTCTGGCTAGCTACCACCATCTTATCTAAGTCTGACGACATAACAACAATGTTTTCAGCATTGTTGTGTTCCGACAGTTAGAGATAAGACAGCCAGTTTCTCAGTGAATGAGGATTCCGGGAGAGGCTCGCTTCCATCTTCAACCTTACAACACTTAACATCAGGTATGATGAAGGCTTAGAGTCTTCCCGTTGTTCATAAAAAAGTGTACACAGCATGAGCAATGTGTACGTTATTTATTAAAAAAGCAGCTGTTGTATTTCTGAAATCGTCAACCCTACAAAGAAAACAACTGTGGGAACTTCAATCCTTTTCAATCGGTGCGACCGATTTAAGCCAGATTTAATCGTAACTTATCTGACGTAAGACTGTGTTTAATTGATCTTTTTCACCGGTTCAGGTTACCAGGAAGTCAGGACTTACTCTTTGTTTATTGGTTAGTCATAAATAAATGAAAAATGTGTAGGAATTCCCTTTTTATTGGGATCGATTAGTATAATAGGTATCTATACACAACATGCTTTGATCTTAAAATTGCATCGATGCATTGTATAAGATGAAACAGCCATCTAATTATAACATAATATATTATATTATTTCATCTTAATCGATAGTCAAACATTTGAAATAGGTAATGTTTCTTTCGAATGCGAGGATAATTTTCTCTCATTGATGAAACGACGGTGGCCAACACCGTAGAAAGGTGAATATAATAGAAAGATTCGACTTGTCCTCATAGGTCTCTGTTGCATAATTGGTTAGTGCATTGGGCCGGCATCATTGGGCAAGGATGCGGGTTCGAATCCCGTCAGGGCTTCATGAGACAAGTTGCTTTTTTCTGTATATTTTCTTGTTTAGTATCTATCACATATAATAGCATTGTAAAATGCAAAATTTTATCTGTCTATTTTACTAAGAAATGACCATGTATTCAGTAATACCATACTTTACCCTGTCCATTACTTAGTATAATTTGTCACGTAGCAAAATGCCATTAGAATTATATTAACCTTACTTTTAAAAATTCTGAGAAAATTCTCGTCTAGAAACGTGAGTAAAACAAGTTTGAACAAATATGGTAGCTCAGCGGTTAGAGCATTGGACCGGATTTCCAAAGGTCGTGGGTTCGATTCCCATCTGAGAATTCACTTGTAGCCGAGTTAATTTTTTCCAATATTTTTCTATTTAAAATTTATCACAAATATGGTAGGTATATTTTGCGCATGCTTTTACGACCGTCAGTGGTATGCACGCGGGTATTCATAGTATCGCTATATCTAAGGACACTTATACAACAACTCAACAAACCCACATTTATGGCTTGCGCAGACGACGGACATTGAATGACTTTTTGTCCGCGACACGACCTTATTACTAAGAGCATAAAGTTGAATAAATAACGAGGACTATCGCGTACTTTTCATGGATATACGCGATCTAAGTTGAATCTTATTTGGTTAACAATAAAGACGTGTCGCGGACAAAAAGTCCTCCATTATCCGTCGTCTGCGCTAGCTCTTAGCATTTGTTGGATCTAAGAAGTTGTCCTGAAGCAATAGTGACAGATTACCAGTCTAAACCAAGTTTATTTTTAATATTAAATAGGCTTACTCTTGGCCTCATTCTGGATCAAAGATTAAGAAGAGGCCGAAGAGCAAGCTTGCCTGGAAAATGCCTATTCACTCGACCTTTAAATATACCAGCCCCTGATTATGTAACTTGTTTCTATCAACGTTTGATTGAAAGTGCACTTACATTGCTGCTTTAGTAAAAACAGCCCCTGATTATGTAACTTGTTTCTATCAACGTTTGATTAAAAGTGCACTCACATTGCTGCTTTAGTAAAAATCAATATGACAGCTATCTTACTAAAGCAGCATTGTAACTGCTCTTTCAATAAATTTCAATCAAAATCTGTAAGCAACAGAGTTAGATAATCATCTAGCTGGGCTGTAGGCGGCCAGGAATACTGACGCCGGCAGCCGGAATTCCCTAATTCCACTGGCTGTGCGCATAATAAAGGATGAAGAAAACCGCTTTGTACGCAGACGGGGAATATCTACCAAGGTTTTGGTTATACCTTGTCTATCGATAAGTTTTGTTTCTATCTGCGTTGGTAAGCTAGCTGGCACAATGTGAACTACCAGTCGACCATGGGAGATCCCGGAACCCTGGTTTGATCCCGGAAAATATAGAATAACATTTTTGTCACTTCTGTGTGTTTTAATTAAGTGTGTCATAATACAATAACTTCAACTGTAAGTACATCTTTTGACGTGCACTAAAAACTAAATACTGAAACGTTGAGAAATCTAAAAAACATACCAAATAATTCAAAACGCGCGTTCAAATTAGAATTGATTAATAGTTATTTGTTATGCAAGGCTGGAAAGTTGAATTTTGTGGCGAGTTACCTCTATTGAACAACCTGAGCAAGAGAAAGATTTTAGGATTAAACACGAGCGCAGAGAGTGGTTCAAAGATTGAATCCTGAGTGATTTTTTGATCCATGACATGAGGTGTATAAGACAAAAACAATTTAAAAATAAAGGTTCATGCTGCGAACATATAAAACAGGTTCATGTCACGTTCCGAAATCCAATCATAGGTTGTGAAATCTCACTCAGCCTAAATATAAAATTCTTTTAACAAATAGTTTAATCTTTTTGTTATTGTTTTTATGATTCAAGGAACTAAAATAATATAATAAAACCAAAACGGAGTATTTCTTATAATTTATTCAAAGTTATTTAAAATAAGAATAAAATGTAACATAAAAGTCAATAGTGCGATTCGGAACGCATAAGGACATATTTTTGGGGTTTAAATTAAAAAAGCCGCAAAATGCTATTTTCCACGTAGAAATCGAATGGCAAAACGTTATTTTCCGAATGTGTGAGGTGAAAAACAGCTTACTATCTTATAAGCACATCTTAAGTTTCTTCGCGCACTCATCAATCAAATAAATCAACTTTGTCGGATTTAAGAGCATATAGAGCATGTTTTTTTGTGTTTTTAGGGTTTTTGGTTTCCCGACGTTTCGGCATCTTTTCAGCTGCCGGTCACGGGATGACTTATGTCATTTACAACATATTATTATGTTATTTTATTATTAATAAATAGACATTTAAAGGTTCGGATCGTTGAGCTCGTAAGCACGTCATCTAAATTACCAGCCATATTTGAACGGTTTTACGGTGACACCTAGAATGTTTGGAACACTATCATAAACCAGAATTATCCTAAGATAATACAAAAAAAGAGAAACGACAATCATTTTATAAAAAATATTAAACCCAACTTCAACATCATCAATCGGTTCCGCCGTTTTCGAGTAAACGGTGAACAAATAAAAAAAATAAGCGCAACAAATCGATATTGACAAAATACAAATATTTGTCAGAGGAGACGATTGTTATACCATGTTTCTTCTAAACTTGCTTAAAATAATAAATTAACTTTATAAAAACTTATTGGCATCAACTGTATGAATAGAACAATTTTTACGGATTAAAACGCACTTTTATTAACAAAAGCTTTATTAATTGCGTCTATTAAAAATAATAGAGTGCTGACTGCTTTACGGATTTTATACAATGTACATTTATAAAACTCGAATTTCTTATTTCTACAGTTCATTGGATTTATTCATCAAAATAAAATATAGGCGAATAAATACAGATTTACATAATTAAAGCCGACGGCGACGGAAACAGTACGATTTTAATATTCGATAGAACCAATATTTTTGAACGGGAATAGCTAATGGTTCATTATTGGAATAAATATGCATGAATAATTATGATCGACATTTTTTATGCTTTATGATTTTGTAATTTTTGCATTTTTCAGTGCTATTTTTATACTTATGCTAAATTTTAAATAGAACAATATTGGAAAAAAATTAACTCGGCCACAAGTTAATTCTCAGACGGGAATCGAACCCGCGACCTTTGGAAATCCGGTCCAATGCTCTAACCGCTGAGCTACCGAGACTTGCGAACCACCGTCGAGATTCTCCAATACTTTTATATTTTTAATCATAAATTATTGGCAGTTGCATCTTAATCGATCGTTAAACACCTGAAAAGATGTTTCTTTCGAATGCAAGGATATTCCTAGCATTGATGTGACAACGCTGGCCTACAGCGTATTAAAAATATAAAAGTATTGGAGATTTTTTTAATGCATTGAGGAACTTGACTACTTCCTCATTTAAGCTTTATGTAATGCTAAAAATATATTGTCTACATAAATAAAAAAGTAATATAAAGAAGTCTGTTGGGAGGCTGCTTATGGTACAATATATTTAGTCTGACCATATGACACATGCCCATTATAAAGGACATCAGGCATTTCAGAGTCAGACCCAAAAGTGTATAAATATACCTAATTCTCTTACCAATAAACATTGTTTGTTATTAGAATCATTAAACAGTAGTTAGTTATTTTTTTATAAACATTAGAATACGGGCTTAGTACCCCTAAGACAAAAAAGTCGTCAAGTCGTCGTCAATATCATTAATATCGTCGCAGCGATTTACGTGTGAAACACCTTTCATTATAACAATACTTATTAATATGGGTTTACACTTTGTATCAGTCTTGATACATTATCTGTAATTTCTGTAAAACCTTTTAATCGATTACGCGTATTATAACCGTTTTGACAGCTCCTTGCTGAACAGTGCCACAGACTGACAGTTCGAAATCAGATATGACCATCACGCGCACGCAGCAGGGGTGTTAAAAATACTGTCACACGATACTTAAGCTACCTCGAGACGTTATGAAACCGATATCACACCGATATTGAGTGAACGGTTAGGCATGTTTCATGGATCATCAGATTAAGGTAATTTTAATTTAGTTTTAAATTGGGTTTTGATTTGATTTAATTAGAGCAGTAAGTAAATTTTAAGTTATATTATACAAACTTTTTAGTCAATTAACAAAGATAAAATTAAGATAAGATAATTATTTATAGAGTACTAAACACATACATCAAATAAAATTTGACACCGTGACCCGTGGTAGTAAAACTATGCTACAGGCCACGGTACTCCCAGGTAGATTAACAAATTAATTTAAGTGTTTTAAAAGTGTGGTCATAATGAAAGTTATAATAGTACAGTAATATTGAATTAAAATGCTAACAAACAAATACTTGCTGCTATAACCTTACAAAGAGATTTTCTGTCATTTCATAATCAAGTTCCTTAAGATTACTTAAAATTATATCTTTAAACATGTTATTACTTAACTTAGAAATTTCTTTAACATTACGATTACGCTTATTATAAAGCATAGGTGTATAGTAACCATGGCTTTTCATTGCGAATACGGTTCTACATTTAGGTAGTGGTACTTTGCATACACGTCTATTAGGCAGAGTAATACAGGTACTATTACCTTAGCCTGCTTGTCTGTAAGTATTATCTTTTTCCAGATCTTTCAATGTTCAAACATTTGATCCTCCTATTTCGACTACCTACCGACTAGCTATAGGTTAAAAATATTTTTACGAGAAATAACCATTTCCTCAGTCCAATTTCTTACTCTAACAAACCAATACAAGGCCCTTATTCACTATGACCAGCTAGTGATTCCTTGCTCAAACCACGCCAATGTCGTACTTGGTTTTGACATTTTCAAAAGTAGTTTTCTCCATGATACTTCAAAATTATAGAGTTATTGTACAAGTACACGACAGTCACAAGTTGTATAATTAATAAACAAGTAAAATAACTTGAAAAAAATTTAAGTGTCATAGAGAAAAATAATTTTGAAAATGTCGAAACCAAATACGACATTGGCATGGTTTGAGCAAGGATGTAAGTGGTCATAGTGAATACGGGCCCTGGTAGGTATGTAGATAGTGCAAGATATTAAGGGGGTCCAAACAAACAACCTTCAGATTTATCATATTTTGATTTACTTCCTTATCAACACAATCTAAATAATATTAGGTTCTTAACGACCAATTCAATAGGAAATACCACTATTGGTTATGAATAAAATAAAAAGCTGCCAATATTTAAAGATCAGAAGTCAAATATGCAAACAAGTAATTATGCAAATGCAGTGGCCACTATATTGATTTCAAACAGACAGACATGCTAACTATACCGAATCATTAGCGGATTTAGATTTATCGATATAAAACGATACATTCCTAGGTGACATAAGACAGTTAGGCGAAACACATTTTCTATAAGAAATGAATTATGATCGTAATTTTAATATTAGGAACAACTTGTAAACGCGACAGACTTTTGACCAACTGTAAACATTTTAAATCAATATAGATTATTACATGGAAGGCGTTAATTTATGTAATTAAATTTTAAATTATATTCAGATAAGATCTCAAGATTTAAGAAAAATTTATTTTTTATCTCACTTATTTAGGTATTTATTAAAAAAAAGCAGTTGGATATGAATATAACTTATTTCTTTTTGTAAGTAAGTGAGATCTCGTGAATTTCTTTCAATCACATTTATTTAAATATTTAAGCGAAACAATTTTAATATGCATTGGAATACCCAGACCAAAGGGGTTTGAAACTTTTAGCCTCGTCAACGACCCGCCATTTTGAATTTTTTTCAAAATTGTGGTGCACGATAGTAGGTACTTACATATAGGTAAGTACCTACTATCGTGCACCACAATTTTATTTGATTAGAAATATTTTACAACATAATGCCCTAACTAGTCAGACCCAGACCGGACACCGGTGTCCTCTCCGAATTTCAGCCGAAAACCATAATTTTCTAATAGTTAGAGTTTAGTCTTGTATGAACATCTTGATTTCAGAATCAAGCCCGATAAATATACTCCAATCTGTGATAAAAATTATAATCTACTCTTTGGTTTGAAGTGACATTTGACATTTTTGAAAATCGTGACTTTTTTGGGGTTGTTTTTTTTATTTATGTGTTTTTTTGCTATTTCTAACCACATAAAGCAAATATACTGTTGATGTTATAGTTTTTTTAGTTTAGTATCTGAACATGGTTAAAATATTCATCATACTAATACAGTTTACAGATTGAAAAAATTCGGTATGTACGGTAACTTATAAAATTTTATAGAAGAGCATAATTTTAGGTAAATGGTTTTTTTGGCATGTCACTTTGGGTCGGCATTATTAATTTTCAATTCTGGCTAACGTGACAATTTTGTTCCTCTGTGTTTCCCCTGTTCATTTAGTGTCACCTCATTTTGAAAAAAAAACCAAAATGGACGAGGTCAGCCTCATACAAAAAAGTTTAAACCACATGGATATGCACACAAAAAACATGTCTTCTAATAGAATCGAACCCGCAAACTCAAAGCAGAAGACAGGTATCCCTGAGCTGAGACATCCTGAAGGTTGTTCGTCATCATGCGACGACCCAGCAATATTTTATATGTCTTTATGACTCATTTTCTTTTGTGTAACAGATCCTGTAGTATTAAAAAGATAATTGAAAATTGAAACCAATGGTAACTAATCCGACACACTCTAAATGGCCTGTCAGAAGCCCAGTGGTTAACAGGAGCGGACTCAGGGGAGATTAAATCTGATATGTTGACTGGAAGTGACGGCGCGACCACCGTGCGAGGATGATTCGTCACTTGATACTTGGTCTTGACTCTTGGCTGCCCACCTCGCTACCTGCCTTTTTACATAATAAGAGTTTAGTCAGAAGTTTTATTCAGAAAAGTAATTTGACCAATCGCACTTTGTAAAATAATCCTGCTTCAAACTGTTTTCGTAATGCTTTGCTTCAGATACAGTAGGGTAGTAGCACGTTATGTCAAAAAATGTATGCGAAAATGTAGTTCCGTTTACGTCCGGTAGGAACGCTGCTGGTGAATATCCTATAAATTTTTATACTGAACTTTCTCGATACTTATAAGAAAGTTATTCGTGCTTGGCCTACAGTTTAAGTTCAGTAAGTGTTGATTCAATTCAACAATAATTCAATATTATCAATAAAGTTACATAATAATTAGATGATGTATTTTTTTGCTCTTTCAAATTACTATTTTGATATTGAGCTGAATTATACAGGCGATACTTGATAGTACTTACCTCGCTACCTTGATGGTGTACTTGATACTTTGTTTGAAGGGTAGTACTAAGAGCTGTGTAGTGTCAGCTTAGAATAGCACTACCCCCTCTCATCCCGTGGGTGTCGTAAAATGCGACTAAGGGACTCGGACTTCAGAAGACGGGCTCAGCGTCTCCTACGAACTTGGCCATACTGCGATCGCCAACCCGCCTGCCAAGCGTGGCGATTATGGCAACCCTCCCTTTTGGGAGAGGCCTATACCCAACAGTGGGTGTTATGTGGCTGAGACGACTAATATTATAAATGCTATTGTATTGAAAGTAACTATGTCAGTTTCTTTTTTGTTACTCTTTCACGCAAAAACTACTGAATGGATTTGCTTGAAAAATAGCACATAGATAGTAGATAGCCTAGATTAATACAGAGGATACTTTTTATCTCGATATTCCCACGGGAACGGGATTCACGCGGGTAAAACTGGGCGGCCGCTAGTCTTGGATAAATCAAAGCTAAATCGTGACAAAGTATTCGTAGTCACTATGACTAAACCCTTAAAAAAATATCACTGTACTGCAATCTACAAAGCTCCGAAGCGCGATATGTATAATACGATCTGTTTTTCGTTTCGCTTGTTGTGTAGCCTGCGCTTTATATTACGTTGTTTATAGGCAAAAACAAAAAGGTCAATCTCAGCTATAAACCTTTATGTGCAATAACTTCATTTTATCTCCGCGATCGGTGGAAACGTCGCCAGTTTTCCGCTTTAGGAAAGTTGTCCAAAATGCAGTAGGTACTAGGTGTATAAATGGCTCAACTTTCTCCGTTTCAAGACAGCTGACTGTCACATATCACGTTTAATGT
This sequence comes from Chrysoteuchia culmella, assembly GCA_910589605.1. Lineage (NCBI taxonomy): Eukaryota > Metazoa > Arthropoda > Insecta > Lepidoptera > Crambidae > Chrysoteuchia > Chrysoteuchia culmella. Next base: position 1,147,782 of record OU342660.1, read on the forward strand.
AAAAAAATTAAGAGAACTAATATTTTACTATATACGGGCGGCTCTTACACCCATATTCTAAGTCGTTCCTCCAAAACTTACTCGTCCTCGACTTAACGAAACCTCATTGAAAACCTCTTCGAAATACTCCTCAAAATCGGTATTCTAAGTCATAACTCCGTAAGGACCTGGAGGAGCCAAAGAGTACGTAGCCACTCCGTGTTAGGCCTAGCGCACACTACCATTTTTACCCACGACGAGGTTGAGTGGAGTGTAAAAAGTTTTGGAGGAACGACTTAGAATATGGGGGTTAGTCTTCATCATACCTGATGTTAAATATTGATAAGGCTGAAGATGGAAGCGCCTCTCTCGGAAACCGTAATTATTTTACATGCGTATACTTATATTGAAAAATACATTACGAGTATATGACTAAAATACGACATTACTTCATGAATGCTATTAATGTGTTAGTAACTATACCATATTCACTAGATGAGAGCTAACCACCGTATTTCGACATTTATTGACTACACCATAAGAGTTATATGCGCGTACGCATATTAAATTCCTTTGTTAAATGATGACCTATTAAATGGCAGAGTATAAATGTAGCAGGGCTCGTGTACAGGAATGATTGCAGGACTTACAAACGCACACACCATAATTTGTTTGTAATTAAAATCCATGGTTCACTCTAGGGTTTGCTATATCTAAAAACCCTTAAATGCCTTTACAGTGAAACGCTTCGTTAGATTGAAACATAAATAAGCCTACATACCTACTTTAGAATAGTCTAATATTTTTTACTACCATCAAATCAGGCCATCATTTAAATGACTGTGTTGTTGCATACAATATTGTTACTTAAAAGTTACAAGGAGGAAATTCTATTTCTTGATAGAACCAAGATACAGCTTGTCGAATATTAATTCAATAAGGGTAAAATTTCTATACATTACTAAGTCAATCGTCTCGTCTATTAATAATATAAGGTATTTGTTTATACTTCTAATCTATATTATATAAAAATTCTAAATTGATTGATTGTTGACATGAGAGTAGAACCTAAACGGCTGAAAGTAGAGACACCATTTTTAGAGGGTAGATATCTTTTATGGTGTAGATGAGCACTAAGAAGGGATTTCTTATAATTCAACCCCTAAGAGGGTAAAATAGGGGATGAAAGTTTGTATGAAAGTCCGTCAGTTTCGAAGTTAGGATCTTAAAATTTTGTGTTTTTGTTTTTGTGTGTCGATTAAAAATGAATATTCTCATTTTTATGTTATTGACTATTCCATCCCCAAAGGGCTGAAAAGGGGGTTGAAATTGTGTATGGAAAGTTCTTCATTTTCAAAGAAAAAAATCACAATAAATATTATTTAGCCTTTATTATTATTTATTTATTATTTGAAAACTAAAAACAATTAAACAAACACATATTTAGTAATTTTCTGAAATCAACCCCTTAGGGAGTATATGGGGATTTGTTTGCAAAAAATACATTTATTTCGAAGTCCGATAAGGTGTTCATGATTCAACCCCTAAAAGGTTGAAGTAGGATTCCACATGTTGTGTGGGAAAATAACATAAAACAGATATTTTCACTTGAAACTTCGTAGGAGTGAGTTCTACGGGGACCAGGGTGACGTAGATGGTTCACGGAACGGGGACGAAGGGCGGGGACGGGGGCGAAGACGGGTACGTTTTACTAAGCTCTTTGGATAACAAGTATAAACTTTTACTCCGTGCGTGCGTGATTTTACTCCGTGGTTTTCAAATGAAATGAACAACTGTCTTAATAACGCGAACGAAGTCGCGGGCTAAAGCTAGTATTTTAAAATGTTCCAGACTCTGTTGTTACTATCAGTAGCAAGACGTCAACTATATCTCTATATGCTGGATTTACCTCGGTGGTTGGCACTGTCGTTATGGTAACCAAACATTAATTATCAAGATGTTTCAGAAAACGCTGATCACAGCACACTGAAAATGCGTGATTGACTAACGATAGTTTGCTACAGCATCAGAAGGATAATATTTTTTCAATGGCAGCCCTGTAGAGCTACAGATATAAATTGGTAGTAACTACCATGCAAATTACAGGGACGGATCGCCAACAGATGTTCGTAATTAATGTGTAGTTTGTTTAATCTATAGCGTGGCAGTAGCTTCAGGGAAATGCCTATCGTTTGCTTAGCCTGTCTTTAAAAAAGACAAGTCAACTATAAAAATGAAACTAGATCCAATATAGAACTTTTTTCAACATAATAATATGGAATTTTATAGTAAGTCGTTCTGAATAGTCATGTCTCCGACTGCATATTATTATGTTGTACAAAAATTATATATTTGATCTTGTTTCCATCTTTCCAGTTGATGAAGGCGGGTTATTTAGTTTTTTAATTTAAATATTTCTTATTTATATCTTTTTAGTTATTTTAGTTATCGGTCATAATAAACCTTTTTAAAATCCTTATGATAAGTCCTTTAATTTGATACCTAGTTATATTGAAATATAAAAAAAACACTTCAATTAATAGCACCTCGCAGTCGCTATGTTGCTTTTTTAACATCACTAAGAACACTCGGTCTAAATATTAAACAAGAAAATATACTAGATAAATACATCTAGTCTCATGTCGCCTATGTGAACTTGGATCAGACTACATATCCTGCAAATGCAGCCGGGACCAACGGCTTAACGTGCCTTCCGAAGCACGGATGAGCTCGAGATAGTAAATTATGGGTCACCCATCCCGTGACCGACCATTGCGAAAGTTACTTATTTATTTTTATTTAAATTTTTATTACAGACAACTATATGGTCCATAGAAATGTTAGTAGGTATCTTAATCTATGTTAGTGGCAAAGGGATTAATAGACCCACCCAACATTTAAGGATGGGACAATCCATTTTATCCGCAATGACTTCCAAGACGCTGTTGGAGCTGGTTCGAAGCCGGTGTAACAAAGACGCTATGCGTTTACGCCTAATGGCATAGAAGTCGTCGGTATGTTCTTGCGCAAACATGAGTGACGCACTACAAAGGCGGGGCAACTTCAACAGCGTCCTGAAAATATTGTTGTACTGTATTCTAAGAGCGTTGTAGGCCCTTTGGGTATAGTCGACCCACAAAAATACCTGACAGAAAGATTTAAATAAGGTTTAAAGATTTACTTAACCTCAACAATCGCTGGCCGAGCGCGCGAACCACTTCGCCACGGGCTTCTTTTTGTTTTTTTTTGTTTGTCCCAACTAAGCAACCAATCGATTTGATTTTTGGCATAGAGTTAGTTGTAAAGATGGAGAGTATCATAGACTACTTTTTATCCCGATATTCCCACGGGAACGGAAACCACGCGGGTTAAACCGCGACCGGCCGCTATTATTACAATAATTTGACGTCCAGTTAGCGAGTTAGCGTCGCTCGCACAGCGTGTGGTCGCCGAATGCGCGATACCGCGTTTAATTAGCAAGATTAAATCGGACTAACGACTTTATCCGCGTCTTTTGAAATTGTTATGTGGTTGTCGTAAATATTTTAATACAGCCAGTTTCTGTTAAAATTAAATTTAATGTCACCTCTAGACGTAGTAGGTAGGTATGCTAATATTATTGAAAGCTCGTGGACGTCTGCGATTCTTCCCTGTGGATTAAGTTCTAATTTCTCATACATGTTTCCCAAACTCGATTTTCGCAGTAGACTTATAAGTCCATTGCCAAAGTATATAGTACATGGTAATTTTTTTACATCATCTGTGGGAAATTACCTTCTCTTCATAAGTAGTGGAGGCGGCAATTCTTTGTAAGAAAAGAGGAACAAAATATGTAAAATAATACATTGTTAGATTTTTGCTTATGCGCTTAATACACCCGGATATCAAAGCAATTAAGATCCGAAATACATGGCTGTGGGTAGGTTTATCTGCATCAAAATTGATCAACATTTACTTTCTGACGTGACGTTAAAGCTTCATACAATACTGTTGACTTCACGTCTATAAGCGTTGCTATTTTAAAATACTTATTCTCAAGTCTCATCTAGTTTTGTCTGCAGAAGTTTGCATCTTTAACAAACTTAAGTATCTCCTTAGCGTAAACCGCTAGGTCTGTAATTTTTCTAAAGTAAGTCATTACGTCTATTTCACGGCTTGCCGCTGGATTACGAGTTATTACGGTAACGAGCGCACGCGCACGTACAGTCAACGGCAGCTAAGTATGGCTCATGCAATACTAGTGGCCGCGGTTTTGCCCGCGTGGCACCCTTTCCCTTGGGAATATCGGGGCAAAATGTGGCATATGTTTCAATCCAAACTTAAAACCGTCTGTGTACCAAATTTCATCCAAATCCGTTCATCTGGTTTTGCGTATTTAAGTAACGAACATCCGAAATTTCACATGTATAATAAAGTAGGATGTCTTTATTATACATGTTGTTGTTGTTGATGTTCTTTATATAGGCCAGCGTTGCCACATCAATGCTAGGAATATCCTTGCATTCGAAAGAAACATCTGGTGTTTAACGATCGATTAAGATGCAACAGCCAATAATGTATGATTTTTTATTTTTTGCATTTTTTTATGCTATTTTTATACTTATGATAAATTTTTAAATAGAAAAATATTGGAAAAAATTAACTCGGCCACAAGTGAATTCTCAGATGAGATTCGAACCCACGACCTTTGGAAATCCGCTCCAATGCTCTAACCACTGAGCTACCGAGACTTGGGATGTCTTTCTTTAAACAATTCGGAACTCAACGGCTTACGTCTTAAGCCCGCTCTACACATGCGCCGCAGATTTCGACGCATGCCCGCGCGCACCGATTAGGATATCTTCAACAATGTATAGACGAAGATTCTCGCATACAGGCGAATACAATCGTGTGCACGGGCATGCGCCGATCTGCGGTGTAAATTTAGAGCCGGCATTAAAGTTCAAATTCGTTTGGAGGACAATTTTTTTGAAGCCTGAACTGCTGTTAACTGTACCACGCGCTAAGTAGCCGCGTGGTAGGAATTAAACGAGCGAATGCCTTGTTAAGGTTTCTCTGTTGGAGGTATGGAGGTTGAAGACACGTTAGAGGTGTCAAATTGAAAGTAGATGAGCTGGGGAAAGATTTGATGGCATCGTTAGTGTGCACAAATAGCCGCCGCCGTCTTGCTTTGTACGTAGAAACGTCTACGTGTAATTATTTTTAAAATATACTTGCAAGCTCTGTAAGCTTGTTAATTGTTAACAAAATCCAAAAGATAACCAGGCTTTCAAACTTAAAACTCTCGCAAAAGCCACCAAAGATTGTGTTTATGGACAATTCATACTTAATTCTATTCATCTATTGGACTCACTATTGCATTTTTATTATGAAAGTGAAAGCGTCAGCGAGAACCCTTGTAGGGGGTTTGAAAAATCGTTAGCTATAGCGATAGCACACACTATACGGTTAGGCGGTCGGGGTGCAGTTCATTGAGTTATTTACAGTGCTTATCCAATGCAAGGCTTAAACATAGCGAAAGCTTTTCTCATATTTTTCATGGAAGAGTGCTTAAGTATATTATATATATGTATAGTATATATATATATATATATATATATATATATATATATACCCTAGTTTGGAACTCTTTTTTATAGGTTATTTATATATATATTGATATTATTTAGATTTAAGTAGTATATTTTAATATTATGCTCTGTATTTGTGTAAGTTTATTAGGTTTTAATGAATATGTTGGTTTTCTTTTTGTATTGTCTAAGTTTCTTTTAAAATATGTATGTTGTTGGCACACTGCCCTTCGCATTATCTTCAGTTCTCCATAATTACAAAGATTGACTAGAAGAGATCGCTTTCAGCGATAAGGCCGTCCTTGCTCGTCATAGTTTTAAGTTCTATGTGATTGCTATTTCTTTTAATATGCGTGTGTGTAATAATGAGTCTATCTATCTATCTATATTGTTCTATTTTTAGAGTAAAAACGACGGGACTACGAAAAGTTGTTTTTGTCTACTTTAAATAGTTTGTTTTTCAGTTTTCTCGCTCTTCAGGTTTCCTCTTAATAGCAATAAACATATCTAAACTCAATATGAAGTTAGAACTTACTATTTTTTTGAGAAACGAAAGTGTCTATAGGTACTTTCCCCACATGATCAACATTTACAGCGCTTTCAATTACTTTTTCGTTTAACTACGGCTTAAAAAATAAATTGGGATTTCACAGCGTAAAGTTCCCGGTTGATCAGTACAGTTTTTTTGAGAAACGTTTTTACGGAAAGTTCTAAGGTTAAATAAATAATGAATTATTCAAATGAAATACCTGTTAATGTTCTATTATTTGTGATATAAATGTTTTCTATATATCTATTACTTTATTAAATAAAGCTCCTTAAAAAACTCCTTTTCCCGATTGTACCACCCACAATTAGGATAAAATCATTTTGCCGTGTAATTACCCGGAAAATATGTCCTAACTTGGAAATTGGGGGCTACTCATATGCAAATTCAACTTCAGAATTGTCACATGTTATGATATGATATATTCCTAGGCTCTCGTATCTCTGTGAGCACCATAAATCGTGTCATTGTGTTCGCGTTTCCGTCACGTGCGTTCGAGGCGACGCTGAATAGGGCAACCTGTCGCGGCGGCCATGCTTCATAATCTTAGCACTTGGGCACGTACAGATGGCGATAAATATATGGGGACAACCCATTCACCCTAATTGTTAATTATGATGTAAAAGCGTATAAGACTTTTAAGTAAAGCCTGTCATTCCGGTGCCGAAACGTCGGGAAACCAAATTACCCTAAAAACACCGAATCCAAAAGTACGAGTATGTGCTGTTACGGTGAAATATATAGTGCAATTGAAATCCGTAAAAGTTGATTTATTTCAATGAACTGAGGTCTTACCATCGACTCTTTGCGATTGTTTTAAGGTTGTGAGAGTGCATGGGATGCTGTCATACGGCGCGTACAGCAGCGGCGGCGCCGGCGCCTTTTTTAGTAAGAGTGAGAACTCTAACTACCTGAAATTAACCTAAAACGATGGTAGGACCCCAGTATGCGAAGAAACTTAAAGCCGGGTTCAGATGGGTGTAACGTTATTACATAACACCCATCTGTGCTAATGCAAAAGCTGTATTTAATATTACTACACTCTTAAAAAAAGCGATTTATTTTTTTAATATTAAAATTGAAAATGTTGAAGGAAGCTAACTTACCTATTATGAACGACACGCAACTTCGGTATAGTCCGCATTAATAGTATTCGGTATGGGCGTCTCATTAGCGGGCGGCGAGATGCGCAGGAGTGCGCGCGGAACGTTTCTGGGCCATTGTCTCGAGACAATGGCAGCTACATCGCTTAACGACCGCCGTGCTTTCGCTAGAGCCTTGTTCGGACTTGCTTCGCCAGCTCAGCGACCCGAAGTGGATCTTGGACTCCGACATTGCGCAGACCACACCAGCAACGTTTCACCTCTTTTTGTACATCACATCGCACCGCAAACTACCGAGCTAAGCTAAAGCGACTGGAACTGGGGATGAAAAGAGGTGAAATGATGCTCGATCGATCCTCGCCCGCCTCGTCCACGTAGTTATTGGGGTGATATATATAGTTCATACAGTAAAAAACCGTTTAGCAAGTAAGCTATGTGATTATAATCTTTTAATTTTGCCTTTTACAATGCTATTATTAAGTGATAAATATTAAACAAGAAAATATACTAGAAAAAAGCAACTTGTCTCATGTCGCCCTGACGGGATTCGAACACGCCCAATGCACTATGTTGTAAGCTATGTGAGTTCACACTGTACCTGAACCCTATTAGTGGCCACGTCATAATAAGGTTGTAGAGCTTGTTCCTTTGAAAGCCCTTCTTTCATTGACGCCTTTAACGACCTCCATGGTAGAGTGGTACAATCGGGGAACTTTCCGGTTGACCTCATAATGACTTCATAGTGCATGTGTTGAAAACGTGCTGTCGACTGTACAGTATACGAGTACTTAGTAAATAAATGATCTAAGTCACCATTACCACGCCAAATTTTTCTATTTGATTTAATTTTCAGTATCCATTAGTTCTCGTCGTCATCACCGTTTAGAGTGACTTTAAACTGTTTGAAGTGAGTAATTTAGTGCAGCAGTTACTCGGTTTTTCTGACAATCTTAGTAATTGGGTACAATTTGACGACTCTGTATGAAATAAAACAGGGAGAAAAAAATAGCCCTTGACGAGTTTCTTGCCGGTTCTTCTCTTGACAAGGTCTCCCGCCGTAGGGTTTGTGAACCGATGGCGTAGCTTCTTTGACGTTCATAAATGCTTGTAACAGCCTAGACTGAATAAATGATATTGATTTGATTTGATTTGATTATTAGGGTTTTTTATCACCAACGCAGACATTTTAAAGCAACTTTATTAAAACTAAAAAACTCTTCCCTAACAAAATAATAGACAGATCGAAAAAGTAACAAATTAAGTTAAAGTGGATTTCTAGTTGTGTTGTATCTAGTATGTATAAAATAATCTTTTTTTTATGATCAACGGGGAGACTCAGCCTTATAAATATAAATAAATAATATAAAAATCTTGTGCTTAATCATACAAACATTGGTTGACAATTATTTTCGCAGGGTTGAACAACTAATAATAAACAGATTATGTTACATGTATACCTAATAATAATGACGGAACAAATTATACAGTTCAAAAGTCGAGGGTTTCACACTTTCATTTTAATCCATAAACACACACTTCCATCTTCAGCCTTATCAAAACTTAACATCAGGTATGATGAAGGCTAAGAGTCTTCCCGTCGTTATTGAAAAAAAAAAACCAGCCTAGAGACTGTTACAAACTCTAGTGAATATATAGTAGTTGTACTAACATAGGTAGTTCAGTGAACAATATAAACAAACTCTAACAATAATAGTGAAAACAAATTATAATTTACGTTTATTGTGAGGCTGTAACATAACTGTCAGAGAACACATTGGCTTAATCGAAAAGCCAACCTCTATAAAAATTACGAATCAACTTTTTATCCATCAGAGCTTTCGCCTCCAAGTTGCATCTATCAATCATACATATATCGGTCTCTTTCAGGTACTAGACCTTCAGAAGCGTGCGAGAGGGACGCAGTGAATAAAGCTGCGCAGGGGCAGGCGTGTGGCGCCGCGGCGCGTCAGTTCACGCGCAACTTCAGTGCAGGAGTGTCGTGCCGACTTTTGAAAGAATTTTTCTTTTTGCGAAAAACAAGTGACAGCGTTTTTCGGTGTTCTTTTTCGTAAACGCGTGAGTTCAAGTGTTAAATAGTTGCGTGTTAAAATTTATGTGTTGCCAGTGTGAAGAAAGTGTTCGGATAAGTTAGTGTCCCTGATGGATGTGCATTGTTTGTGCCGTGTGTGCCTGCATAGTGTTTGTGTTGGCTGATCTGCCTTATTGGATTCTAGTTGGAGGTGAGTTTCTAGTTGTTTTTCTTTATTAGGTTGTTCATATTCATTTTTGTTTCCCAACAGAAAATCGAAATTTGAAGAAAACATTAGAATTCATTGAATATTTGATTATTATAAACTAAAGTTAGAGAAGTATTCAGCCTAAACTTATTCAACTAATCGTATTATTGCTTACGTTTGGACTTTTCAACAAACACAACAAACATAAATCTATTACAATTACTAAAAAAATATTTATATAGACTCAATAATTGAACACTTTAAATCGTCAAAACTTTCCAAATAACCTTTCAAGACTTTTGTAACTGACAAGAAGAATGCCTGCAAAAAACCCCTTGACCTTTTCTAAAGTCCAAGTTTTTTTTCTAAAACAACCAAACTTAGGTATGAAAAGGTAAAACAATACCTATTACATCGAAAAAGTTATCACAGATATTTGCAGCATTGCAATCACGGCATGGAAACTTCAAAATGCTTGTATTTTAATAAAAAACGCATATGGTATTCTTAGGTATTCCAAAATCAGCTAAACCTTTTCGCTATCACCATTCAACGGCAATATCAACTCGTACGCATGTGGGCGAATAGATGAATCATTAATTCTGGAGTGTTTCCTAGCAACTACTAACCATACAAAAGACATCAACGCGAGAGCGTCTCATTATTTATCATCAGTGACATTTATGGACGATTTGACATTACAATCTTTAAAATTTATTTCGAAAATACAAGATTAATTTGATATTCTGATTTATTATTGGTATTTTCATTATCTCTTTTTATATATCTTTTGTATTCGCGGCAAAAGTCGTCATTGTAGTTCCTCAAACTAGAATTAATCTTAGAACAAATAGCTTTGTTCAAAAATTAAAATATTTCTAAAACTACAAGTTTTATTTCATATTACGATTTATCACTTGTATTGTCATTATCTCTCTTTAGATGTTTAATTTATTTTCCTGATAAAAATTCCTGATAAAAGATTGTGGTTCCTCGAACTCGAATCAATTTTAAGTAAGATAAAAGCAAATAAGCAAAATGCAAAATCGTTTTAATATTTATATGTTGTGTGTGGTAAAACAACAAACATGTATGAGTCAGAAAGACAAACCGACAGAGCTATTTCGCTTTTATTATAGTAAAAGTGGTAAGGACTATTTCTGTATAATTGCTCGTAAGCAAATAATGGCCGTGGCCATGTTAATTAAGCAATGTATGAGGCTCTCATTGCAAAAGTTTACTGGTATTTAGGCGTAGCAAATGCGATGTAACCTTGTAATCGTTTTGTAATATGTGATGACCGTTTTCGCGTCGCCTGTGAATGTTCCAGTTGTTGAATTAATTATTTAATTACTTACCATCTTCAACTTCAACTTTTGCTATAAGATGGCTGCGTCTCGTTTTACGTGTCGATTCTGTCAGCGTCCGAGACGCCGTATTAATAAAAAAAATAAACGTCCTAAACAAACATTCTGGATGTTCTGAATCTGACAATTAGTTTCAATTCAAATAAATAATGTATTGAATTTGAACTAATAACAAAACACACTCTTACCGAAGCCATTTGTTTATTTAAATGGGTGTTAGAATTAATTTATATTTAATGTAATTGATTATTTTTTTAATTATTATTTGAATTTTCGCATTCGAAAGTCATTTAACTAAGATATTATTTAAACTGCGGATTCTATGCGGGTTTATAAGTGCACTACAAAGCGCTTTCAATATAGAAATTTAAATCTTTAATGATACGACTGTACATGATCCATAAAACCAACTCCATACAGTAAAGGGTACTAACCATTCATTGCTGCTACCAATGACCAGTTCCACTAATGAACGCGCGCAAAAACTAAGCGAGCTACATTTGCCTACATAGGATCACAGACGCGAACTAATTCAAACAGATTACCTTTTTATTAGCATGTACGTTTTGTCCATATCATTGATACTCAACTATGATTCATTGTTATGTTTTGTAGCAGCACCAGCTTTATTATTGATTACATAATAACCGGCTCTGTGGTCTAGTGGTACAACCAGCGGTATCAGACCCAGGGGTCCCGGGTTCGATTCCCAGCGGGGGTACATATTGTATTCGGTTTGGTTGGTGGCAGGACTTGTTGTAAGTCCGCCTGGCTAGCTACCAAAATCTTATCTAAGCCTGACGCCATAACAACAATGTTTTCAGCATTGTTGTGTTCCGGCAGTTTGAGATAAGATAGCCAGTTCCTCAGTAGTTGAGGTTTCCGGGAGCGGCTAGCTTCCATCTTCAGCTTTATCAATACTTAACATCAGGTATGATGAAGGCTAAGAGTATCACCGTCGTTCATAAAAAAAACAGTTTATTTAACCTACAACGTGGAAACGGCTCAGCCTTTTTCATACCTAAGGATCTAAAAAAGGCGCCAACGCAGTATTGTTAAGTGAATGTCTTAGCAATTCGTTTAATTGATTACTTTCTATGGAGTTTCAGTTGTGTCAGCACAGACCTATATCCAGATAGACGGTAAATATGTGTTTACTTACGCATTTGTAAAGTGTTAGTATCACTTAAGAAAATTTTAAAAGGTGCGATTTTTTTGACGTTTAGAGTATATGAAGATGAGTTGTGAGTTCCTAGAAGAAGAATATTCTTGAACATTCGAGAGAAAAGCCGCGACCACGATAAAAAAAAAACTCCAAGGTTCCGCCGGACACGATTCCCAGTGGCAGTACATATTGATGATGGTGGTATCCCTTATTAAAAGCCCTACCACCTAGCTACCACCACCAGCTTCTAAGTCTGTCGTCATAACGTAAAATGTTGTCAGCAGTGTTGTGGGCAGTTATTTTACGGGTATTTTCACGACAATGGTCTCAAGCGGACTGACGAAGGTCAGAAAACCTTGACCGGGGATCAAACTTTTGACACGCAAGGTAGGTACACTTTTACCGTCTATCTTGATATAGGTCTGTGGTAACAACCTTAAGAACAGAAATAGTTGGCACTTCCTAGTGGTTTACGGGCTATAAAGCTTAAACGAGCAACGTTGAGCCTCCGTCGGACAATGCGGGTACACCGCATTAGACCCCGTTTCACTACCCGTAGGTAACTGCAAATGTCATTTTGCACGAGAGAGTAACAAACAAACAAATAGGTATCCAAACAAACTGACATAGGAACTTTCTCATTTATAATATTAGTAGGATTTCCTATGGAATTTGCTTTCAGAAGGTAAGTTTTCTTGCCTTAAAAAAATTAAACGCAAATTCTTCTACGCCGACACTGACACAGTTCTAAACTAAATAGAAAATAAACAATTACATTAATTGTTAGGAAATTCACTTAGCAATATTGCGTTAGCGCCCTTTTAGACCCTCAGGGGGCCTACCGCCATCTCTTAGTGCAGTATTGTTTCAATCTTACCATGTGACTACGAATCTCTTAAAGTTAGCTTGTTTGTTTTCTGACAGAAGTTTTGTGATGTCTTCGCTGAATCATCGCCTCCAAAGTGTGAAGTGTGTCAAAATGTGACAACTTCAATAAAAACAAAACGCACACAAAACGTTGTTTCTTACGAGCAGGCTAAGGGAATAGACCATACAGCCTCGTTTTAATTTAATCATGGAAGAGGTTAAGTCGAAAGTTAAAAACGTATTTGAATGGCAAAGAAGTGGTGACCGTACAGCCCACAATAAGCTTTTTTTTGTGTTAGTCTGGTTGAAATTATTTTGTTTTATCGTCTGTTTTTGTTGTATTGTTTTAAATCGCGCAGCAACGGGCCCTGTCAAAATACCAGCGTTGCCGTGACACATCTAGGCAACACGTGCTGAGGCAGTGACCCTATTGACCCTAAGGCCATACTTATAATTATTTTATTTGCATTGTTTTTTGACCCTGGCCGGCTAAGCTGATACAGTTCTCACCTTACCTTATTGCTTATATTAAAATAACCTACAGTTACTGAAACGAAACAGTTTATGTGTAGAAGCAACCGGAAATGTACAGTCGTGAACATAAAAGTCATATTTTTCGCGTACCGATAAGTTCATTTTGGTCTGCATGTTACATGGGTGATACCAACAAAATAAAATTTTCGCTTTAAAAAAGAAAACTTTAAAAAAGTATACATTTATTATGGTTCCAGCTAACACGGATAAACATATAATGTTATTGTCAACAATGATGTTTTCTAAAATTTTATTGCCGATAATAGCGTTTTGCGACAGCAATGTGTTGCTGAAATGATTTTTTTTTTGTTTTTTTTTATTTTTGTACGAGATGATAAAATTGTACTAGAAAAATATTGGAAAAAAATCAACTCGGCCACAAGTGAATTTCTTGGACTTTTCTCAAGGAAAGACAGGTGTCGCCCAGCATTGTCCGATAAGGCGTTTAACGTGTTAAATAAACCTTAGGAAAGACAGGTGTCTCCCAGCATTGTCCGATAAGGCGTTTAACGTGTTAAATAAACCTTAGGAAAGACAGGTGTCTCCCAGCATTGTCCGATAAGGCGTTTAACGTGTTAAATAAACTTTAGGATAGACAGGTGTCTCCCAGCATTGTCCGATAAGGCGTTTAACGTGTTAAATAAACCTTAGGAAAGACAGGTGTCTCCCAGCATTGTCCGATAAGGCGTTTAAAGTGTTAAATAAACCTTAGGAAAGACTGGTGTCTCCCAGCATTGTCCGATAAGGCGTTTAACGTGTTAAATAAACCTTAGGAAAGACTGGTGTCTCCCAGCATTGTCCGATAAGGCGTTTAACGTGTTAAATAAACCTAAGGAAAGACAGGTGTCTCTCAGCATTGTCCGATAAGGCATTTAACGTGTTAAATAAACCTAAGGAAAGACAGGTGTCGCCCAGCATTGTCCGATAAGGCGTTTAACGTGATAAATAAACCTTAGGAAAGACTGGTGTCTCCCAGCATTGTCCGATAAGGCGTTTAACGTATTAAATAAACCTAAGGAAAGACAGGTGTCTCCCAGCATTGTCCGATAAGGCGTTTAACGTGTTAAATAAACCTTAGGAAAGACAGGTGTCTCCCAGCATTGTCCGATAAGGCGTTTAACGTGTTAAATAAACCTAAGGAAAGACAGGTGTCTCCCAGCATTGTCCGATAAGGCGTTTAACGTGTTAAATAAACCTAAGGAAAGACAGGTGTCGCCCAACATTGTCCGATAAGGCGTTTAACGTGTTTATTTATTTATTTAAATAAACCTATCATGAATTATGTTTTGAGGAGAAATGCCTCCTACCTCTCGTAAGTAAGTCGTCACACTGGCGCGTGATTTTTCCTGAAGCACCCGAACGTACGTTTGATAGGCTCATCAGGAAAAAATCATAATCGGATGGCCCCGGATCCTTGTAATCCATGCACCAAATATTCAAATAATAGTTTGAGTGACGTATTGAATCCTGGCTTGCCCTGGGCCTGTTTATTCCGGACGGAGAGATCCCCAATGCTTATAGGATATAAATACATATAATTATACATATAAAGGTATTTATGTGTATAAATATATATAAACATTCATGGCTCAGGTACAAATTCTCGTATTAATATATAAAAATTTACCCCTACCGGCATTCGAACCCAGGACCTCAAAGTCGGCGACTCCTTGAAACCGGTGTACGAACCACTCTACCACGGAGGTCGTCAGGTACGGAGAAGATAAAATGATAATAAACCTCTTTCTACTTTTCTGTGTTATTTGTTATTTGTTCACAAAAATTGTTTGAGTACGAGATGAATCTAAAGATACCGCCAGCTAATGTAGTAAGGATCCCAGACGCCCCATCGGATGAGCTTGTCTGTGGGTTCCCACGCGTCCGTGCCCCAGGTGGAGTCGAACGGGTTGCCCACCCAGCGCTGGGACTCGTGGCCATACATCGTCAGTTCGATGAGAGCCCGGAACGAGAAGTAAAATCGAACTTCCAAGAAGGTTGTCGATTTGAAGTACATGAAGCATTCGAGTCTGGAGACAAAACAAATGGAAATAATATGCGTTGCCAAAAAAATATTAAGTTTTGAATGACGAGGTTTTTTTTGTGGACACGGTCGTCGTGGTAATCGTAGAATTCAAAAATTGTGTAAAAAAACTTCTTGATAGCCGGTGAGCGTCCGTTGAAAACGTACGCTAGGCTTCAACAAAGCAGATTGTGGAGTGTGGGCTGACCCCATTTCCAGTGAAATTAATCAAAAATACGGTATAATACACCGCGAACCATAACGTTCGATAATTCATTGAAATAAAACAACTTTTACGGATATCAAACGCGCTATATTTCCACGAACTAAGTTGTAATTGTCCGTAATTTTTAGGTTTTTTAGGGGTTTTTTTGATTTTTTTTGTAGATAAATAAATATAAAAAAGTAAAGGTGGAGACAACATTCTAATTTTTTAATAATTTTTTATAAAGATGGAGGTCGGCCCGCTTTCGAAGTTTTCTTGGCAGTTTCTTTCTTCGAAGGTCCTCCCAATTTGTGAACTGCCAGTAGAGTCTTTAGTTTTCTCTTTTCTTAATAATAAAGAATTAAAATAACAATTAAATCAAAATATCAAATTAATAATAATTTGTGCCATAGTAAATGTCTAACCGTATCCGAACGAAAATAAATTAACTTTTCGAGGGTAGACTTATAAGTAGCCAGTCATCCCGTGACCACGGCAGCTGTAAAGGTGCCGAAACGTCGGGAAAATCAAAAAAACCCCTAAAAAACCTAAAAATTACGGACAATTACAACTTAGTTCGTGGAAATATAGCGCGTTTGATATCCGTAAAAGTTGTTTTATTTCAATGAACAGTGCGCGCCAAAACATAAGATGTACGTATGTTCGATAATTCGCCAAATATGCACTTTTAGCACAGCTTCGCTAGCCTTCGCTCTTAGTGCCTGTACTTAGATTTTAACTAACGCAAGTGGCCAGCAACCAGGGTCACCTCCGAGCGCCACCCAGAAAAAATAATAAGGGATGACCCAAATGAGTCCGCATTGGGAATCGTTTCCCACCACCAAGGAAACAGGGATACAAAAATTCATTCTAGTAGTAGGTGGCTAGTTCTTCGGGCGGTTTGAACGCCGTCATTGTCCTCAACATATTTATATATTTTTAGAGTAATAAAATTCTGTCCTCGTGTCCAGTTACGAATATAGGTCCTAGACGAGTAGCGTTTAGCAGCATAACCTTTATTATTTTCCCACTTATGCATGTTACTTTATATGTTGAGGACAATGACGGCGTTCAAACCGCCCGAAGAACTAACCAGGTATAAAAAGACTCACTTTCGTGGGTCGGGCCCATTCTTCATGTTGGGCTCCAGCCCGGACAGCTCGCGGTGGCAGTGGTGCTCCGCCCACACGGCCGCGTTGGTGCGCTGGTTGCTCTCCACGGTCACTATGGCGCAGCTGATCTCAGTTATCGCAGATACCGATACCTGGAAAACACTCATGATGTGAAAAATACCAATTGAGCTTATAGTCCCTCCGGTTTGACCTTCTGGGAGGACCAGGGTATACCAGATTTAAAATAATAAAAAATCAGATAGTTACAAAATAGAAACCCTGAACGAAGTTCTTGTCCACCAGCAGTTCTGAACCATCTTTATACATCACTTTCCCTCTGGTTCCTCTATCACATTGTCCTTGAATAGTCGGAACCCGCGTCTCTCCTGCAAATGGTGGAAAGATTATTAGGGAGTCCTCATCTTGAATTATGAGGACGGCCTGTAGAGACATAAACTGAAAAGATGGCACTAGGATAATTTATGTCGCGACAGCGGTTTGCAATCATCAGACGTTATGAAACTTTAATTAAACCAATTGAATGGACATCCCATTTGAGAATTAATAGAGATTAAAAGAATACTATAGACATTTAAGTAATTATACTACGGTGCATGGCTGTTGTCATGTTTGATAGGCCAAGTTTTTGCCATAATTGGATATTGACTACTACGTATTATTTCAATGAAGCGGCAAAAACCTTCATGCTAAATGACTTTTATAGCTATCATCAACATCTTATTATAATTCAATCCTCATGCTAAATTTGCAGTACCTTCATACATAGCTAGTTTTATGGGTGAAATTCTTCGGAAGTAGATCTTGTGAGTATCGTCATCCTGAAGCTCCGTGATCACGTCTCCCATAGAGATGACGTTATCGATCCACTGCATGTAGCTGGGCAGAAATACGAAGCGCGCGGGAGCGCCGCACCCTGCGCCGCGGACGCCGAAGCCAATCTTCGAAACAAAATGTGGAACCATTATACTTATCAAGTGGCCGTTTTTTGCTATTGGTAGTGGGCCACAGTGGCCTTGTTTGTACGTAGGGTGGCTCGATTAGTGCAAGCCGAACGGGCTTACCATTGCGCCGCTGAATGGGCAATATTTCTTTCCTTTCTTTTGTTTTTTTTCACGGCGGTAATGACGGCACGACACACGCCCGGCTGCCGCAACAATTTATGAAATATAGGTTACATCTTTCCAATTTGCCACGGTGCTGTGTCAGCAAGTAGAAAAGCGCCCAAAGTCATCACTATCATACCTATTTTATGATTTTTGAATTTTTCAATGCTTTTTATTATACTTATCATAAATTTTAAATAGATAAATATTGGAAAAAATCAACTCGGCCACGAGTGATTTCTCAGGTGGGACTCGAACCCACGACCTTTGGAAATCCGGTCCAATGCTCTAACCACTGAGCTACCGAGACTAGCGGACCACCGTCGAGATTCTCCACGAGAGATTCTTCTTCGTCGAGTCGAGTCGGTGGGTTCGAGTGCCACCTGAGAATTCACTTGTGGCCGAGTTGATATTTTCCAATATTTTTCTATTTAAAATTAATGATAGCTATCATACCTATCTTTGAAAAAATTGGTGGAACTGACAAAGGAACGGAACAGATTTTAACGATGGTATCTCGGCATTATCCTGATTCATCCCTAAGGTAAACCATTGGTCCAGCAGAGGGGACAATAAAATAGCTGTTGTTGATATCGACTTCCAATATGGAGCTCGACCCTCGCTGCACTGACCAGTTTCCAGTAGCCCCAGGCCTGGCGCGTGACCAGCGCCGCGCCGGCGTCCCACACGCACGCCTCCCGCTGCAGCTCCGACACGGCGCACACGTAGCGAATCGGCTTCATCTTTGAGTATCCCAGCTGTAGTCAAATAAAATATTAAATTTATAAAGTCCTGATTCTTCAAAAACATCATTTTCTTACCTCAGTTTTTAAAATCAATAAAATAAAATACTTTACCCCTGCTCTGGTATAAAATTCGTCGCAATCTGTTTCAGACACGATGTTCATTTTGTAAACGGTCTTCGTCAGGTCATATCGTTCTGTAATAAACACTCAGGTGAACAAAATTAAAATTCAGGGAGACCTATTCCGTCTTTCAGTATTAATCACTCACCTTCCGACATCTGAACTGCATATATATCATCAAATGTAATAACTCCTATTAAGTTTAAACAGACAGGCAGCAGAGGCTCTGGAAAATAAGAATTTATCAGCATCTCGAATTATCGGTGATTGCATTACCCATTGATTCGTGATAATAAACAGGATTAATTTAAAGAAACTTACGATCCCTATCGGAGAACCCAATGACATCATTCGGGAATAGTTCTAAAAGAGCGAGCGAAGCCTGAGTGGTGCCTTCGGAGTATTCGGGATGCAAGCTGTAGTCCTTCACGTCTAGAGCATACTTTTTATTGGTATTGTCCCAGACCACAAACTTGGTATTGTTCCTGAAACGGCATGACGTTAATAATTATCAGTCTAGGTATTCTAATAAGACCCAATTTCACTCTGTCGATTATGTACCTAATAGTTGGCAGACATAGTTCTGTCAAACAACAGTTTTGCTACAAACCATTGGCATTTCAACCGCCTCTGTGTTCTAGTGGTACAACCACCGGTATCAGACACAGGGGTCCAGGATCCACTTCCCAGCGGGGGTACATATTGTATTCGGTTTGGTTGGTGGTAGGACTTGCTGTAAGTCTAGCTAGCTACCACCATCTTAACTAAGTCTGACGCCATAACAACAATGTTTTCAGCATTCAAAGATAAGATAGCCAGTTCCTCAGTGATTGGGGATTCCGGGAGCGGTTCGCTTCCATCTTCAGCCTTATCAATACTTAACATTAGGTATGATGAAGGCTAGAGTCTCCTCGTACTTCATGAAAAAATAAATATAAATGGTGTTTAGCGTTAATTGGTCGTGGATATAATGTATCAATGAAACAAACTGAAGTATCCATGCCACAACGTAAGAAATGGTATTACCTGTACTCTGTCTTTAGTCAGATTTCTAATTCAGTAGAGTAATTTGACAGATGTCAATGTCACTTTGAAAAAATACCTGCTTTGAAACTGTTTTTCGTAATGATTTGCTACGAAGATCCAGTACCAGTTCAGTAAATATTGATTCCATTCATGCACACAAATTTTAATATTATCATTATAGCTACATTTTAATTCAGCATTATTTTTACAACGTGACATTGAGAATCTGTCAAATCACTCTCCTGAATTAATAATCCGACCCTCACTTCATACTTGAACTCGGATCATCACATGTGGAAAGATCACACGTTTTCAAAAGGATAAATATTTGCGTAATAAATATTGTCCATACACCAGCAATTCAGGCCGAATCCTAGCGATGTCTGCAGCTGGGGCGAGGATAAAAGTAGGATGAATCAATATCCCCGTGGTCACTGCAAAATGCATCTTTTCGCCCAGCACTGCAACACAAATTGTAAATTGAAATAAATCCTGCAATGTTTTTTCGCTATTCACGAGCTGAGGCAGGTTCCTGACCTGGACCCTTGATCCATCTCATTCTTTTTTTTTACTATTCTTGCTTTTTTAATCTTGACTGTGCCTTTTCTGCATTGTTGTGGTCTTTGGCTCATTAAATGGTATCTCCAATGATATTTTATGTGTATTATCATTTGGTTATCTCTCTTTTTCTCGTTTGTCTCGTGTAACGGGTGCAGTGCGTTCTGCACCCGTTACATGAAACGTACGTTTGTTAACGGGTAACGGTTCTATTTACTTTACAAGACTTAGATCATACAACAATCTGACTCATAAGTTTCTGGAATGGAGCTCCAATGACAACTGAACGACAGTGAATTCGAAGTATTCTACTAAAAGTTAAGGACACTTAAAAGCCGTTGGAATGGAATGAATGAGGACTATAATGCCTGCAGATGTTGCAATAGTAGTAAGCGTTGCTTGTGACTTAAAGACTGTCGCTTTGAGCAATGGTGACGAATATAGGAGAAACGTTGTCTTACAAAAGTTATACTGGATGACGCCCAGCCAGGGGAACCTCCCGATATCTTCTACCTTTCCCTCGGGAACGCCCTCCTCCGCATCCGGGGCGCACAGCGACTGGTCCCACAACAAACCGCGGAGTTCTGCAAACAATAATATTTAAAGACAGGATAAACACTCTAACGTAGTTTATAGAGTTCGTAATGACATGGTAGATTTATCATTATTATTAGTGAAAGAGTTGGGTACGATGGCATTGATTGTCGTCGGGATAGTGTGTATTTCTGAAAAGTTATATGAATTGTCTTTTGATATGGAAATTACGAAAAACAATTAATTATTTTGTTACTTAATTGTAAAGGACAATGCTCAAAAAAATCCAAACTTAGAGCAAAACAAAAGTAACTCAAACTACAGGTAAAAATAAATAACTAAATACTGCGTATAAAACTTCAAAAACTAAAAAGCAAAAGATAAGTCAACATATATCGCATCAATAATAAAAGAACAGGACCTTAAAGTAGAATACCTTGGCTGGCAACTAGCCTACTCCAAAATTAAGGCGTATTTTTTGCTTTTGAATTTTTGAAGTCGGTTATTTATCGCCCTTTTAATTTTTTACTTTTTAGTGTCTGTATTAGGTTGTTTGATAAACTATATTATGTTTTCTCTAGACTAGATTAGGTTACTTGTACATCGTCCAAGTTAACAAATATGCCACATATAATGCTCATAAAAGCTCATTTGGAACTCGGTTAAAAAAGTAGGTACATTATAACTTTTTAATTTTGCATTTTACAATGCTATTTTTATGTGATAAATATTTAACAAGAAAATTTACTAGAAAAAAGCAACTAATCTCATGTCGCCCTGACGCGACATGAGATTAGTTGAAAGTAGGTACATTTATATAGTGTTTTTTTTCTAACGTACTAATAATTATTTTAGTTATTATCTTATTAAAATAAGACATTGACCTTATACTTGACATTTTATACGATTCATAGCCGCAACTGCAGCTGTTTTCTTACTAATACATTAAGGTACCGTTTTAAAATAATTTCTTACTTAAAACCATTGATTACGATGATGCCCCCTATGCAGTATTTAAAGCCCAAATTGATTTTCCAGTTTTCAATTATCATGTATACCTTGGATTTTGGAGACAGGCCTTTTGAAAAACATAGTTTTAACGCCAGATTGGGCAAGGCGTATTTTGGGTAATCATCACTAATCACTATATTATGAGACAATTCCTAATGGTTATTAAATTTTAAAAATATCGTTAGGTACTTTACACTATGCTTACCTTTAAAATTTAAAACCAGAAGTACTGTGCACAACTTTCGCAAGCAAGACATTTCAAAACAACAAATGTGTTTTTCTTAGAAGTTCATTAATTTACAGAAGTTGAATTGCTTATTGATAAACCTATTAAGACACAGCACACGTACACATGTTAGAACATAATCGTTTCATTGGCAAACAGAGTATTTTCATATATTTTAAATGTAATAAATGAACCAACACTCTGAACGCGGAATCAAAATTGTCACAGACTTGACAGGGGCTTAATTAGTCACGTATTTTTTTATATATATTTTAAACTTTGCACTTTAAAAGTAGTAAATGAACCAACACTCTGAAAGCGGAATCAAAACTGTCATAGACTTGACAGAGGCTTAAGTAGTCACGTATTTTTTTATATATATTTTAAACTTTGCACTTTGAATGTAATAAATGAACCAACACTCTGAAAGCGAAATCAAAACTGTCACAGACTTGACAGGGGCTTAAGTAGTCACGTATTTTTTTTATATATATTTTAGACTTTGCACTTAAAATGAATTAAATGAACTATCACTCAGAACGCGGAATCAAAACTGCCACAGGATTGACACGGATTTAAGTAGTCATGTAAATGACCCGGTGTCTAATTCAAGCAAACTATTTGGTATTTTTCAACAAATTGTGAGAACTTCCTCGCTGCTACTTACTCGATGAGTTACGACTAGTTCTAATAATAAAAATATTGATTTGCTTCAAACGTTAAAAGTTGTTACATTATCGTGGAGCAGCACACTTTATCCAGATACTGACATGATAAGTTATAGTACTTAATATTGAACAAAACATCTTTAGTGGCGTTGTGCACATTAGTTTTAAATTTTTGGGATGGGTAAAAAATGATCGAAAATTCGTAAGACCATTTACCGTTGACCTATTTCAAATTACATAAAGTCTCACACTGGAAAGATCTACGTATATTAATAACAACCATTATATAAAGATCTCTCATTACTAACAAGTCTCATATTGATGCCAGGTCAGTTGTAATGGATTTATTATGTGTGTTCTGTGGCATTGTGAAATAAAGTTCTTATCTCTCTATCTATCTATCTAAGTATACTGTTAATAATTAATACAGTTAATTATATAGAGAAATCAGAATTCTAAATGAGACGATGGAAATCTTTATTCTCATTAGAAGTATTTTGTTGATATTTTGGGATTACTTCAACAATAATAGTTAATTGAAATAAAATGGTCACGGGATGACTGTCATGACTGTCATCCCGTGACCACGGCAGCTGAAAAGGTGCCGAGACGTCGGGAAAATCAAAAAACCCCAAAATACGGACAATTACAACTTAGTTCGTGCAATATAGAGCGTTTGATATCCGTAAAAGTTGTTTTATTTCAATGAACAGTGTGCGCCAAAACATATATAAGATGTACGTAAATAATAGTTCTATTGCAAAAGTTTAAGGTAAGTATACATCATCTAATTTAACGGTAATCTTAACTTTAAGGTGAAGAAATGTACCTACCTTAAGAAATCAATGTCATTTTCATACGTTAAAGTTATCAGGGGGTCAATTTTGCTACTTATAGTCATAATTGTAACTCAATTGTGTGTCGATTGTTATGTTTTTTAACTTTGTTTTTTGTTTTTGAATTATTAAAAATGTAAGTGTCTCTGTCAAAATGTTTTTCTCGACGATTGTTGACAATACTATAATATGGAAAATTGTTTTCAGAAAAACTTTAATACTGATTTTAGCTTTAGAATATGTTGTTAAGAATAGTGTATTACACCCCTTATTAGGCTGTATGCAATAATGTCTTTGCATCAACTAAACGTCAATTGTCTACGGACGATTCTATTCTCTCTGACCTGTGTCTCTTTTTCTTTAATGCCCGGTCTGTGAGTACGGTTGTATTGACAATTCTGAATTATCCGTTTTAATCTATTGTTATTAACTGCTGTTAAGACTTTTTTGTATTATAATAAATTGTGAACAATTTGTTTCTGCAACGCCCTACTTTTATTTCCTGGACCACGCTATCATTAAAGCTTCCGGACCCTCTGCTATAATAATATATGTCGTATTTGAGATGCCAAAGCGCGAGGATCACCCCCTTGATGTGATACCTAATTTATGCTTTTTTAAAGAGCTAAAATATATATTTATATTTTAACATAGTTTAATGACTTGTTGTGGAATCTTGTAGCCATAGAGTTATTATTGGGCTATCTATGCATGTAGCTTTATACTAGTGAAATAATTGTCAAAATCGGTTCAGTAGCTCTAGAGATTACTTCCTATTTCTAAAAAGTTTACGACTTCGTAATATTATATTATTAATTTATTAAGTATTTAGGTAATTTGGTACGAGTATATTTATATAGTATGATAGTATTAAAAAAAAGTTTATGTATTTTTTACACTGTTTATTAAGTATACACAACAATAACAGACAGAACTATCAGGGACATTATCGAGTTAAGTCATAGATACTCGCATCTTAAATAATTTAACTTATAAGTAATTTATACTAGTCTATGATCATTTTTCTAATAACTAACTGTACTGTATATTAATAATTATTTCAGCCTTTGACTCAGTTAAAAAAACTCAGTCATCTAGAGTTATTAAACTTGGCAGGATATTTTGACAACTACATCGAAAATCAAGCATTGTTTCGCTTATGTACCTAAATTACAAATAGTTACAATGAATAACAAAGGACCACTTAAATATAATTCTGCGCAGTTCACTATGTTAAAAATCTATCCATATATCCAATGTGTGCATGCTTTACATTACAACAATAATACCTACAAGGTCAAACCAGACAGAGAGGCACGATACCAAAGATACCAAAACCAGTGAAATACGGTTTGGGATCTTAAATGATTTGGTAGTAAACAAATTTTTATTGAATTGAATTAATTTTATGACTATTCAGCAAAGCAGACACAGCACTTTTGAAAGCTATTTAGTTAAGTTTCTTGATAGTTATATCTACAACCGACCACTCGTATTACTCTTTCATATTGATTTTCTCTAGCAAAGTATAAAAAAAAACCGCCAGCGGTCTCGGGCTGAAGACTGTTATTTGTAAAATTTTTGGAACTTTAAGACAAAGTTCCAAAAATGTTACAAATAACAGTCTTCGTCCATTAGGAATATTAATCCGCTGACGGTATGTTTGTGTTTGTGTAAACACCTCAATAATAAAACAGCAGTATACATAACAGTCGCCAGTATATTCGGATTTTAATCAATAGAGTAATTCGACAGGTGCCAATGTCACTTTCTAAAAATAATCCTGTTTTAAACTAGCTTTCGTAATTATTTGCGCAGATTCAGTTCCAGTTCAGTAAGTATTGATCACGCACGCAAATTCAATATTATCATTATGGCTTCATCTTAATGTACCTTTATTTGTACAAAGTGACATTGACAACCTGTCAAATCACTCTACTGAATTAAAAATCCGACTATAACTCCGTTTGTCCACCGCCGCCGTCACCGAGACGTCACGTCAACGAGATGACGGTGCATGTATAGGTAGCGATACATACATTTACTACAGCCGCCTGTCCTCAAGCTCGTCGCCCGGTGAAAAAATAGCCTAGGCTACCTCGGCGCCGTCATCTCGTCTCTTTAACGTCCCGCGACGGCGGCAGTGGAACGGCCTTATTCTTTGTGTACGAATCTAAAGCCACCGCCAGCTGATGTAGTAGGGATTCCATTCGCCCCATCGGATGAGCTTGGCCGTGGGCTCCCACGGGTCCGTGCCCCAGGTTGAGTCGAACGGGTTGCCAACCCAGCGATGGCCCTCCTGGCCATACATCGTCAGTTCGATGAGAGCCCGGAACGAGAAGTAGAACCGAACTTCCAAGAAGGCTTTCGATTTGAAGTACATGAAGCATTCAAGTCTGGAGACAAACACAAAACTTTTAGTTACAAATCAGGGGTATGACGGGTATGATCTATGATCAGGCTCCATATTTCCAAGCAGTTCCATCGGTGCGGGAGACTTTGTAACTAAGAACCGGCAAGAAACTCATCAAGGATTTTTTTCTCCTTGTCTATTTTGTACATAGTCGTTAAATTGAAAAATGTCCTTAATCTACTATAATAAGGTTACTTTCCATCACCATTCAATGCAGCATATAAATATGATGAAAAGAAAATTAAAAGACCTAGGTACTGCCGAGCAGATCAGGTCAACAAAATTCTCGCCGAGTTAGTGGCGCTTATTCAGAATTGGCACTAAGAATGAAAAAATGGGGTGATCTATTGTCGGAGGCCAAGACCCACTTCGAATCCCTGAGCTGCAGCAGTCAGTCAATCTTAAGTTTGAAAGATCAGTGTCAACCACAATGGATGGAAAGATGGAAAAGATAAGCTGGACTGAGATGGTTACAAATGAAGATATATTGAAAAACGTCAGTTATTAACAATCATAGAAGACAAAAGAGGTAGAATGTACGGCCACTTGATAAGACATGCCAAATCCATTACAAACATTATAGAAGGAAAAATAGAGAGGAAAAGAAAGCCAAGAACAGCCTACATGAAACAGATCAAAGAGAAGGTGAACGTCGTTGTATCTCATCAAGAAGTATCGTATCTTTCCTCCATTTGTTTCTTCTTTCGGATAGAAACGAATCCAGCTCCATGTTTAGAAGAAACGAATGAAGAAAGCTACACAGACAAGAGCGTGGCTTTTAAGTAATGATGATGATGTCAACCACGGTGAGGGCTTACTTCCGTGGGTCGGGCCCGTTCTTCATGTTGGGCTCCAGCCCGGAGTGCTCGCGGTGGCAGTGATGCTCCACCCACACGGCCGCGTTGGTGCGCCGCAGGCTCTCCACGGTCACTATGGCGCACGAAATCTCGCTGAACGTTGCCACCGAGACCTAGAAATCCCTCGTGTTGAATATCGCATGTTATTAATATTAAAGGGGCTATCCAGCTCCAGTAGGAACTGTAGTCACTGCGACCTCAAGAGACCTATTATCCACACAATCTTCGGCAGAGAGATTCTTTAAAAGATTTGTTTAAAGAAGTTTAAACAATTTAAAGAAATTACTCTAACCGGCACATCTAACCACAAAATGTACTATATGTACTATACTCGTATAGTATAGTACATATAGTACATTTTGCGGTGCGGTATGTACTATACTTAAAAATGTCAACATATTTCCGCTAAACCTAAACCTAAACATTAGCATACAGATCTTTGCAGAAATATATTGACATTATTTAGGTATGTATAGTTTCGCAAAGTGAGCATGTTTATATGAAAATAACGGAGTGGGCGGTTAGATGTGCCGGTGAGAGTATATAGTTTTATTCTTTTCATATCAAGAGAAAGTAGAGCTGCAATAGAAGTATCAGAAGGATAATTACAAAATAGAATCCTTGGATGAAGTTCTGGTTCACTAGCAGTTCGGAGCCATCCTTGAACATCACCTTTCCTCTGGTACCTCGATCGCATTGTCCTTGAAGAGTCGGAAGCCGCGTCTCTCCTGAGGATGGTCAAAATTAATTGGTTAGTCATCATTATCTAGGATTTACTGATGAAGCTCAGCAGTAACTTGGAGCTTAAGCACTGATTAAAGAAGCATACTTTAGAAAGATGGCACAATTCCTAAAATGTAGCGATGCCAGTTTACACATATAAAGACAATTATTACCACGACCCACTCTTGTTATCGTCACTAGATGATGACAAGAGTCACATGATGCTATTGCTAATTACATCTTATTTTATTTATTTTTTATTTTATTTTATATTCACAGGTGAATCAACAGATATTCTAAGCACTATAACAATTTAAATATGACACAGAAAACCATTAACAGATTCACACTAATAAAAACAACATAAGAAGAATTAAGACACAGTTGAGCTACAAGTTCCGACGACCATCGCTTAAAGCTAGGTTACATAATAAGCCACCTGAAAGAAGAATAGGTAAAACTAAGGACACATTTTTATAATTATACAAAAGAGAGCAATATAGAATAGATAATTCAGAAAACACAGCAATATTAGTCTGCACAATTTAAATAATACCAGTAACAGAGCCAGATTACGCCTCACCGCTTCGCAACCAGTGTTAAACAAATCAACATCAATTTTGCCACATAACTCATTAAAGCACTTGCCTGCACGAAGTAAGAAAGAATCTTACTATAATCACAGAATAAATAATAGTAACAGAAGTTGCACTCCTTTGATCTCGAAGAAAGCCGCAAATTTATAGAAACAAAATTCACAACGCATCTGGTGCATCCGAAATTGAACCTTACTTGTAAGCTCATAAGAGCGCAATTCCTTTGTGTTCACAATTTACCTGCACTACAGCTCAAGTGTCAGAGTTGTACAAGCGAAGTAAAATAAATAACAACATAATTTTATGGTGCATTTTTTGGTATTTACAATTGTATAACTGTAATGTAATGTTATATGTATTTCTTACCGTGTCTAAAGTATAATATACCTATTATTTACTTCCAGTGGTGCGAATATTCGAAATCGAACAAACAATTTTAATAGGTATAGTGTCGGAAAACATGGGTGTGTACGAGATGTACATTATTTACAAACATTATTGTGATTTATTTAACTTAAATAATAAGTTACTTATCGCGCTAATCACTGTCGCGCCGTCTCGAGCGCCAACATTACGTGAATAAACACATTCAGAGCGAACGGGACTACGTTATTTACATTTACCTACCTCAACTTATTGCATTCCGGGAAACATACAAATCCCTACAAACCTACAATTAACAATCATATTGGGTACGAGCCCCAATATTGGTCCTTCGACTACGATAGAGAAGTGTGGTTGTGAAGTATTCTACGGTAGCGAACCGGTCATGGTGCATTAATGTTTAAAGTAAATTTTTCGTAATATTTTTTTACGTAAGTATTATGTTTTGTAAAATCATGTTTCGAACTGTACGCGTATACTCACAAGCGCGGGGCGGCCCTGACTGATTTACAACTTCAAGTTGTCGCGCAGGTACTTATCGCGGTAGGTATATGCGAGTGACGGAGGCCTGCTATAATGAAGTAGAAAAAATCGCGTACCAAATTGCAGTACCTTTAACCATAGCCATTTTTATGGGTGAAATTCTTCGAAAATAGATCTTGTAAGTGTCGTCATCCTGAAGCTCCTGGATCACGTCTCCCATGGAGATGACGTCGTCTAACCATTGCATGTAGCTGGGCAGAAATACGAAGCGTGCGGGAGCGCCGCACCCCGCACCGCGTACGCCGAAGCCGATCTTCGAAACGGAATATAATACATATCATTAGTCATATTTTTTATTGGAATTGATACCACCGTTTGTTATCGACGGAGTGTAATCTTGCTTGCGATTATAGGTGGCTCGGTCTCTGCTTAATAAGTATGGAAACTGCCACAAATCTACTACATGGTGCTGACGGGTGTTCGTGGCGAACAATTCATCGTTGAAGGAAACATTATAGAAAGGACAAAGGAATTTGGGTTTAACGGCGTGTTATTGTTTCGATGAAGATTTTAGCAGTCGTTATGGAGTTTGGCACCACTAGCGCTCACCAGCTTCCAGTAGCCCCAGGCCTGGCGCGTGACCAGCGCCGCGCCGGCGTCCCACACGCACGCCTCCCGCTGCAGCTCCGACACGGCGCACACGTAGCGAACCGGCTTCATCTTTGAGAATCCCAGCTGCAATCAATATAATATGAGGTTCTGAGTACTGATTCCTCACATACCTCTATACCATGTCGCACATCCTCTGAACAACTGTCATTATCACAAAAAAAACGAGTTTTGAGTAAAACGCGTTTTTATTTATTTTTTATTCTATTTAACTGCTAACACAATATTGCTATTTTTTTAGTTTTTAAAATTATAACTTTTGTAGAATTTACTAAGCTTGTTTCCAGAATGTAAAAAAACATTGTTAAAATAAAATTATAATGTATTTATTAAAAAACATGATATTGTCCCATAATGTGACTCTATTTCACATTAAGTACGAACACAGCTTAAATATTTTTCAAAAATAATTAATTTTTTAACGTAATTGAGTTATCTCAAAATAAGTAACAAAATCTTTGGAAATTTTAGAGGAACTCTTAAAATCACAAAATCATTGAAAAGTAATCAACAATATAGTCCTAACACAATTTATGACTATTTTCACGAGCACTGATACGCATCCACCCGTTATTATTTATTTATTTATTGATCGGTAGAGAAGGAAAAACCGAATCAAACTGAATATTTATCTCAAATTGAGCTTTTCTTGTGATTTGATAGTTTTTCAGAGGATGTACGATGTGAGCATTTTGTGGTCAATCATAGAATTCAATTTTAGCAATCTAGAAAGGAATAAAATGAAAAATATTTCACCCCCGCTCTGCTATAAAATTCTTCGCAATCTGTCTCCGGCACAATGTTCATTTTGTAAACAGTCTTCGTTAGATCAAAGCGTTCTGTAATAAAACACTATCGTGAAAATCTTATCTAGTATTTTAGGGCAACTGATTTTGTCTGTCAGAAATATCACTCACCTTCTGACATCTGAACTGCATATATATCATTGAATGGAAGCACTCCTGCTAAGTTCATACAAATGGGCAACAGAGGCTCTGAAAATAATATGAAGAATTAAAAATCGTTCATACATGTGAAGTTAGATTTATAACTGACTCAGTATCAGCACCTCTTATTTTCGGTCATTAGCTACCGAGTTTATTTGCAAAACTGACCAGCGAAAGTAAACCAGTATATTTACGGCAACTTACGATCCCTATCGGAGAACCCAATGACATCATTCGGGAATAGTTCCAAAAGAGCGAGCGAAGCCTGAGTGGTGCCGTCTGAGTACTCGGGATGCAAGCTGTAGTCCTTTACGTCTAGAGTAAATTTCTTATTGGTATTGTCCCAGACCACAAACTTGGTATTGTTCCTGAAACGGTGCGACATTATTTTGACAAATTTGTTCTTCCAGCATCATTATAATTATTCGATTATAACAATAATCAAAACGAAAATTTTATTTTAAAAGGTTGAATATCTTCTTACACCAGCAAATCAGGTGGAATCCTAGCGATGTCTGCTGCGGGAGCGAGGATAAAATTGGGATGGATCAGAACCCCCGTCGTTACTGCATAGTGCATCTTGTCACCCAGCACTGCAACACAAAATGTAATTTGGGATCAACCCAGCCAATACCCTTGTGTTTGTTTTCAGCTTTATATTTAACAACTAAAGCGCTACAAACATTTATAATAAACTGCCAAAATCCATCCAAGCAGAAACAAACAATAACATCTTTTTCAGAAGGCTGAAAGAGTTGTTGGAGAACTGTTTTTATACTGTAGAGGCTTTTTTTTCAAAAGTCTTAAATTTTTGTGATGTTTATGTGTATACCTTGGCCTACACTGCTTGCATGGATGTCTTGTTTAATTAAGTTACCTACTAATTTATTATTTTGTTAGATTGTAAATTTAAAGTGACATTTGTTTGAATACTTGCTAATTTATGATCTTAAATATGTAAATACTTGCTAGGGTCATGTTCATGAGACTTTCCACCTGAATTTTAAAACATCTGTAATACCAACATGTTGCATTCAATAACTGAATAAATAAACAAACTGACTCTCATAACTTTTTAAATTATGGTGGAGATCCAAAGACAACTGACCGACAGTGAAATTAAAGTATTTCACTTTCCGTAAAAATTAGAAGGCCCAGGTCAAAATCGGGGTAAATTAACTTATTTTTATAATGAGATTATTATTATAATGAGAGTAGATTACGTAAAAGTAGCAAGCGTAGCAATTGGAAGAACCGATGGCCGTTGAAGTGTTGTTCTGGAATGGCAACCCGCACCGGACGACGATGCGTGCGTGGGCCCCCGACAAGGGACCGACGATCTGATGAAGGTCGCAGGTAGCCGCTGGATACGGGCAGCGCAGGATTGATCGTCGTGGAGATCCTTAGGGGAGGCCTATACCCAGCAGTGGGTGTCATCAGGCTGAGATGATAAAGGATCGTGGACTTACTAAAGTTATACTGGATGACGCCCAGCCATGGGAACCTCCCAATGTCTTCCACCTTTCCCTCAGGAACACTCTCCTCCGCATCCGGGGCGCACAGCGACTGGTCCCACAATAAACCACTCAGTTCGCCTATGGGACGGGATACCAATGTTTTAAATCAGGGACAGAATACAGTGCAGTTTTTAGAAGAAGAATATAGTGTTTTTTTAAATAAATAAAAAACTTTTTATAAAAAAATTAAAACCGACTTCAAAAAACTAAAAAGCAAAAAATAAACCTTTTGGAGTCGGTGCCAGCCAAGGCATTCTACTTTGCGGTCTAACTATTTTATTTTTCTTGCCTTGGCTGGCACCGACTCCAAAAGGTTTATTATTTGCTTTTTAGTTTTTTGAAGTCGATTTTAATTTTTTTATAAAGTTCTTTATTTCACAATTTTTAAAGGTAGTACAGGTCTCGTACCTACGCTAATAACCTTATGTCAACTCCTCATTACCTTTTACAAAGCTGCTTTTCCCGGTGCAGGGACGTTACTTATTGAGGGTTTATAGCCTATAGGTATGTTGGCGAGGACCAATAGCTATTTAACAAAAAAGTTTCATCAAAATCCGCTCAGTAGTTATTGCGTGAAACTTCAGCTCGAACAAGAATCTAACAATTACCTGGATAATATAATTGTTTCATGACTTCCATCACATTAGGCCCCATATCTCCGAAGATATATGGGACCAAATTGACAGTGTACCCGATCGAACAAAAAAACAACTAATAAAATCGGATCACCAACACCGGAGTAATCGGTATACGTACATCGGACAAAAAAAAAACGGGTTGAATTGAGTACCTCCCTCCTTTTTTATTGAAGTCGGTAAAAAAAGAAATATTATATCTATTCAATTTGGAACCTAAATAAAGTTACACTGTGCTTACCCCTTAAATTTAAAACCAGTAGTACTATGAACAACTTTTGCAGACAACACATGATTCAAAATCAAATAATATTATACTATTTCTTTATAAAGAAACCTACGTGTAATCGTTTTTGACATAAATATTAATATTATCAAAGTTCATTGAAGGCTAATTATAACAAAGGTTATATATATTATAATAAACCTATCAGAATTAAGCATTCATGTCACAACAAAATCTTTGCAATAAGTGACGAAATATTTTCACTTTCACTCTCACAAATTAACATCAAATTAACTGACACTACGAGTTTGGAACTAAACCTGCAACAGGATTGACATGCGCTTAAGTAGTCATCATCACACATGCACAATTGTGCACCATATCCGGACCGGACCCGGTACTAGTTCCGGCAAACTATATGGTATTTTTCAACAGATTGTGGGAACTTCGTCGCGGTTCGACGTCGCTGCCGTCACAAAGTATCTAAGACGGCGGCGGGACCATGCACCGTTTAACAAGTAACAGTGTGACTCGTTGGGAGAATAATTTATAAAAATAATTCCAAAGTCACACCCCGAAGATAAGAAATATCCTACCTTCGTGGTGTGACTCGCTGGGTATTAAGAAGAAGATGATGAAGAAGATTATTAGGCGTTAGGGAAAAAAAATCTCAATCTGTTACACTCTGAACAATGCCTTTTAGTAACTTCTAATAACATTAAAATAATGTTTGCTTAGCTATGCGGCTTTCACCTAAAAATATTCCTATTTCCTTCGCGATGTGACTAGTTGCGATTTTTTTAGTGAAATCTTCTTTGGCGGCGTTGTGCACATTAGTTTGAAATTTTTGGTATTGGTAAAAAAAATATAGTCGCGTCAGGACACGTGACCCTGATCGAAAATTCGTAAGACCATT
Source organism: Chrysoteuchia culmella (assembly GCA_910589605.1). Taxonomy (NCBI): domain Eukaryota; kingdom Metazoa; phylum Arthropoda; class Insecta; order Lepidoptera; family Crambidae; genus Chrysoteuchia; species Chrysoteuchia culmella. Next base: position 1,181,703 of record OU342660.1, read on the forward strand.
TACCGTTGACCTATTTCAAATGACATAAAGTCTCACACTTGAAAGAACTACCTACGTATATTAGTTTATATTAATTCTCATTACTATTAACTTTCATATTGATGGCAAGTCAGTTTTAATGGAATTACCAGTCAAATCAAGTTGGTCTCCGTTTTCATCAACTTTCTAAGAAGTCGTGGTCAAGATATAGTGGATTTTGATCGTTATTTTCGTTTCAGCGGTTTTCACTTCTGCCGGCACTTCCAGAGTGCAACCCGTTGTGTTTTTTCCCAAGGAGTAACAGTGTGACTCGTTATGCCTAAGCTATAAATCTTTGTGTAAGTAATAAGTAACGAAATATTAGAATTGGAATGGAATGCGCTGCCTGCTCATGTGTCCCCCGATTCCTATAACCTTGGTCTCTTCAAGGCCTTTTTTTATTTATTTTGTGTGTAACTTAAAAAGGATAAAATAAAAATAAAATTTTAAAATTTTATGAACACAAATAAAATCCTAAAAATAAATTTCCTCTCTCGGTCGGGGGCCCACAAAAAGAGATTTTTTTTACTACAGAGCTAGCAACTGCCACGTTTTATGTTTTTCCTTCACTACCAGTCCAGCACAAGTAGGCTAACCAACTTTTATTTAAAGCAAGGACCTGTATTTTACAGGACGTTCTGTTCAAAGTAGCATTTTGACCCTGTTCTGTATTTTAATAAGAAAAATACAGGACCATACATGATCAAAAACAAATGTTATAAGATTATTAACATAAAACTTTGTCCCGCATCTTTTCCTGTAATCCTGTAGTTTTATATCACACTAGCGGCCGCTCGGGGTTCACCCGATTGGTTCCCGTTCCCGTGAGAATATCAGGATAAAAAGTATCCTATGTCCATCACCATCATCTGTGTACCAAATTTCATCCAAATACGTTCAGTAGTTTCGGAGCCTATTCAATGCAAACAAACAATCAAATCGTTCCTCTTTAAAGTATTAGTATTTTTTTTATTTTATTTAATGAACGACGGGGAGACTCTTCATCATTCCTGATGTCAAGTATTGATAAGGCTGAAGATGGAAGCGATCCTCTCCCGGAATCCTCAATCACTGAGGATCTGGCTATCTTATCTCTAACTGCCGGAACACAACAATGCTGAAAACATTGTTGTTATGGCGTCAGACTTAAATAAGATGGTGGTAGCTAGCCAGGTGGACTTACAACGAGTCCTTCCACCAACCAAACGGAAAACAATATGTACCCCCGCTGGGAATCGAACCGGTGGCTCTACCACTAGACCACAGAGGTGGTTACAACTAGTAGTAGTAGTATAACACTACTGTAACTGTAAAATTAGCACACAGGGTGTGGTGTGGGCACTCTTAGAGTGAGGCCACTCAGAAAGAATGGCCAAGAAGGGCCATTTCTCGCACGCACACATTGACTCTCTCACGCAGTATTCTCATGCAGTTTCATGCAGTGTTCAGTCGTGACTAGCGACAAGCGTTGTCAATTCCACATGAAAGCAACAAATAAATACATGTTCATTCTGATATCGGTATAACTATTTTCGAGGGGGCGAGAGCGGTCCTTCGGTTATCTTTTCTATTTTGTGCTACTGTCGTCGAGCTGGAAGTAAGGCTGAAAAAAAACAAATTGGTAAACAATAACTGGGGATTAACCTAAAGTAAATCGCATTACAGTTGATGGTACTGTACTTAATAAAAGGAGCAAACTGTAAGCTAAGGCACTCGGTCGTAGGATGACAAAACTGAGCACAATAATTTGTTTATGATTTTGAATTTGTGCATTATTTAATGCTTTTTTTATACTTGTGATACATTTTTAATATATTTTTTGACAGACAGGTGATTTCTTAGATGGTACTAGAAACCACGACCTTTGGAAATCCGGTCCAATGTTCTAACCACTGAGCTACCGAGACTTGCGGACCACCGAGTCGTACCATAATTTGTGCTTTGTCTGTCAGACCTATGCCGTCTTGTAGTTCCGATTAGGTAGCAAAATCGTTATGAAATTGAACTTTCGTGCATATTAATCTTTTTGAAATTAAATGTTTTTGATGATAGGCGATATAAATCATGCTCGTGTGGATCAATATCAACCATTTCATTGTCTTCACTGCTGGAGCACTGGTCTTCCTTATAGATGGATATTGAGAATGGACCATGGCATGACCCACCACGCGTGTTGTGTGTTATGGGATATTAAGGTGATGAATAGTATATTTCTGTAGAAATCAATATTTATAATTTAATATAAAACTGACTAGAAAAACTAAAAAGCAAAAAAAAATAACCTTTTGGAGTCGGTGCCAGCCATGCCTGGTACTTCATTATCAGCTCATACATGCGTTAAGGACGAGCATAAATTGCTCATGAACCATGTTAAAGTAATCGTATCGCTTCCTTGACATGCTAAGTATTTCATATCTCCGATGACCATTTGTGGTCGTCATCATCAGTTCCACTACACCAAATGGTGTTTTCCGAAAGTTTATGCATGAGTTACTAAAGAAAAGACCGAAATCGCTATTGGAGTGCCTATAATATTTGAAGAGTTCCCTGGATCCCATAATCAGATCCTGACACGTTAACAATGGGACCACCTGGGAAGTATACGCTTTTGAATAAAAAAGAATAACTCGAATCGGTTCAACCGTCTTCAAGTAATTGAGTAAAATACAGTAAGTAAGTGAGTATGTTTGTATGAAAATAACACAGTGGCTCGATTTATTTTCCCAAATTTTATATTACCAAGTGTATATATAAAAATAATAGATTCCGACGAATTTTTGAAGATGTTTAAAAATAAAATGACATATATATCACAACTTGATAAACCCTGGGGATGAAGCCCATACTAAAACTCGCATTCTCATGAAACAGCTATTTTTTTTCGCAATTTCAGCGTTGCTTTCTCGTTGCGTAGGATAAATAAATATGTAATAGTAGCGGAAAACGTCCAAGACAAAATGAAAGAGAAACTCTGAAGTTAAATGACTTTATTTCATTTTGAAAATTGTACAAATTTATTTTATTTAACACTGCCTATTTAAGCAGCCCCTAGCATGAGCGTCGCTATATCACGCGATATGAAGGAGCATGGTCTTGCTTACTCCGATGAGATGAGAGCAGGACAGTGACTCGTTATCAAGCTACGGGTGTAGATAAAAGCCGCTTATGCTAGGGCTCTGCATTCACGCTACTCCGAGTTGCTAACGGACCGTAAGCAGTATTTAACTGCTATAACATAAAGTCTTGCCGAAGAACACACTCATTGTACGAATCTAAAGCCACCGCCAGCTGATGAAGTAGGGATTCCATTCGCCCCATCGGATGAGCTTGGCCGTGGGCTCCCACGACTCCGTGGTCCAGGTGGAGTCAAAAGGGTTGCCCACCCAGCGCATACTCTCTTTGGCGTACATGGTTAACTCGATGGTGGCCCTAAAAGAGAACAAGAAGCGAAACTCCAAGAAGGCCTTCGATTTGAAGTACATGAAGCATTCCAACCTGAAAACAAATACTTGAGTGAGAATTGTAATCATTTATTTATTGCAAAGGAGTTCGTACGCTGTGGTTTGCGCGTTCGACCTGCTACAACAGCTTTCACAATTGTAGTTCACGGGATGGGCAACCAAAAATGTATTTATATAATTATTAGCTTCTCCGTACTTCGGAAGGCACGTTAAGCCATTGGTCCTGGCTGTATAAGACAGAGTCAAAACGCCAAGAAGATTTAACCACCTCTGTAGTCTAGTGGTACCACCACCGACGACATCAGCGACGACACCGTCTTTATGGTGCACGTCATCTCTGCAATCTGCGCCACTGACACCACTGGCACTGAGACTATCTAATTAAGAACGGCTTCAATACTTACTTTCTCACGTCGGGCCCCTGCTTCATGTTGGGCTCTAACCCGGACAGCTCGCGGTGGCAGTGGTGCTCGACCCACACGGCCGCGTTGGTGCGCTTCAGCGATGACACCGTCACTATGGCGCACGTCACCTCTGCAATCTGCGCCACCGATACCTGGATACATGTGCAGCATTAGTCTACATACATAAACAAGGGGCTGTACACGGGCGGTCTTTGGCGCGTCCAATATAATAACATTTTCAGGATGATGTCGGGACTCCCCCGCTTCTGCAATGCTTCCGGTATGTTCGCGCAATACCAAACAGGCGGGTTTCATGCTGTCATTCGGAAGAGAGTGCAGGGGAGTGGCAACAGCATCTTGAAAGTGATAGATGATCCGTAAGTATTGTGAGACATCTTGCGTGGACTATGACAACGGTGGGTGATAACGCCGGTAGATGTCGTGTCCGCGGATGGCCTTAGAGGTACGTGGGTGCATAATAATTATTGTAATTAATTATTTTTGTTTGCGTTAAAAGTGCCTGGTGGTCTGCTTCGGATGATGACCGCAGTTATGCACTCTGTGTATCCGCAACTTCGCAAAATTTGCCTTAAACCTTCCTACCCAGGCCCGATACGGCTTAGCGACTTCCAGGCAGGTCAGCAGAGATTGTGTCCCACAGGTAGTCTCTTTCACGCGCCGATGGTTGAGTCTACAACGTTTTGGCGCGACCGCCCCATGGCGCGTAGTTTGACAGGTTGGTTGGTCTCTAGTATTTTACTTTTGTTCGATTGAAGGTTTTAGACAGGAAGGTAGGTGGCATAAAGTAGGTATATCTATGTATTACCATAGTAGAGGTCACAAAGAATTACTGTTTTACGTTGCATAATAATAATTATCAATATACTAGTAAAAACGTATAGGTACTTACTATATAAAATCCCTGGACGAAGTTTTGGTTCACCAACAGTTCGGAGCCATCTTTGAACATCACTTTTCCTCTTTCTCCTCTGTCGCATTGTCCATCAGTGGTGGGAAGTCGTGTGTCTCCTGAAGATGACCAACCGTTTGTTGTGAAGGCGCGTTTAGTTTACGGGGCTCCAATGTTTTGTTGAAACATGTATCACGAGAAGTAACATCTGCCTAGGATAGTTCTTTTATGTTACCAATTTCGTGTTTAATTATTAGGTGATACTAGCGATCGCCCGCGTCTTCACCCGCGTAGTTCCCGTTCCCGTGGGGATATCGGGATAAGTGTGTTATTCTAAATTTAAATAAACAAATCGACTCGGCTTTGGGTTTCCGGTCCACTGCTCTAACCACTGAGCTTCGCTGTACTTCGCAAGTCTCGGGAGCTTTTACCTGACATCTTTTAACTGACAAGAAGAACGGAAGCAAGAAACTTATCAGATTTTGCAATACCAACAACATTTACAAAAAGCATGTCGTAACAAAAAACCAAGACACGGGCATGTTCGGTCAAGGCATAAGGTCAGAGAATTACATGTCTACTGTCAATGTCTCATGTCAATAGTAGACACACTAACCTTTCATCATAGCAATCTTGATAGGTGAAAATCTTCTGTAATAGAGCTTGACGGTTTCATCGTCCTGCAACTCCTGGATGACGTCTCCCATGGAGATCACTTCGTCGATCCACTCCATGTAGCTCGGCATGAACAAGAAGCGCGAGGGAGCGCCACACCCCGCACCGCGCACCCCGAATCCGATCTTCAAAACGGTATTAAAAAACAAATATTAATTGGGAAAATTTAAATGACCTTGTTTTATTGGGAGGAATCACAGTGTTTAAATTTGCAATTAACCAGAGGCTCAGCTCAGCCTTTGATCGGGAAAGAGACATCTACTCCGGATCTCGTAAGACAATCTCGTGTGAAAATATTGGGTATTCTACTTCTGGTCCTGCGTCAACTGATTCTAGCTTCTAGGTGAGGCATCACGAAGCGCTCATAAAAAGATAGAGTGTCGCTACACAGTGAGACAGGTTTGCACACCAATAGCGTACGGGCTTTGTAACCACTCTTTTTTAATTGTATGAAGGGAATCAGACTTATCCATTTCGCCCCAGGGCGGCTAAACTATCCCTCGCCACACCCAGCCCGGGAGAGGAAGTAACCGTGCGTAACCACTCTGCTAGACATGCTTGAGAGTGGCAAGTGTCGTGTCCAAGTCTTAAGCGCACTAGCGCTTACCAGCTTCCAGTAGCCCCAGGCCTGGCGCGTGACCAGCGCCGCGCCGGCGTCCCACACGCACGCCTCCCGCTGCAGCTCCGACACGGCACACACGTAGCGAACCGGCTTCATCTTTGAGAATCCCAGCTATAACAAAAACCAAACTTAATTATGAGGAATGTATCATGCGATTTTGGCGTTGACTTTTAGTAAGCTCATTCACCTATTTTGACAAATATGGTTACATACACAAACTTTCGTCCTCTCATTGACATTCTTCTCCATCAACGTCAATCTTTATACATACGAGAAATACTTACCCCTGCTTTATCATAAAAGTCGTCACAATCAGTATCAGTGACGTAGTTCATTTTATAGACATTCTTCTTTAGTTCTTCTTGTTCTGTAAAACATCACAAATAAACTTTGGTACGGACAACGATTTCATTATTTTAGATGGTTATCCGTTATGTATTTTTTTTACTTACCCTCTGTCATCTGAATTGTATACAAATCAGTGAGTTGAATAGCTCCTTGTAAGTTCATGCAGACAGGTAGCAATGGTCCTGCATTAGAAGACATATTAGTTAATAAAACATTTTAGTTAATACGTAAAAAATACATCGACGATATTTTCATAGTGGTGACCAATTTTCACAAGTAAAGGCCATTTATCTTTTGACTCTATTTTTACTGATTTATTTCTAACACCCATACTCTAAGTCGTTCCTCCAAAACTTACTCGTCCTCGACTTAACGAAACCTCATTGAAAACCTCTTCGAAATACTCCTCGAAATCGGTATTCCAACACCCATATTCTAAGTCGTTCCTCCAAAACTTACTCGTCCTCGACTTAACGAAACCTCATTGAAAACCTCTTCGAAATACTCCTCGAAATCGGTATTCTAAGTCATAACTCCGTAAGGACCTGGAGGAGCCAAAGAGTACGTAGCCACTCCGTGTTAGGCCTAGCGCACACTACCATTTTTACCCACGACGAGGTTGAGTGGAGTGTAAAAAGTTTTGGAGGAACGACTTATAATATGGGGGTAAGTCATAACTTCGTAAGGACCTGGAGGAGCCAAAGAGTACGTAGCCACTCCGTGTTAGGCCTAGCGCACACTACCATTTTTACCCACGACGAGGTAGAGTCGAGTGTAAAAAGTTTTGGAGGAACGACTTAGAATATGGGGTAAGTGATTTACCATCTTCCAAATTGTTTTGTACTAACTTTAGGAAAACCTTACTTCCTATGGTTACGGTACGGTATGGATACGATTTAAGTCTGCTATCAACTCGAAATAAAGAAGAAGACCTTACTTTCTGAATCTCTAATCCCAAGGATTCCAGTCGGGTATAGCTCCAGGAGAGCGACTGAAGCCAGGCTGGTGCCATCCGAGTACTCCGGGTGCAAACTGTAATCCTTCACGTCCAGGGCATACTTAACGTTCAGACTATCCCAGATCACAAACTGGGTATTGTTCCTGAAATTAACGTTGATATAAAAGAATGAATTACACGCTTCGTTGATGAGTTCATAATCTGTAAAGATTAATTATTGTAATACCAACAAGAGAGATGATATTAGTTAGTTGGAAAATACACTTCAAACAACAGAACATGGAATGCCACAGAAAAGTCCATGAATTATTTTCTCGTTGCTTTGTTACGTTTTTTTTTTGTTTGAACACACTTTATTTTTTTGTAGCTTTAACTTTAATTTCCTCAACAATATCTAAAATATGTTTGATTTGATGCCTTTGAGATCAAGATGCCTTGAATTTGAGTAACACTGTGGTCAGCACACACTGTGGTACACAATACTGTGGTCATTACGAATAAGTACATATTTGTAATGACCACAGTATTTTTTTAACTACGTGGAAAAACTCGTTACCATAGAAAGCCATCAAGTTTTCTCCCGCAAAGAACACCTACACGGAGTATCTCCAGAATTTGTTTAAGAGAGCAATACCAGTGTATATTATTCAGCTTTTAGTAAATTACTTATTGTTATTCCTATTAGTTAGTTGTACATTGTATGTGCCATTACTAATACTAGTAATTTATGGAAGAGCGACTCCATCTGGCGCTTAATAGAGGAAGTCAATGACCATGCTGTAACAATAATTGGTACCGAAACAAATTAATTTTGATTTGTTTTTGAAATACCAAGCACCGACTGACTCTATATACTTAGGTTTAAGGTACAAGATGTCTTATACTTTAGGTACAAGATTTCTCTTTCTTTAGGAGTTTCGAGGAAGTCCAATGCTGGTTTTGAAAGCAGATCTCACCTCAACAAATCAGGAGGTATCTTGGCGATGTCTGCAGCTGGTGCAAGAACAAACAAGGGATGGATCAGCACCCCCGTTGTTACGGCAAAATTTGTTCTGTCACCCAGCACTGCAAAATTTAAATTAAACACTGATCATCTCTAAAATGTCATTAGATTTCAGTGATTTGTTTGAAGTTTAAAGAGACAGAACGATGATTTTAACATTTCTAGTTAGAGTTATAAGTTAGTAATTGGTGCATGTCGCCCTTAAACTTTGTTTTTGATAGTTTCTGTCTTTAAAAAAATATTTTCGGGAACCGTTTTCTAAATTTGTTTTATGAAGAGGTTTATTAGGAAATAGACAATTTCATGTTGTACTCTGCAGCAAAGCCCCCTATTGGAATCTTTGTTCTACTTACCGTAGTTTAATGTACAACAGACGAAAATCATGTACCAAAAACGATGGAGTATGTACGTGCATTAATTTTGAGAGAAAATATTACTTTACAGGGCGCTGCTAGAGAGTATACTCTGCAGCAGCGCCACTCAGAATCCTTATTTGCATTTACACTAGGAAGCTGATTTTTGGGTTGGATGATGTATGAACGCTTAATTTCTCATACCAAAACTATACTGGATGACGCCCAGCCAGGGAAATCTTCCAATGTTCTCGACGGTTCCCTCGGGCATGTCCGAGTCCGTGTCCGGAGCGCACACAGACTGCTCCCATAATAACCCGCTTAGTTCTCCTGCGAAATAGAAGTTAAATGGTGTTACTACAAAAAAACGTCTATGGTGAATCCACACCGCAGTTTTTTTTATCCGACTTCTTGTTGCTCAGCGTTACCAAATGTTAACAAGCAACATCCGTCAACAAAAAGTTAGTATATGTTGCCGTGTTAGTTACTGATTGTTATCTAATGTTACCGTGTTGCACAATGATACTTAAATTTAGGGAAAAATTGCAAATATGGTAAACAGGGAAATATTTTTATACATTTGAGGAGTATCTTAATTTAAAAATTGAAATAAAATGAATTATTATTATTATTAATAATGACATTAACGATATACAATTTTATTATTAATTTGAAATTATTTATAACTTTTTAATTTTGCATTTTACAATGCTATTTTTATGTGATAAATATTAAACAAGAAAATATACTAGAAAAAAGCAACTAGTCTCATGTCGCCCTGACGGGATTCGAACCCGCATCCTTGGGAGTCCGGCCCAATGCACTAACCAATTATGCTACAGAGACCTATGAGAACACGTCGATTTTTTCTAGTATATTCACCGTTCTACGGTGTTGGCCACCGTCGCTTCATCAATGAGATTAATATCCTCGCATTCGAAAGAAACATCTTTACAGATGTTTGACTATCGATTAAGATGAAACAGCCATCTAATTATAACTTTTTAATTTTGCATTTTACAATGCTATTTTTATGTGATAAATATTAAACAAGAAAATATACTAGAAAAAAGCAACTAGTCTCATGTCGCCCTGACGGGATTCGAACCCGCATTGAAATTATTTACCTATTAATCATTCCTTTTTATTTTATAGTGACATGTCACATGCCCTTTGTTTGGCAAAACGGAAGATCAACATTGTATACGACCATCTGTAACTAACTCTGTTTTATGTGGATAAAATAATTTGATTTGATTTGATTTGAATGTTGCTCCACAAAAAGTAACTGCGGTGTGGATGCACCAAAGTTACACTTGGTTTAAAACCGAATCTATCACTTTCACTAAATAAATAGTGAGATCATCAGTTTCAAACAAGATCTACCTCATGTCTAACTTAAAAGTTTAAGCTACGTTTTGCAGTAAAGCTAAAGGAGTTATAGTCATTAGAAGCGTTTGGATCTTAGACAAGACGGTTATGGCATAATTTCGAGTAACCAAATCTACCAGAAATTTTGGTGTGGAAATGATTAATCAATCGATTGAGAAATTATTACAGTTTCTAAGGTCATAAAATGATGCTGGCTGGAGAGCCGCTGATCAAGATTCTCGTGCTTTGTCTCATATGTATTCTATAGAGGTAAAGACGTTTATAGACGACGAATGTTTCTGAGGCCCACCATATTAAACTCGAATATATTTATTCGCTTGCTTCATTCAAGTAGTCGTCGTCGACGTATCAGTCACATAACACCCACTGCTGGGTATAGGCCTGCACCAAGGATCTCCATAACGATCGGTCCTGCGCTGTGCGCATCCAGCGGTTTCCCACGACCATCACCAGATCGTCGGTTCACCTTGTCGGGCCTACCCACGGAGCGTCGTCCTGTGCACGGTCGCCATTCCAGAACCTTTCCGCCCCGACGGCCATCGGTTCTTCTCGCTATGTGTCCCGCCCACTGCCACTTCAGCTGAGCAATCGTTCGTGCGATGTCAGTTACTTTAGTTCTCCTACGGATCTTCTCATTTCTGATTCGATCACGTAGGGAAACGCCGAGCATAGCCCTCTCCATTGCACGCTGGGTACACGCATATAATACCATTGTTTGCTACCCACACTTTCTTACCTCTAAAATTTAAAAACAGGAGTGCTGTTATCACCTTACTCACTGACATTTTAAGTAAACGAATATCACAGACCTAAAATAACAATAATTATATTAAAAATATACTAAAGATAGGAAAAAAACACGGTGTTCTTTTCTTTGAAACTATGTATTAATAAATTTATAAGAATATCTTTTTTATTGAAGTTTTAAATTCAAGATCACTGTCTGGATTCTGAATTGAAACTGAGCAAATGATGTCTAGGATCTCAAGTACAGTGCTCCGTCCAAAGAATGTGTTGTTTAAAAACATTCCTCCGGTGAATGGACTCAAGTACTTACCTAATCTTTGATCAAGTTTCTAGTCAAATCGAATTTCCCACAATGTGTAGGGTATTTATCAACAACTTGTGGGAATTTCCTCGACGAGATGCAATCATGCGAAGATGCGACTCCGAGTCCGAAATAGTGTTGTGAACGAACTGAATCATCAGAGTGATATATCAGATCGTTTTCATATACAAAGTTATTTTATGTTAACTCAAAACCATTTGTAGAAATCATCATTACGAACAAGTTTTCACATGGAAGGCTCCTCAAATCACGAAAAATAAAACAACCGTTTCATATAAATAAATATTGGAAACAGCGTGCAAATATGAAAATGTAAATTGTCTTGTTTTATACATAAAACCTTGTACTATTAAGTATTCTGTGTTAAAACTTAAATCCCAACTTTTTTTAACGAAATAAGTTGTATGCGCAAATACCTTCTCACTCTATGTAGGTATTTCCATCGGAGCCTGAAGAATTATGAAGAATATTCGTAGACAGCGTGTAAATCACTCTTTTTTATATTTTTTTTTGTCTTCGAAGCTTTACCCAACATTGTTTCAGATAAGTGTACAATGTATATGAGCGTTCTAGCTTGCTTTACTTGTGACACTCTTGCGATTTAGAGTCGTCGTAAATTCTTGTTATCTGCTTTACAAGCAGTGATATAGAGTACAAATTATGTTGTCTTAAGTTTCAGTTTACTTGGTATACCAGGATAACAGGAATAAAAGGGTATACGCTTACGTTCCATAATGTTATTTGAGCTCTTTTGTACGTTTTTGTAGTATTCTATCTAAAAGATAAACAGACTATGATCTACCCAACGATCTAAGCTCATAAAATATCTTTGCTTCACCACCGTACCGTAATCAGCATCCTCGATACATAGTCTCTTAAACTTAACTCAATCGTTACGGTCACACATTAATAGACTTTTAAAAAAAAAATATTCTACCTATATTTATTGCATTATGGAGTTTGCTGTAGTTTCTGAGGACAGGAGTCAGGGCAGTTCTTTTTCTTCTAGTTTACGTTACGCATTGCTGGTAACATGGCGAAGCTCTCGCCGTGTCACTCGACATCTCTAAAGCTTAAGACCGAGAATGGCACGCTAGCTTGTTAAGCAAACTTCCATCATACGGTATCTCTGCTGACTTTTGCGACTGTCTCTTATTTTCTGAGTGAACGGTCAATACGAGTAGTCATAAATGGCTGCTCCTCTGACCTCAAGGCTATTGATGCCGGAGTTCCTCAGGGATCAGTTCTCTCCGCGACTTTATTCCTGCTGCATATGAATGACATGCTTGTGCCAGATATTGTTGGGTATGCAGATGATAGCACGATTACGGAGAGATATTTATCCAACGTAAAAGCCAGCAAGCAGGAAACTCGTTCTTTGAAAGAGGTCATGGTTGAGCGGACTAACTCGGCCCTTAGTCTTTCTCCTAATGGGGTGACAACAGGGTGACAACAATGTGATCAGTTTTAACGCTGCCAAAAGACAGGCGTGTTTATTCTCCGCCAAAAAGAGTCCTTTCAACACGACTTACTTTTCGCGGGACAACTGTACCAATCACTGACAATCTTGAACTTCTTGGCATGAAGTTGTTATCAGATCTCAATTTCGGCGATAACATCGGGTTGAAAGCTCAGGCTTCGGCAAAAAAGGTGGGCATCCTAAACAGGGTTAAACGGTATGTCACGCTGGAACAGCTTCTTATTTTGTATAAAGCCCAAATTCGTGCGTGCATGGAATACTGCTCCCATCTTTGCAATGGTTCAGCAATATAATAGCTAGCCGCACTCGACTCGGTGGAAAGCAGAGCCAGAAACTCATTAGGGATGATGAGTGGTGAATACCAAGCTCCACAGTGTCCCTCATTGACTTAGAGTTGCTTCATTGTCGGTATTCTACAGATTGTACTTCGGAGGCTATTGAGCTGCATGAGCCAATCTCGCCAGCAAATTTTTACCTCCGGGAATTTAGACGTACTGCAGGCTATCACCCCTACCTGGTTGATATTCCACGTCTGTGTACAAAACGCTGTTCCTTTTTTTTTATCATGCACCCAGCCAGGTAGTGGAATTATCTGCCTGAGTCTGTACTACGCATGCCTACAATCCTGCTGGTATATTTAAAGCTCGAGTGAATAGGCTTTTCCTAGGCAAGCTCGCTCCATCTTAGGCCCTTCTTAATCTGACGATTCAGAATGAGACCAAGAGTAAACCTATTAAATGAAAACAAAAGTTTGTTTACTTCGTAAAGAAGACTCTGAATAGACCCTTAGCCAAAGTAACAATTCGAAAACGATAACGAAGTTCGAAAATAATTAAATGTATAGGACCGCGCTAAATCACGTGGTCTTACCGCAAGGTAATTGGCGCATATAGCCAACGAATCGAATTATCGCTTCGCTACATGGCAATGGCCTGCGCAGACGACGGACATTGAAGGACTTTTTGTCCGCGACACGACCTTATTACTAAGAACATAAAGTTGAATAAATAACGAGGACTATCGCATACTTTTCGCGGATATACGCGGTCTAAGTTGAATCTTATTTGGTTAACAATAAAGACGTGTCGCGGACAAAAAGTCCTCCGTTATCCGTCGTCTGCGCTAGCTCTAAAGATGTTACTTTGTCTACGGGCCCAGAAGGGCTATCGCGTTAAAAATCTGGGTATGGATATGGGCTTCATTTGACAGTTGAAGCTCATAAAATTACCATATATGGTCATTTAACTGTCAAATGAAGCACATGTCCATATCCATATTTTTTACCCCCAGGAGGCCACGCTATATGTTGTTCTATATGGTCTCTGGACAAAGATGGCGCCCAAGCCCAAGGCAGCATTAGCCTATGGCTTTAACCTGCGACCCTTCCAACACTGTTTATGGGCTGTCGCCATGCCAACGGAAAACAATGTCTAGTCTGTGTTACGAAATACATGAAATATTTTTAAATAGTGTTTCTTTTCTTGTTATTAACTAACATACGTTAATAACTTGATTGATTGAATTGATTTTTCCATTAAATTTAACGTATGTTATTTAATTTTTTTTTACTGTATACAGAAATATAGTGTCATTGATCATCAGTTAGAGACAAATAGGATTTTTAAGGTAAGAACTTAAATAATTGATTAATTAATGTAATTATAGTGCTACTCTTCTATACAGTTATAAATAAATGGCCTGAAACTTTGAAATATATTTACTTAAACCTTTGTTACAACTTCAAACATCTATAAGCATTTAGGTTAACAGCAACTTAGAATTTACTGTTTGACATTGAGAGTACCGTTATCATAATAGTGCATATTGTTGACTGTACTTAAATAAATAAATAATAAATAAATATCATACAATCACACCAATTATCTAGCTCACGTTAAATTTCATGAAGAACTTTTGTTATGGATACTAGACAACGGATAAACATACTTATATACTTTTTTTTTTAAATATATATACATAATATACATATAAAACACCCAGACAAAGACAAATAGACATGTTCAAGCATACAAATATTTGTCTTTTCCGGGGATCGAACCCGGGACCTCTGGCGTAGAAAGCGGGTTTAGTACGTAGTAGTATTGTTTGTTTCAATTATACTATATCATATCACCGTCTAATGTAATGTAAGCCACAAACAAATACTTTTATAACCCATTGGATTCATTTCATGAACCGTGAAATTAATTTAAAATGGCAGCCGACTCTCATATTGATTGCTACGTTTCAAAATATTTCAACCGCATGCGGTTTCGTATTTATGTTCTCCAGTGGTTTGGAAGATATGTGAAACTGTAGGTGTCTGTCTACTAGACTGGGGTTCAAGTTACGTACCTGTAATGTTTGACGTATCTATCTATTTGTACCGCAAACGAATTGTATGGTACATTACTTGGACATGAGATCGCCAATATTAAGACGCTTGTCATTGGTAGTTTTATTGTGCGGAATAACTATAAACCGTGATTTTTTTGTTGTTATTTTACCGGAAATTTTCAAGAGCGATCCTGAACATTTGCCTCCAAACATGAGTCAAAATTGCGAAAAAAATGAAATTCCATTATAAATTTTTAATTTTGCATTTTACAATGCTATTTTCGTGTGATAAATATTAAACAAGAAAATATACTAGAAAAAAGCAACTAGTCTCATATCCCGTCAGGGCGACATGAGACTAGTTGCTTTTTTCTAGTATACTTTCTTGTTGGAATTACTAAAATTGTTTGGCTGATGTTCACTTTGTATATAAACTACAATTATTGAAGTGAAAACTTCTTTAGCGGCAATGTGCACATTAGAGTTTAAAATTTTTGGGATAGGTAAAAAATGTTAAAGTCGCGCCAGGACACGTGACCCTGGTCGAAAATTCGTAAGACCAATTACCGTTGACCTATTTCAAATAGATTTACATAAAGTCTCACATATGGAAGATATACGTATATTAGTTAACAACAACCATTATATAAAAATCTCTCATTACTACAACTTTCATATTGATGCCAGGTCAGTTTTAATGAATTTACCTACCAAATCAAGTTGGTCTCCGTTTTTAGCAACTTTTTATGAAGTTGTTGAAATATTTTGTTGAAGTTCTTGACTGTTTGTCCATTTTATTTCGACGTTTTGTGTTCATTTTAGATGGGTCAAAACTTTAACATCTATTGCGGTGAAATCACGCCTTTTAGTCACAAACAACTACTTAATTAAACTGTGTAATGTACTATTCACTAATAGAGTTCTTTAAAAAAAAGGCTAATAACTGCGTACATATGCCCAATAAATGCTTTGTTTGTTTGCTTTCCCATTTAATTTTTTTCTTGAAATATGAAATACCAAGTTCAATGGAGCTTTTGTACAAATGTGTATATACCTATGTGGTCAGCTTTGTATTCCGCCTTTGTTCCATTATGTTAAAGCTTGTCTGAATTATATAGCGTCTGGGACCTGGGTGTTCTGACCGTTAGACACATTACACAAAGGATAGTATCTGTCACTTAAATCAAGTAGATAAATATACGAGTATATATAAATGATACGTACATCGTATGTTTTGGCGCGCACTGTTCATTGAAATAAAACAACTTTTACGGATATCAAACGCGCTATATTTCCACGAACTAAGTTGTAATTGTCCGTATTTTTAGGTTTTTTAGGGGTTTTTTTATTTTCCCGACGTTTCGGCACCTTTACAGCTGCCGTGGTCACGGGATGACTAGTATATATAAATGATTTTGTGCATTCCTGTCTCCAGTTTCTGTTTGAAACATTTCAGTATTGTTTCTTTAGTAAATAATAATGTTTTTATTTCAATGGTGAGGGACCTACTAAGTATTTAGTGGTCGAACTCTAAGTAAATTTTAAATGTTCAACGATAAAATCTTTCAAATCAAAGACTAAAATATGAATTTTCTAATTCACAACCGGGAAATAGTGGCTTCGCTTACAAACTTCTAACGCAGATATTTTATTGACCTGAAAAAATCATTTCGGCTTCAGGGAAATGAAACAAGCAACCCAACTCTGAAGTTCATTCAAATTGTTTCTGCACTTTTATCGTGAAAAATTGAAAAGGTAACAGACAGACAGCGTTACATTTCACATTCTGATATTGGATTTACTTCAAAACAGATTTCTAATGTAGGTACATCACATTGTCTTAGATCTTCCTAGAACAGTATTATATTAAGCGTCCATTGCGTACTCTACCATAATTCCACCAGTTAATAACTAAAAGTTTATTTACAAAACCAGTTCAACATTTAATGCGTGCCAACATGTCTTTACTACCCATAATTCTTCACAATGAGTCTTTCGAAGTTCTATAATGTTACTTTTTACTTCAAATAACTCCCGTTCAGTACTTAGTTAACACAAGCTGTCCAAACAGACGTTGAGGGTTATAATGTATGGGAGGTTTTGTTCCGTCACGAACTTTAAATTAGCGTGTCTATAAGGTCGATAAACAGTCGTGAGTACGTACTATAAGGTTTCATAGTGTGACAGTGAAATCGGTAACTTTGTCACTTGCCTTTAGTGACAAGCAAACAATACCTCTTGAAACACCGTCATTATGAATAATAATAGTTTTGTTCTATTATTATCTTGACTAGCTGTGTAGTGTCGGCTTAGAATAGCACTACCCCCTCTCATCCCGTGGGTGTCGTAAAAGGCGACTAAGGGACTCGGCCTTCAGGAGACGGGCAGCAGCGTCTCCTACAAACTTGGCCATACTGCGATCGCCAACCGCCTGCCAAGCGTGGCGATTATGGCAAACCCCCCCTTTTGGGGGAGGCCTATACCCAGCAGTGGATGTTATGTGGCTGAGACGACGATTATCTTGACTCGGTGCAGCTTTTGAAAATACGTCTAACATAATTTACTCAATACTCAATTCATTTATTGCATCCATAATGTTATAAAGATGTTACATAAAAAAGTACAAATTATGGACCCTGTCGGGTACCGCAATTTGAAAAAGAAGAGAGGAGGGCGACTTTTCTAATCAATTTACGCGTAATCATTTGCCTGAATGCGAAACGATAATTCGATTCGTTATTGTCTATATGCGCCAATCAACTTGCGGTAAGACCAAGTGATTTAGCGCGGCCTATGCCACTGGCACTCCGCCAATCCCATACATTTAATTATTTTCGAACTTCGTTATCGTTTTTGAATTGTTACTTTGGCTAAGGACCAAATAACTGAATTGTTTCTATGATATTAATAATATGCCTAAGTATATCATGTTTGTAAAATGCCTGTGATTGGACTTGATCGTTGCAATCAATACTTATGACTTCTATTGTTAGGAAGATGGCTGAGATGTTACAGGGCAGAAATCAGGATGGTCGGAATGGTTGTTCAACTGCGTGGCTACCTTACAAGACGGCTTTATGACCTAGCTAGACAGAACGCACGACACGATAATTACTTTTGAAACAAATATGCTCCTGTTATATAAGTATAGACTATCCTAGTAACCTATAGACTATAGTAATACTTTGATCTGATTCCGAGGAGTCACTTAGGAGCTTTTTGTAATCTCATAACGAAAGTAAGTGACAGCAACACTGCTTTCTTAAACGTATTTTTATGAGTAAGGCCCAAATCCATCATTTTGTAATAACTTTTTTTTTTTTTGTTTTATAGCCTTTACTGAATCCATTAGATTTAGAAGAGGCCTAAGATGGAGCGAGCTTGTCTAGATAAAATACTTTTTATTTAATATTCAGAATCTTTCTTGGTTACCTACCTACTGGTGTTGAATAATTGATATACCCGTAAGTCCAAGTACGTCCCTGTTTGACGGTCCATCAGGAGTCTAGTAATTAATAGTGCCTGGGATGAGAGTGCTGGGACGCTACAATAGCGTGTGGTGGGCGGTGCCCTCTGACTCTCACAGTGCTGGAATAGTACAGGGCTGGCGCACGGGTCCCGATGTTCCAACACTGTGGATTGGTATTTGATTATGACACCTTTGGGTTCAAATCCGTTTCTGTTTGACCGTTCATCAGGAGCCCAGTAATTAATAGTGCCTGGGTGAGAGTGCTGAGGCGCTACAATAGCGTGCAGGGGACGGTCTTTGACTCTCACAATTCTGGGTAGTGTATGGCTGGCACACGCGTCCCGATGTCCCAACACAGTGGGACGAGTCCCAATTTGAAGCAAATTATTATTAATCCATATTAAGTCCATATTAATCCGGGTTAATCCGTATTGATAATATACACGTAAATGCAAAAGTATATTGTTTATAGATTGGAACTTAGAGTTAACTACTACAAACTCATAAGTGAATATAATTAGATGGTTGCGTATTAAATTTAGTATTTGGTTCAGGAAAAAAATTGTCTGAAGTCACGCCTGTCGTGTCCATTACAGTAACTGAATTTTCCCAAGTCTCATTCCCTTCGGTCAGTGCAATAATCATCAATTTACTATTTTAGTATGCATGGTTCGCGGTTTCATTCCCATTTCCGTAGGTACATCGAATCGAGATAAAGTGACCTATGTTTAAACCCAGATTTGCTTAGTCATTTTTGTGTAATTGAATAAAACACGTCAAAAACACGTTTATAATATTAGAATAATCGAAAAAGCAAGAACAAAGACAAAGAAAACCTTCATCTCCACCTTTAAACAAGGTAACAACGAATTCAATTAGCCATCTTTATTTAATTGATTTAATTCTTAATTTATTAATAAGTTGGGATGGGACAAAAATATTTTAGTTTTTTATTTTTTAATCTTGTTATTACATTCTTCCTTGTAATAAATGCCGACGTTATTATTGATGGCATCCCTAGCTAATGGTTTCCTAGGCTATTTATCATTCACACTGCTCTCGATGTAATTACAAAATTATGATAATTTCTAAGGTCTGTATTTTTTTGGGGTTCATTTAATGAACTTTTATTATTGAGGAAAAACCAAAAAACTTTTATTTTAATATGACGACATGTACAAAAGCTGTCATGTTTTCAATATTATGCAATGGCAGATGTTTTATGACATAATTTCGCTAATTTATGGTTATACAATATTATATATCTATGTAGGGGCCCGTAACTTTGTGCTGGGTAACAGACATCTTTTTAAAAAAGCTAGCGTCTGTTCAAATTATAGACAACGTAGACACCCTCATAAATTAATTCTGAAAGAGAATCCTAAATCTGCTTGTTATGTGAACAGTTGTTTAGTATTCCTAGTGAGTTTAAAACCTACGACCTGCATTATTTAAAAAGGAATTATTAAAGTGGCTTGGTAAAAAGAATTTCCATAGAGAATATAAAGAGTTTTTAGACCAGCAAAATTTCTGAATTTAAATAATAATAAGTAACTATAATAATGCTATTTATTAATAATCCAAATTTGAATAAAAAAAATTGTTTATAATACATAAATATTCTTAGTTTGTTCATTATGATATTGACATTCACATTTCACATGCTTTATGTTAGCTAAAATAGTAGAGCATTGTGTTTATTACCCTATTTGCGCTATTTTATGTGAATAAATGATTTCTTTCTTTCTTTCTTTTCGCATAATATTGTTTGTCATAAAATAATTTGACATACACACTCACTAGGCAAAATCATTAAAAAGCATAAATTTATTTTGGCATAACTATCGGTAGCCCTAAAATGCTTTAGCATTACTATTGAAATCCATAATGATCTTTTGTCAAAAAATTCTCTAGTATCTTTAATCTATAATTTTGTACTTGTGAGAGAGTGAATAGGCATTTCCTGGGCAAGCATGTTAAACCTTAGAAGACCATATCCTGTTTACTAAGCACGATGGTGGTCAAATGCCTGCCCAGTTACTTGTAAAAAAAAAAGAATAGCCTGTAATAAGTAAATAAATACTCTAGAGAAAAAGTCTGTTTATGCATAAATAACAAGTCAACAGTCGTCAACGGCACCTAATTAACCACAACTAATTAATAAAATATCCCCGATACATACATAAATTAAGTCATAAATTTGTCTATCGGACGTTAATGTTTGAATATGTTTCATATAAATATTCATGTCGCGTGCGTCAAAGTAATTTATTTATTTATACATGCATACTGGAGAGGTGACAAATTTCGGTCTTGATATTTCATTGGCTATCGTGTCATGATTTTTTTTTGTCAGATAAAGTTATAGCGAAATATATAGAAATATGCAGAATATCAGATGGTAAGTAAATAAGTATTTATATACAATCTCACCAATTATCTAGCCCACGTTAAGTTTCATGAATAACTTGTGTTATGGTTAACGGATAAACATACTTATATACTTTTTTTTTTGTAAATAAATACGTAATATACATATTAAACATCCAGTAAATATCCAGTAACTGGATGAATACAGTTGACATTGACAGTCAGTCCAATTGACAAAATTTACAGTTATCAGCAAGTCAGGCTTATTACTTGGACTTTGAAAATCGCTAAGCATCTATTTCGAGCGACCTAAGGCGCGCTCAAGTGCTTTTAAATAAGTCTGGCCTACTACCGTGAGTACAAATACATAAAGTAACATTTGAAATTCAGTAATAAGAAAAAAAAGGTAATAAATCATTGCTTGCAATGCATTTTATGCTCGCATTTACATCGGCATCTTCTTCGACAGTGATTGGTAGGTCCAGTAAGGAAGTAGAAATATTACACGAAATATCCACTATATTAGATCATAGGTTGGTTTTTTTAGTATGTATAAAATAAGATCTAGAAATATATAAAAAAAACTTGTTTTTGACTAGTCTCAATCGCAAAAGAAGTTGAAGTCAAGTGGTTTTCCATTATGCAATAAATCTTACAAAAATAGCATAATGAATGCGCACATCATGCATTTGAAATTAAAATGAATAAATATTGTTTTCATTTGAAATTAATAAATATTATAATTGCCCCACCATATTCTATAAAAATACTCGTAAATCTAATGTAAGATTTTAAATAATCAAAGTTCTTTTTTATTATTAATTATTTTTATTTATACTTACATTATTTTTTTATACAAAATAAAACACAATTCTACTAACTTTTGACGCGAAAGAAGTGTTGCCTATATTTCCTTGACCTTTGATGATATAAAAAAGAAACTTGCAATATGTTAATGCAATTATACCATCGTAATAATCTCATAGCGGATGTTGGTTGTAAAACATCGAGTGATTTGCGATGTTTCGGAGCGGACCCACAACATTGTAACATAAAAATTCAAATTAACAGATTTCCCATAAAAACAATGGAGTTATTTTATGTCCGCCCTACATCGTATCGAGGCAATACGGTATGCAAATCATAGATTTAGAGCCGCCGCCGTGACGTTGCGTGCTGGGAGAGAAAGTTATCAAAATGTCGGAACCGATCGGCGCGGAATTTATGATGCAAACTTTTCTTTTATTATGTTCTTAGGTAGGGTTTCATAAGAACGTGTTTGATTTCTTTGTTGCTCGTCTATATTTCAATGTGTACACGCCTCTGTACTGTATACTTATTTCTATCGTGAGTTTTTTAGACTCAAACTTGGAGCGAAGAACGCAAATTTATAACCGACTTTCATAAAGGAGGAGGTTCTCAATTCGGTTAAAATGTTTTTTTATGTATGTACACCGATTACGCCGAAATTTCTAATCCGATTTACATGATTCAGTTTGGTCCAGTAGTGTTTATTTCATGAGCATTTATGTTAACTTGGGCGTTGTAATTTTCACGGTTTAAATCACGATATTTTGTTTATAATATACATGAAACCTAATTTAATCTAGAAAAATCCTACTGTAGTTTACAATACAACGTATTACAGACACTAAAAAGTAAAAAAACTACGTTCCGACTTCAAAACCGACTTCAAAACTAAAAAGCAAAAAAGAAGCCTTTTGGAGTCGGTGCCAGCCAAGGCATTCTCTTTGAGCTCCCATTCTTTAATTTTTCCAAAAGGCCTATTTTTTGGAAGTCGGTTTATTTCTCTATTTATTCAGAACTGTCAATCATATTAAGATGGCGTGACATAAATGTACCTACAGCATTTTTGGCTGTACACTTAAGGCTGGTGTTTACACAGTGCGAGCTGCTGCCTTGCCAGTAGACAGCTACTCGGTTTGTCTACTCGTACGCCCGTAGCTCGGCTCGCCTTTGCTGTCTACACGACACCTATCTACTGCCCAGTCCGAGACGAGTCGCGATGTCCGATGTTCCAAAGATGCTTTTCTCATATCTCTATTTCGATAGTTTTTATCGAAACAATTCCATAGGTTTTCTTATTCTCTGTGGAGTATGAATGAAATATTATTGTCAGAAGACCATCTATCCGCAGCCATTTCGAACTCGATTTCGTACGTAGGCGTAGCACACAAAAAAAAAACACGGGTTCCACTGACAACTGTCCGGCTGGCACTGGCGAGCTACTGCCGAACGCGTCCAAACGATGCGAGCGACGGCCGAGCCGCTGTCATGTGCGAGTTGCTGCCGGGCGAGCAGGCGAGTGAAAACAAAAAATGTTGTAGTAACTCGGATGCGAGCTACTGACCAACTCGCACGTACGAGTTACTGCAGTGCAGCTTCTCGGCAGGCTGACTCGTACGCTAGCTCGCACTGTGTAAACCAGCCATTACAGTGCGAAAACTGTAAATACGGATGACGTAATACGGATGACTTAAGGCAAGGAATAATTCTAAGGCTGAGTTGCACCAGTGAATTTTAACCGATTTAGGGTTGTTAACTGGTGCACTCAGCCTGGGGACGCTCTCTAGGTTAAACTTTAAAAAGCCCGACCTTTACAGAATATGAAATTTGGAGGGATTCTATTTCGAGAATATAAGTTAGTATTGATTCACATTGTTCAAGACATACGAAATCACTTTTATGTCTCAGTTAAAGATTCCATACCGCAACTCAGTAATGACACACACGTCAGCCTGTGGACGTCCACTGCTGGACATAGGCCTCTCCTAGTTCACGCCTATTGTGTCGTTCAAAGGAGGTTATTAGCCTACTGCTACCACTCTGGCCAGACGGGTTGGTAGAGGGTTTGTTTCTAGTTTTCCTTCTCTCGCACAGGTGTTCAATGCGTCGAGCCTCTTAGTCAACTCTTACAACATCCCAGGCATGTAATGGAGTGTTGACACTTGCATTCTTAGGCCGTCACCACACGGCACAGTAATGACACAGTCTAACTAAACAGTCTTTGCACTGCTTACAAACAGTAGAAATAACGCACTCACACAGATAACCGCCTCTGTGGTCTAGTGGTACAACCACCGATATCATACCTAGGGGTCCCGGGTTCGATTCCCAGCGGGGGTACATATTGTATTCGGTTTGGTTTGTGGTAGGACTTGTTGTAAGTCCGCCTGGCTAGCTACCACCATCTTATCTAAGTCTGACGCCATAACAAGCCTGTTCAGGCATATGTTTAGACTGTGGTAATGAGGTGGAAGAATAAAATACATGCAGATATTATTCCCATCAATTCAATATCTGCTAAGTAATGAAATACACCGGAGACTGGAAACCAGGGTGATTCTATGTCGTAATAAGAACTTCTTTAGCGGCGGCGTTGTGCACATCAGAGTTTAAAAAAATTAAAGTTTTTATTATTTGTTATTATTTTAAGCGGTTCTCACTTCCGCCGCGGCACTCCCGGATTGCAACCTGTTGTTTTTTATGTCCTCTGACAGCATCTGTTTTCCCGAGCACATACAACCCAAACCTCTTCAATGTGCAAGTGAACAAGCTCCTTCTGGGTGAACTCGCTCCATCTTAGACTTCATCTCACGCTTTTGGGCCAGATTGAGGCCAAGAGTAAGCCCATTTAATATTAGAAAAATAATTCAAACTATTCTACACACATTGATATGCCGGTGCATACGCTTGCGCAATGAATAGCCCGAGCCACCGCGTATTTGCTTTTCAATTAACCTCGAGCATAATGCCCTCGGAACCTTCCGTTACAGCATAAAGGCCCATAGAACAGGCAGTCTCGCCTTTTTTGGACGCAAATATTTGTTGAAAGGGCTTTAATTCAGTGAGCACATGTTTTGGGGCAGACCCAAGCCTCTGACTGCGCAGGTGTTAGTTCCGATTAAAAGCTTTTCAATATTATTAATTAAATTACAAAGAAATTCTTTAGAAGCTTTGAAACATTTATAAAAGATTCCGTTATGACGACAATTATTACATACTAATATATTAGCGCTAAGTACCCGCGGAGATGTATCAGTTAACAATTGAAAAATAAGAGTTGAGACATGGAGGCTATTATAAAGAACAGACATTACAAATAGATTTTAATATTTAACTGTTGTTACTAAGAGTATAAATACGAAAGTGTGTTTGTTCTTAATTATGACATTTAAGATTAGACATTATATTCATATGACATTATTAAGTTTTGTCATTGTATTATTAAATTATTGACTTTTTTATTTAGACACTAGCGGCCGTTCGCGGTTTCACCCGCGTTGTTCCCGTTACCGTGGGAATTTTGGGATCATTTAGCCTATGTTACTACTTGGGGTCTAAGGATTCTCTATACCAAATTTCGTCAAAATCGGTCCAGTAGTTTTTGAGTTTATTCGTTACATACAAAAATACAAATCTTTCCTCTTTATAATATTAGTATAGATAAATATTTATAAAATGGTCAATGTATGAATGAATGGTTATAATTCATGTTTAATTTTATTTTTATGTTAAATATTTACTGATTTCCACGCCGAACTAAGGCAGAATATGCCGAACTTATATTATTTATCATCATAAATTGTATACCATATTCTGGGAAATAAAGATTATGATTATGTTTGTTCTTCCTTCGCGGCTGAACTAAGCAAGCAGTGGACTTGATCTTTGGCATATAGTTAGTTAATACTCAACATAGACTCCTTTTTATCCTGGTACACGGGAACGGGAACCACGCGGGCGGAAGTTAGTCTATAATAATTATTCAATTTTACATTCTTTAAAACTAAATTTATTCCTCCCTAAAAGTAAGTACTAGACATTTTGCTAGTCAGATTAAATAATACATGAACTTTTGAATAAAAATGTATATTAACTTAACAAAAGATAAAACTTACGAGCATAACTTGACAGATAAGATAACTTTTTGATCTGTAATTTTGTACACTGGATGTCGTAAAAAACGCGATTAAGATAATTAATTCTTCTTACACTTAGGTACAGGATGTCTGGTAACAGACGAACTCTTTGTAAATATAAAGCATATCAATTTTATTTTATTTTATTTTTTATTTTTTTTAAGAAAAGGACAGTTTACAAGACTCACACTTATACATAAGTGAAAAACATGATTGGGTACAAGACACGTAGTGTGGCCTTAGTTACAAACTGCCACGGCATGTTAGGTTCACAAAAAGCAGTATATGAAACAGTTCATGAAAATCAAAAAGTTATATAAACAAGTTATTTTTTCATTTTCCAATAAACTATTTTAATCAATAATGTTTTTAAAGTATATTATTATTAGCGACCGCTATTCAACCGCGTCGTTCCCGTTCCCGTGGGAATATCGGGATAAAAAGTATCCTATGTTCATAACTATATGTGTACCAAATGTCATCCAAATCCGTTCAGTAGTTTCGGAGCCTATTCAGTGCAAACAAACAATAAAATCTTTCCTCTTTATAATATACAAGCGGCCGCTCGCGGTTTCATCGGTGTGGTTCCCGTTCCCGTGGGAATATCAGGATAAAAGTATTTCCGTATATTTTTCTCTATTGTCGTCATTCAGTTCATTAATTGCCTCGCTTGATAGTGATTTATTTATTGTAAAAAAACCCTCTCCCAAGCATTATTCGTTTATTCATAGAATTTCCACATATTCGGGACATCCTATATATATTCTTTTAAGTTGGATTAGCATACCTATAATGGTCACCGCTACCGCAGAAGCCACCTGCGCAACGTTTCTATCGATTACATATTTCTAAAGCATATTTTAAATTAATTATGATATACAGAATTTTAATAATAATCTCCGTGAACAGTCATAAATCATATTTTATAAAAAAATCTAAAAAGAAAAAAGATTAAATATTAATTTTAGATAGCAAGACTGTTTAGCATTTAAATGGTTTCGAAAAACAAGAGTTGACATAATATCGTATTAGGTGTCTGTTTTTAGATTTTCATTAAGAGTTTCAAATTCTGCCTATTTAATATGCACAAGATCTTTGTGTTGTAATCGATTGTTCTTTATAAACATTATAATTTTTCTCTTATATTAAATATTAAATAGATTGTAGATTTGTGTTTGGCAACAACATGTTCCATTGTAAATGTTGTTGTTTCTGTTAAAGCTGATAAGTTTCTTGTGGCCGTTCTTCTTATCAGTTATAAGATGTCCTGAATGGCTGGTAGGGAAAAAAAATTTTGGACTATTCGTAAGTACTTATCTTTAAGTCTATTTGAATAAAAATCTTTGACTTTGACTTTGACTTATATACCTTACTTACTTTACTACCTTATGTTATCTCGATACTAGCGGCCGCCCGCGGTTTCATCCACGTGGTTCCCGTTCTCGTTGGAATATTTGGATAAAAAATGGCCTATATTTTAATCCAGGCTATCTTCTAGCTGTTTGCCAAATTTCATCCAAATCAGTTCAGTAGTTTTTGCGTGAAAGAGTAAACATTTAAATAACGAAACATCCTTACAAACGTGTAAACTAGTATATTTTCTTGTTTAATATTTATCACATAAAAATAGCATTGTAAAATGCAAAATTAAAAAGTTATAATCCTTACAAACTTTCGCATTTATTTATTAATAGGAAGGAAGTACTTCTGCTTCAAGTCTGGTTCAAGTCCATTCTGTTCCATATTATGATAGTCATTAATTTATATTTTATCATGCTTACACCACAAACATCTTTGTGTTATATCCCAAATGTGGCATAATTGAACCATTTTCGTGTTCGGCCGAAACAATAGAGCGCATGTGTGCGTGAGTGTGTGTGACATCCTGCGCTGGCGCAGCCGCTGTGACCCCCCACTTCTCCCCTACAATAAACATCTGCTGCAACGGAATTTCTAAAAACTTAATATATTATTATTTATGGAGGTATTCCTCGAAGCGCACCTATGTGCAAATTTTCAATAGTGATGGATACTAACTGAAAATAACGGTTCTTAAGTAATGCACGTATTTTTTTGAAAAATTATGACTTAGTAACGTTTATGCCACTTTTGAAGTTAAAGCATTTTTTATAGAAAAACCTACTACGATAGAGTATTTAAATATTAGTAAAATATCAAAATATTAAACATAAAGTACCAGGGCAGCATAGCCAACCAGGAGTTATTATACTTACTTGAAAAACTGCTGCCTATATACCTAAATAAAAAAATGCTATAATATAAAATTAGAACTTTTCAAAACATCTAAAATAACTCCTGGTTGCTTATGTGACCCTAGTTCCTAGTTCGACTAAAAATAATTAGGATATTAAGTATTCGTAACACCTCTCTTAATAGCAATTAGCACAAACGAGTATCAAAACTTCTGTCGATATCATAATATATAAGTTTCTTCATGCTCTTCCCTATGGGTGCGCTTCGAGGAATAAAATTACAATATTTTTAATTATATTTAGATGCGCTTCGTTAGGTGCGATTGAAAATAGGTGCACATCTAGGAATATCTCAAAATAGATGGCAGGTACTAAGTACTAGTTGATTTTCTTTGGTACCACTATGATAGATCGTAATTTTTTTTACGAATATGTATTTCTACGTGATTAAGTTCACAATAAACAATAATGTTTATTGACAAACACAGACTTTGAATAAAGCAGTGGACTCCTCCCTTTAAGTTAAAAATAGCCTGTGTTGGGATGGAGCCGCTCTTCAACATACTCTACATTACACCTGTGTTAAAACTAGAAACTTATTCTAAGAAATTGACAAATACCAAAAAGGTTTTCTGGTAATTAAAATTGCGGATGATCATATTATTATAAAAGCTTCTTTAACTTTTCTGTGTTACACCTTTACACCACTGACCAAATGTAATAATTTGGTTAAAGATAGGTATAGATTTATAGAACATGCAAAATGATGGGCTAATTCATTCTGGATAATAAATTACAAGAACAAGTTCACGCTGTCGATGTTCTTGGAGGCAATTATTTAAGTATCAAGAGATACATTTTTAGTTCTACGACTCAATTTTTTGAGTTATTTAATCTAAAATATTATATGTAAGTAGTTATTTTTAATTAGAACTTAACTGAAAAAGTGAAGTGACGAAGAGTACTGAAAGAAAGATTGTCCACGTTTAAACATAATTTATTTTGTAAAAAACCGGCCAAGTGCGAGTCGGACTAGCGCACCGAGGGATCCGTTTAAAATTTTCAAAAATATTTTTTATTATATGATGTAACGAAAAATTTACGGTTTTCGAAATTTATCTGTACTATAAGACGGTTACTTCGTACCAAATTTCAAGATTCTAAGTTGACGGGAAGTACCCTGTAGGTTTTGATTCCCGTGCGAGTTTCGAAAATTTGCGGAAATTTGCGGCATAAACGGCTGTATCTTTTGATTGCTTTGGCTTAGAAGTTTGATTTTTTCACAGCTCCAAGGGACAGTAGACCTGAGTATTAGATATAAATTTCAGTTTGTGTGAAGTGATCCTATAAGGGTTCCGTTTTTTCCTTTTGAGGTACGGAACACTAAACATAGATTTTTGGCGCTGTACGTCTTTTTCATACAAGTATTTGTCAATAACATAATCATTATAAATGATTGTTGCCAAAATAAATAAAAAATATATGTAGGTATCAACACAAATAGTTTCCCATCCGAAAATAAGTACAAACGACTGTATCTGGCTTCTTAATCCTATTATTCAATGTCTTTCGTTAGCTTAAATTTTACACTGTGCTTTCGTCCAAGGGCCAATCCGCTTACGACTGTTTCTAATTCGAACCCAAAACCGAAAAGGCTTTTTACATGTCACGGCATTTTTCTATCGGAACATTTAAAGAACAGCTGGAACCACATACTTCTAATATTACTTGTAATTTAATGACCTCCGCGGCCGAGTGGTTCGTACACCGGTTTCAAGGTGTCGCCTGCTCTGGGGTCCCGGGATCGAATCCCGGTAGGGACAAATGTTTGTATGATGAATGCATTTGTACCTGAGTCATGGACGTTTATATATATTTCTACACAGAAATACTTATATATGTATATAATATATCCATTAACCTAGTATCCCATAACACAAGCCTTGCAGTGCTTACTTTGGGACTAGGTTAATTGGTGTGAGTGTAAGAAATATTTATATTTATTTATTTATATCTTGTTATATAAGTACGAGTAATAACGAAAAAATCATTTCAATTGGCTTCGAGTAGGTATGTACATAATCATTGTACTAATAATAACCTTCTTCTTTCCTGAAGGCGGTTAAAACGGCTGAATGTTATTTTCATCCTTCTTTAAATATTAAGTGATGATGCAAGTTCGATTTAATGCGACACTGTCTAAAGGCCCCACCACGCGTTAAGGCCCTGACAGACGGGCTACAATTTGCACCCATAATTAACTTGTCTCACATCCATCCATCTTGGCCACAACGATATTAAACGATGCTGCTTTGTTGCTACAGAAAAGAGGTCTCAAAGGAATAAGGTTGAAAATACCATGGCTAGTGCTAGATAACTTTTGGCTTGAGAGTTCTTAGAACAATCTGTAGGAATAAGCTACAATGATAGACTATGGCTCAACAACGTAATGCTGTGCCTTTCAGTCGGAAAGATATGTCGCTTCTCTTGTGAATTCAAAGAACCAATGTTTTATTATACCAGTTTTATTAGCTGTGTTTCTATGCAGAACAACAGGTTAATAGATGAAAATTTGATTGACTATAAAAGAAGAAATGATACATAACTAGATTGAACCACCATTATAATTTTTATCCCACAAAAATGGCCTTATAATTATGTTTCTTCACTCATGTAGAAAAATCCTCGAAGAACAAGACTAATATGCTTGTCCGGATTAATCCGACTTGGTTAATTAAAAGGTTTGTTACCAAACAACTAAGTAAAAAAAAAAACTTTTCATTTACAACCGCGTGGAGACGTATTTTTGAATCATTCGAGTTACTATTCGCATACGGAATCGTAAAATTCGCATGCGAATGTTAAAATCCGTATCTTTGAAATTAGAACGGGTTCCATCTGCAACGAGTGGTCCAGACCACAAATTATATAGTAATGTACAAGATGTACTCTATATATGTGTACAAATGTCCCGACCACTCTTTTTTAATTCGAGCGATAGAAAGTTTGAAGTTTAGCACTTCTTCTCCTTCTTTCTTAATTAATGGCTTGCTCGCGAATTTTGCCAATGTCAAGTAAATATATTTTGTAGTACAAAGAAATTGTACGGTAGATTGAGTTAAAAATGGAGCCTCACAACACGTGTTATTATGAAAAGAACTCGGGTGAAACTCTTGTTTAGCACTTAATGTCATTTTCAAATTGACATTGACATGCCGAATAGAATGACAACTTAAAAACGTTTCGTTTCACGTGACTCAAGTCCGATTCAGTATCGTTTTTTTTTTAATCTATGGAGAGTTACTTTCCGGTGTTTATATATTCTGCGTAAAATGAAATAATGTCAAGGGAGTTTAAGACAACGGCAACACCGTATTCAAGTGATTAAAAAATACGACAAAATGGAAGTCGGTAAATTTTAATTCGCACGTGGATTGAATTCGCGTGAGAATTTCGAATGATTCAAAAATACGTCTCCTGGATTGTGTTCTACTTAACCGTTACATACTATTATTCATCTGTGGTTACATGTTGATTTCAGCCTTGAAGAGGCCTAAAATAACGCTCGTGATCAACATGTATGACTCTCATTGTGTTTGTCTCCCGATGCGTGATTTGGTTATCATTAGTTTGACATTAAATGATCATTTTAGCCAGCCTTCGCCAGGGTTTTATAAGTATAGGATTTTTTTTATGAATTTTCGTCATATGAACTCTTTTCTTCCCTTTTAGAATCCTTAGATGAAAAAACGTAGAACAAACTGCTTTACGTCTTCACATAGTCTTAGCTGAATTCAATGTTTTATTAGATTTATTATGCCATCATAATTTTCAGTCAACTGCACGAACATCCACCTGTTGGGCTCAGGCGTCCTCGTTTCTGTTAAAGTCAGTAGGTATCTTAGAATTTTCAAAACTAAATTAATTTATTGTAGAGTCATCTCGGTTTCGAAGTTATCGGGGGTTCGTATCGTCTGGCTTTATTATTATTTAATAATCTGATAAATATCACACACTGCTACTAGCGGTTCTCAAACTGAATGTAGGTGTTTTATACAATTACACCATTTTTATTTATTCCGAAGTAAGTTTGATTAAAAACTTGTATTATTGATGATAACGAATAAACATACACTTTTTAGGGTTCCGTAACTAAAGGGTAAAACGAGACCCTAATACTAAGACTCCGCTGTCCGTCCGAGTGTCTTTCCGTCTGTCACCAGGCTGTATCTCATGAACTGTGATAGTTAGACAGTTGAAATTTTCACAGATAATTCATTTCTGTTGCCTCTAAAACAACAAATACTAAAAAACAGAATAAAATAAATATTTAACAGGCTCTCATACAACAAACATGATTTTTTGCCGTTTTTATAGATAATGGTACGGAACTCGCACTTGGCCGATTTTTTAAATACATACGTCCAGAAGTAGGCATACCTACACGTGCGCCAAACAGTCTAACTATATAAAGGTTACGCAATTATTGAGTATGATGTGTCATTCATGATGTGACATGTCACACAGTAGGTACTTGCCATGCATACACATGCAGTTTCCAAACTTTGACTGGGTAACACTTTTGCGGCATCAGCATCGGCATAATTTTTAACTTCTCACAAAGGTGAAGCTTTTAACAATTGGTTTAAACATAACACTTAAATCAGATTTTTCATATTTATTTAAAGCTCTTTACGTAATGTTTTATACAAATCTATACAAATCTGAGTTACAAATCTGATTTACTTTCCGCATTCTTTTATAATAATGGTTCATTTTACTGTGTAAAATAATCAATAATCAAATTATGAGCGGAAAAAATTAAGTCACATCAATACGGGTTCAATAGCTCTAAAAAAACACATGACTGGAACTACAGGACGACAATATTTCTACAAAAAATGTTCATAACCACTACAGTTATACAGATATTAAGTCAAATCATCTTTCGAACAATGCAGTAATGATAGTGGTCAGCCCCCGCGTTGAGAACCGCTGGTCATAAGTAGTCCAGCATTGTTTTTGCCCCGGTTCTCGGCATTTACCTTCCGCGTGCCGCGCTCACACCGGCCGGAATTTAAATGAGGTTTTTTTTATACCAGCGCATTGTTGTTCGAGTGTCGTTTTTTCTGAATTGGATCTATAGTTTTTATGGCATTGATAGAGATACCTAACTGTCGCCCGGTCGTTGGTTGGTCGTTAGCGACGATCGTCGACAGAATCGTGATGAGGAGAATTAATAATAACGTGTCATATCAACGTCGGCACGTTGCGAGTGGTTTGAACGAAGACAATTTGGAGTATTGAGTTTTTACTGGGCTGCTGAATGCTGCTGCTTATGAAGCGTTCATGGCCACGCTTGACAGACTGATCGTATTCGATCATGTTTGTTAAGCAACGTTCGGCCAGGTCATATGTCGGATGGCTGACCGTAAAGTGGCATTATAACTGAGCGCTTCCGTGCTTCGGAGGGCACGTTAATCCGTCGGTCCTGGCTGTTGTCATTTGATTACAATCCAGCTAAGTCAGAGGCCTTATAGGAGGCTTGATAAACTCTGACACCAGAAGTGGCCACTAATCCTCACTCGAAAAGAAGAAGAAGACGGCTGCTTTACTTGTTAGTGTGTTTATAATTTATATTGGAATTGGACTTAATAAAACTGAAATCTATTAACTACTTTTTGATAAATAAAATGTGGAAACTTTCCACAGTTCGAAATGGTAATAATCAAGTCTCTAAATATGAAAGGAATAAAACAACTACTGCAATAGCAGAGACTACCAATGCTTTTTCTATTATAAACTACTACAGATCGTTCTGCCAATCTAAATGTTTGTCTTACAGTCTTACACGGTTTAGGAAAAGCTATTAAAATATTTTTAGCTTAC
The DNA here is from genome assembly GCA_910589605.1 of Chrysoteuchia culmella. NCBI lineage: Eukaryota > Metazoa > Arthropoda > Insecta > Lepidoptera > Crambidae > Chrysoteuchia > Chrysoteuchia culmella. Next base: position 1,215,617 of record OU342660.1, read on the forward strand.
ACACATTCATGATCTATTTTGACACCGATGACAAAGGTATGATATTGTAAATGGCTGATTGGGCTGACCTTTATTTTAATGTCATCTGCAGTGTACTCTCCAAAAGTGCAAATAAATGATTATGATTATGATTATGAAACAGATGATAGGGGCGATGGCGAAATTGGAAATAAGGCATTTATTGACAAACACTTAATTGTAACCGGAAAAGCATGATATTCGATGTTAATCTTTATCTACGTGATAGAGAACTGATACGATCTGTCATGGGGGCGATTTTCACGCTGCGACATCTTGAATTTGAAGTTTTTCGTCGTCGCAGCGCGAGAATAGGCCCCCAGGAACACATTTTTTCTTTTAGCAAGCGGAGTTTAATTCGTTTTTAATATCAGCAATAGCTGCGCCGGCGCCGGCCGGTGCGTGCTTAGCCCCCATCGACATGGGTGGCGGTACTTGAATTAAACTGAATAATCGCACTGAATGGCTCATAATTAGACGTCGTCGGTCACAGCTTAGCGACCGGGGTAGTACATACTAATGACCGATAATTTTGTTTAATATTGTTTATTATTATTACGCGCGGCTGTTAGCATGTTTATTTGTAGCGACCCATTTATACAATTACATTTTATTATTTGATCGATTAACTCTAATTATTTATAATGCTATGGACATAAGTATACCAAGAACTCAATGTTTTAAAGAAAAGCCATTTCACGGGGTCAGTGATTAAGATAATGTAAAATAAATATATGATAATCTTGCCCGCATACATAAATGGGGTAACTGTTTAATTATATATTTACTTAAGTACAACCCAATTGTTACATTTTTATAATTATATTTTTTATAATTTCAGAGTTGTCAATACCTCTGGCTTGTGATTTCACATGAATTTAGCAAGGTTTTCATAAAAACGCTATTTTCGAATAAAATTCAAATACGTTATTGACGCGATGAGATAGTTTCACGTTAGACAATTTGTTGATCATTGATATCGAGTAGTTCCCCATTATTGCAACAATAAATTGTTAGAAGTTTTTGTTGCAATAATTTGTTAATGTTAGAAGTCACTTCCTTTCCCTTTCTCCTTAACTTATAAATATTATCTTTTATTTGTCTTTCGATATTTATCTGTTAATATATACTTGTTCTTTCATTTTTCTGCACTCATTCCCCTATTGTTCCACTTATTTTTTCTTTAACCCAAGGTTACCTGGAAGAGATTGCTATGTAGCAATAAGGCCGCCTGTTGTTTGTTCTCTATTTGTAAATTGTCCTGTGTTACTTGTTTCTTTAATTGTGCAATAAAGTCTTAATTATTATTATTATTATTCCATACTCAGTTACGCTGTCTTCAAGAATTTTCCCCGTTCGTAACGTCTTGATAACAAGTCAGAAATCATTACATATTCGTATACAGTTACGTTACATTAAATAACATACAATACTCACATTGTTCCCAACATTTAAATGTAGCAACACTGGTTCCCGACTGGTTATGTAATGTAAGGGGCAAAAAACATGGCAACACTCAGCGAGCCTGGAGCAGTAGTCTGTCCACTGGTAGCGATATTTGTGAAAATATTCGTTAACACGTTTTTCTTACAACTTCACTTGTTTATTTTAAAGTATAAATATTATTCTGTGCGCGGAAAAAAGCGCTGGAAAAATTACCATTTGAATTTGGAACGATCATGGAAACTATACCAAAAGCATAAAATTCAATATTTCAATGAATCGAATACAAAACTAAAGTGTTTTTCTTTTATAGGCACCGTCACGGCACGGAAAATAAATAATCGTTCCGCGTCTCTACAACGTTAAGCAACGCAATTTTAATAAAACCACTAAAATTGCGGAAAGAAGCAGCTGTAGCGTCTA